>CAXIVR010000001.1:74651580-75251580 GCA_964035755.1 Teleogryllus oceanicus | reverse complement strand
CGATCCCTTCCTTGGTGCCATGTTGTTGCTGACATAATTAATATGAGAATCCGTTCGGTATGCGCTGTAAAGGATTAGGCGGAATAACACGTCAAATATTGCAGTGAAAATCGAAACTTTTTCTCCCAAGTTTCTAGGGATCTAACGAAACCTTAGACATATGGACGGAAGTCACATCGTTTTCCTTCAATTTCTCCGCGCATTGGAAATCAGTAATATTGTAGTCAATTAACATTTTTGACAGTATTTTATTTGTATTGCGAAAAAATCTTATTGTTTTTTCATTTTTTGACGTTTCATCTATAGCCTCTTCTAAGATGGGTAATAAGAGCTTTTGCATCATGGAAATGTATGCAATGCATTTTAAATATACTTCTATGTGACTGCTAATCGAATATTTTAAATACGTTCTAAAAATAAAGATAAAGAGGGCGACACAAACATTTAAAAAACTTGACTTTTTTCACATTTCTGTTGATCATGCTAACTTTTGAATTAATCTGCTTGCCAACATGTTGGTTCTTTGTTACTGGCACTCGTGACGCCTGTCTTACTCCTTTATTTTACTACACTTTTTCGGCTATGCCTATAAAAAACACTGACTGTTCAAGAGAGCAAGGAACAGATCCCGAACATTGGATGGGATAACAGAAGGGAAGAACTAGACTGACAGCTGAAGAATGAAACCTGAATGAATACACGAGACATAGATTTGGGCAAGGAGAATACAACGTGTAATAGTTACCTTGTGCGCCTCTCATGATTCTATAGCTTTGAGCGTGCAACCAGGGGCGGATTCAGAAAATATTTGAGGGGAAGGCAGTTTCAGTTCAGACCACTATAAAGATTTTTGAAATAGTAAATTTTGTAATTTTAAAGATTAAAAAAATGCACGAATATATTCAAACGGTAATTTTTCTTTGGATATGATGAGATCTCTATAAGGTAATTATTTATGATAAATGAAGTGAAAATGTTAGCTATGGAGGGCTGGCATGGCCCCTATCCGCCCTTCCTCCACCTCTGCATGCAATTCCATCGGCGCCAGCTGCCCCCGCCGGCCCTGTCGCTTGCGATGCCCGCGGCGACCAGCTGCTTTCACCCCTCCCACCCTTCACCTGCAGTCCAGCTGCTCCCGTAATCTGTGCCTCTCCTCTCCCTCCACCCCCGCCGCCCCCACCGGCACCCCATCGCACCCCTGCGCACCCTCTCTGCTGGAGGTGACACTTGCACCGGAGGGGACGGCGCGGCTCGGCGGCAGACGGCTGGCAGCCGCGGGCACGCACGGAGCGGGCTGGGGCAGCGTGGGCGCCGGACAATGGGAAGACGATGGACTGAATCGGGTCAAGAATGTGGCAGGTGAGCAAACATACCTATCTCGCCACGCTCACGTCACGTCAACCGATTTGACGCGTCTTTACTTTTATGCTATGAAAATATGAGTTTCCCCTCTGTTATTCGTAAACAAACTCAATGCAAAATATTATTCAGAAAAATCCTCACTGCTGTTGCATTATTAAATTTCCTACAAATACGTATTTTTACTCTATTGACCCTCAACTATTTTACCCATGTTTACTTTGGTGTTTTTTCAGTTTTTGTTGTTAGCTAGCAAAATAGCACATCCCTCCAGAAATCTCCCAGGGGAAATGCATTATAACAAATTTAACAAAAAAATATTCCTAATTTTTTAACATGTAGGTAGTGAAAGTAGGACATGCGATTTCAATGAAGGTTCTACTTGTTTGATTCTCGTGCAAACTGAAATTGGAATCACCTTAGATGAATCGACAACCACGACATGTATGTGATGAAAATCCTAAGATTATATGCTGTTATTAGTGTAAATTGCTACAATTGTTTTCTCTTCAAATCATGTCCAGTTGGAGCCAATACAATTTAATGATGCGTTATTGTACGTGGCGAGACTCAGGCTATTAGGTCTGCTCTTCCGTAAGATCACACAAATTTCTCTACGTTCCCTTTCACCATGTAGCGCAGAAAGAAGGTCTCAGTCGGGCGACCAGACAGACGATTGTAAATTTAGCTGAGAGACTCCTTTTAGGCTTGAAATCCTTTTACATGCAGTAAATCTGCAACATAGGACAGCGGGCTTTACTTCCCCTCCGAAGGAAGGCATATGAAGGATTTTTTTACCCTTATAAATCGGCGGTTTCGATAGAGTTTGAACCTGCAAACTTGGTTAAGCAGCTCGATACACTAACCGCTGTACCACGGAAGCGGCGTAGTTTTATTCACAGCTTGTGTTCGGAAACCGCAAGCGCAGCGCGGCACGTTGATGAGGAGGAGTGAGGTCGATGGGCGTGTCACGAGGGGCGCAAATGAGACAGGCGCAGGAAAGAAAATGACTGACGTTTACGGCGCTGGGGAAACTGCGTTGCGCCCTCGTGCAGCGTTAGCTGCGTGATCGCGCGAGAACGCAAGGGTCGTTGAGTGTGCAGTGCGCTGCCGCTATAAATGTCGCGCCGTAACAGAAACAATGACGTGAGACAATAAACGCTCGCGTATTTGAAGTCGGCTGCGGAAGTTGCGAGGGAATAATCATTGCAATATAGAAGGCAGTACTTTCGTTACTATGGCAGGAATGACAATTATGCTGTCTTTATGCGAATGTGAACATGTATTTACTCCGATTCCCAGTACCCCAGCATTTGTTTGTACCAGTGTAATTGATTTGATAAGTACATAATAATAGCCAAGAAACGATGAAATTAAATAAGGAAAGGATAGAATATAAAAAACGCGAAAAAATATAAACATAATTTTTAATTCATATAATTGTCACCAAAAACCCTCCCTTTGAATACATTTAATTATTATTTTTAATGTAACTTTTTTCCTTCAGGGATTAAATTCAAATATTTTCGATTAGAAATTTAAAACATGGAAATAATTACAGACCTTTTAATATTCCATAGAAATACATACAATACAGAGATGAGAATCCTAATCCCAGAATCCGAATCTCTACGCGGACAAATAATTAAGAAAAAGTATTGAAGGATCCAACATGTATGATTGTCAACTTGACATCGAAAAAGTATGAAAAAATAGAGTATTAAAAATTACGCAACAAATAATGCATTATAAATCATTATAAACTATCCAATACGGTTAAAACTATCGTAATCTTTAATAAGGATCTGGTGCGCGACTTGCCTTGCGGTTGCATCCAACTGTCAGATGTGAACATAATATGCACAAGACGTGGGGAAGACGTGGCAAAGACGTGGCGAAGACGTGGGGAAGACGTGGGGAAGACGTGTGGAGGACGAGGGGATGACGAGGGGATGACGAGGGGAGGACGAGGGGATGACGAGGGGATGACGAGGGGAGGACGTGGGGAGGACGTGGAGTTGAAATTGCAGGTATTTTTTCTTCTGATTTTTCTTTCACCTTTAATATCCATTTCGTCTTCGTAAATTTTAATGCCATCCGTAAAAGGCGAAGCATGTGTGTATTGCGGGTTGCATTTAACCATTCATGTTCTGCCGGCATAAACTGGATTCGACCCCTGCGTTTAAACATTGTAATGATCACGTTAAGAACACCACTGCATTTTTCCACAACAATATTGCACTTTAATGATCTATTGAGGGTCTCTGGAAGTTAGCGTTTCTGAAGTGTACTCGCCGGCAACGCGAACGGCAGGAACGTCGCCGGGCAGGGTGTGTTCGTCGAGGCGTTGAGGGGGGGGGCCCCGGCCGCTCAATTATGCAACGCAATGCAGGCGGGCAGGCGGGCCGCGCGGCGGGGACGCGGAAGCGGGGAGAGGGGAACGCTGGGACACGACGCGAGGAGCGTGGTGGCGTGGAGCGGGGACGGCAGGGGCGGCTGGGCGACGTGGGAGCGACGGAAGGTCTGGGGGTGCTTTCGCGCACAGGCGGGAAGGTGATCTACGTCAGAGCAAAGGCCGCTTCACGGCAGAGAAGACCTGCTCATCCGGAGACTGCACGAGTGAACTGCTAACGTTACCTCCCCCCTTTGCGCGTTTCGCTGAAAACTTCCGGGAAGGACGTTATATGACTGGTAAGGACGATCGAGTTGGGAATTTCTTTCTGTTTAATGACGTTCGTATATGACAGTATAAGGTGTATACGTAACTAGTACATTTTGTTGGGAATTATTTTTAATACGTTTGTGCGGACTTGCAAAGCTTTCAATTTATACATTGGTTTAAAGGGAATATGTCAGTCGCGATAAATTAATGATACCGGGACTCGGAATTTATCTCTCAATAAACAGTAAATTGTTTTTCCTTTCTACATTTTTACAGTATCCGATATTTTCCGCATCTATTCGCCTTCTCTGTATATCATGAGTAAATCGTCTAGTCTTCATTAGTTTCTGGTTTTTTAAACATTAAGGTTTTCCTCTTTTCTTTTAGTTCTTGACAAATACCCGACTAGTAATGACCACCTGACATCTTCCAATCGTTTGAGGTAAACACATCAGATCAGTCTCGTAGTTCAGTAGACATTTGCAATAATCTAATTTGGGTTTCATTTTTTTGGTCTTGATTATTTTTGTTAGCAAATCAAATCAATTGCGAGTCGAACTGATGCGCTTTATTTCAAATAATTTATGTGTCGCCTGATATGAAGGAATCAACTGGTCTTATTGTATTTTTGTTGTGCAACCTTTCCGCTAAGATTGTGTGTTATCGTTCTGCTGTCGAATCGCATAGTATTTATTTAGGAATTAAACCCCTGCTGAAGTCGTAACTTTATTAACTACATCAAAGGCAGTCTTACTGAAATAATTCACTTTTATAACCTGAACTCTCTTTCTACATACTTACCTGCTGGTTTGTGTTGCATCGCACTGAAGTTAATCGTTTCATTCTACAATCTTACTATCACCGGTAGGCTTTGAAGACTCGGAAAGTTACTTTTTTGAAAGTTGAAAGACCTGCATAGGAATTAAATATCTGCAGTCCCTTAAGACAACTTAGGGCTAACAAATTCGTAGATTACATGGCTCGTGGAGCTATCTTGTCGTACTTAGCTTGTATCCATTCTCCATTTACAGCATCACTTGATGATGACCCCGTGTTCACATAAAATGCTCCAGTTCAGCGTCCATGTCCTCCATCTCGACGATCTGGTGGTCACTTGCTTAGTGTGACGAAAATTATATCATT
The DNA here is from genome assembly GCA_964035755.1 of Teleogryllus oceanicus. NCBI lineage: Eukaryota > Metazoa > Arthropoda > Insecta > Orthoptera > Gryllidae > Teleogryllus > Teleogryllus oceanicus. The sequence continues at coordinate 75,246,416 of CAXIVR010000001.1, read as the reverse complement.
TGTTAAAGATTTCGCAGCTCATAACACCTGTCTCTGTTGCTGTGTCAGTGCCAAATGATCATATCAGTAATGTGTGTAGTGATTTATCAAGACGTAGTAGTAATGTATTAAATGACCATCAAGCCAATTGCCATACTCTCCAAGCCAAATGCCAAGAGATGGTTTTATCAGAACATTGTTCCTCACTAATGATTTGAATCTTCCAAAACAACGTGGTGGTAGGAAATGGGAAATGCCAACTATATTATGAAGCCTGTTTCACTGACAGAAGACTCAAGCCTGCATCATTCGCAGAAGAACCAGGGCTGTATCACTCGGAGAAGACCCCCCGCCCTACATCAGTCGCAAAAGATCCCGGCCTACATCACTCGCTGAAAACCCGAACCGTACATCATTCGCAGAAGACCTCGTCCTACATCACTCGCAGAAGCCCCCAACCTCGAACTGAAGGCGCTGCGGTGTCCTTAACCCTGCCACGCTGCTGCAAGGCCGTCTCTTCGGTGGCCGCGCGCGTCGCAGTGCACGGTATTAACGAGGCTCGCCCGCCTAAATACTGCATTCGCAAACGCGCCTATAAGAATTTAAAGGCAGGCAGCGCGAGACCAGCCGCGACGCCCATAAGTCACGGACATTATTTATGTAGTGCTCGGCCGGCCTCCGTCTTCCGCCTCCTCCCTTGTTCTCCTCGCCCCGACCTCCTCGCCGCCGTCTGCCACACTTTTGTCTCTCGGCGTTTGTTTGCGCTAGTGCGTCCGTGAATATTTCCACGAGTCGGCCCCGCCCCCCAGTGGACGCTTCCAGCTTCTTAGGGTGCTCATGTCATGCATTGAAGGGGAGCGCTCTGAGAAAATGATCTCAATGAAAGAGTGTGTATAATTATTTTTGCGATTTTTCTGGTAATTTTGTTGCAGCTACTGTGCCTTATTCACTGTTTCATTATTTCTTTCTGATGCAAAGATCTAGAATCAGAATTATTGGATAGGCTCGTTATCAGTTGAGTTCAAAAAAAGATTAACCAAAATGGGTACTCAAGTTTGGAGTTAATATAAAAACAATATTATTGACATTGGTACTATATTTGAGGGATAGTCGTATTATTATCTGAAACGTCTAATGAGAAGAGTGTGTGATTCTTTTGTCTAATTCTACATCTTTAATCAAAAGTTTAACGTATCCGTCAAAAATCAATATTTGTCGTCTGAAGTTAAATTTGATTTCATGTCAAGCCTCTCTCCTTAACTGGGCTCTGCGCTTCCGTCAGTTCTTTGCCATACATCATCTACCGTGTTCTGGTTACTGCACATTTTCCAATTTTCACTAGGTAAGCATGACGAGCTCAAAGGACCAACGCAAATGTTGTTGATTCTAGAACACGAAGTCCTAAAAAAAGTTGACGTGGAAGACAATCTTAAGGTTATGTTACCAACAGATCGTGAAGGTACTAGTAGTGTGGAATTGAGATTCAAGACCGCGTAATCCTTTACTTTTAAAAGCACGGTGTTGGAGTTCAAAGCCTTAAATCATTCAGTGGGGAAGACTGCCAATTAGTTTTGATTAATTGTTGTCTCTGTTGATTAATTGTTTATAATCGTATGCAATTAATATTGCTGTCGGTGTTTTGAATTTTTGAAGTGACCCGGATTCCCAGAGGCATCACATGCTGTTAATAGCTTCATAAACTGCGATTGTTGTGTGTATGTGTAATTGGTTTTAAATAATTGCCACTGTTTGTATAGCTTTCTAAAAATACGTGATTACAAAACATTCCGTGCATCTAGATTATGAAATAAATTTATATTGGACGTCATATGCCAAAAAATTGCATAAAATTACATATTCAATACGGGAAGGATAAAATTTATTTGTATACTCTAAAATTTTCACCCAATTATTGCGTGTTATGTGTTCATTGCTATATCTTTTTTCATTAATTAATATATTCTTCTCATACATTCGTTACATATCTTTTCATGTAAAGAAAGAATTTTTGTTATTCGAAAACTTCTCCGGCAGTGGTCGAAAACAGATGAATTCAACAAAACCCGCCATAAAGATAATTCTTTTGAATTCCTAAATTCATTTGCCTTTGCCCATGAACTAGAAATGAAAATGTATTCCTCAGTTTAAATTTAAGAGTACCTTCTCGTTATGGACTCCGGTATGAAGATATTGCTTATAACGAGAGGTAAGACAACATATACATTCAATATAAGAGATATTTCATTTATTAATTCAAAGGAGAATTTCCCTCTTTTGCATAATCGGATTTAAAACAATTAAAAAATCTGTTCTGTGTCCAGCACTCCAAACGAATATTAGGGCAGTTCTAATTTAGATTTCATTAGAACTTGCAGAAACTAACAACTCCGTAAATCGAAGAAAGTCTCGTAAGTTACTGAAGAACAATACAAAAATAATCAAAAGAAATTCTGGAATTCACAGGATTCCCAAGTAACGGAGATATTCACAATTGTCCAGTACGTGCGCAACAGAGAATCCGAAGAACATGTTCAAGGTATAGTCGAAGTGTGAAGTCCCTCTTAAAATTTAGAGAAATATTTACTACAATTTTCTGACCCTATGACTCAGTCAATAATCTGTATTACTAATTTACAATGCGCAAAAATTGAAAGAAAACAACACAGTCTCCAGGTTTTTGAGAGTTTCAATGGTTTTGTTAGATACCCTGGGTCTCTGGAAACAAAAACATTGTGTTGCTATTCACTGTGTGATTTTTCACGTGTAGTTACGCGTATTATCATGCTGTGCGTGAATTCTCATACTCAGTGAGTCACTGTTTGCGACATAGCTGATGTCATATGACAGCAAGACTCCAACGAAATGGCGGCACATATTGCGCAATATTCACATATTGGTAAAGGAACTGCAACTTTGATAATTCTTGATACGGTGAAATCTATTGTACTGTGAATCTGCATTTACTAAATTATGTTATTGCACTATTCGTGAACCCTGTTTTTGTTAAAACAGTTACTTTATTGTAGTGTTCTATGGCAGCATTTTATTTGTTGTTCTTGAGCAGCGTGCGTTCTACTTTTTGAAAAATCATTTTGCGTAATTTTGTTCAGCAGCATTTTTTCTACTGCAGGTCACTTGTAAATAACGAATCAAAGAAACAACAATAAAATTAAAGAAATACAGTAGTTGGAAACGCGTGAGATTCCTTATTATTAACGTGAGACGTTATATACGCGTGAGAGTCTATTTATTATTAAATTACTGAATGTAACGTATATGTTAAATATTGTTTTTTAAAGTATTGCAATGCCATTGTAAACATTCCCTGCCAAACAAAGTTTCTCGCTTGTAGAAATAAATAATTAAATCAAAAGTTCACTTTACAGAAAAGGTTGAAAATATCTGAAGATTCGAAAACGTGATGTGTTTTAGCTACCATATCTATTTGTTAATGCGAATTTCAATAATTCCACTAATTTTGTGTTCGCGTAGGGTCCGAATGAAATTCGAACTAAACGGAGAAATAAATTCATTACTTGGTGAAAGCAAACAGGACGCGGGCAAGCGGCAGCCAATGGACCCTAGGACGAGTCGCATTATTATAGAGGCGCAGCCGTGCTAATCAGTCGGATCGGCAGCGTGTTTGATGCGTGGGTATACGCGAGCGCCGGGGCGGCCAACCATAGATCATCGCCTGCATTCATTCAGGTTTGTTTGCTCGCCTCCCCCGCCGCGGCCTCACCCCACCCTCGCCCTTGCCCCCGCCTCTTCCCCACCCCCGCTTCCACCCCACCTCCTTTTTCGCTCCCAATCACGCCCTAGGTCACGCCCCCGGCCACGCAACCCGGCCACGCCCCCGTCATCTGCCGAACCCCCGCCCTCATCCCTGGCCTCGCTACGCCGTCGCCCACGCCATGGACCCCGCCATCGCCCCCGCCATCGCCCCCGCCATCGCCCCCGCCATCGCCCCAGCCATCGCCCCGCCATCACCCCGCCATCGCCCCGCCATCGCCCCCGCCATCGCCCCGCCATCGCCCCGCCATCGCCCCGCCATCGCCCCGCCATCGCCCCCGCCATCGCCCCCGCCATGGCCCCGCCATGGCCCCTGCATGCCCCGCCATGCCCCGCCATGGCTCCCTGCCATGGCCCCTGCCATGGCCCTCCATGCCCCTGCCATGGTCCCCGCCATGGTCCCCGCCATGGCCCCCCATGGCCCCGCCATGGCCCCCCATGGCCCCGCCATCGCCATCGCTCCCGCCATCGACATCGACATCGCCGCCGCCATCGCCTCACACTTTCCCTTGTTTTGCACCTCCCCCTCCCCTTCTTTCTACCCGTCGCCCCGCAATCCCACTCTTGCATTGCGCGCTCAGCGCATTCACTGTGCCCGCTCTCTGTCGCTCTCTCTGTCTCTGTCTCTTTCTCTCTGTCGTCCCCAGACGTGAGCCCTTGTTTCGGCCGCCCCGAAGAGGCCCTGTCTCCGGGGAAAGTGGACGCGAAAGCGGGGCTCGCAGCGGAGAGCGCGCGGCGCGGCGCGAAGGCGGCTCTGGAGACGCACTATGGGCCACATCCCCATTATTGCATCACGGCATTTTCCTCAAGCGTGAAGAAAGGGTGCAGAAACTGTCTGACTCGTTCGAGGGAGAGTTTTTGTAGCTTGAAACGTTGCAGAACAAGGCACCAGGTTTCTGAACATTATCGAGTATATATCTTAAATACATACAATATATCACCAGTGACTTATTGATATAAAACTCCGCAATTCTAGAGTCTAAAGTTTCTTTTTATTTGAAGCGCCTACTGATATCTTCCTCTTATCTTTGGCCGTACTTTTTCTGTTCTCTTCAAATCGGTTGACTGACATTATAGGAAATAAAAGAATGAAAAATAATTAAAGAAAACCATGCGAGAGCAATAATTTCATTTCTCTTCTTGCGAATTCGTGTTAAATACACTCCGCAATACAATATCAAAATTATTGCCACTTGGTTAATATTGTGCCATGATAATTCACTATAGAGAGATTTGAAGTAAAAGAGCTGTTTGGAAGCATATTCTTCCACTAAATCATTTATCATATTCTCAAATTTTTTTTCATATTTCTAATTTTTTAACGCTTATGAAGACGCAATTGCGAAATAAATTTTAAAAAGTAACGTTAATGTGAGATTTCACGTTTCTAAGAGCAGAATCCGCATACTACAAAGGCGTGCGATATTAAATTAACTACTTTAGAAAGCTAATGGAACTAATGCAAGTATTGTTGCATTAAATAATTAATAATTCATGACACCATCTCTGGAAATATATATTTTGGTATATTTCGTCAAAGTCTGCCCACTTAAGCGTTTTATATGTATTTTGATTTGTAAGTATAGAGTTTTTGTCCAGTGACTCGCGATGCTGTGCCCAGTAAGCATTCGTGGGGCGGACAGAGTCTCCGGCGGGGACGAGGCTGCCCCGAGTGGACCAAGACGCCGGGCAGGGACATTTAGTCCAATAAAAGACGTTCAATTTCTTTGCGGAAGTAATGGAGCTCGCTCGCTCCCTTTCTGCAGGTAGGCGGAGCTGAGAAGGGAGCGGGGAAGGGTCGGAGAGGGGGCAAAGGGTAGTGGAGATGTGAAGTGGAATGAGGCTGGAGGGAGGCGCGTTCTACCTTCTGCCTTCTGCCACTTATCTCCTCAGTTTTTCACTCCCCTCCTAATCCTCATTCTTTAACTCTGTCTCTCGCCTCCGTCTATGTTCGTGCCTCTGTCTTTCTCTTTCTGATGCTGTAGGCTGTGCGAGGTCGAAAAGGTGCTGTCGCCGGTGGATTTTAAATGGCATGTATTGGACCGCTGTTCAAACCTCGGACCACTTTGTAAATTAGGTGAAGATGGCGTACTGTGATGGTTCTTAGCAAGTGTGCTCGTCTTCTTATTTCCCACGTTCTGCATTCCGTCGTGTCTTACGCACTCTACAACATGATCTTTCCCTATAATAAGATTTTGAACCGCGCATTGGTGAATAAACCCTAATTAAAAATTAAGGCTATGTAGCATCTCCATCATTAGATGATAATTGTCATGTACCTTCTGTATTATTAGAAACGTGTTATTCTTTTGGATTCACCATTAAGAGTATTTCGTACTTAAACTGTAATTTGCTTCCGTATTTAGTACACGCGTAGAGAAGATTGTCAATTTATCAATTCCGTGTAATATTTGCGATATGAAATAACACTTATTTTTCTCTTAACTCCATTCGGACAAAAAAACTTCAGTCCCTTATTGAAATAATGTGTGAGCATGATATTGTCTCACAGAAAGTAGAGCTGCAATTGAACGTTTGGGAACATATTGAATTTTTAAATTTGAATAATGCATCTGTCATAAATTTAATGAGTCAACTACTCTAGTGTTTCGTAACACATTATTCGTTTTGAATTGATATAGACAAAAAACGGCGATATCTCACTACCATAAAAATGGATGATCTCAATACAGCACACCCAGATTCAATTGCATTTTGTCATTAATAATAATAATAATAATAATAATAATAGTAATAATAATGTATTACTATATAAATTACGCCTTCACCGCGTCTCTTCAATGCACATCGTAACTCGATGTCTCTGTAGCACTTCAGTTATTTTTCTTTCCTCCTCACTGAACCCACTATTCTTCTTCTTCGTGACTTCTCCTCGGATTTGTAACGTCTAGACTGCTCACCTCGATAACTTTGCGTCCCTTACTGCCAGTTCGCCTGCTGCCCCCTCACGATTTAATATTGCACTCCGCTTCCCACTTATCACAGCTCCTCCTGCTCCTTTGCGGCCCTCGTTCCTGCAATCGATCGATGGGCCCAGCTTTCGACATCTTTTCCTTCTCGCTCTCTATCTACTTCGTTTCGAATATGTTTCTGTACTGTTGAGTTTTTCTTTCCGAACCTTAAAAGTACCCTCTCTGCACTTACTCGTACCTGTAATTGGCAAACCATGGAACACTGCACTGTATCATTATTTCTGTGGATGGGTACAAGAAGGGCCAATGTCAATATTCAAAATTTTACGTAATGGGTGGTTTTGATAGTTGTAAAGCTAATGTAAATCAATGTGAAATTATGAGATAGATTTGACTTTGTCCTTGGCCATTTTTGCACTGAAAGAATGGATTTTAAGGCACACATTGGCCATACAAACCGAAAATCACTACAAACTGACATTCTACTTACACTAAGCAACATATGTATCCTCTTCATCTTACCACATTACGTCATTTATGTTTAAAATAAGAAATTCTATACTTCTGATACAATAGTTTTTGAATTCTATATACTAGTTATTGTATCTGTTATAATAGTTATTGTATACCATTTCTTTACAGTCAAAAGTAAAATAATTTTCTTCCTTGTATTGCATATACTGTCTGATTTCAATATAATGACACTCCAAGGTCGGTAGCTCGACAAAATGGGACATGCTCATTCAATCAGGAGCTTCAATATCAAATATTTCAGTTCAGTGAAGAAGTTCCCGATTAGATGACATGTGTCCCCCTGTCCTTCTAGCTCTTGATCTTGAGAAGCTACTACTTTTAAATCGGACAATAAACTCTTCAAATATATTTTTTTTATTATTGTTTCAATTGGTCGTTTGAACTAATTATTTTAAATATTTTTCAAATCACTATATCTTAAGGCATATAAATTAGGTCAAATAAACACAGAAATGATATATTCTAAAGCAGCATAGCATTGGCTTTGTTTTTGGATGCGGCCCCGCATCTGCTGAGTATGCAGCGCAGTTTTCGATAACCAACATTGCTATGTTCATTAGTTTCCGGCGGAGAACGCCATTCCTGACAACCATTACAGTTCCCGACGGCCGGCAGGTTTCCCGACGACCGGCAGGGTTCCCGACGACCGGCTGGGTTCCCGACGACCGGCAGGGTTTGTGGCGTCGTGGTAGCGAAATGACTACACAGACACGAGCTCTAGTTACAATATTTATTTACAGAATATTATACAGTATGTACAGCTCTGGGGTTCCGTTCGCAATCTACCTCCGCGACTCCACGCACCCTGCTCCCATCTCCTGGCTAGTGCATCCTCCACCCAGACGCTTTACCGCGCCGGTGTCCTGACACCCGGTGCTACGCACTCGCAGTGTCCAAGGAATGCACTACCGCCAACGGGCCGCAGTTGCGTCCGCACGCGAGGCGATCTCTTAACGAACTCCTCCTTCCGGCCGGCTAGCTTCTGGCGGTCATGTCCCCACCCCCACCCCCTAGCTTCTCTGCACGTGTGGGTGGCTCTGAGACCACATGGCCAGCCAGCCTCCCCTGACCGCCGGCGGGGGGTCAGGACTCTCTGCCCGGCCGACTTGCGTCCCGGGGTGTTAATAGCTCCCTTTTCAGTTGACAAAAGCTACTAACAGCTTTTGTACTAGCCGACCGGATGCACTTCCTCTGCTACTTTCTAAAGATGGTCGAACCTGGCCGCCATGTGGTGACGTTACAGACTCCTATATCCGCGGAAATGAATTTTTTCCGCAGGTGCCAACCACAGGACAAAAATTCACTAGTAACCTGTATTCTGGATTCTACATGGCCGTTTTGGCCTACAGGCTAAAGCAATTCTCTATACCTTTACTATTTTTTCTCCTAGCCATTCTAATCTAATGTCTCGACTGCGAACGACCCCAGTTTTTTTTTCTGTCAGTACAAAGCAAGATTACAATTTCGTATTAGATCTATGTCATACACACATATGTACATTTATATATTATTTTCAATCTTAATTTAACTTACTATGATATACATGAATGACCTTGAGAGAAAAACAACACATCAAATAAGCATACATGATTATACATTAGAAACATCTAACAACAAGACATTATGACATCAATAGTTATAACCTTTGAAACAACGATTAAACTTGAACCTAAATATAACTTCGACAAAAGGAAAAAAACAAAAAAACAATACATATACTATAAGCACATTTTGGATTTATATAATGCAACCGTTGCAAGGACCCCTACAGTGTGTCCTTCCGCATCATGGTGATCAGATCAGCCTTCTCAAAACATTCGACTCAATGCGTCGACATTTACATGTTCTTTCCCCTTTTTATGAATGATTTCAATGTTGTGGTATTGAATCATTAGTGACCACCTCATTAACCTAGGATTTTTTCCAGAACAATTACTTAACCATACCAAGGGGTTATGATCAGTCTCAATTTTGATCTTTACTTGCCCGTCTAAATAATATTTCAGTTTCTGCAAGCCCCAAATTATAGCTGTACACTCTTTTCCGTTGCACAAAATTTAATTTCCGAGTCAGATAATTTCCTACTTATGTACAATATGGGATGTTCATTCCTTCCTCATCATTTTGAGCCAAAATTACGCCTATTCCACGATCTGATGCATCACATTGCATAATAAATGGTTTGCTGAAATCTGGAGCGTGTACTACAGATTCACTACATAGGGCGTCCTTTAGGGCTTTGAATGAGTCATCACATTCTTGCGACCAATTTACTTTGCCTTGGCGTTCCCTCCCACGCAGTAAATCTGTTAACGGTGCCGCTTTTTCTGCAAATCCTGGAATGAACCTTCTATAATATCCTGCGAACCCTAGAAAAGCCCTGACTTGCTTTTTTGATTTGGGAAGCGGATACTCTTGGATCGCGTGAACCTTTGCTTGGACTGGCCTCATTACGCCCCCGCCCACAACGTATCCCAAGTACTGCACGGAATTCCTAGCGAATTTACATTTAGTCGGCTGGACATGCAGTTTCGCCTTTTGATAATCTGAAATACTTCTTCCAGATGACGGATATGATCTTCCCAGTTATTACTAAAAATGGCAATGTCATCCATATACGGTACAGCAAATGTACTACACGAATCTAACAAGGATGCCATCATGCGACTGCACTGGTAAGGTGCGTTCTTAATCCCAAAGGGAAGTCGTAATGGTCGATAAGTTCCGAATTTCGTCACAAAAGCCGCATAACGCTGTGCTCTCGGCGTGAGGGCAATTTGCCAATAACACTTTGCCAAATCAAGTGTGCTAATGATTTTGGCCGCCGCCACTGTCTCTATTCTTTCCTCCATGCTCGGTAAGGGTAATACTCTGTCTTAATGCATTGATTCAGACGTCTGTAGTCAATACACGGCCGCGGCTTCCTTCCCGGTGCTTCTACTAAAATCATCGGTGATGTATAATCTGAATCACCTACTTCAATGATTTTATCCCGTAACATTTTTGTAATTTCTTCTTTCAGAATTTCCGACTGTCTAGGCGACATACGGTAGGGTGCACTTCTGACAGGTTTGGATTCGTCCATGATTTCGATATCCATTGTTACCATGTCAGTCAGACCAGGCTTGTCCGAGAATATCTCTCTATATTTGGATACTATCTCTTCCAGCCTTTTCCGAAACTCCGGTTCGACATCTGTACCTCGAACATCGCTTCTAACTCAAAATCCCTATTTTCTAGTTTCACGGCATATTTGTCCAATTCATCTTCGTCTGGTTCGAACTCGGGTGCCTGTGTTGCCACGTAACTAATGTATTCCGTTCTCTGATGGTACCTTTTCAACATGTTCACATGGTATACACGGCCCTCTTTTTTCCCAGGTAACAAAACGACATAATTTGTTTCGGATATTTTTTCTAACACCTCGCCGGGCCCGACCCACTGTACCGAAAGTTTCTGGGTTCTGTTCGGCGCTAACACTAGGACACGATCTCCTACAGCAAATGTACGGTGCACTGCTTTGCGGTCATACCACACCTTTCTCTTTTCTTGCTCCTTAACTAATTTTTGATGAGCAAGCTCGCGCGATCTTTTGAGACGGTTCACTAATTTAAACACGTATTCGACCACGGAATTCTCTTCCTCCTCAGTTCCCGCAAGACGCTCATACATTAAAGTGATTGGAGTACGTAAGTTCCTGCCATACACAAGCTCAGCGGGAGTGAATCCTAAGCTTTCGTGCACAGTAGTCCGTAACGCAAATAAGATTGCCGGAAGCTGCTTTTCCCATTCCGTGCCCGCTTCCAAACACATAACCTTAATGAGTCTTCTACTAAAAAATTATAATTCCAGTAGCATCAATAGGGGGGGAACCCTAACTAGCCGAATTCGAATTTCTGTGCGAATTCCGCTGTCAGTATACTAGTAAAGCAAGTGCCTTGATCCGTTTGCATCTCTTTGGGGAATCCTATTTACTAAATAATTCCAGTAGCGCATCAATAACCGTAGTAGATCTTAAATCCGTTATCGGGATTGCCTCCGGAAATCGACTAGCTACACAGATGGCAGTCAGGATGAATTTATGCCCCGTTTGCGATTCAGGAAATGGTCCGCATGCATCTACGTTTATTTTGCTAAATATTTCTGAGACAGGCGGTACTAAGGTAAGGTAGCCACGCACCTTGTCTCCCGACCTTCCCACCTTCTGACAACTATCACAAGATCTAATAAATTTTTCCATTTCCTGGAAACAATTCGGCCAATAAAAGTATTTAGCCATGCTATCCTTGCTCTTAGTGGTGCCTAAGTGTGCATTGGCTGTTTCATGACACAACTTAAGGACGGTACTTCGATATATTTCCGGTACAACAATCATGTCGAATCTTTCTCCGCGTTTACTGTGTCGCGATCGAAATAACACTTGATCCTTAATGAAGTACGCGTCTTTTCCCCTTTCTGGTACTCTATTCACGTACGCTTTGTATATTTCCTTCAGGCTATTGTCCCTTTGTTGTTCCGCCGCAAACGTCTCTCTGTCTACGCGGATTAATTCGACAACCTGAGGTTCAAGTTCCGTCTGACTTCCCTCTACGGCTTGCGGTGGCTCTAGCCCTTCTATTTCGTAAGCCCCGTCCGGGAGAGCCTCCTCCGGTCGCTCACCTGACGGCGACTCGGATGCTACGTCCTCCCGAGCCTCGGCCCTGGCCGCGCCCCGCGAGTTACCACGGCCCCAACCACTTGCGGCTCTACGTAACCTTTGCGTATTTCATCGAGCAGCAGAGCAGTTCTGTTACTCAACAGATAGTAACCGATATCACATTCTTTTTTTACTACCGCTGCTTTCGTAACTACGGTTCCAAACGGCCCTTGAACTGTTACCTGCGCGACTGGCAAGTTCCGTGGTTCAGAGTCTAGTGGCTGAAATATCCAAACCGACTCGCCCGTCATGTGCTCATCTTTTACCAGCCGTTCATTAACAATATCAAAACTCGCACCAGTGTCTCTCAAAAGTTCCGATTTGATTCCGTTAATTAATCCGGAAACCGTGTGTGGACGAAATAATTCACGCGCGTCTTGGTCGGCCACATGACCAACCTTCTCTCCGTTTCGTGCACCTGGACAGTCTCGCTTAAGGTGTTGAGTCGAGCCACAAGAGAAACATTTCCGTTTGCTGGCTGATCGAAATCTATTCTTACTTCACCCTTCTTATCATATGGCTTCGCACTATGCTTCTCCGAACTCGGGTAATATCTGCAACTGGTTCTGCCTTCTTACCGTGCTTTGGAAACAAGCTCTTCCATCCTGCCCTATTATTTTCATAATTATCTAATTTTTGGCGAAGTCCAACGCAACTGTAAATTTACCCCATTCGTCTATAAAATGTTCCCTGATCTCGGACGGAACCCGCCGCTTCATTTGATCGGTAACAATTAGATCAAGAAGAGCTTCAAAGGTAGATATTTGCAATCCCGCCACCCACTGCTTACAATAATTGTGCAACTCTCTCGCGTACACGTTCCAAGTGGTACCGGTCTGCTTCATATGTTTAGTAAATAGTTGCCTAAACTTTTCCGCATTAAACTTATACATTTCTAATAATTTTGCTTTTATCTCGGTATATTCGGTCGCATTTCCCCGACCTTCAATCATAAGCCATGAGTTGACTTGGTTCGGCAACAACCCCATAAGATTGATTACCCAATCTTCTTCCGGTACGCCCAATTGATTGGCTTGTGCTTCGAATACACTTAAATAAGCCGTGATGTCATCCTTTTCGCCTCTAAATTTATCCATTACATGATATAACTTAATGTGCGCTTTAGAATTTGCCTCCGTACCTGCTTCCGAATTAGTCGCCGTCTGCCTCGTTAGCCTCAGCTTCTCCAGTTCAAACTCCCTTGCTTCTCGTTCCCTTTCCCTCTCCCTTTCTCTTTCCCTTTCTTCTCGTTCCCTGGCGATAATATCTTGACAATTATTCGCTAATTCTTTAACAAATTCTTCCTCGTAATGAACACTATCTAGATCTCTTTTGCCTGTCTTACTGTATTTCATTAATTAATTCTAGAATTATCTGTTTGAGACTGATCACTGTATTCTCATTATTACAGACTCTCCTAATTCTCTCGCGACCTGCACCAGACAGTCTTTCCGGTACTTTGCTAAAAATGCCATTATGCCTGATTCTGATCGCTATGAATGCCGAAGGCTACACTTACGTACGGTGTCCTTGATGTCCTTGTATCGGCGTCGGTTGGCTTTGACGTCGTCCTTCCTTCCTGTCCGGGATGGCTTCTTCTTCGGTCCGACGATCCAGTCTCTGCCCTTCGATGCCTTTACGATTTAAATAACCCCGTGCGTTACTACACCGGTGAGCCCTCGAAAGTTCATCCAAGTACCGATATACGAGTCTATCGTAACCGCATACTTCCTCCCCCAGCCTGGGTACTTATGCCGCTGCACTATTAAAATTTGTTAACTAATTTTAACACAGCTTCCCCTTGCCTGGGTTCGTTGACCGCTGCCACCATTTAAATAACCCGTCTGTGGCGTCGTGGTAGCGAAATGACTACACAGACACGAGCTCTAGTTACAATATTTATTTACAGAATATTATACAGTATGTACAGCTCTGGGGTTCCGTTCGCAATCTACCTCCGCGACTCCACGCACCCTGCTCCCATCTCCTGGCTAGTGCATCCTCCACCCAGACGCTTTACCGCGCCGGTGTCCTGACACCCGGTGCTACGCACTCGCAGTGTCCAAGGAATGCACTACCGCCAACGGGCCGCAGTTGCGTCCGCACGCGAGGCGATCTCTTAACGAACTCCCTCCTTCCGGCCGGCTAGCTTCTGGCGGTCATGTCCCCACCCCCACCCCCTAGCTTCTCTGCACGTGTGGGTGGCTCTGAGACCACATGGCCAGCCAGCCTCCCCTGACCGCCGGCGGGGGGTCAGGACTCTCTGCCCGGCCGACTTGCGTCCCGGGGTGTTAATAGCTCCCTTTTCAGTTGACAAAAGCTACTAACAGCTTTTGTACTAGCCGACCGGATGCACTTCCCCTCTGCTACTTTCTAAAGATGGTCGAACCTGGCCGCCATGTGGTGACGTTACAGGTTCCCGACGACCGGCAGGGTTCCCGACGACCGGCAGGGTTCCCGACGACCGGCAGGGTTCCCTGCGACCGACAGGATTCCCTACGACCGGCAGAGTTCCCGATGACCAGCAATACTCACACACCCAAGCCACAATCCTTACGTAAATACTCCGTCATTAACTCCGTCCCCTCCCCAACAATGCACCATGACCGCCATTCGTCAACATCCATGCACATGCACAATGCAAGGCACAGTCTCGACCCGCCGCCGCTGAACCTGCACCTCACCACCAACCCCGCACCCCGCTACCTACGCGGCATCCCGCCACTAAACCCACACACCCCACCACCAATCCGGCACTCCGGCACCACACCCGCACCCCGCCACCGTCCTCCCTCTCCCCTCCCCAAACGCATCACCCACCCCCAATAGAGCGTTCTACCACCAACTCACCGCATCACGCTTGCTACCGGCCTCGCGCCCTCGCGCCGACCAACTTAGGCCATTATACCGGGCCGGGACGGCAGGAGGCGGCGGAGGTCACCGCGGTACCGCAGGCGGCAGAGGCAGCGGCGATGGCAGCAGTTTCGATGGCGAGGCTGGGCGAGGGGAGAGAGAAGCAAGAGGCCGGTGTTCATGCCCTCTCGCACACTCCGGCCTTCCCGGCCTCTCCACTGCATCTCGCTGCCTCCGCCGCGGCTCCGCTGCCGCCGCGCACAACTTTAATCAAGCCGAATTATATGGTCGGCCGGGGAGGGAACGGGGCCGGCTGCCGGAAGAGCGAGAGGAGGGGCAAGTGAGCGTGCGGCGAGCGACGAGGAGCGGGGAGGGGCGGGGTCAGAGGTCGAAAGGGCCAAAGGTGGCAGAGAGGGAGGGGAACGCGAGACGAGCGTGGGTGGCGTCTTCGGGCGCGTGGAGGGCTGGGCAGCGGTGTGGAGGCCACGCACCGGCGCGAGTGCCGAGCGCGGAGAGCCAGGCGCGGAGGGGGGGCGGGGCGGGGCGGGGCGGGGCCGCAGGCGGAGCAGGGGGTTCCGGGAGGGCGATCTCCCGTCCCCTCGGTCTGCTCTCGGTCTCCCCTAATTGAGTCGTTAGCCAGGTAATGGGTCGGCGGGGCCTCGGGGCAGGGCGCTCTCCGGGCGCGGAGGCAGAGGCGGGGGCGGGGGCGGGGCGGTTGGGGTGGAGGCGCGGGCGGGGTGCGTGGTGGCGGGCGTGGCCAATGTGGGAGCGTATCGCAATGCTATCACTGACGCCACCGCTATCACACTCGCCACCGGCGCCATCAACAGCACCGCCACCAGCAGCATTTCGAGCGCCACTACTATTGTAGAGCGTTGCCACAACTACAATTGCCACTACTAACACCACATTAGCCCAAGTGTTACCAAGACTACATTAGCCCCACTAACACCACATTAGCCCCACTAACACCCAATTAGCCCCCCACACACCAATTAGCCCCACTAACACCGCATTAGCCCCACTAAACGCATTAGCCCCACTAACACCATTAGCCCACTAACGCATTAGCATCACTAACTCCGCATTGCACCACCCACTAACTAACACCACTTTAGCATCACTGACATCACCACTAGCATTAGCACACTATTAGCACTGATAACACCATTCACACAGCCGATAGCATTACGCACGCCACCGTTAACACAAGCAACACCGCCATTAACACCACTAACTCCGCAGCTAGCACTACCGTTAACACCACTGCTAGTAGCACCGTTAACGCCACCACCATACACTGTTGCAGCCATCATCCTAGCGACACATTTACTAGCGTCACCTGCCGGAAGGCGGCAGTTAAGTAACTGCGGCGGAGGCGAACTCCAGCCGACAGTGTTTGCGCTGCGGGTGACTGGCAGCGTGGAGCCTAGCCGCGCCGAGAGATGTGTGTCCTAGTTCGCAGACGAGGAGCACTGCATCAAAAATCGGGCTTTCTAACTTGCCGCCGGCGAATTCCAGAAGTTGTGAAACATTAAAAGAATTCGCTTTGATGTCGAGAATAAAAACTACGAAGTTTATCGCGCTCCTGCGGGCGCCGCCGAGCGCCCCGCATCGCCGCCTCCGCAGTTCCTCCCTTCTTCCGGCTTTCTGTCTCCTACCTCGCCTGACTTTGCCAGTCTCTTTGGCACCATCCTGTCGTCTGCTCACGTTGAGTCTACTAGTGCAGGCGACTGCACACTCGCTATCATCGCTTCGGACATTTATACTATGATCGCTAATATTTACTTTTTATATTCTGAATTGAATTCAGTCGAGGACTATTTTCCACTGACCCGTTAATTTGTGTCATTCGTTTTTTCTCCTGTCCTGCTAGAGGTCTCCAAGATTTTGACGCTGCCGCCCAACTGCTATATGAACCGAGTCACCTCCTCCCTGCTGAGCCGGTGCGTTTTTGACTCGTCCCGTGCCAGATCCCTCGGTCGGCACCTCCGCATCTCCTGCTTGCACTATTTCTCTTCCACCGTTGCTGCATCCCTGCCGCCTCTCTTTCTACCTCCGACGCTTCCCCTTTCTCCTCCTTCTCCCCCTCCGTCGCCGCCGCCGCCCCGCCTCTGCCCCGTCCGTCCCTCGTCTCTCGCAGCGGCTCTTCCGGTGCGACGTACGGTGCCGCGGCGCGGGCACGACGCCTCATTACGCTTTTACGCTGCCAAAAGACTGCCGCCGGCGGGACGGCGCCGGCGCTCTGCCTCGCCTCGCCTCGCCTGGCGTCGCTCGGCGTCGCGGCGCCGCGCGTCGCGCCCGCTCATATCGGGACGGAGGCGTGCCACGTCGGCGCCCCCGGCCCCGCACCCGCCTTCCCTCCCGGCTGTCCCCCCGCCCCGCACCGCGCGTCGCCTGGCCCTGCCCCGCGGGCCCGCGCTCGGGCGCCCTGAAACTTTCACAAGGCGTAGGATTGTCCGCATGAAAAGTTAAAGAACGCCGCGGACGCTCTCTGGCGCCCCGGAAATATATGGGTTACGCTTCGGGGGGCAATTCTTACCGCACGCTGCCTCTCCCCTCTCTACTCCTCCTCTCGCTCTCCATCCTCCTCCTCCTCCCCCTCCCCAAACTCTTTTCCCGGCCGGCACCGCCCCCACCCCCGCGCTCGCGCCCCCCAGCTACTAATTATTCTGCGTGGCACGGCGTTGCCGGTCTCCGGCAGGGTGGCGGTAACTCTCGTTCGGTCGGAATGGCGCGTCGCATCGGGGTGGGGACGAGGTGCGATGTACCGGAAAGCGACCGACCAAAATATGCTTACCTCGTTGGGGGGGGTGTTCATCCGCGCCGGAAGGGGTGGCGCATGATTTTGTGTGCAGTTTTCCGTAATGTGTTGCTGGTGAAGCAAGAAGGTCGGAGGGTAGTGACCGGGAGAAATTGAAAGATCGTCTCATCGCTTGGGCAAATACTATTTAATAAAAGGACTTCCGAGTTTACACGAAAATCGATTTCATTTCCCACTCGAAAGTCATTTCAGATGAATTTTGGGCAGTGTGTAACTGTGACAGTCGAATTTGAAGTTATGATTCCTCTATAAAATATGGTAAATAATTATCCGCGTGAAATAAAACATTACTTTTTAAAAAGAGTACAGGTACTTACCATCGTTAGGAAGTAGAATAATATCGTATTGCATACCTCATCTAATAATACCGATGACTGTTGAATAGCCCGCGTCATTATAACTCGCATTTACATTTAACTATTTGATGAAACTTATTGAATTTATGACGGAGACAAAATAAATTGTGCAATTCATTCATAAAAGTAATTTTGTTTATAGCATTTGCGTTTCTCTTTAACGTACCATATTTAATGTGAATAGAGAATGGAGAGGATTTCGTATGTAAAATACTACTTATTAATATTACTTTATTTTACGTACAAGGCCAATAAATTATTTTAATGCATTTGTTAATAACTGATATATAAAGTCATTGTTTAGTTTCGCAAAACGAACATATCATTTTCATTTAACACTCTGGTAAGTTAAACTTCTAATAACGATTAACCTCATGCCAACATGCAAAATTTATTCTTATGCGGTCGCAGGCGTAAATTATTATAATATGCCATTTTATGATTTTGCACTAAATGTATTGCATTTAAATTGAAGAATTATAATACAGATCAATATTCAACATATATTTTAGAGCTACTTACAAGTACACATTCACAGTATGTTGTCCTGATTGTCACGGTCACAGTGATATTTGACAGGCGAAATAATTCACAATTTGTTGATAGCCGTTTCTAATAACACCCGCCCCGAAAACGGTTTAATGTATCATGGAAAAGTTCCTCTTGTTAGTTTTGTCAAAATTAATTTCAAAAATATTTACCTAGTACATAGTAAAGCCACAGTTTTTAGGAATTTTGCTTTATTCAAAGAGTTTCAGCAAAACGGACAAATGGTCTGACAAAAATGTGGAATGTTTCTTGCATTACCTTATGGAAGCTTCTCCCACGAGAAGCAAAGTGGAGAAACCGGTATGGAAGAGAGGTAGGGAAAAGAAAATGTTGAATGAAGCAACTGGGAGAGTGGAAGGAACTGCGAAAGAATGAAAGTGCGTGTAACGAAGAATCCTAAACGGGAAATCAGTCTGCCTGGGCGCGGCCCTAAGATATCCGTGATGTAGTATAAGCCCTCACGAAATAAAACCAATGGTAAAGGTAGGCAAAAGTTCCCCGTCCACCAGACATGAACCTCCTGGGGACGAGTCGTTTAGAAGCCTGGAATTTAAATCCTGGACGGTGCCGCCACTGCGACGGCATGTTTTCACGAAATCAAGTCGTTTCCTTCTGATTAATACCGCTTCCTCACGCGAGTCTTGGTAAGTCTTCAACACGCGCTACGTATGAGAGAACAGAAGAAAGGCCATGTTCCGTGGTCTTGTGTTGGGTATCAGGACCATGTGGGAGCTCGTCCTTCCTCGTGCATTATCGATTACTTAGGAAGTCTCGTGTGAGGTCGACCCATGGGTAAGTTAACGATCTCTTTGTTCATGTCTTCTCTTGTGCCTCCTTCCATATATTTACATGCTCGAAAGGCACAGCACGAATTTTTGATGTACAGCGTACCGTGCTTTGCCTCTACCGGTCACGCCAAGGCTGTGAGACGTCTGATACAAATGCTCACAAAAATGGAATTCAGTAGTCAAGGTCACATTAAAAGAATTTTCCGTGATGTACACAGGAGACTTGTTTTCTTTTGCGGGAAGTCTTTTGAGTATTTCTGTTTATTTGATTCTCAGTTTGAGTCACTTTGTTTGAATGAGTAGGTTTTTTGTTAGATTCATTTGTTTTCCGATGTTTATTTTAGTGCTTGGCAATAATTTACGTATATCACTTGTATTTCAATGCTTTCGAATATGTGACAGAAACAGAAATTCTAGGTGCTGGTGAAAATTCGCTGGTGGAACATAAGGATATCACGATGTACATCTTTTGAGTTCATTTATTGAACTGCATCTATTGTAAATAGGCGAGGTTAAGAAATTTCAGTCCGACGACTTGAATATCGTAAGTAAAATAAACATCTGTCGACAAACTCGTTTCCATGAACAATTTTTGCCATTGTTGAGACGAATATACTATCAAGTGTAATTAAATATAAGTTATGTCTTTCTAATAAATTGTGTAAGAGCTCGATCTAAAATACGGTATGGACTGAGGGATACGTATTTACAATTGTTTTACATCTTCACATTAAGATGCAGCGTAAAATGCATTCACTGATAACTTAAATTTTGTGGCAACCCCATGTATAAGAGCTGCGAATCACATAGTTGGGAAATGACAACATATGTAGTCTTCGAGTATTGAGGCGTGCAACCCGAAATAGTGTAATGGGTAGGATTGACCGGATAGATGGATGCTGTATTTAACCTGTGGTTGTAATTTACCACTGTTCTTTCGAGTTCCAAATTTTATTATTCTATAAGCGTCCATCGGACAAAATAAACAGTTCAGGTAGGACAACACTGAAGAGATGAAGTCGAGCTCCCTGCTCCTGTGACAGAGGAATGGATGTTGCCCGTGCGAACAAACGTACGATTTCTGGAGTACAGTAGCCCTAATATTTATTACTCACGCTGTTGAATTCTGAGAACGAAATGTTTAGGAACGACTGTAACAATCAGAGAAACTAAATTCGATTCCTCCGTGTGTCACAGCAACCAGTGGCAACGATCGTAATAATGCAGTTTATCACTGGTGGCCTCTGTGGCGTCGTGGAGAAAAACACACAGACATTTACAAGTATGTACAAGTTTATTTACACGTATGTACAATAACTAAATTCTTCTCCGAAACTACACACTTTTGAGTATTTCCCTGTGGATACCCCACATAGTGGCCCCGCCTCCACTGACGCTTCTCCCGCGCCACTACTGTGACCTCGTCACTCGTGCAAGAGGCACGACACGCTCCAGCCTGGGCGTAAAGTTTTGCGCATCGCGCGAGGTTTCCAAAACAAAACCTCCATGTGAGCTCGTCGGCTCGATTTTATACCTAGAGTGTAGCAGTCACGTGACCGCCCTTGGTGTAGGAGGGAGGCTCGCGTCAACCACGCGACCTTCCAGGTCAAGCTGGCGTTCACTTGGTCTAAATATATCCCAACGCCGTGGCGCCGAGGCTATTCAACCCGCTGGTATGCGATACTTCCGCTCCTCCTCCCACCCACGGCCGCCAACGTGACGCTACACCTCCCTAAAATCGTTCCCCATTCCCCACAGGATGAAAGATTCACGAATACTACAGTATCATCAAAGTAGAATAGTATACACGGATACGCAGTACATTTCTTTACATACCAAGAATACGCCAAAAACATTGCTATTTCATAACGCAACAGGCGAATAGCACATGTTTAATGGTGAGTGACCAGTTCCTTGGAACCTTGAGGTTGCATGTCGTCAGCCATGTCGTAAGTAGTGACGTAGTATTCTTTCGGTACGTGAAGTGTGGAAAAATAATAATACAATCAAATTTTGCATTTTTAAGTCAAAACCGAAATTCTTTCATTATTTTTGGAGTTTTCCCAAGTTCCTGGGTGTTTAACGAAACCATACGGAGAGAGCTTGCATAGTTTTCTCTTAATTTCTGCGTGCATTGGAAGTTAGTATTATAGAATATTCCCCTCGTGAAATTAAAACCAGTAGTGTTTAACTTTACATACAATCAGGGCAATGTATCTCAATAAGTATATCGCATTTTTCTATCCGATTTTTTCTTACCGCTTCTCCCTACTGGTCAATCAAAAACTGTCACTCAACTATCTTATGGGACGGTATACATCGTTTGCTATGTCGATGTCCAATAAATTGCGTATCTACTAAACTACAACCTCTTTGGTTTTAACATATTTCTCAGATATTTTCAATATTTGGCACCTTTTGGACATAATTTCATTCCAGGAATAGTTTTCTTAAATACCACTTAAACCCCCTAGAAAATTCTCAGATAAATCCTCTCTCCCTTCGCGAGACAGGGATTTATCGAAAAATTCCAAAGCATTGCTGTGATATATAATATTGCCAGTGATAATTGTGAACTTATCCCGAGTTCCTGGTCATCAAACGATACCATTGATACATCGATACCATTGACCGGGAGATGTGCCTCAGGGCATCAACTGATGTCACTGCAGTGCCTCTGGGAGGCCCTAGGTTCGAGTTCCCACAGAGGCAGGATTTTCGGGACTAGCTTGTCAGCTAGATCGAATTCAGTCGCTGTCTGTAGGAGAATTTAAGCGACGGCCAGCTGCTCTGGTCGTTAGTTTTACGTGGTTTCTACGACCAGTACCAGGCGACTGCTGAAGTAGTATACCCTGACAAACGGACCACAGACCACGCGTGTTCTTTCCTTTCTCTTCCTTCTATCCTCACCCCTGACTTACACTAACATGCACCACACTACCGCACATGCCGGAAGGTCAGTGCCCTTGCGGTGTGCCGGTAACTTACGGCATGGCAAGATGCAAATGCCGATTGCCAGCGTGGAGCATGGGGAGCTCACATTACCGTCGCGTAAAGGCATATGCTGATTCAAGTAGCCAGTAGCCCTGATTCAATCTGCATGTGCCTAGCATTTGAGCCATCTGGCTATCTGAACATATGAACCTCTGCTCGTTTTCAATTTTCCCCTCTCCAGTTACCCTGGAGAACCTGGAGGAGTTTATTCAAGATTTGGGTGTACAGAAATTGCTGCAGCCTTTTTGGCTTCTGCAGCTTCGGGAGGGCGGGTATTTTAAAAAGACTACTTAAAAACTAGCTTAACATGAACTTATTACTAAAAACAGTGCCACTTTGGGCTCATTAGTTATTTACAATTTGTTATTTGAGAAATTTTCTTCATATAGTTCTAAATAATGTTCAGTTTTCTTCTTTTGTGTTTTTTTCATTCACTGTCGCATTCATTTTTCATTTCTGCTAACATTCATATCACCTCTGCTTGTTTTTATTTTCCCCTCGCCAATATCCTTGGCGAGGCGGGAATTTATTCAATCTTTCGGGTACATGAGCTCCAGCTTTTAAGCTTTTGGAGCGAAGGTGAGAGCTTTATCTTAAATAAATTAACTTATATCTAACTTAAAACTAGGACATGGCCACTTTGGGCAGTGAGTTTTAATAATTTAGTTAATTAGTTGAATTTCCAAATAAGTTCTTTTTATTGTTCGTAATTTCTTCTTTTAATTTTTAGCATTTACACACTCATTCATACTTAAATATATATGTACAACACATTCGCTCACTCAGTCATACCACACAGCACTGCACTTCACTACCTCTGCTCGTGGTGGTTCACACCTATATATAGAAAACCGCCCTTCCCGTGCACAATGGAGGGGGTGGGCCCTTGGGAGGCTGTGGGGCCTCGCTCCCGAGACAAGAGGTGGGGGCGCGCGTGGCGCAGGAAGGCGCGGTTTTGGGTGGCCGCGCGACCGCGCTTCCCAACCTCTTGGCTGCGTGCGCGCAGTGCGCAAGGGCCGGGCGGCCGGCTGGGAGTGGCAATAAAATCATAAACCGCGCACTCCATTTCGCCGACAAATATCTTTGTCGGATAACGCGAACCAGTGTTTTGAAGACCCCGCGCGCCTTCGATTGGCGGGCGGCAGCCAAGCAGCGGCGAAAACCGGCGCGGCATTGAGGGACAAAAGGCACAAAGACGGACGCGCGAAGAGGCGTGGCCCATCGGCCGCGCGGGGCGGCGCGCGGGCCGCCGAAAAGGAATTCGCGTGCGTAAACAGCTCCCTAATTGATTCTAATTGTATTCTCCCCGTATTCATTATTCATCGTATTCCTTATTCACCAAACGATTGTTTTATGGTTCTGCTGACGAAATAAGCAAATTTCGTACACCTCCCAGAGCTCAAGAAAATGTATGCTTATACGGAAGGTACATTTATGTCCAGAAAGAAAGCAAAATACCATCTCACAATTTGCTCATTGAAGTACCATAATGATGATAATAGAAAATACCCAAATCATGCGGGGTATTTTGGAGGAATAAGGATTTAAGGAGGGTGCTGTTGTGACGTCATGTGATCTCCAGGAATGGTTTTGTAGATTCTCCGGAAGGGTGGGGAGGTTTTTCCTGTTGATGCATTTGGTGCAGTTGGAAGTGTGGTGAAGACGGGCTTTAGTTAGTGGGTTTCATTCTTTCCGAAAAAGTTTTGGGTGAACTAAGCTTATATAAATTACTTTACGGATATGTAAAGTGTGTATGTAATTGTTATTATATTTGTATTATTGTTTTCATACGTTTTCTTATTGTGTCAATTGTTAAATATCGTACAATTATAGTACGTTGAGAAATGAATTTAGTTCATTGGAACATAAAAGCCTAGAACCATTTGCATAAATTATTTGATTATATTTAACGCTATCACTCATTAAACACATTATTTACAGTACACACAAGATTAATAATCGCGTTTCAGTCCCTTCTATCTAATTCATGGCGTTCTCTGCTTTCATAGATGATGTTACCCAATTCCTCAACAAACATTAACATAACTCACGATCCGTATATCTCCTCGCCACTAATTTCCGCATCTCCTCTATTGCGCCCCGTTAGCTGTAGCAACTGGGGCGAATGATTGGCTATATCCCTGTTGTGTACTTGACTCGAGGTACTACATCAGTTGTCATTGCGTTCACAGCAAATTATATGTTTCTAAATATTCAATAATAATTAATTTCCCTAACAACGAGAATTAACTTTGAGGCAGAATGCACATGAAAAGGTACACATTTAAACAATTGTTATTTTGTAGCTTAGTTGTTTTATTATGAAAGGAATCCTTTATTTCGTGCCTAAGGCAAGGTCGTATATATCCTGTATTCCGTCTGTCTTGTAAATAATCTTTATGAACTCTCTTCTAGTAAAAACGGGCCACTTTTTAAACCATTTCTTCTCTTAACTGAAAGATGTTTTGTAGATGCGTTACATTTCTCATTACTCGAAAATATGTTCTTACGGTCTATGGATGGAATACGCGGGTTCAGTAATATCGTTTTGGAATATTGAATTGGAAAAATAATTTGGGTGATATTATTTTCTAGACTAAAAATGTAAAGATTTTTGGGGGGAGGAGTCCATCTTAAAATTATTTTTATGTTTGGTCTAAACATATTTTTTTGATATTAAACATGTTGTTTACGGGTCTGAGAATTCCTGCGGGATCGTAACCAGGCTTCAAGATTATTGAATTACAATCTGGATAGACCCTTGATTTCAAATACGGACTTAACATAAAATCGTACATGAGTCTTGGGGTCGATGTGTAGGTAATTTATATTCGTAAGTAAGCGAGTTCTTGATCCAACAACATTTTTATTTAAAGAGCAATGTGAAACACAAACTTAGAAGTAGTAAATCGTTTTATCAGTGATTATTTTAATGTATTATTGTAATGTATTATCTATTAAGTACATTTGAGCTCTTTGTCATAATTTCAAAGACTTTACATTGAATACATTGAACGTGATGCTCTATGTTTTGTTGGCAGTGGCCTTGCTGTTGTGAATACCTGTTAATTAACTACCAGAAGACTGGTATATTTTGCCGCACTGCTGGCTCAATTTTATGAAAGCAGATGAGGCCGTGTCAGGGAGTAGGCGTTCCGTGAAACAAGGCCAGGGGGCCTGAAGTGGTTAGTACAACTAAGGAGTGACACGCATTCAGGTGCGAGTGGCAGCGTAGATCAGTCTATCCGGTGATAGATGATGTAGAATCACTGTCAGTGGATAGTCTGTCACGTACTAGTTCGTTGTTGCTCTTCCAAAACCGTGGAATTTAAAATAGAGCAAACCAGTCTGGTTGTAGAATTGTGGCCTGTTATCCTCACATTGAAGTTATGATTTCTTTGGTTGTATGAACTGACATCGCGAACGGAATAGATTGATTGATGCAATAATGTTGTGGAGATTGGCAGAGTTCGTGAACTGTGCGGTCACACGAAACGCCCTGCTGTTCGTCTCCGAAAACGTTTGTTCTGAAATCAAGTGCGTCAATTACGTCGAATACTATAGTACGCAAGGAGAGTGGCACCATGCTGATGAGTGCTATCAACCAAAATTATTTTGGTATTACTAGTACGAGGCAGCAACCCACCGCCGTATGTAAATTGGGGTCCAAACAATCCCTTCATCTTTCCTCGTGAAACGTACTTTCTAATTCTACAAGTGAATTGGAGACCCAACTAACCCTGGTAAAGAAAATGACAGATTGAGCAAATGGGCGCGTTAAGGGACCGGCCGCCGCCGCGCTGCTGTCTAGCTTTTCCTTGTGTCTTATTCAAAATCTAACAGACTCGTTCCTATATCAAAATGAAAAGCAAATAAAGCACTAGAAGAGTGCCCAAATTCCATGTTCAGTGTTAAAGAATATTAGCAGAGAGAAAGGATAATATATAAATGGCAAGATAAGCAGGGTTCATTCAATCAATGAATGATTCAATTGAATGTAAACCAACTTTAACCAAACCAGTTTCGAAAGAAATATTCAAGTTCTAAGACTGTAAATTTGGGAAGGGAGTTGTGCTCTAAAAATAATGACTACGAAAATGTACTTCGAAAATAGAATCACCTTCCACTTTTACCTGGAAGGCGATGAGATAGTCGGCCCTTCTTTGGGTTGGTACTCAATTTACGTATGGTTATTCGAGGGTATCTTATTTTCCTCCTGGTCCTCTATACATTTACTCCGCGAAGGGTTGAATAGAAACATCTGAGGGGGGGCGGTGGGGTTACTGCACGCATGCAACCCTAGCGCCTCGCACGTCGGCGACGGTGAGGGCGGGAGCAGGGGCGCGGCGGTGGTGGCAGCCCCTGACTCGGCTCTGTGCAGAGAGTATTTTTCCTGGCGGTGGTTACTTCAGAAGTGCCATCACCACGTTTGATGGAGCGCGACTAACACATGCTAAAACTTCTGGGAGACACGTGGTGCGTTCAGGTCGAACGACCGGGAGAGTTGGCGCAAGGCCTCAACTGATGTCACTGCAGTCCTAGCTTGTTGATTGATTGATTGATTACCGATTCCGGGCGCGACATCTACTGAGGTCATTAGTCCCGTAAGTGTAGTACATGCTTTTCATCGGGAGGTGGTGGTCTCCCCCACTGGATGGCGAGATCCGGCGGCGAACTACCGTCGACTAGCAGGGTTTCCCCAACCAGGTATCACCCACCAGAGCGGCACCGCCCCAGCCTGGACAAGTGGTAAGTCCCTGATCGGTCTTCTGGCATGTGTGGAAGTGTGGTGCATGTTAGTGTGTCCATGTTAGGTAGTGTAGTGCATGTTACTGTGTGTAAGGAGTAGAGATAGGACAAGGAAGAGGACGGAAATATCGCGTGTTAGGGTACTGCTCCGGCATTTCCCTGGGGTTGATCAGAGAAACCATTGAAAACTATCGATGAGAGCAGCCAGCTGCTAGAATTCTCCTCCAGACAGCGATTGATTTCGAGCTAGCTGAAAAGCTAGGGTCGCAAATTCTGCCACCGTCGGGACTCGAACCTAGAACCTCCCGGTTAGAGGCACTGCAGTGACATCAGTTGATGCTCTGAGCCACCGCTCTCGGTCCTAGCTTGTCAGCTAGGTCAAATTCACTTGCTGTCTGGAGGAAAATTCTATCGGCCTGCTGCTCTGATCGGTAGTTTTCCGTGGTTTCTCCGATGAACAGCAGGCGAATCCCGGAGCAGTACCCTAACAAACGGGCCACAGACCACGCGCGATCTTTCCTAACTATTTCTTGTCCTATCCTCTACCCTTACTCACACTTACAGTAACGCGCACCACACTACCGCACTTGCCGGGAGACCAGTTGTGAGCTTAGAGCTCGTCCCTGCTGGGGCGGTGCCCCGATGGTGGGAGATATCTGGTTGGCGAATACCTCGCTAGCCGACGGTAGGTCGTCGCCGGATCTCGCCATCCAGTGGGGATAGAACACAGCCACCGCCAGAGAAAAACATTCAATACACTTACGAGTTTAATGACCCTATCAGTTGACGTACCCGGAATCACTAACAATCAATCCAGATCGAACGAAAGTTTTGTCCGTCTGACGGAGATGAAATGGAACGTTTTCTGTACAGCATGAAATATTTTCTGCGACAGATTTGCACGTCTGATAAGGGCAGACGGATTTGGGTTTGCAAGCAAGCGCGATTGTAAAGCTTTTGGCACGTTTTTTCATGTTCGGGAAATTTCCAAATTGTTTCGAAGAGATTTGGGGTTAAACGGAACAGCGGCCATTGTAACAGTCTACCGGTACGGTTCACAAACAAGCTGTGATGGTACGTCGAGAACGTTGAGATAATTTGCCGCGACAATAATGGGGCCATGGATTTTGGAAGGTCTGAAGGATACGAGTGAGCGTTGGAAAAATTAATACATGCTAATCAAATGAAGAAACCGACGTAAATTTGGAACACATCATATCCTTTTCCAAAGTTTGACGAATTTAAAGAACATTGGCTTGCTTATTGCGTAAAATATAGGAAATGTTCGTTGTACTACCATTTAAAGAAAGATATAAGTATTCAAAATAAATCGAAGCAATGTTCATATTGTAGGTTTTTATTTAAGAAGAGAGCTAAACAATTATTTCAGAAAGAAGTAATGAACAAAATGACTGTAATGACTGTTATTGATAATCAAATCATCACTGTGCTCCCGAGAACAATTTGGCCATTCTCACGTGGCAATTTGTAACCGAAATTGATGCAAATTCCAACGACACAAACATTGTTGAAAATATATGTTTATCGAAACCCATCTAACACATTGTTTAAGAAACACTATTAAAATGTATTTATTAAGTATAGATAATTAATAAACAGACACATTTACCATTGCAGCTTCAATCCCTGGACATTCCCTTAATAAGAAGTTAAAATACCGTTGCTCAGTGCTCTGCATCATAATTTTAAAAATAAATCATATTTTGTTATTCCCCTGTCTTTTAAAATAGAAAAAACAAGAATTGCGTTCATAGATTATCCCTTCATTGAAAGTCGTATCGCAAACAATTTGTTCACTAACAATTGGTTCGGCGACATATTGAAACTTTCAGAGGGTTATGGAGAATTACTTCCCAAAATTCTTGAGTTCTATACATTCTGATCTTTCAATTATTAGGTTATAATTGTCTATAACCTAAAAAAACAATTTTTTGCATATTCCTTTTTACATTGTGTGTTTTGTTCCTAAAAAACAATAATTATATGTAAATAGGCTCGTTGCCTGTTGGCTGGTACCCGCTTTAATGGGCGCGATGTAATGGGCCCCCTCGGCTGCACGTTCTCCGTGGGCAGAGGCGCCTCATTGAACATGGGAGATATAATCGGTCGAGGACACCCTGTTGTATTCAGCAGACAGTATCATAGGATAAAGCCAATAGGGAGCAATTGTAGTTTCCATAGAACCAGTAGGCCACGTCATTCTCACTAATGCACTACCTTCCCGTTCAGATTGCCGCACGGAGTAATAGTGATAGTTTTGTGACATGGTAAACGGTACGGATTTTTTGTTCATAATTTTGTTCGAGGGATTGTTTTTATGAACGGATCCGGATCGTTTTATTTACTTTACATCTTGTGATAAGAGTTTTGACTGCAAATAAAAATTACGAGGAATTGTTTTTAACTCTTCTCCGAAACACCGATAAAAATGCAATGAGTACGTTCCAGTTGTGTCTCTCTTCCAAAAACGGACTTTTCTGCTGTCAAATAGTTTTTTCTCAGATGTTCCTGACAGGTGTGGATGAAACGTTTACCCTTTATTTTTAGAGATTTCTGAGTTCTCCGATTTAAAAAGTTAATAATACTCGTAAGTCAGCGAGCTCTAACACGAATTATTTGTTTAATTGACATTGTGTTGAACATGAATGCTACAGATTAACTTTTTAAAACATGATTAATGAAAACCTTTAAAAAAAATTTTTTTTTTATATTTATATTGCAATTAGAGCACATTGTGTATACATTATATATGACATTATACATTGTTTTTTATACATGCAATGCATACATACAATATATACATTATACATTGTGTATACATTATATATTATTATACATTGTGCTTATAAATTTAAATTTATATAGCAATATAATTGACATTGTGTTGAACATGAATGGTACAACTTAACTTATGTAAAACCTGATTAATGAAAACCTTTCAGTAAAAAAGTAATATTTGTTTATTTTATATTTATATTGCAATTAAAGCAATATTCAATTACAGCAGAATTGAACGTAATGAAACGATCCAACCTGCTAGCTCATTATTCTCGATGTACGTATTCGAAAATGTATTAACTAAATAGAGTGAAACCACAGTTAGAGAATTAATTTCAATAATATAATACCTCACAATGGAAAGTAATTATCAACACTATGGAACTCTAGTGTACTGAATCTATACAAAATGTATAAGCTGGTACTGTGTAGTACCAAGGCGCAGAATCTAATTTCCACGAATCTAACCAATAATTGGAAAGCATTATGTAAGCTTGCTCATACTGAACGTTCGCTTCGCATGCCGATGTTGGCGAGTTCTTTGAAGTAATTGTTCGTCAAGATTAAACCAAAAGAGAATATTAGGCACCAATAACTACAATGCCTCAGATATATCCATTCTGCAAAAGACAATTCTTAATTCATTTTTGTGCGAAAACATTAAGAGCAATAATTACAGTATTTCATAAAATAGCATGAAATTTGTTTACTGTATCTCGAAAGAAAGTATATAGCGATGATCATCTGTTTTTCTGATAAATAAGTTGAACTTGAAAGTAAGTATTGTAAATAATATCACGTACAATAAGTGCCCGACGCAATTCTGTAATGTATTACTAAGTATATGAAAAAATAGCACCCCAAGGTAACTGCGCGACTACGATGTTATGAATATACTTGCATTTAAAATGTGTTAATGTTAATTTGCACATTAATGATAACTGCACATTTAGCAACAATTTTAATTATTCTGAATGAGAAATGCAGAATCTGCTACCTGAACATTCCTCTCCCCCACTGTCTACCCTCCGCAATATTTTCGTTTAAACACGTGCCGGCAAGACCTGATTGCACCTCCCGTCAGTTTGCATTCCCGCGAGTGAACGAAGAATTAAAAGAAGAAGAAAAAAACTGGCCTGTCGAATTGCAGCGCCGCAACAATCCAAACAAGTGGAAAGGTTTTAAGTCGCTGATGGCGTGCGGGGATGGCGCGTGGGCGGGAAAGGACGTGGAGTCGGGACTGGCGGTTGGTGGCGTGCGCTTCGAGACGTTGAGCTCGTAAACAGGCAGCGGGAGCCGGAGCTGGGGTGTAGCGGAGGGACGGGCAGAGGGGGGGATGAAGGTGAAGGAGCTGCCAGCGCTGGCGGTGGAGGGCGAACGCCACGCGCTGGTCTGATAACTGTTGTTGCGTGGTCAAAATTATCTCTGCCTTCAATTGTCAACCCAGTGATGAAAGAATTAGTGTAGCTATTATTCTTCAGTCGGCAGTAGTCCTGGAAATTATTGTTACTGCTTACTTTTTGCTTTAAAGATCTGGGGGAAATTATATGTAGCTTTAAAGACCTGAAGAATATTATATGACGTATTAATTATTATATGTAGGTATTTCCCATTCTATACGTATGTTATTATGAAATTAGATTATTTTTTTAATTAAAATATTTCTCAGTTGAAGATGAAACACAGTGAAAATTATATACTTATTTTACATTTTTGTGTGTCTCCTTAAACCGGCGCTCAAATATTTGTCTCTAAAAAATATATTTAAAGTCATTTAAAAATGAAACGTTTTTGCCTTTTGGTACGTTTTCACTGCTTGGAAGTTATTGAAGAATTTATTATGAACGTTTGTCTATTCATGCGTTTTTAGTTTTCATGTATGTTTAAAGTAAAACATACCTTTTTAACACACTAAATATTCACCTTCGTGTATTATAATATCGTTCCTTACTATTTCATGGATACGGAAAATATATATTAACATTATGCATGTATGATTAACATAATCTAATGCCAATATTTTTTTGTTATCTTACGAGTACTGTATTCTGTTTACAGAATACAGATTTAAAGGTTCTTACTGGTACATTGCATTTCAGATATCTCAAAGATAATTTTTTGAAACCAAATCTGCAAAAAATATAGTTATATGAGATAAACTTGAATTAGAAAATCAATTTACAGCTACAACAAACAGTCTTGCCGGTGTTTTGTAATCGATAAATTCGCAACAAAAAATGGGTATTCACGTGGGCAGGTGAATGCGGTGCGTCTCTTGACCGGTTGCGGACCAGTGTGCGGCGGGGGGGGGGCGAAGGAGGGGGCGGGACGGGATGTGAGGGGGCGAACACTGCAAGCCGACGAGAACGAGAAAGAAAGCTTCCCCGTTCAATAATGGCTCGTGTGAAGAACTGCAGCCGCGATCCCAGCGGAGCGTGCGGATGCCAAAGGAAACAGGTGTCGGCGAGGCGTCCCGCCAAGAGGTGGGCGAGGGGTATTAAAAAGCAAGCTTAATGAAGTAAACGCACGTCCCCTTGGAAGTCGACTAACAACGTTAATAGAAAGCATTCTTTAATTGTGTTAAAATTAACATTTTGCAAAGGAAATCTGCGAGCAGCGTAATTAACATGACGAGCACATTAAAAATGCCGCTTGAAGGGGAAGATGGACTTTCAAAGAGAGATAAAAAATGCATGTGGACTTGAATGTCCGGGTGTAACTGTTTGTGCTCACGAGTTAAAAAATCTAGTGAATGCACATCAAATTTAGAAAACTTCTAAGAAACATTTTTCTAAAAACTAAATTTAGAAAAATGTTAAGCGTGTTTGATTTGAGTACAGTATGTTAATCTCATTCGAATGGGATTAAAACATTTGAACATGTAAAATATATTCGAACATTTTCTATAAACCGCAGTATTGATGATTTTCAACTATTTGTGAGAGCGGTGGTGACTGCTTTCTATTGCTGTCGGTTTCTCATGGACACTGTTTTCTTAGTCTGCTATGAAACTAGTTTGACCATAATTTAGTCGTTGAGTTGCTGGACGTTTACTGCCCTAGTGCGTAGAACAATGATTCGTATATAACGACCTGAACACAGACCTGTATAGTACCAACCTTATAGCACCCGATATTTCACTTTAAGATCGAAATCAATTCTCAAAATTTAACGTTTCATAATCATGCCGCTGTGTCATATAAGTTGTGCCAGAGTTTTCTTTTAAAAGTAGTTTCAAAATAATAAGACGAAGTTTAATTAATTACAATGTATATGAATTTTATTACCGAATCATTTGCATGCAATTCCACACATTCAACTTTAAAATCTTAATTTTCTTGCCAAAATAAGGCACCTACAATAAACGGACATCACAATTTCGAGTTATTAGAAGGCCAACTGAAGAGTTGCCTTTCTCAGGGACAAACCTTCATTTTTTTTATTATTTCATGAACAAACAGTAAAAACTCAATATGACGTATGTGTGAAAGAAAAATCTGCGCAAATTTTCTTATTGTTATATACGGATGATGATTTGTCCGAGATCCATAAACTCCGACTCCGTTTGACCGATCCCCGTGAAACTTGGAATATCTTGATATTTTTTATGGAGAAGATGTGTTTTGTTCACTTATTTGTAACTATCCACTATATGGCGCTGCATAACAAGAGGCGCTTCAGTTAATCAATCCGCCTGGTCTTCATTGTGTCTTGGCGTTGCCGTGTCTCGCGGGGCAGGGTGGAGCAGGACAGGACCAGCTGGCGGCGCGGGATGTAGATAGGCGAGACTAGTGCTGAGCTATGAGACGACAACGTGGGAGCGATTGCGGCACGACAACAACCAGAACGTAGGGCGCTGACGGAGCGGGATGATGGCGGCAGGGCATAATGCTGCAAGTCTATATACATAAATATGGATGTTGGAATATATAAAGCGGTTACCTCGACACCGTGTGGCCGATCTCCACGAAATTTGGCACAGCTACGTGTTTTTTTCATCCAGAAGGTTTATGTACTGTTCATTCAACTCCTTTAGATGGCGCTGTATAACAAAATTAAATATAATTGTCAAATGAAACCTGTAACACTCGGCAGCATTTTTTAAATCTATATTAATAAATTACTCTTAAACGAAGCGATCTCGAGCATTAAAAACTAAAATATTGAGGCTTTTCACGCCGTAATTTACATGTATCTTCCTGAACATTCTATTACGTTTGCTGGTGCGGCGCTTCTCGATATTACCCCACCTGTTTAGAGACATGCAAAAGCAGCAACTATATGTGAATGGGAAAGGACAGAGAGAGAGAGACAGTCGGACTGTGACAGGGACAGAGAGTGACGGTAAAAGAGAGAGACGGAGAGAGAAAGGAAAAACGGAGAGAGAGAGGGAGAAACGGAGAGAGAGAGGGAGAAACAGAGAGAGAAAGGGAGAAACAGAGAGAGAAAGGGAGAAACAGAGAGAGAAAGGGAGAAACAGAGAGAGAAAGGGAGAAACGGAGAGAGAGAAAGGGAGAAACGGAGAGAGAGAGAGAGAAAGGAGAAAGGAGAGAGAGAGGGGAGAAACGGAGAGAGAGAAAGGGAGAAACGGAGAGAGAGAGGGAGAAACGGAGAGAGAGAGAAAGGGGGAGATGAAGGGCAAAACGTCTGTCGGGTTCCGCTAGTTTTATATATTTTGATTTGGAGGACATGCCAGCAGAATTTCTACTTCACCTTTTTCTCTATTACTTAGATATCTTCAGCTGCTTGCTATATTCTGTTGCTTAGTCATCGGAAATTATGTTGAAGATAGGCATTTTTGGAAATTGTAGTCTCCCAGCCCATTTCCGTCCGGTACTTACCCTCCCCCCAGCCTGATACAACGGAGCTTCCTGGGCTGATTACATCTCACACGTGTTCAATGAGGACGCGTCCTGTCGGAGAACGCGTTGCCGAGGGGCCTGTTGCGTGGCGCTCATTAAGGAAGGCCCGTGCCCTAAGTGCAGCGTGTGGTCGCCCATTGTCTTGCTGAAACAGAAACTACGAACTCTGAGGAGAAAGGGAAGCACTCTGACCCGATGAACTTTGCTGGGGGTACTGCAAACAGGCGTAGGTGTGTGAACAAGTCATATCCAGGTAATTATTTGGTGTGAGATATGGTTTCTTCAGCGATTCTGCCAAGCGTTGTGGTTTGTAAGTGAGGGTGGACCGTAAAAATCTCTTCATTAATACTTGTATGGAAATAGTTCTGGAATGAGTGACATGTCAAATAATATGAAATGTATTTTCCCTCAAATCCTTTCCTTTCAATCATGGTCAATATACACACGAGCAAATAATAATTTATGATATAGGATGACATTGAAAAAATACTACAAGTAAATTATTGTGCAGATTTTTTGCCATAATAATATAAATTTGTTAATGAATTGCTTTGGAATGGTTTCTTCCAAAGTTCTTGATTTAAGCTAATTGACAATCCACGTTTACTGCCTCGCCCCCAGTAAGTATAAAAATTAGTAACGAACTGAGAGAGCGTCCGCTAAAATAGCGACACATTCTGCAAAAAATGATGTCTCATTTTCTGCAAAATTTAAAATAAGTATGTAGAATTCACGTCTCTTTAAATTTAAAAGACTAGTACTCGTGTAGCACAAAGAATGTCCGACTTAAATCGTCCTAAAAGTTTCCCAACTTATCGTCGCATTAATTTTAAACTAAATAACTACTAGATATTGACATCTAGTTCCGACACATAATTAAACTATTATTGCTACAAAAGCAGCTACACTTTTTCCCCATTTTCAAAAATTCAGAGAGTTCTATGGAAATAAGACAGGCATATTTTAAGCCTCCTTCCCTCTATCTGACGAAAACGTTAACAAAAAGTTGGAGCCATTTTTGAGAAAATGATCATTTAAAAATCGAAAAATTTCGCGTGAAATAATCAAACACTTCTGTGATTTGCGAAGTATTGTTCATTCCGTTATTTCAAGATCTGTCTTCATCTACAGATTTTATATATAATTGTCAGTTCACCCGTCACCTTGTTGGAGGGACTTACGTACAAAGAGCGATAATCGCGTTCAAAGGGTTCGTTGTCTGGATAGCTTAGGAGTTGCAGCAGCTGGTCGTAAACCAAACGACACGGGATCAAATCCCGATCGAGGCGACCAATTCTTTGAACTAATTTAATTTTCAGATTTTATTTTTAAAAAATCTATGTTCATTAATGTAAAAGTAGGAAGACGCCCAATAATTTTCGAACGGATGGACGGACGGGCAGACTTTTGCCGTCAATCTATTTTTCGGCATCAAGAACCAACGAAATATAGATTCTGACTAAACAACATGTGAGAGAAAATAATTGACTACATATAGGAACATCGTCCATTTTTTTTCGTTCCCAGGACCCGCCAATAAAGAGTTTTTCTGTTGAAAATTCCCAGATATCCGGCGCAGGATAACACTTGCTCTTCTTAGAAAGTAGGGCGAAAAACAAAGTAAAAAAACTGTTATAACGGCCTATTTTGTTTTATATATAGAATTCATTTGTATTGCAACCTGACATATTTATTACATTACTGCATATTTTTTCTTGGTGTGTGTTCTCTTTTTTAAAATGGTTTTTCTCGTCTAGCTTTGTTTTTTCCTGAATAGACATTTGATGTGTTCGACAGTTAGTTTCCGTTGTATTTTAAACTGCGAGTCGTAATAAAAAAGTGAATGTTCGTATAAAAGGTTATTTTTTTGTTTTATTGCCTCGTACCACGAAAACGTTACGGACACTAAAACAGGATTATTGTATTACTTTTCAACTGTTATTGAAACTTCACAAGTTAAATTCCTACTAACATGGATTTTATCGGGGAGACTTATTTCTTGTACGTTTGACTTTCTTGTTTTCCGCTCTAACTCTACAGTGTGATTTTGTATCATATACTCTGTTTTATTCCAGCAGTCTTTAAATTAAAACGACGATGTTCTGTCCGTGCTGAATGAAATCATAATTCTCTCGTTTGATGGCTACAACCCGTTGCATAATGATACTCAATACGATACAGATTTCATTATGATGCATGTTCTTGACCAATTACATAGAAGTTTACAAATCAAGTATTGCCACTTAATTAATCATTAAGAATAGTTCTAGTAAATGTTTTCTTCTATTGTGTGCATTTAATACTATATTATGCTTGTCAGTTTTTATTTATTTTATTATTAGTAATTTTTAAGTTGAATAATATTTAAAATACGTGGAATCGTAATTTCATTTTGATCCTATTTGACTGGCGCAGTGGTAGTTGTTGAGGGAACATTTGACTGACTTTAAGAGTAGACGGCAAGTCATTTTATGTTATATATTGCTGCCATGTGGTTGCCCTTAAAAATCGGCCAATTCTTTAGTTTAAAATGTCGAGTGAATCAGAGGTTGAGGTGGCGCCTTCTGAAATAAGAGAAGAAACGAAAACGATGACTTCGGAATCATTGCCGCAATGTTTCTACTCTCTCGCAAGCGGACTGGTAAACCAAATCCACCTGTGGTTGGAAGATACCTGTTCGCTAGGTGGCCTTGACTGAATCCCGCATATCAACTGCCACCAACGATTCAAGTAAAAGTTTAACTTATATAAGTTACAATGTCGTAGAAGAAGTACCGCATGAAACTCGATGTAATGGGTATTAATACACTCGTGTGAAGTGTACGATACTCGCTCGTTCCTTGCTCGTATCATAATATCATACTCGTGTATTAATATCCATCATTACATCATTGTTTCATAAAGTACTATTATCGCTTTCAGAATTGTTTCTGTGATGTTAGAATTGAGATAGCTGTCAGAATGTCAGGAGCTGTGTACTTGTTCTCCTTGTCATGTTTCTAGCATTTTTTGACTATCTTAGCCAGTCGGATTTAGTTCAATTTATATTGTTAACCTGCAGAGATGATGCAAAGTTTCTTGTATTTTTGCGTAATAAAAATCTTGTGTTAAATAAAACTTTTAAAATTTATACCCGGAGGGTATATCAAAAAATTTCGTATAGAAATAGAATTAAATTTCTTCGAATAATTCACGACACATCAGAGAATTTAATGATATAGCTTAGTTGCGACGGATTACACGGACAGTAAATCAATTTGAATTTCCAATAGGTCTGATGTTGAAGGACACTACTTAAAATCTGGGAACAATTTCTATCTAGTATCTCCAGTAATGTTTCAATAATCGTGGGTGAGACGCCTTAACGGTCCACAACCAAACAGCCGTCGTCCCCATCCCAGAAAGAACTATCAGAAAAATATTTTTTGATCAATAGAGACCACGATAATCACTTCCATGAAGTCTTGGAGGAAAAGAGATAACGGCCACTAGGGAAACTGCGATGTTTCCTGGGTGATTCGTGTTCGAAGCGAATATGTTTTTGAGTAGATGTGCAAGTGGGTGAATAGGCTTGCTGGTATTGAGTGTGTGTGTATGTGTGTATACTTATATATATATATAATACCGAGAGCGTGTGCCGCCTCAGCACCTGGGTCTGAAGGGTCGCGGATTCGAGTCCCACCGTGGGCATGCTTGCTTCCCACTTATCTTTCAGTATGTATAGGAAAGGAAGGCCTTGTGAGTCTGTTCACTGCAGACCGAGGAGCCCGCAAGCGTATGCCTAATGTGAAGTTTAAAATGTATCCCCATGAGAGACTCTGACCGGGAGGTCCTAGGTTCCAGTCCTGACGGCGGCAGGATTTTCGACACTAGCTTTTCAGCTAGGTCGAATTCAGTCGCTGCCTGGAGGAGAATTCTAGCTGCCGGCTGCTCTGATCGGTAGTTTTCCGTGGTTTCTCCGATCAACACCGGGCGAATGCCGGAGCAGTACCCTATCAAACGGGCCACGGACCGCGCGCGATCTGTTCTTCCTCTTCCTTGTCCTAACCTCTCCCCTTACACACACACACACACACACTAACATGCACTACACTACCACATATTCCGGGAGACCGGTCGGAAGCTTAGAGCTTGTTCCGGTTGGGGCGGTGCCCCGCTGGTGGGAGAGTCCTGGTTAGGGGGAAACCCCACTAGCCACCGGTAGGCCGGCGCCGGATCTCGCCATCCAGCGGGGAAAGATCACCGCCATCTCCCGAAAAAACAGGCACTACACTAACGGAACTATGGACCAAAGCAATTGACGTGCCCGGAAACACGAAATAATCAATCAATCAATCAAACTCATGAGAGACCTACTGGATATCCGGCGCGGAATCAACATCTCTTGAAGCCGAAAAAGCCCCAGAAAGTAGTGCGCGCACACACGCACACACACGCGTGTGTGTGTGTGTGTGTGTGCCTGTGCGTGTGCGTGTGCGTGCATGTGCATGTCCGACTGTGCGTGCGACAGAGAGAACGAGAGTCTGTTTTGAGTATGTGGGAGGACGACCGAGAGAGGTCGGACGGGGCGCAGCGAAAGGTGTTCCCTCTATCCAGGTCGTGTTGTCCTCTCGCCGGCCGCGCGGCTCATTGGCTGTTATCTCTGCAGATCACCGTCGCTTACCGGAAGGTTCTAGGGTTTGACTCCCGACCGTGGTGAATTTTCGACACTAACTACATAGCTGGATCTAATGAATCCACTGTACATTACATACATACATTTATTTGAACTGCAATTGGGTATGATCCGGTGGCAGTTAAATAACAATTTTTACTATATTAATAACAATATTAATATTAATAATAAATTAATAATAATAATAATAATAATAATAATAATAAAGGAGTACACTACAAGCCGAACATGCAATAATCATACTATCACTAATATTAAGTATTATAACAAATATTTCAACTCTGTCATGACTTCCAATAATATTATGTCGGTGCTGATGTGGGGACAGAAATCTTACTTACCTCAAGATCAGCTCTGATAAGTGATTGCGTAGGCTTCCGCGGGCCGAGTTTGTATTATCTAGGCTATTCGCGACGAGCCGCAAGATAGTACGCTCGGAGGAAAACCCCAAAATGTTGGCCGAAACGTCAGCCACCATAAACAGAGACGCGGCTCGTCCCGGATAGTCTAGATAATACAATCTCCGATAATTACATTTCCCTGGTTTTACCGGTCTATATCTGACGAATGTCGGTGCAGTACCTTAACTAACGGGCCACGGTGCGCCCGCGATCTTTCCTTCTTCATCCTTGTCCCCCTCGCCTTACTCATTCACGTCCGCTTAAATGTGCTAGGCTATCACAGCTGTCTGGATATCATTCGGTTGTTTAGAGCATGCCCCGGCTCAGTGTGCTGCTGGAGGAACTACCTGGAGGGGGAGAACACTGGTTCCAGGTCTCACGATCTAGTGGGTGAGGAGCACCGCCACATCTCGGGATGCACACTTCAGGAACGAATGACAATAGTAGTTAGCCCGCTCGTAAACAAACAAACAATTAATCAATCATTTTCATCGTCCTGCTCCTCATGCTCGTCGCCATAGCGGTTGCCAGAAGCAGTGGCGATGGCGGCGGCGCGCAGGCTGCGGGAGCAACACCAGCGTGTATCTAGAGCGCGCGCCGGAGTGGAAAGGGCTGTCGGGGCGGGGAGGGGGTGGCTGAGAGGGGGGGCGAGGGACGAGACTGGAGGGCGGGCACGGCGGCGGGGATACGGACCCGCAGCGGCTGCCCGCGATCGATAACGCGTCGCCCGAACTCAGGGGCCCCGGCTCGACACCCCGCGGCTCCTGCGGCCCGCGTGGCCCACGCGCCCCGCGGCGCGAGCGAGCGAGTGAGCATGCGTGCGTGCGTGCGTGCGTGCGTATGTGCGTGCGCTGGTCGCTGGGAACGAAGCGCGCTCCATTACAAAGCTTAATAGACGCTGCTGGGCGCACGTCGCCCCGAGGCAGGCGCGCGCTTCGATTGGATAAGCCGCTGCGATCCCTCGATCCGTCGTTGAGGGCGGCAGTTCCCACGCATTACGCTGAGATACACTGCGGAGACGTGATAAGCGCCCAGGGGTGTAGAACGCTTAATAAATTTAACACGTTCCCTGTCCCTACGAGAACACGAAAATATCTCCCCACGTCCAAACCTTCCCGACTGTAAGGGAATTTTACTGTAATATTCTCAAAAAGAAAATATTTTTCCGCACGTCTTAGTTTGTTGGTTAGTGATTCCGGGCCCGTAAGCAGCTTAGGTTATAAGTATAGTGCATGTTTTTTCCTCGGGAAATGGCGGTGATCTTCCCCCGCTAAATGGCTAGATCCGACGCCAACCTACCGTCGAATAGCGGGGTTTCCACCTAACCAGGACTCTCCCACCAGCGGGCCACCGACCCAACCGGGACAGGCTCTAAGCTCCCGACTGGTCTCCCGGAATATGTGGTAGTGTGGTGCATGGTAGTGTAAGTGTGTGTGTAAGGGGAGGGGATAAGACAAGAAAGAGGAAGGAAAGATCGTGCGCGGTCCGTGGCCCGTTTGTTACGGTACTGCTCCGACATTCGCCTGGTGTTGATCGGAGAAACCACGGAAAACTACTGATAAGAGCAGCCGGCCGCTAGAATTCTCCTCCAGATAGCGCCTGAATTCGGCCTAGCTGAAAAACTAGTGTCGAAAATCCTGTCGCCGTCAGGACTCGAACCTAGAACCTCCCCGACAGAGGCGCTGCAGTGACATCACTTGATGACCTGAGCTACCGCTTCCGGTCCGCACGTCTTGGTGCATTTCTAAATTTTATGACCGTCCTAGCAAGTCCACGTCATAATCTGTGCAATTACAGGGAGTTCAATGGAAAGGTTTGCCATAAAAATTCTGAGCGTCTGTGACCCTCAAGTGGTTCACAGGCGTAGTTCGAGTTTTGTATCTTGTGAACCACATATGGATTACAGGAGAGTGAACATGTTAATCCAGGTTGGTTTTTTATACCAACGAGAATTCACCAACCATGTTTTAGATGTTGTGGTAACAAAACGCATTTGCTCACGAACGTTGCGGTAAGTACAGTGCTGTGAAGTGAAGTTCAGAGATATTTTAATTGAGAACAGCAGGCAAAGACATCGCATGTAAGTGTTTTATACCTTACGAGAAAGAAATTTATTTTTTATTATGCGTAACAACCACAAAAGGGGCAAGTTGTCAATTTGGTGAATTGCAGACAGAAAAATGACAGCACCTTTTCTGCACTAGTCGAAGGGAGGTCTGTTGGCGCAGCGCACAAGAGAGTCACGCCATGCAGCGGTGCACGGCGGGAAGCCTAACGTAGACCTGACACAGTACTACTCGCGCAACTTTTCTTGAACGATGGATTGAAGGAATGCGAGTGGAGTGGGGGTATTCGTTACAAAGTTGGCCACAAGATTATTTACAGTAATGTCAACGTGAAACCTGCTACGTGTGCGGCCAGGTCATCGCTCTGGGTAGGCAACAGTAGAGGCACTAGATAGGAGTTTTAGGTGCCTCCCTTGAAGGACCTGGACCTGCCTTAGCCATTCTTTAGATAATGGTAATGAAGCTGAACATAAATTCTCAACTACGAAAGCAAATAGCTTTGACTAGCTTCTGTTTCACGCCAACGAAGTTTAAATGCTTGGAATGTTGTCAGTGCTCTCTGCGAGCTTTTGCCTTCAACTGTTTATTGCTCAAGGGAGGGGGAAGCAAGGTCATCGTTCAAGAAAAGTTGCGCGAGTGGTACAGAATGTTCGATGGAACTGAATGTAAGAGGAAAAACAGTCACACGGTTTTGTTCGAGAAATCGAGGTAGATTTGATCATCAAATTACAAACCGGTCCGTGAAGATTTATGCGGGCTAAGCTCATCAACCTGTATACATTTTCTTTAGCCATAGCGTATACGTATTAATATGGTACACTCAAGTGTGCATTTCAGAATAAATGGTCCAAACAAGTGTGGTATACAGGTATAGAATGTCTCAGAATAAATGAAACAGACTAGTAGGTCATGTTGGGAGACCGAATATGATTACTTAATGCGAATTGACGAAAAGTGACAAATGTCACATAACATAATTATATATTTGGAATTTATCCTGTTTGATAGATCACGTATCTTGCGTTGTTGTTTAATAGATACTTAAAACATGTAATGTGTACATGCCAAACGCCAGTATAACATAAATTTCCTACATACATTAGGAGCAAATTTCACATGTGTAAGTACCTTATATGAATTCAACCCCTCCCCCCATACACACTTATTCATTACCAAAGACTGATCAACTAATCAACGGTGTTCAACAACATAGTTTCCTAGCTCTCTGCTCTGATGTAACAACGTGCCACCAAGAGAGGCCACGCTGTTTCTCGAACTCCCCACGCTAAATATAACTATATATTCGATCAGCGCATGCTGGCGCATCTTGGCGCACGCTAAGAGCGATTAATTATTATTATTATTATTATTATTATTATTATTATTATTATTATGTTGTTGTTGTTGTTGTTGTTGTTCTTATAACCATTATTATTGTTGTTTTTAAGTAAATTGTTCGATGAACAAGTTCAAACAGATCGCATAATAATAATAATAATAATAATAATAATAATAATATTAACAATAAGCCATCATCAGCATTATCAAAGGAGTGGGTCTGCTGGCAAAATGTCACAGATCTAGGGACCGATATTTTACTTCTTTCACTGATGAGTAAAACGGGATTGATTTTCTGATAATCTTTCCTGTAATTCAAAATGCTGCGTAATAATTTGTAAACAAATCAGGAAAATACACGGCAATCGGACATTGCGTTCTAACTACTCTATCCTCCTTACAAAAATATGTCATAGTTTAAATATATTTTCGCAGTAATCGAACTATATTTTCCAGGGAACCTTGAATCTGAGAGGAGACTCGACATTTAAAAAAAAAATACAGTCGTATTGTATTTTACTACAAATGTGTACGATTTTCGCAACGACAGCCTGACCATGGTGTGCAGATTTTCAAAAAATACAAAGAATTTAATAAATCATCAACTAATTTTTCAATATTTTGACTCGGTATGCATTTAGCAAAACTCTACAAATCTATTTTACTGTTATGAGAAACGCAGGTGATAATTTCTCGGCCGGATTTACCTACAAGCAAAACAAGTATTTGCTTGGGGGCCCCCATCCATGAGAAGCCACGCGCTTTGGAAAAATATGCATAACATATTTTGGGGTGTGTCAAATAATTGTCACTCAAATAGTTTTTGTGCTAAAAATGTATTTAAAATTTCAGTTATTGCTTATAATATTTGATACGTGTTAAAATAACCTAATATTTACTATAGGTTATTTAGTTATTTGCAACTGAATGTATAAACTCTAAATGTTCCGTGCTCAAATTGACAGTGAAGGGATATATTACAAAACTAAAAAAAAAATTGTAAAATATTATTTCAAAATGTATTTAATATTTAACTATAATATACGTAAATGTGTATATAAAATTATTATT
This sequence comes from Teleogryllus oceanicus, assembly GCA_964035755.1. Taxonomy (NCBI): domain Eukaryota; kingdom Metazoa; phylum Arthropoda; class Insecta; order Orthoptera; family Gryllidae; genus Teleogryllus; species Teleogryllus oceanicus. The sequence continues at coordinate 75,202,157 of CAXIVR010000001.1, read as the reverse complement.
TTTCATTTGTATTTGCATTAAGGTGATTTTTATTTTAATAAATAATGAGCTATTTTTACGGGGAGGGGCAACACAATTTTCTACCTCGGGTCCCCGCAACACTTCAATCCGGTTCTCAATAATTTCCATTGGTAAGATGAAACTTTCTATCCGAGGAATGTGTTTAAAACCCGTACTCCTTGTAGAAATGAATGTACATCCGTCCAATCCGTTAGTGTGGCAACGCATGTAATTGGTTTTCCAATGTATTTGCATATTACCTTAACGATGCATAATGTGTTAGTTCGACGAATGTTTTTTCTACTATATAATGACTCAGCTATTATCCTTGTTTTGCTTTTAGAATGTCAGCACTAATTATCCTTCCTTTCCCGAGAAATGCAAAATTACCAGCGTTCTATTTTACATAGACCATTAATAGTTTAAAGAGGTAAATGTATCCGATGAAATTCTGTAGTTTATGTCTACAAAAACGATCTTTCCTTTAATCAGTGAACATGCATAACCTAATTTTTGAAAAATGTTGTGTTCACAATACTTGTGAACTTCATTCTCTTTAAACAGGAATAGCTGATAAGAAAAATAAATAATTCACCCGTACCACAAAGAAGCGACAATTTTGTGCCAGGTCATTTGAGGTGAGCAACTGGTCAATGTGTTAACGATTTCGAACCTGTTTGTTTCCCAACTTTTCCTTTATCTTAATAACAAGATCTCACAAAGTATCCGTGTTCGAACAAGTTCAGTATTCTCAGTTGTGTAATATTATGCGAAATGGCATTAAGAAAACAAACTCTTGAAGGATATTCATAAAGGGAGTGTGACCTTTCCTACTAGATGATATTTTCGAATGCAGTCGATTTCGAAGATTCACTGTTTGAGGGTATGTCAACTGCTGTGGTCTTTAGTCCAGTTAGTGCAGAGAATGTTTTATCGCGGAAGGTGACGGTTCATCGTCCCAGGATGGTGAGATCCGGTGCCGACGGAGAAGTCGGATTACGTGGTTGGATAGCAATCTGAGCTGCCGGCCGCTACAATTCGCCTCCAGACAACGGCTGAATTTGACCTAGTTCTCTAGGTAGAATCGAAAATCCGCCACCGTCGGTATTCGAACTTAGGGCCTCCTGGTCCGAGTCTCTGTACAGACAGTGGCATGCTGGTTCAGAGCTAGTCACCCGGTAATGAAGTTTGTAAATGCAGTATATCCAGCAAAACGCCTATATCAAACGTACGGACCACTATTCTATATTCCCATTGGTCACAATGCTCTCTATATTTGTTTGTCTAAAGAGATCTCCAATTCTCTGGGCATTTCTTTACTCCACTCCTTGAATGGTATTTTCTCAGTTGTACAGAAAATTTTCTGAAGGGAGACCAGAAATATTACAAATAATGTTCACATGTTACAAGAAAAATGTATAAAATATTTTTACTCGACTTAATTTTTAATGTTAAATATGCATTTATTGTTGTTTTTCACCAAACGTTTCTAATCTCCATTACGTTTTTTATCCTAGTTTCCCGTTGATTCACAGATTGATAGTTTAGATATTCCAAAGTTCTTTATTTTAAGTTCATTCTAATTCACTTTTATTTCTATGTTGTCAACGGCGTTGACGTGGAAAACGGGGTATATCGCTTTTGTGAGCCAATGAATTCGAGCGGAATGAAATGCAGGAAATGCAGAGCTGTGCACGTGCTGCGGTAGCCTCCCTCACTACGCTCTCCCGTCTCCACTCCCGCTCTCACTACGCTCTCCCGTCCTCACTCCCGTCCTCACTACGCTCTCCCGTCCTCACTCCCGCCCTCACTACGCTCTCCCGTCCCCACTCCCGCCCTCACTACGCTCTCCCGTCCCCCTCCCGCCCTCACTACGCTCTCCCGTCCTCGCTCCCGTCCTCACTACGCTCTCCCGTCCCCACTCCCGCCCTCACTACGCTCTCTCGTCCCCACTCCCGCCCTCACTACGCTCTCTCGTCCCCACTCCCGCCATCCGTGCCGCACCGCAGCACACTGCGCACATCGCGTAGACGAGCGTGCGGGGCGACGCGGGAAGCCTGCTGTATAATTGCCCGGAAACGGGATAAAGAAAGGAAACGAGAAGCAGACTTTACTTACTTCCTTGCTTACTCCGTTTGCTCTCGAGTTTCAACGCAGTTGTATGCAGACTTTTTTCCCCCTTCCTGTTTCTGTAGCTACGGATAACAATTTTCTGTAACGAATGCGCAGGCACGTCACTTCATTACTGAATCGTCTATAATGTTTTATATCGATGAATAATTCAAAGTAAAATATTTGATTTGTTTGAATTTTAAGGTATAATTAATTCATTTGATGAATAACGATATCAACCACAATAATATGTACGTGGTTGATTTTTCTATTCATTCATTTTCTGTATAAATTACTACAAGATTTTGTTGATAACCACTAAGATCTTATTTTGATATTGAATGAGGAATTCTCGAAAAAGTGTTTAAGCACGTTTTTATGAATAGCAGAACATGAAAGCAAGATCAGCTGGTATCGCATAGCCTTCTCATTAGTCAGTGCCGCGTGAATGTGCCTTAATGGAAAAAGGAAGGAAAGAAAGGTCGTGTTTGAGTAGTTTGATGGGGAAATCAACATTCAAGAACACCTAAAACCACAAGAACTTTCATGTCATGCGCACTGTGCTGTTTGTATCCTTCTCCAAGCTTTTGTGATGATAGAAGAGCCTGCGATATGGCAATCGATATCGAGCGTCTCAGAAGGAATGTGGGTTAAAGAATCACATGTCTGGATTACGACTAATTCTCTTAGAAGTACCAACTGCTAATATAAATTATCTTCGTACGTCTACACATTACATCATTACAATTTTTTTTAATTCTTGCTCTTGCTGTATCCCTCCTTATAATCTTCACAAGTTTTCCCTGGTATCTGCGTTCTCGCAGTTTTGGCAAGGTCTATTGAAGATCCTTGTGGCCCTACCGTTTAGGTGTGCGGATACGCTTGTCTCCCATTTCCATGCGTAGATACGGTGATCGTTGATCGAGAACAGCCAAGCTCTTGAATTCTCATTTATGTAGCAATGGATTTCGTCTTTGCTTCTAAGCTGAAGTCGAAAATCCGCCTCCGTCACATCTCCAACCCAGGACCTCGCGGTTACCAAACCCTCAGTTGAGATGTCGCAACTAAACTACCTACAAAAATTAAAATATTTGCATAAAAAAGGAAAACTCAAGGAACGGATTAGAAACAAAATAGTGGGTTGTTTTGTTTCATTAAATTTTGTTTAGTTTCAAAAAATAATTTTAGAGGGAAGGGGCTTTGAAAGAACGGAAATAGTTGTCGTGATAGCTCACTAGTAAGCGGGCGTTGCTAATAATACATGCAAAGACGACATATTACAGATCCCAAGATATGATGTAGTACTAATTAATGCATTGGTAGAACCACTAATATCAACATCTTGGTGAGGATGTAAGTTATTGTAGAGGGAATTGCAAGAGGGAATGATTCTCACAAAATTATTAAATTGAGTTAACAATATTACTGAAGTTAAGCCGTAATCACAAGCGTTTTAATCAAGGAAAAAGCGAAAAGCGGGTCGATATGTCTTAGTATCCGTTTCGGAATCTCACGTATCGAGCTAATCCGCTCTCACATTATTGCTTCTTTAAAGCAAACCGGTCTCTTTATATCTCAGCAGATATCAGCTGCATTCGCCCAGAGGCAAATTGATATTGGCTTCACTAGAGGAAAAGCTTTACCAAGACGAGAATAACCTTGCGTCAGCGAAATTGTCTTTCCCGGAATGCTTCCTGTTCCCATCATATTATGTTTACGCACACGATTTTTCTCCCAATATCTTATTGGGCTCTTTCTTGTTTCTGGGTAATTGAAAATTTAGCCGTAGCTTTTCCACTCCAACTCTCCACTCGTAAGTGCGGAGTTCTGTATTGGACGGTCTTGTGCCATACAGTAGACCGTAAACTAATGCGAATGTATTAGAATGACACTTTACCCTTGGATGAGACTATTTTTGGACACACGAATCCATTGGTGCGAAATCGTGTGTGACGACGCGAAATGGTTCCTTACAAATTCCTTTTAGAATACACTTCTCCCTATAACGTCAAACAGTTTTAGCTGTTTTGACGTTAAATAAATTAGTAAATAAGTGAGTAAATGAATTAATGAAGTGAGTGAGTGATGAAATAATGAATGAGTGAGTGATGAATTAATGAATGAATGAGTGAGTGATGAATTAATGAGTGAGTGATGAATTAATGATTGATTTCGTACGTTTTCATCACTCCACGCCAAACAGTTTAGCGCAACCGCTTGGCGACGAAGTTGGATGAATTGCGGGTTCCCCGTATCTCCACTTCCGAGAACAGCGTAACGGGTGTTCGGTTGACGCACGTATTCCACGGGCTTTAGATGTGGCCGGAGAGGTGAGCAGTTCTCTTAAAAAGAGGGTTTATTGATGTAGTAGTAGAAAAGCCTGTCGTATGGGTCATAGGCTTCTTTGAGGAAGCTTTTGAAAGAAAACTAGCATTGTGGAACCATGTAGAAGCTTCCGCGGACTGTTTGATTCCCTAGATCAGTGCATTGACGTTATCAGGTTGAATAGGCATTTTGGAATTTTTTAAAAATCAGTGAGGCAAAAAAGGTCGCACATGATCATGCTCTTTTGCATAGCGTACATTCAACGAATACAAACAACATTTACAGTCATCTGAATTAATTAGAGTGTGGATTTTCTGGCAATCACATTAACACAAATGAATAACTATTTATCTGCAATATAAATCGTATATTTAATTAATTTCACGGTACGTCTATGTTGCTGATAGTGGCTCACCGACAGTGACACCATTTCGGTACTCTGTTTCGACCGACAAAATTTTAAAGAATCAAAAACATCACGTCTGCCTCTAAAACTACAACAAATACAACCAACACGCGTACGTTCATTGATTTTTCTAACCTCCCGTCTCACGGTACTTCACGTGAACGTTTCGGAGGCACTTAACTTGTCTTTTGTAGCGAGGTGGTCAATTGTGTAGAGCGGAGTGTTCCATTTTCTCACATCGACCGTGATGGCGCAGGGCATCAACAGATGACACTGTAGTGCCGCTGACCGCGAGGTCCTAGGATTTGAGCCTCGACGGTCGCAGGATTTTCGACACTACCTAGGGAGATAGCTGGAATTCGGTCGCTCTCTGGATACTTTTAGCGGCGATCTGTAGTTTTCCGTGGTTTCTCCGCCCAGTACCGGGTGAACGCCAGGGAAGTACCCTAATAAACGAGCCACAGAGGGGAGGGATCTATCCTTCCTTGTCCTATCCACACCCCCTTACTTACATACACACGTCCGTGTTCTATACTACCTCGCACTAGACTAGCCGGGACTAGCGTAGAGCTTGTCCCGGCTGGAGCGGTGTCCCAGTGGTGGGAGATACCTGGATGGGAAAACCCGCAAGCCGCCGTGTAGATCGGTGCCCGAACACATTCTCCAATGAGGAAGCGCACTGTTACCTTCCCTGATGAGAAAACGTGCATTACATTTACTTGACTAATGGACATAGCAGTTGACGTACCCGGAAACATCCGGAAATAAACAATCAATCCATTATCCCACCTGTACCATCAAGTCTCACTGACGGCCACTACCTTCACATCGTCGATTGAATGGTTGTTAGTGATTACGGGCCCGTCAACTACCGAGGGCAGTAGTCCCGTAAGTGTAGTGCATGGTTTCCATCGGGAGGTGGCGGTGATCTGCCCTCGCTGGATTGCAAGACCTACCGTCGACTAGTAGGGTTTCCCTCAACCAGGTATATTCCACTAGCAAGGCACCACCCAATCGGGACAAGCTCCAGGCTCCCGACCGGTCTCCCGGCATGGTTGCTAGTGTAGTGCATGTTAGTGTGTGTATGTAGGGGGTGAGGATAGGGCAAGAAAGAGGAAGAAAAGATCGCGCGTTGATCCGTGACCCGTTTGTTAGGGTACTTCTCCGTCATTCGTGTGGTGTTGATCGGAGGAACCACGGAAAAGTACTGATCAGAGCAGCCGGCCGCTACAATTGTTCTCCAGACAGCGACAGAATTCGACCTCGCTGAAAAGCTAGTGTTGAAAATCCTGCCGCCGTGGGGACTCGAACATAGGACCTCCCGGTTAGAAGCACCGCAGTGGCATCATTTAACGCACTGAGCCACCCCTGCCGGTTTCATATCGCCGATGTGGCGGTGGGGGCGCCCTCGTGATCTCGTGTCGAACAGTGGACCAAGGTCGTGACGTTGCGTTGGTGCGCGATCGATGGCCAGCGCGGCTCAGAGGTCGCTTTGCGCCGCGTGCACCGCTGCCCCCACCCGACTCTGCGCGGAAGACACTGCACCGGATCAAGGCTACTTCTGAAGCTGGGACACCAGCTCCTTGTTTTAAAAGCGCATGCTTTTTTATTTGCTTTAGGATTGTACAATACAAACATCTTCGTACAAAAAACTCTTCATTTGTTACAATTGCTTAAATCTGGTTGAAAAAGATTTAGGCCTCTGCGATGGCTCATGGGCAGCGTACGAGCTTCCCGTGCTGTGGTCCCGCGTTCGATTCCCGGTCGAGGCAAAATAAGGTTGTAGCTTTCCTTTAAAATCGTCCCAGTTTCTGTAGCTTTGTGACGAAGAAACGCTTAGGCAGGAAGATCTTGCTAGTTACGGTGAAGAGAATACGTCATACGCCTCTTGTCGCTCTTAACCCCAAGCATGAGAATTTAACTAGACCCAGGCAAGAGGGACACGCGTAGCTGACTGGCGAAGTCGGACTACCGATCCAATAACGCCAAATACATACATGAATGTGGACAAAATGTTTTGATCCATCCTTCGTTATTAATGTCCTTGGAACGTAGACCTCAATACCTCCGGCAATAACAACAAAATTGGAGAAATTGTATTAATATATCTTATTTAAGAAATGAAACGGACATAGTTCCCTTTAACAAAACTATACCTTGAAAAACTTTGAATATAACTTTCTGTAGTGAAAGTTTCAAGAATAAAGAAGAACATTCAGCTTTCAAAACTCTTACTTTACCTGTGAGAGTTTAAAACTTTCACTTTCGGCTTGAGATGCACGCGTATTGATAACTGCTGAAGTGGCTTCCGTTTGTGAAAAAATGAAATATTTTCAAAAAATTTGAGTTTCTCTATACTCAGTATCAATAAGACAACACACGTTTGAAACGTGGAAATTAACTTTCATATTTTTCAATGATTTTGGCAGAAAATACTGATAGGTCACATTGTCCATTAAGGACGAATTAAGCCAACTGCAATAGATCACTCAGCGCAATGCCATTTAAAATGAAACAAATCTCATCGTATACCCTTGTTACCTCACTGTTTCTCGAGAAAAGTATACTATGAAACGAATTAATTGTCTCTATGAAATTGGACAAAAAGAAACACAAGAGCTTTGTTTTAATAACATTTTCAAAAATTATTTCGTGTCGTTCGACAAATGTGTCTTTTGGAGAGGTTAATTTTATATGTTTCATACGATAGGCGTAAGGAATACGTACAATAACAACGACAAAACTTTCAAAATTCTTATCTCATTTCTTTGGTGCTGTTATACTGTTTCGGATGTGGGTTTATCGTATGAAATACAACATTCCAAATATATAAATATGCAGTTTTATTCTTAATAACATTTATATATAGCTTCTACATTTGGAGAAGAAGCTATTCATGAGCAGTGAGTTTGGGTTACCTACTACCTAGGTAAGTAGGTTTATTGTTTAGAAATGAAATAAACCTTAACTTAAGTGAGCAATAGAGGTTACCGTTTAAATGTAAATTATAGTTCCTATGTATTACGGTGTTTTAATCTACATTTTTAATGTGTGGAAAAACGTTATTTCGCCCCCACATTGAAGATAGCGCCTCGGGGAGAATTCTGTAACTTTCGGTAGGAATGACGGGCTATTGGTGTAACTTGATCCGTAATTTAGTTCCTTGTGAATGTGTGTGCTGATATACTTTATTATTCGCCACATTCGACTTAGGGTCTCAATATGTTACAGTGTAAAATAAATTGGATTAACATCTTAAAGGGCTCTGAATATAACCCAATTATGCGCCTGGTAATAATATTGAATTATTGAAGATACACAATAAAAATTAAATGAAAATTATACAATATACAAAATAATTAATACGAAAATATTCTGTAAAATACAATGTAATAATAAAATGTAATATATTATGAACTAATAGAAAACTTGGTTTCAAAATATCTTGAGCGGGTTCCTAGCCTCAGAGAGCTCTTAGCACGTATATGGTAAGCTAATGCATTAATCCACCCTTGAATATACTGGGAGCATCCATACAGTGACGTTGATACTCCTCCTCTCACGTAATTCTGGGCTTGGACCTCCATAAGCCGGAGGCCGCATCTGCGCGGGCGGTCCAATAGCACAGCGATACAGATATCTCCCGGCGCGGCGGGACGCGAGGCGACGCGAGGCGACGCGCCGGCGGCAGCGGCGGTGCAGCACGAGCGCCGAGGGAGCGCGATCGTATCGCGGCGTGTGCACCCGAGCGGCGGCGAGCGTTGGGCGCCAGGCGGCGCAGAGGTCGCGTCGCCGCCGCCGCCGCCGCGGGTGCATCAGCGGGCGCTCCGGCGGCGTGGACGCCGACGGCCGGCGGCACGGAGACCTCGGTGCGCTCTTCGACGCCGGTCGGCGCTGCCACCGCCTCCGCCGCCGCCGCCGAACAAAAGCCCCTGGGTGCGGCGCCCTCGCTTGACCTGCGGCGACCTCGGCGGGTCCCGAGAGCGCGAGCGCCCCGGGCCTGTGCCCGGCCGCCGTGCTTATCGACCGCCGCCGGGTCCCCGCCCGCCCCCCCGCTGCTGCTCTCCGGCGCTTCCTGCCCCCTCGGCCGCCGCCCCGCCGGCCTCGGCGCCGCCTGCGCCGCGCCGCCGCCCTCGGCGGTGGAGGCGGCGGCGGCGGCGGCGGCGGCGGCAGCGGCTCCGCGCCGTAATCCTCGTCCGCCTTCGGGCGAGGTGTTTGTGGAAGAGCTCGGGAGCACCTGAGGTGCTCGTAGCGTTTTGTAGCTCTGCCGCCGCGGCTGCCGCCACCGCCGCCGGCTCTGCCCCCGCCGGCACCACCGCTGCCTCGGCTGCCGCCTCCGCCGAGTTCTTTGCCGGGGTGGGTGGCGGGGCGCCGTGGGAGAAAGGCGAGGCAGGCGGGGCCGTTTGGCGTGGGGGTGAGGGGGTGTGGGGGTAGGCGTCTTAGGGCGGGGAGGGGCGGAGTCTCGCCTGGTTGCTCGCGTCGCCCCCCCCGCGCACACTCGTCCGTCGCTAACGAAGCGGAGGGTAGCCGGGCAGCGCGATAGGCTAACCTGCAGCCGCGCTGCTCGCTCACTTCCTCACGTGCACGTGCGAAAGGGCGGACCGGTGCGCCGCCGATAAGGCGGGCCACGCCGCTCCACACCTGTGTGTCAGCCGGACTGCAATGTGTGTGCTGAGCTAAGGCGACCTCGGGTTTCTCATGTATGACGCGTGCGGCTTCGAGGAAGTGATGGATCAGCGATGAAGGAGATGAGATTAAAAGTTCTGAATTCGGCACGAAGGAGCAATGTCATCAAGAAGTAGAAGGAATGAATTGCTAGATAGATGAAATGTAAATACAACGAAGGAATGTGGGAACTGATTGAATTGGATCTGGTGATGTTGGTTGGATTATGATGTTTGACGTCTGGATGAACATGATGAAGGAGCCAAACATGTTTGAGAAATTTACTGGACGTATTATCTTTACCGACATTCAGTTAAAAAAGAACGATGAAGTTAATTCCTTGCATGTTGTTTAGGTCGAAGTAACGCGACACCGGAATTAATTTAATTAAGAAATGTGCTGAAATGTGGCGAGAATTCTCTACCGAATATGATGTTAATCGCATTCAAGAAAAATGAACGTAAATAATTACGCAATACATAATTTCGTATTCAAGTTGTTGAAGTGCAACTGCAATGTCGCTTCACTATCACTTTCTTAAGTAACTCCATGATATGTTTTGTGGGGCAATTAATAAATTCGAGAACCCTCATTGTATACCTTGCAAGCAGTTTAACTCATTGATCTTATAAATGTATTTATGTTTTTTGTTGAAAAATTATGTTTGAATTTCGTTACGTTTTTGTCATTTCTCACATCAAAAATAAAGCCATAAGTTGAAAATCTATTAAAACAACAGAAAATATTGCAAGGTGTGATGTGTGAAAAAAAACACGAGAGGTTGCAAACCGAAACGAACACTCGGGAAAATACTTCGAGAAGGACCTGGTCCTCCGAAAATAATACAACGTACCACAGCGAACAAGTGTCGCCCGGTGGAAAAAAATGCAATCCGCGACGATGAGGGGAGGACATGCGGGGGAAGCGCGTGGGCGAGAGGACTCAGGAACGCGACAGGCCGACGGTGTGAAGGCTTGGGCGGCGGCAGCGGCGAGCAAGGGAAGTGGAGGCGGCAGGGTCGGAAAGGGGAGCGGTTGGCCGGCGACGAACCGTCCGTGCAAATTACCGCGCAAACGACATTAGGTCGCTGCGACGCCAGCGGCCGCGCGATTGAGCGCTGTGCTGCGCTGCGCGTTGAGGCCGGGGGCGGCGCCGGACAGCAGAGGACGGGTGAGGACGGGAGGGGACGGGAAGGGCGACGAGGTCGCGGTGGGAGGGCGGGGAACGCCGGGGATAAATGGGAGACTTCGAGGTGGTTTTTTGGTTGGTTGGTTGTTAGTGATGCAGGGCGCGTCAACTACTCAGGTCATTAGTCCCGTAAGTGTAGCGCATGCTTTTTCCTCGTGAGGTGACGGTGATCTTCCCCTGCTGGATGGCGTGATCCGGCACCGACCTACTATCGGCTAGCGGGTTTTCCCAACCAGGTATCTCCCACTACCGGGGGGTGACCCCGCCTCAGCCCGGAAAAGCTCTAAGCTCCCGACAGGTCTCCCGGCATATGTGGTAGTGTAGTGCATTATAGTGTGTGTGTGTGTGTGTGTGTGTAAGGGTTGAGGATATGACAAGGAAGTAGAAGGGAAGATCGCGCGCGGTCCGTGGCCCATTTGTTAGGGTACTGCGCCTGCATTCGCCTGGTGTTGATCGGAGCAGCCGGCCTCTAGAACTCTCCTCCAGAGAGCGACTGAATTCGACCTAGCTGAAAAGCTAGTGTCGAAAATCGTGCCAAAGTCGGGACTGCAACCTAGGACCTCCCGGCCCAGAGGAACTGAAGTGACATCAGTTGATGCACTGAGCCGCCTCTCTCGGCCGAGGTCGTCGAAGGACGAGGAGCGGTGGGAGGGACGGCAGAGGGGGGGGATGGGGGGGGTGAATCGGCTCTGTGGGGGACCGCGGGGGTGGATGGCTAGTCATGGGGGTGACGGGGCGTTGCGTGCGCGGCGGTAGAGAGCAAGGGCCGACGGGGATGCCGAAGAGCGACGGAGGATAATGAGGGACGACGTGGGGTGACGGGGCTGGCGATGGACAAAAGGGTGACTGGGCTTGGTGCGCGGCGGTGGAGGCGTGGACCGGGGATACCGAAGGGGTGACGGGGTCTGGCGGATGGACAATGGGGTGACTGGGCGTTGCGTGCGCGGCGGTGGAGAGCGTGGACCGACGGGGATACCGAAGAGCGACGGAGGATAATGAGGGACGACGTGGGGTGACGGGGTCTGGCGGATGGACAATGGGGTGACTGGGCGTTGCGTGCGCGGCGGTGGAGAGCGTGGACCGACGGGGATACCGAAGAGCGACGGAGGATAATGAGGACGACGTGGGGTGACGGGTCTGGCGGATGGACAATGGGGTGACTGGGCGTTGCGTGCGCGGCGGTGGAGAGCGTGGACCGACGGGGATACCGAAGAGCGACGGAGGATAATGAGGGACGACGTGGGGTGACGGGGTCTGGCGGATGGACAATGGGTGACTGGGCGTTGCGTGCGCGGCGGTGGAGAGCGTGGACCGACGGGGATACCGAAGAGCGACGGAGGATAATGAGGACGACGTGGGGTGACGGGGTCTGGCGGTGGACAATGGGTGACGGGCGTTGCGTGCGCGGCGGTGGAGAGCGTGGACCGACGGGGATACCGAAGAGCGACGGAGGATAATGAGGACGACGTGGGGTGACGGGGTCTGGCGGATGGACAATGGCGTGACTGGGCGTTGCGTGCGCGGCGGTGAAGCGTGGACCGACGGGGATACCGAAGAGCGACGGAGGATAATGAGGGACGACGTGGGGTGACGGGGTCTGGCGGATGGACAATGGGGTGACTGGGCGTTGCGTCGCGGCGGTGGAGAGCGTGGACCGACGGGGATGCCGAAAAGCGACGGAGGAAAGGGGGGGTGCGGGGTCTGGCGGATGGACAATGGGGTGACTGGGCGTTGTGTACGCGGCGGTGGGCGTGGACCGACGGGGATGCCGAAAAGCGACGGAGAGATAATGAGGTACGACGTGGGGTGACGGGGACTGGCAGCTGGACAAGGGGATGACGGGGTGTTCCTTTCGCGACTGGAACCGCGTGGTGCCGCCAGGGAAGGGAGGCAGGCAGCGCGGTCCACTAGGTGACGCACGCTAGGTGACGATGCCAGGGAAGTGTAAACTGGAGTTGCGCCCAACTCCCCTTTCACATAGGTAGTTAGTGTGGGTGTCTGTGCTAGTTTCGCGCTAATTGTTTGCGGCCCTGGAGCAGTTGATTTTCACTTCCTCTCCTCCGCACGTTTATTGTTGCCACCCGATGAACGAAAACATATTTCGATTATTTAATTTCAACACGACTCACAAAATGATAAATAAATCGAAAATCTTGATTAGCATTGTACTGAATGGTGAGGAAGATGATCAGAAAATATTTAAAATAGAACGTCATATTGCGGAAAATATACCCTTTGAAAATTGTGAAACATGAATTAAAAATTGTTTTGTTGCTATTCTATCCTCGTTGTAGACGATCTACCCTCGTAAGAAAAGCTCCTTTTTCTACAAATTCTGATTTCCATTAATGTATATACATTCAATATTCATGCTATTTTGCTTCCAATGTAAGAATTTGTGAATATTGTGTACGTCACTATTGTTTCCCTTGTAGTAAATTTACGACCATGCGAAAAGGATAATTTAGTTTGGAAATTTGGGTTTATATCAGAAGTTGGAATGTAAGCGTTTAAGAGAGAGAAATAAGAATTTTCTATGCTATTAATGGTACTGCCCATTTCTAGTCACATCGGAGACATAGCGTTGTAAGGGATGTTATATTTTTTTAAGAAAAGTCTAGAACAAGTGAAGTCTAGAACATGTGATTTAGTTCTCTAGTTTTATGATCATTTTAATAGTTATTTCAATATCTAATCATTTGTCTAACAGTAAGAGGTGCCTTTTTATTGAGATTATTAAGAAATGAAGTTATTAAGAATAAAGAAATGGTAGTGCAGTTTTTGAGAGATTATTGGGCAGGACCTCAGAAGCTCTGCATATGCAATCATGTATTTTCCCGGTTCCATGCATTCTAGAGACAAAAATCGCAGTTCTTAAAATTGTAATCTATTCCTTAAAAATATGTTTTTAACACCTTTCGCATGATGGCATGATTTCGCAAAGGATTCGCATGATGGCATGGTTCTAGAGACACGTAGGAAACATGTTATGGAACAAGTGACAATGAGAAATCTTGTAAAAATGTGTTTCCGGATTTTGTCATGTAGAGTCAAACTGTGTAATACAAATATTTGAAAGGGAGGAACAATGAAACTTCGAATTGATGTCGTTAGCTTTATTGACGTGTGCAATTATTTATTGCAAAAGGTAGCTAGTGGTTCAATAATTCTACAATAGGGTATAGTTTCTTGAATTATTGTTGCAGTTACGTAGTTAAAATTGTAACGTCTACCGTACTAACTCTTCAGCTATCAGGTACAAAACTCGTAATTAAATTCAGCGCGAGAGGTTTGAAAAAATATTTCAAAGTTGATCTATATGAAGTAAGTTGTCTCTCACCACAATAATCGGACTAAAATATGTTTTTACAAATAGTACGAAAAAGATGTAGCATTATGGTAGCCCCATTACTTTTTGAAATTGTAGATAGGGTATTCTTTTCAAGAACATTATTTTAGCGTGATGAAACTATAATGTTCACTCAATACGAAGTGTGCTGAAAGTTCAGTGCAAATTTTCATTATTACCATAAACAATATACTAATATGATTAAGAAAGCGCGGTTAACACGTTATGGGATGAAATAGCATAATAGTCATTCTGAAAATAAGATATCAACTAGTATTAATTAAGTCTCACCGAGTTCGTGTAAGAAAATTAAAAGTCCAGTAACTCTATTGATTCAAGCCGGCTGTTCAGCCGACAGGTCTACATCAGCTGTCTATTAGGCTCTATGTATTTCCCCTTTACTATTAATCTCTCTTTAATTTCTCTCTTCCTTTTACTTCTGTGTTCCTCTTCTCTCCCATTCATCGATATTCCACCGTTTTCTCCTCATTTCTTCCTCATTCTACGCCTTTCTTTGACTTTCTTTCTCTTTTTCTCTCTTTATATTATGCCTTTCAACTTCTTGCTCTTTCTCAGTCTATCTTCCTTTCTCGATTTTTCTTCTTTCCCATTCTCTCTTTCTCTTTCTTTCCTCTCTCTCTCTCTCTCTCTGTGCGTACGCGTGTGTGTGTCAGTGTGTCAGTTGATATGCCGTCGCTCTATTCCACCTGAGCACTTGCGAAGCGCTGCGGGCCGCTTACGAGGTTTTCCGTTCATTCATTTCGGAAGCGCCCGACAGCCGATCCGTCTCTGTCCGTCCCCTGCACGCCGGCCGTATAATGTTGATGATGGAGATTAGAAATTGCCAACAATTCATTGTAATGGATACTTTAATCGAAACGCTGTTTAAGCGCATCTTTAAAGTGTGATCGACCAAGTGTACGATCTGGAACTGCAAACAAATTCTTGTTGTAATCTCCTTTAATATCGATTTGCATTATGAGTAATAAGTGTCTACAATCCTTTTCTTATCAACATGTTTAAGGCGTTGGTCTACATACCTCTCAACAGTTATTAATACGGTTTAAAATTTGTCATGTCTGGATAGATATGCATTTGCACGTTTGGTATGGTCATCAAAATATGACATTTAATGTTGCTTTAGTGTCCCCAAAGGAGTATAATTATTATAAGGATATTCGTGGGTATGAACTAGGCGCTTATCTAAAATATCCGGAAAGATTTGAGTTTACTGTTTGCTTGGCAACGGATGTAACGTCTATCCTGAACATCGAGGAGTGTTTATGGGTTTAGCGACCTTTCGAATGAAAAATGTCAAAGCGACACGAAGATTTGCTCCGAATATTTTATAGTTAGGACATAAAACGTGATGTTATTGTCCTAAAAAAGAAAAAATACACATTCATATAAAAAATTCCTATCCCTATTGTTCATAAATTGGTTGAATATACTAAATGGAAAACTATTAGTCTATATTAGAGTCCCATTGCGCGCAAAAAGTGAAAATAAAATATCCGGCATTCGGCCATGTGAGAGGTTTTACAGTTTTGTTAAATACCTAAGCACCAAGGAAAGTCTAGCCGACGATAGGTCGGCGCCGAATCTCGCAATCCAGCGAGGGAATATCACACAAACTCCCGATGAAAAAAGCATTACACTTACGGGGCTAATGAGCTCGGTAGTTAAACCCGGAATCCTTAACAACCAACCAACTCGGTAAAGGTGCAAACATCTGTACAGTTATGTTTTCCTAAGAGCGCAATAATAGAGAAAGAAAACTATGCAGCCTCCGGCGATGTGAGAGATGTCTATGGTTTTGTTAGCCATACAAAGCCCAGGAACTTGCCATACCCAGGAACTTGAGAAAATTTAAAAGGATCCATATGTATTAAGAATTTTCAATGTGCTCAGAAATTGCAAAATAAAAATATGCAGCCTCCGTCGATGTGGGAAGCGTCTATGATTTCGTTAGATACTTAGAACAAGGGAAAAATTAAAGAAACAATGAATAAGTTTTCCCTGAAAAACGCAAATTGATTGTTTTATTCCACGTATTGTCGTCATCAATGCGTCATTGCTATGACATAGTTGACGGAATGTATCAGCAAGGCTTCAAGGAAGAGGTCGCCCGCTATTAAATATTTTCTATTCACATGTTGCGTTTTGGAACATGAGTTTTTTTATACTCTTGGTCCGTACCGGAATGTTGAACTTACATGTGATAATGAGTATGTACTGTGACATTGCATTATTATTCGAAAGGCGGTTTTTATTAAAATATTTAATTTATTGAAGTGCTATACGCGAGTATTTTATTTGTTGTTCCCGAGCAATGTGCATCTGTTTTTTTGGAAAATGATTGTGTGTTTTTGTTCATCAGCATTTTTACTGCTGCGGATCAGTAGTTTATAAATATATTTTTAATAACAAAAAAGGACAGCAATTTTATTACTACCTATTATACCTTCCTTCCTTCTTCCTTACAGTGTGTTGAAAAAATCAAACCAAAAAGCATTCCGTTTTTTTATAAGAGCAGGCAATCTCCTTTTCCTAAATTCTAGATATCCATCTCTTAATACTTACGTCAATGCTCTTAAGTATTTTATGTAAAATTGAAACTTTAGCTACTCTTCTCATTGGTATATATTTGTTTCAAAACAGATCTCGCAAAGAATTTTTCCAAAAAAATAGGTATAATAAGATTTAAAGGACAAAATAGTTGTATTATAAAATGAGAGCATAATTTAAGAAATAATATTAGTTGTTAATAAAGCGTATATTTTATGGCAATATCGCCATGAGAACGGTTTTATAGTATTTGAAAAGAAGAGGTAAGTTTAAGTATATTTATTATATAATTATACTTATTATCAAATTGTTATGGAAAAATGTGTTTGCTATTAGTCAGTATTTAATATTATACTTTATGCAATTGTTTCGTATAAACCATGTGAATAGTCGCTTAAATAGTACATTCAAAATACAAGTTATATAAGAAGACAATCAATTACAAATGTAGTTCTCTTAATTTTGCGTGCAGATCTCAGATCTTTTGCGTTTAGTTTCAGCAATCTTTCGATCCAAAGAAACTTGCACTACCGGAAGGCAGAAGGCAATGGCAGAGTAAGGAGAAAAGCCTTTTGCTGAGGTAGACTCAGTCAGCACTTCCTTAGTAATTACCCGGAGAAGCTGCTGCACTACACATCCTATTACGGAAAGCAGACTTGCTAATTAACGCGATACACTTGGCTGTAGCAGTGGTTGCGAAACCTAAATGCTTTTTGTTCCACGCTGCGCCTGGATACTCTTCTAAAATCAGAGGTTCCAGCGCATTGTTTTTCCGTCTGTTAATTCGGATGTATTCTTTTGTTCTGCGTGCCCATATTGCGCCCTCTCACGCATTTCTTTTACTAAAGGAAAAGCCATAGATCATGTCACCTCTGACTTTATCAGTGCGAGGGAAAATTATACACACATATGCTGTTGAGTTAAAAAAAATATCTACACTTTCATTTTTCACCCAATGGAACTATCATTTTTTACCCGATGTAAAGTGTAAGAGTCATGTGTGTTCTATTATTGTAGAGGAGTAAAAATATATGTTCCATTACATAATGTTTTATTATTTGTAGGGATTTGAGGGGAATGAAAAATCTGCGAATTCTGCCAGCAAAAAACATGCAATTGCAATAAAAACAGTATTATCGTGTATATCTGTATATATACATTTCATATGAGATATTAAATTTCTGCCGACTCGCAGGCATTCGC
Source organism: Teleogryllus oceanicus (assembly GCA_964035755.1). Lineage (NCBI taxonomy): Eukaryota > Metazoa > Arthropoda > Insecta > Orthoptera > Gryllidae > Teleogryllus > Teleogryllus oceanicus. Next base: position 75,184,341 of record CAXIVR010000001.1, on the reverse strand, counting down.
AGTTTTTGTCCAACCAACGCATTTAATGAGGATATTTCTAAAGCACAGATAAATATTTATTTTAGCTCGCAACGGTAGTGCATTCTCGTAACACGTTTGTTGCGCCAGCGTTTATAATCACTTGATCTCGGGTCTCTTTATACTGCGGGGGATAGAGGCTTCAAGCAAAAAATGTTTACCCTTTGTTCATAATATGTGTATCAAGTAATTAAGGAGCTCCATTCGAATTTAATACTTGTATTTTAATCCAACATTGATTATAATAAAGCTGCTCCGAAAATTGCTCTTCCGCACTGTCTAACTCGAGACCAGGGTTTACCAACGGAGTCCCCTGAGGGTCATTGAAATTTTCAAGGGGTCAATAATGATGAAGACGTCGATTGGGGGTATATAGCGGAATTGACCGTTTTATAGATATAAAAAAGATCCCATTGATTACAAAAATATTGAATGATCGTGATAGTTAGTCTTTCTTACAGAGAAACAAATCATATAAATTATAAATTCGCTTCTCTTTTTTTCGTATCGTCTGTTCGTCCTTAGTACCAGAGATGTAGCTAGGCTGGTGCAACCGGTGCACCGCAACGGTCTCCTCGTAGTTGGGGAACCTTAATAAAGACCCCGCAGACGGATATCGGCAAAAAATAGTAAAGTAAATACATTACATGCTTATTTTATCCATTGCACTAGCTTTATTATAACAGTATACCAAATTCATTTAAAACTCTTAATTTGACGTTCATTGTAGATAAGGAATCAATTTTGACAATCTGCACTGAGACATTCCAGTACCTAGCTAAGCAACTGAAAAAAATAAAACTAGATTTTCATAGCGAATTCTTATTGCAGAAAAGAGGTAAGAATTTGTAATTTATTATTATCTGGTTTGTTGCTATACATCACAAAAAATACACACTGCAAATACGTATTGGAGAAGTATTTTGACCATTTAAAAACGCTCAACATTTTGTAACAATTCCTCAACGGTTAGAAACTCAGCTACTCAAAAGAAGAAGCGTCTTCAATTATTAAAAATTTAGATATTTATCAAAATATTGGTTTACGAAATTTGTATCTTTAAGACATTTATGATCTTAATTCTTTGTGTTATAATTATGTATGATTGATAATAAATTATTGGTAATGAAGTAAGGGAGTCGATGGAGCCAACAATTTTTTAACTAGTGAAGCTACAGAATGGCAAGAGTTTCTCGTAGTAAAATTTTCTAATTTCCTTGGTGTGGACTGGCTTTACGGTCTTGCCCCATCCTCTTGCCAGCTGTTGTCTATCGCCGCTCATAGTAAATGTTTTTGACATTTCCTCAAATATTTCGGTTCCCTAATAGTAAAACCGAAATATTACTTTAAGAATATTAAAGAAGTGTAAAACCTCGTCATGAATGACAGTTTTCATTGAAAAATTTGGAGCTGTCCTTAAGAAAATGGCGTGTAAGCGTTACTGTAAATGTGTTTTCGAAAAACTTCATTTAAAGTCATTTGAGGCACTTTAACTCACAAACGCAATAATGTGTTCAAACCGCTGAAAATGTGCATATTAATGGCCTGAGAGATAACTAAAAAAATACATTTGTGTGATTTTGAAAAAACAAAAGAATGCAGCAAATTAAACTTTGTTTCACAGTGCAATTAGCAGTTCCCGCTGGAATAATTAAATAAAGAAATTGGAGCCATTGAAAAAAGAGTGTTTGAGCGTTTCTGAAAATGCGGAATTTTTAGATCATTTTAACAGACAACTGTTGTTTTCAAGAAACTTTATGACATCATTTAAACCCCATGTACTCATAAAAACAATAATGTGAACGAATTGCCGCTAATGTAAATATTAAAGACGTGAGAAACAAGTCAGAAAAGATACATTTTTGTACTTTTTCAAAAAAAACAACCACAAAAGAATAAAGCAATATGACATTTACGTCATCTTACAGGATGAATTTAGCACTACCTCTACCAATAGTTTAATGTAAAATTTGGAGTTGTTTTTTTAGAAAATCTGTTTCTTTTTAATTTTTTTAAAACTGCAAATTTTGCACGCAATATTGCCCCCAAATTTTGAAGAAAGCCTTTCAGAATCAGTGTCTCGAGTCGAGCCAGATCGATCGGGGAATATCCATTTTGAAAACAAATTCTACGTATCGTTTAGGCGCAAGTGGTGTTCACAGACGGACGGAAAGTCGTCTTGAAAAAAAAAACCTTTTTCAGTATCTGGGGGCACTAAAACGTGTATTTCCGACGTCCGAATCTCAAAATCAATTTTTCGCAGCATTACATATCTTTCTTCATATGTACGTGTATTACTCCGTAAACACGCATCTTTCTGTATACGTACGTACGTATAGAGAAAGATATGTAATATTACTTCGTATATACTTACGTATACCAAAAAGTAAAAAGATACGTATAGAGAAAGATATGTAATATTACTTCGTATATAGTTACGTATACGAGAAAGTAGAAAGAGTCGATGGACGAAAAAGTATGGTAAACCGCGTTGTACATCTTAAAGCCTCTAAATGTAACAAATTATACGTTTACTAGGAGCATCGAAGTCGGATTCTGTATCGATTTCTTTCTTCTTGTATCGTGCCTCATTTCTCCGATCGGGTCAAACGTGATCACATTGGCCGCCTTAGCCGAAATCCAGCGACTTCCCACTCCGAGCACACTGCGTGACCACGTCTCCTGATTGCAGTTCTTATCGGGGTTTGCACAAAGCACACTTGATGCATCAAAACAAGATCCTACTCGTAGGAAACCAATCGTACTTGAGCTTGATTATGATTCTCGGCTTGTTTGTGTGGAAGCAGTGCACGTAATTGTGGATGAGCCGCGACGAAACGAGGGACTTCGATTGTGCGCGTTCGGAGAGCGTTTAATGTTCTGGACAAAGAACACGGACCGGAGCTGACTAGGTTGGCACGTGGGTATTAGTTGTTAGAAGAGACAGTCCCGTTTTCCGCCGTTTTATATAACTTGTACGTAGCAGATCTTCAAAAGCATAATACAGAAACAAACCCAATACGCAGATGATACGGCTATTTTTTCACCAGGTCCATCCATAAGTAGAATAAAAAACGATCATCATTTATACCTACATCAAATCTGCAGTTGAGACAAAAACAAAATTAAAATCAGTCCGATGAAAACAGCAACCAAAATATTACCTTTATGACTTAGCCTCTCCTCCCTCTATTCATTGAACCAAGAATCTGTATAATGACACCCTCACAAGACTCATACGACACCCAAAATTACCCACCAATACCGCCTTACTACTATACAAAACCATCATAAGACCACTACTTTTACATGCATGCCCAGTATGGATTAACACTGCAAAATCGAATTCCAAGAAACTGCAGCTGGTCCAAAATAAATTCCTCCTCGCCTTTACTAAACACTCCATAGAATATCTCAGATGATGGTTAACAAAGAACTTAAGTTAGAAACTTTAAACAACCACATTATTCTTTTATCCACCCACTTGTTCTAAAAATCTCCAACATACCCCATTTAACCCCCACTAAGACTGCCAAAATCCAACACGCAAAACCCGTATTAAGAACAAATTCCCATTTCACATTTCACAAATATTGCCCACGTCCAGCTAGAACCTTAGTGAAAGAAAGGAAAGTGATACATTTTGCAGATCGTAGATGTCTTCATCGACGTGGCGAACAAAACGTCACAAAAATGGATCACCTTAATTGCCTAAGAGTTGACAATCGTAATAACTATATCGATAATAGGTGAAAGATTTGCTTCTAACGTACTTTACTGAGAGTAAATATATCCACGGAAAGGAACGAGAAAGCCTCTTGGAAAACCTTGCCCTTTCAGATGGAGCATTGGGAATTCGATGCCTTATCCGCTCAGCGAAGTAAGCCGTTCGATTGCCTCTGCCACTATAAGCTATTGATTGGAACTAAATCTGTACTTTTACGACGCGGGGCAGGCTGCTGGCACAGCTCGACATCTCCGAGTACTCTGGAAGGTAGCTTCACGACAACGACAGTCGGCATGTAAGATCGCTTCTGCGTTCTCGCGGAAGGACACTAAAGATATATCTGTGATGTTCTTTGGTGATCTTGATGAAGCTGCTGAGTTTCGTGGAGAGTGTCACAGTTTGTAATGATAATCCACTTTCATTTTGGGATTACGGTGGCGTTCGGCTCGCCTGTTGATATTTATGCAAAATTGGTCTTGTGATTATTTACAAAGAATATCCGTGATCTAATAAGCTATGTAGCTATTGAAAAAATAAGACTTGGTTTTTCAGATATTATCGTTTAAATATGACACCCCAAGTTTTACATTTTTTACACAAATTTTACCGATGTTTAGGAATGTGCTCTTAAAGAAATAGATAGGCAATAAAATATTAGAAAATGAAAGCATTATTTTTTGTGTACTACACTTTGCACAAGATAATTTTTAATAAATATGAAAATTGGTCATGTTCTTGACATTACTCTTTAATGTTAAAATTTTACTTATAATGGTTTTCTTAGAAACTTTTGTCTTTATTACCTTTGAATCACTCTTTGAAATTTTAATGAAGGACTTTCGTTAATACCACCACCACCACCAACAACAACAACAACATTAACGACAACAACGACAACAACAACAACAACAACAACAACAACAACAACGACAACAACAACAAAATATAAATTATTGGTATCCTAAAGAAGAAGAGGAATTAACTCTATCAATATTATGTGTGATTTTCAAAACGGGGAAGAAATAGCAGTGATCATTCGCTTGTGCGTTACGGTTGGTGCCTTTCTGTAGTGTAAAAGTGCATTTTATATTGTGGGACGTGAAGTGTTAGTTACCATTATTTACTACTGAATACCTCGTATTATTAAGGGTTGTGCAAACTGAATGCTGACGAACGGTATACACAAACACTTTAAGTATATGCGAGCTTAATGAATGAATGTAAATGCGGTTGTTTATTTCTCCCTCTCTAATTTCTTCCTTTTCTACTTCACATTCTAAATATTTCATAATCATTTCTATACGACTAACGTCTCCGACAAAGCACTCATGGCACCCCTTAGTTATCCGCGGAGTTCATCCCTGGAGGAAGGCCGGGTTATAAACCACCAATCTATAGAGTTCGGTGCACCTCGCCCGGGGGGCTATATCGGTTGCGGCATCGAAGAGCCGCCGTTGCGGCATCCTAGAAGCACCTCCATCATCTGCCCCCACGCACCCCGCCGGCCTGTCGGAGCCATCGACTGGCTTTGATCGTGCGCTGTTTTCTTTCTCGGCACTGTTTCGGCGGCGAGGGCGGCGGCGGCGGTGCGGCCCGCCCGCGATCGATTGGCGGGCGCGGGGGGGGGGGGCGAAGGGGGGGGGAGGGCTGGCGGAGCGCGGGCCCGAGGCCGGGGGATCGAAGACGAATAGCACGGCTCTGGCCGGAGGGCGCAGGCGGGGGCGGAAGACCGCCGGGCGACGAAAATTCCGCGCAGACTCCTTGAGTCGCGCGAGCGCGGTGACGCACCCACGCACGCGTCAGTCGCCTGCGCCGATGCCTCAACCGCGGGATTACCGTGCATTGCTTCGCCGATAGAGCAATCGATGTTGCCGGGGCAGAGCACTTGTCTTCGCTGCTGTATTTGTGGTTCGGGACTCGCGCTCTCTGCTTTGAGATGGTAGCTATTAAGGGGAGTATGTAATGCCTATTCTGGTAGTGTTAAATCTTCAAACGGTGCACTTTTCTCAAGAACAATGAAAGTTACGTCTTTGATATTTTACAACAGTTTTGAATGATGGTTTTTCAATGTGGTAGACAATTTTATTCTTGCATTAATGCTCTTCATTTAAAAGTTATGATTTTGTACATTTTGGACATTTTTTAATAAGAATGAAATTTCTAATTCATTTTAGTTTTTTTAAGATTATTTTACATAAAAACGAGTCTAATATCAAGAACAATTTAGTTGTGTACGACAGAATTTTTAGAAATATTATCTTAAATATTTTTTGGGATAAATGCACCAATGTCCACTTGAAATGAATGTGCGGCAAATGGCCTTCAAAGTAAACAGTGACACTTACCAATCACTACGATAGACTTTGATGTAATCTGTGTCCTTCTCTAAAACTAAAATTCCATTTTAGTTTTAGTAATCTGTGTCCTTCTCTTCCCTTTTGTTCTTCGTGTTTCTCTTCTTCGTTGTTGCCTGTTTACTATGATCGTCCATTGCTTTATCAGCTTTTTCCATTCGAAATCTAACTTTTAACTCAGAATTGCAAGAATATTTTTATAAACAGATGCGCGTTGACGTACGTCATGACAGGGGGTATGACAAATTTAAATGCCCGAGAGAAAGGCTTTTAAATTTGAGATTCGGCTACATGGCGACAGCATCTATATTCAGTACACTTTCAAGATACAAAAATTAAAAAACCAAATTTCAAAATGCCACTACAAACTCCCTTTAATGGACTTTGTTGCAAAGAGTTTTGAATAACTTTTTATGTCACATTAATTGGTCATATGTTTTATTATTAGCTTTATTTTCGTACATCTTCTAGTTTGTGATGGTAGTTACAATGTCTCGTAGTGCTTCCGGAATTTAATTAAAGAGTCTGAAACCCCTGCGAATATTGTCCCAAAAAGCGTACACCCTCCCTCACAAAATTAGTGCGCGTGTGACTTCAATTTTGGCGTCGAAGAAAAATCTTTTTACTTTCCAGAACCTAGCACGGTCTTTTGGTGCGACGTCTGACGGGAAACGCCGAGTTTCTATTCCACGAAAAAGAATTGGATTTTGATACCACCTCGCAGTGAGTAATTTCCACATTTTCGGTCACTACTAGTGGGCACCCAGTTTGTCTACTGAGTAATGAATTAAGTACAAGAAAAAAAGAGGAGGGAAAAGAAGAACAACAATAATTTATATTCGTCGGTAGAATATCATCCGTATCATGTTTCATTTAAGAAAATAAAATATAAAGGTAAAATGATGTTTTGTAAATGAATAAATTTTGGCGTATATTTAATAAGAAAGCAGTGAATTCACACACCATCTAATACAAAATCCACCCTGGCGTACAATACACATTCAATTCCACGTGCAATATTAATGAACACACGCAGATCAGTATTTTAAATGTGTTCTGTTGGAAAAGAGTCTGTAAGACCAAAATACTTCCGCCAAACTCAAGGTTGTGTTGAAGGATAAATTATGCGCGAAAGTAAGGGTGTAATTGTTTTTTTAAAAGCAACATTGAGGAATTCTGAACTGCGACGCCAATATATATATATATATATATATATATATATATATATATATATATATACACACACACACAATGTGTGTATATTTCGAATTGGTAGCAACAAAACTGTAGTTTGAGGATTTAGAACTGAGCTGTACCTTTATGTGATTGTGAAGGAAGAGGTGACTCTGATAGCGGTTAGATAAGAATGCCGGAATGGGTAGGACGTTTGACACTTTCTGTGACGACAGGAGTTGGGGCAAGTTAGAGGAACCTTGGATGCACCGATTGATTAACTGATTATTTCGTGTTTTCAAGCGCGTGAACGGCTCTGACCATTAGTCCCGTGAGCGAAGTGCAAATTTCCCAGAGAAATGGCGGTGTTCCTCTCCGCTAGGACTTGACATCCGATGCCGAAGTACAAGTCGGCATGCAGGGGTTTCCCCTTGCAGATATTACCGCGAGCGGGTCACCGCCCTTGTCAGAGAAAGCTCTATGCTCCCGACTTGTCTGTTGAGATATTTTCTAGGATAATACATATAAGAACGTGTCCACGCACCCGCGCGTGTGTGTATGTAAGGAGAGAGGAGAATAAGGATTAGAAAAGAAAGATCGCGTGCGGTATGTTGTTCGTTTGTCAAGGTAACGTTCCGCCCTTAGCGTGGCAATGATTGAATAAACGAAAAACTATCGATCACAGCTGCCGGCCGCTTGAATTGTCCGCTAGACAGCGGCTGAATTCGACCTGGCTATAGCTGTAGCTGGTGTCGAAAACCCACCGATGTTGACACTCCAACCTTAGGGTCTCCCGGTCACAGATACTGCAGTGCAATCAGTTGTGACCTGAGCCATCTCGACCGTTTTAGATACCCCGAAGGCACCAGGTGTGACAAGAGCGACGGGGTCAGCGAGGCCACCGGGGTCGACAAGGATGACGTCAGGGCCGGGCCCGACGACGTCGTTGACTCCAAATCCGCCGGGCGCAAAGGGATGTCGGGGCCAGCGAGGGCTCCGGCCAGTGGGTGACGAGAAAGGATGGCGAATGAAAGCGCCACGCAGACAGGCACGTCCTCCGCTATCCTCGACGCCACAGATACGCAAACGTTTTAGCAAATCCGATCCTGATTGATTGATTAGTGATTTTTTATTTATTTATTTTACGTCAAAAAAACAGTTAAAAACTGCGTATGACGTGCTATGGGGAAAAGTGAATTGTGTGCACATTTTCAAAATTCTGTGATCCCTACACTAAGTCATATACTACTTAAATTTTGAATTTTTGAAAGGGAGAAAAAAAACTCCCATGTAATAAAATTATTTCCAAGGATAAATAAGCAATAAATTTTGAATTTTGAAAGGGAGAAAAAACAAAAAACTCCCATGTAATAAATTCAGAGAGCGTTATCTGCTGAGGCCATTAGTGTCGTAAGCCTAGTGGAGGTTTTTATCGCGGGAGGTGTCGATGTTCTTCCCCCGCTGGATGGCAAGATCTGGCACCGACCAACTCGTTGGCTTGCGGGGTTTTTCCCAATCAGGTATCTCTCATCAGCGGGGCACCTCCTAAGCCGGGACAAGTTCTAAACTCTGGACGGTTCTCCCGGAATGTGCAATAATGTAGTGCCTGTAAGTATGTGTTGTGTGTAAGTAAGGAATGATGATAGGACGAGGAAGAGACAAGAAATATTGCGCGCGATCCGTGATCCATTTGTTAGGGTACGGCCCTGGCATTCGCAGGGTGTTGATCGGGGGAACCTCGGAAAACAGCCGATCAGAGCAGCAGGTTGCTAGATCTCTCATCTCGACAGCGGCTGAATATGACCTAGCGATGTAACTAGTGTCAAAATCCTGCCACCGTCGGGACTCGAACCCCAGGACCTCCCGGTCAGAGGCACTGCTGTGACGTCAACTGATGCTCTGAGCCACCTAAGCCGGTTTCATTTTGAAGAAAAAGGCTGAAAGTGAATACTTTCTCTTGCTGAAAAATTGTGTTTCTGGGAGATAGGTCACTTTGTAGATGAGCTCTGCAATTTCGTATTGCACTTCCTGTACAATAATACATACATTTTTTGTACGTATATTACTTATTTCTTAAGTACGCAAAAATTGAAAGAAAACAATGCAGCTTCTGGATATACGAGAGGTAGATATGGTTTTGTTAGGTACCCATGCATTCGGAAATAAACCAATAACATTCACAGATATTCTCTAAATTGACCATACATATGACACGCTGAAATAAAAGAATACTGTAGTTTGTTATTATTGTACGTAGGCCAATCAAAAAGTAAGTTACACAAGTTCGCCGCGAGAGCACGCTGTGTGTCATGATCGTGGCCAATGCGGAGCAAACTACAGGAACTGCTGACACGTCCGATAGGAAGGTTGGTGTGGTATCCACGTCGTGTTGGGTGTACAGAGCGGGCTAAGCTCAATGGCGCGTCAACTGGATGTTCACTCCAAATTGGACGTGCGTTGGTATTGGCAAACGTTGAACCGGTTGCGTAAGGCAATTAAAGAAAAGTGGCGGGGAAATTAAGTGCCGTTGTGACAGTATTGCACGATAAAATAACGCCTCACACGACCCGCCAAACGTCCGAACTGCTGCAGCAATTCAGGGGGGAGGTTTGGCAACACCCTCCATGCAGTCCAGAAGTAAGGTCATGCAATTATAATATGCTCGGTAAGCTGAAAAAGGATCTCGTTGAACGACGATTCCGAAACGATGAAGTGGTGAAAGCAGCTGTCTCCAAGTGGTTACATAATGCTGGAGTTGATTTCTGTGCATCCACAATCGAAAACGTGAGTGACCGTTTCGAGGAATGTGTAGTCTCTTGGAGACTATGTGGAAAAGTTACATCATACATTGTATATAGTCATATCCATGTTGCCTATGTGTAGGTGGTTTCATAAATGGGCATGACTTGAAAGTGTTACTTACTTTTTGATTCACCCTCGTAGTTTCATATTGAATTGTCCAGTTTGTTACATGCACGCAATGGCTGGAAAACATCACTTTTCCCTCCTCTCTGAAAATAAATAAACAAGATTATCAACACGAGGTATTTTGTGTGGATCAAAATTAATGAAACCACTGTTTTAAATAAAATACCAGTGTGGATGGAAACAAATGTAGTCTTTGATGTTTTGTAGGAAATCCCTTGGCCTTAGCTGCGAGGAATGGAAAGTACGAGCGACATTATTATTAATCAGTTTCATTAAATCCACTACGAGCTGTTGGCCGCTTGGTTGCCGGTGTATGCCAGGTTTAAGAATAAAGGTGCGGAACGTACATCCCTCATGGCTCTCTACTCCAGGAGAGGGAGACTGATGGAAATGAAAGATTGTGCGCGGTCCGTGGCCCGTTGTGTGAGTTGCTGCTCCAGCATGTGATCCAGGAAATCACGGAAACCTACAATAGTATCAGATATTTCGATTCCGGCAGGCGGCTCTAACTCGTTGATGTTCAACACAGCAAGGCAATTTGTAGCATCTGGACAGAATTGCATCCTGTACATTCGCTGTTGCTGTTGAGAACAATAAAAGACGGGAATGTTCTTGGCTGTCTGGGTGACGCCACGTCGAAGGCTTTGATGCCATCGTATCATATTATCTTGGTCATCTTCAGGGCTGAAGTGTCTTAGAAGTGATGCCTCAGCAAGACGACAATAAGACGGTCGAAACGACATCTATGATTCTGGCCACGGAGGTCTTCGACATAGATTAATAGTAGTCATTATTTAATACAGAAGAATGCTTTTATGCTTTATGTACTTCTCAATGGATTTTTTTCTCACCGTGATTAGTCAATTTTAGGTTACTGAACCGAGGTGGATCCTTTGGGAACTGTTGTACGTTGTGGCTGCTTGAGAAAGGTTACAGGATTATGGGGCGAGAATGGAAGGAAACGCCCGGAATTAGTCAAATGTACAAAACTAAGTTTGAGATAATATAATTTAACGGGTAATAAGAAATGGCCATCGGTATTTCATTTGTATTTCATTCCAGGAAAGAAAATGTTTTTCGTTATTCTTTTATGTGCAAATTGCCTTTCGACATCGTTGACTTACTTTCCAAACTGACCATATGTCGTTTGGAATGTAATTAGTTTTCAGCGTACAAGTGGCTCATAATGTCAGTATAATACTTAAGATGTCAAAATACACTTATGTTGATTAAATTTTAAAAATAACATTAATTGTACATGTTCGGAAATTCTTGTTATACTTGTATGTTATGGTATATGGAATCGGTATTTAAAAACGTTAAACTTTTCTTCAAAACTTAAATAGTAAATATCTCAGCGTACTTTACTGTATTTTATGTCACATGCGTTGAAGTGAGAAGAACTTTACATGAACACTTTCAAGCGAAAGTGAATGAGTGTAGTATAGGTCTGCCACGACCGGTCTCTGAGCAATATTCTGAGAGGGTTCCTGGAGCCGTTGATTGATTATGACTGTGAACACGTCATGAGCATGTTGCGTTGGAGTAGGAAACCATGGACGAGCACATGAAGACTCACATAATCACTCCGTGCAATTTGGTCGTTACTAATCCATGCCGATTAGGTTGCGTCACTATTAGTGCTATCGCATTCATGGCACCGCCCTGCTGTAACAACCTACTGCGCTCCTCGCGTTTCGTGAAAACGACTATGCAGATATCCCTGTTTCCCCGTTTCCCCCCGGCTATTAACGAACGCGTATTCCGGTGTACGCGGTAAGGCGCTTTGCTGTCCAGGGAGTCGCCAGATGTTGCGTACATCGCAGTGGAACGTAACGCAGCTTACAGCTGTCAGAGCCTCAGGTGACATGCAAATGAGAATCATAACCTCCCTTGGGGCAAAGGCCGTCAGAGGGAGTGGCTGACCACATCACCACCTCTCCGTGGAACTTACCCGTTACGACTGCTTCCTACGTTCTCTCTGGGAATTTCGTGGTCGGCTTCGGAATGGATTTACCTGTTCCTTGCTGTGATAATGACCATATGGATGGGGTAGACGCTGTGAGAGGGCGTCGGGCGTATACCGATTACATTCTGCGGTCAATATTTTCTCAGGTGTTCACTTACCTCCTCGAAAAAGGCGTAGCCGACTGCATTCCGTTCCGTGTTCATCTTTAGTGGAAAGAGTGATTTTTGTATTTACCGTCGTCTGCTTAGTATTATATTGATACTTCTATCTGTTTTCAAGAAACATTTGGAAGTTCTTTTAGAGCACTGCCTATGTTGAAAATCACATTTGAAAGTTTGTGGAAATAAAACTTGAAACCTATTATTCTTACCCCTCAATTCCAAAAGTTCTGCAATGTTCACCTGTGCTTGAGATTTCCCCTGTGTTGGTGCGAGAACATCCATTTGCTTCGTATGAATGGAAATCAACAATAATATTCTTCCTTCTGAAATACCAGACGAACAAAACGTGATGCAGTCGGGCTATGCCTTCTCAGGTAACGAAAGTTAAAGGGGATTGGCTGGGAATCGGGAGTGAGGATAAATTGACCGCGGGATGCAGTCGGGCGATTTCCAGAGAGTTGATGTTGGAATAAGAGATACGGAAATAAAACTAAGGACAAAATCGGCATATGACGTCGCCAAGTCAGATTTTTCCCTTTCTTCTCTTCCTTACTGTAGCTTCAGAATAGCCACTTTTATCATTGCGTATGGGAGGTTCTGTGCTACAAACTTCGGTCTCTCTCTCTCTCTCTCTCTCTCTCTCGTACTCTAGTTCGTCTCATCTCTCTTTATTCATCCTCTCGTTACTCATCTTTCCCATTTCCTTTACTGTAGGTTGCACGGTTGGCATTTCCAAACATCTATTTCCGATCACAAAGTTTACGAGGGGACTGTGGAGTGAGAGGAATACAACGTGCGTATTTGCGAGAGAGAAATATTGCACCGAACGCTCTTAAATTTAGCTGCGGTGGAACATTTCTGATAAATACAACGGAAAATGAACATCTCCACATCGGTTTTTAACTTTTTGTGTATTCTTCAAAGTGATTTCAAGTTAAACTGTGTCCGTGCGAATTTCATCTCAAAATAATGGCGGGTTACTTGAGAGAGGTAAAATATTGTAATTTAAAATATCTTTTTTCTGAAGAACTATTTTTTGTGATTATTATACCCAAAAAAGTGTTTTTAGGGGTTAATATTTTTAATTTATGACTGAAGCGTTTCAATTTATTGCAAACTCTTCAATTTTTGTCGCTCATTTATCTGAGTAAATTTCATATGACAGTTATGTAAGTTCTTCGGCATGCCATAAATTTCTTTTCCTGATAATATGCCTACTTGCAGGGTACGAACACCATATAACGTGTAATTTCGTAGCTACGTTCTTCTTGCATATTAGTTCCGTTGGGCCTTGGCAACAGAGACGCCACCTACATTATAGTTTGTTTTACTAAAGGGTAGTGATGATCAAATGAAAGTAATGTTTTGCAAGTATGTTTTGTGATATTTGCAGTTCCTGTAATCTAACAGTTATTAAAGTCTTTCAGTGCCATGCGACTTCATGTCACGTAATTTTTTCCACCACATTGTATATAATAAAAATTGTGAAAAGAACTGGTACGAAATCATTAATAAAAGGTATTTTAATAAAACCTCTTCATAATCAAATGAATAAACCCACTAGTAAATAAATCAGCTGTTAATACTGTTTAAACGATAGAAATAGGGACAATTAGATTTGTTGACAATGGGCGTCGCTGTAGTTGAAGACAGAGTACACGTGACGCCCATAATGGATTTTAGCATTGCCCATGAAATGTGTTTAACATGAGAACAGTAAAGTTGAACGGCCTGAGCTAACGATTACTTCATCCACGTCTGATCGATATGTGAGGTGAAACTATCGAAATTTTTCAATGAATACATCTCTACAAGCCTATTTCCCGTAAAGATAGTTAACTCTTGTGGAGAAACTATTCTGCAATGTCAGAATATTGATTTAAGAATTATTCCGCTTTTCTATTGTATCTATTCCGTGTTAATAGCAAATGTTTATTCTCTACTTCGGACTATTTTTTATTGTGTCGCATTTCTTTATTCGTACCCTTTCGATGGCTTACGCAATGTCCTTGTACAAAAGAGAGAAATAAAGAGAGAATAAACGTTCAGTGGAAGTAGTATTTGATTTTCGTTTATTTACCAGAAAACAAATTGTACTAATACATTCTCTGAAAAAACATATACAGAAGGAATTTTTCAATTATTTTTGCTTAACTGTAGCTATGAACTGAATTACGTCGATTTAGCGCATGTCTCTTGTTTGTAGTTTCATTACTAAATACAAATTTGTGGCCTACAGGACCATTGCATTCCACGAATTTTGGGAATTACAGTGCATCGTTTGAAATTCTATACGTTTAGGTTCCCATAGAAGTTTCAAAGAGTGGCATTTTTATCACTCTGTTCTGATGAATGTTCCAAAAATGATCTCCTAATTTTATTTTTTTTATTTGATGATTTCCTTGAGGATGTTCTTTATTATTCACTAGAATATTTGTTGTTTACTGATATTCAGATAAGAATTAATATACAGGAAGACGGAGAGTAAGTATTCACTCAGCCTTATTTTGTGAACTTCCAAGGAAAAACCACCTTCATATTGTGAACGAAGCATTAGATATACAATCAGTGAAATCTGGTAAGGATCTCACTCATCTAGTGTTCTTAAATATTTTTGAGGTATTTAACATAAGCGTGTCAGTTCATATTGAGAATGACCAAAGAAATATTCTTTCTTTTCAGGAATCCAGATATAAATTGTATTCTCGTTAGTTAGTTGTCGGTTAGTTTTTATGCAGTGGTGGGGGAAAAAGCTCTCATATTGTCGTTGCAGGAGAAAAGTACACATGTAACAGAAAGTAATTTCTTATGAGAATGTTTTTTCAGAGAGCTTAGTCGCTTTTTTTTGTGCCAAAAGAATGTTTCACTTCTTGTCGAGGCTGCCTTGTAAACTATTCTGACGAAATTTTCACTAAAAATGCTAAATCTAAAGATATTTCTATTTAACTAAACTAGTAGTATTATTGCATATACTTTCTCGAATTATCTGAAACTTTTGCAGTTCCTAATTTTCAAAGAGTTAAAGGAAACCGAAACGTACACATTTTTAAGCGTCCTTTGATCAGTCCTAGAAAAAAAAATTTAAGAAAAAATTTGGAGCAGTTGTTGAGAAACCACTGCGTGGCTTTCTTTCAAGCAAAAATTAGATGAAAATTACTCGTTTATGATAAAAAAAGTGTACATGACTATTGTCCAAAAAATGTACTTGAAGATCGATTTATATAACAGATTTCAATAAGGAAAATCCGACAATATAGTAGTTTTGCCATGTTAATTTTTTGCAATTTTGGAGTACAGGGATTACCGAAATGGGACCTCTGCCGTTCTTATACTATGCCCTTGTTCAAGAAAAAATTAAATAAAAAAATTGGAATTTACACAAAAAATTTACACAAAATTACAAGAAAAACTGCTCATATTTTCGAAAACTTGTACATAACCTTATTTACAGATCAATTAAGAAAAGAGTTTACTTAAACATCTTTATCTCGTATGTTTTAGTTGTAGGAAGGCGACAATAAATTGATGAAATTTTGAAATTTTCGAAAATTCGAGTTCTACGAAAATTAAACCAGTGCCATTTCTTTGTTCTATCCGGGGAAAATATTAATCTAAAAGTTTTGAATAATTTTTGAAAATGCTCATGTCTGTGTAAAGAACCACCCAGAATCAAATTATCCGTTTCAAATTCGCAGGTCATGGAGTTCGTTCTCTGAACTGTTTAGGCTCTAGCGTGTACCACGGCGAGATATTGTTACCGTATACCATTTTTCGGTATCAAAAACCCCCAGAATGTGATTTCTCACCACTCAAGGTGTTACAGGAAAAAATTGACATTATTCAGAAATAAGATTAATTCACTTGTTGAAAATCAAAGATCTACAAAGCATGTTTTTCTACCGAAAAATTGTCACTTCCCGCTGCATTATTACAATATTTTCCTTTACTACGTAAGTACATAGTAGGCCAGAAATTAAAAATGAATGTTTTAGATGTGTCACAGTTGTGCACCGTCGATGCTAGAAATGTAAGATACCTACACTCTTCCACCCGTGTAGGGTATGGAAATTCACGAAAACCAACTTAATATATTAATTAACATTTACTGTGTAAATATTGTAGATTTAAATATAGTCTGTTATTTATTGTAATTAAAAAAATGGATTTCACGAACGTTCCACTATTGAGCGTAGTCTGCTCACATATAACGAAAACAAGAGCTGAAGAAGTCTCCTAAGTCGACAGATCGGTGCTGCATTCTCTCGCCAACTACATACGTACTCCTCCCTTATGTCATCCCTTTCTCACACCTCCTTCCCTCTTCGCCCCTTTCCCCTTTCCTCTCTCTCCTCCTACGACCCCCTCATTCCACACGGTGGCTCTCGGTCTCGACGAACCCTCACCTCGGCCTGCTTCCATTCGACCGACGGGATACATATATATTTGTCGTGCACTCGGGCTTTCCTGCAAAACGCGCTTCTAAATGTCACTTTACTTGCAAATAACTTGTGTGTGTGAGAGAGAGAGAGCAGATACGTGGCGCGGCGCGGCGCGGCGCCGCGCCGCGCCGCGCTACGCGGGCTTTCCGCCGCGGCGGCCCGCACCAAGCTGGTCCCCGCGTCCTCGCGACGTCTTCGAGTCCTCGCAGCTTTGCGTCCTCACGGCCCCGTGTCCTTGCGTTCCGCCCCTCCGCCCCCTCCTTCACCCCCCCCACCCGCTGCTCGTCTCTGCCCGTCTCCGCCAGCCCCTCTGCGTCTCCGTCGCCCGAGTAACGAGGCTTCGCGACTGCTGCAGCCGCATGCATTATTCATCGGCGCCTTTGAAAAGTTTCGGAAAGGGAATGAATGTTTCATTACCTGAGATCTAACATTACCTGAGTGGTTTGGGATCGATTTTGGAAACTTTATTAATAGAAATATCGGTGGGCCCTGCTTGGAAGGCGACCGTCGGCGTGTGCCCTTAAGCGCGTCTGCGGTCGCCACTTCATCTACCATCACCCCCCCCCGTTCTCTCGACCAACCACTTTCATGCTGTCTTCGGGCTGCGCTACTTCTCATGAGGATCTTCGTTCCCGACGCGAAGCTCTGGGAGCAGTTTTGGTAACTTATAGTTCCGTGGTTGACTTCTGACATATATGATCTTCATAACAGAGGTACAACGAGGATTCGCTCAATGTAGACATGTGGGGGTCCCGCAGTTGGTGCAGGTGATTGCGGATCAGAGGGAGTTTTATCTGTCAGTCGAAATTGTTCGAACAAACAACTCCACTGAATTTTTTGTCGAAATTATTAATTGGTTGCAAATGTCCTTAACATGTAGAGTATGAGCATCATATGATGCAACTAAATTTCTTCTTATGTTAATTATACAGATCTGGACATATTCAGAATAAATAGAATTCGGCTTCCGAGTTTAAAATACAGTAATAATTTAATGTGTCGAAATGGATTTTACTATGAATTAGTTGCTTTTAAAAGCATTTGCATGCATAAAGCGCCAGCGGTGCACGTATATTTTCAATGAATTGCGTACATCAGCAAGTGCAAAGCACAATCATCGGATCTTCATGCTGGTTTGAACAACTGTTACATGAGGTGAGGTACAATATAATGTGTGAGTGCGAGTGATGCTGATGGAAGCAGGTTGGCAACTTTAATGCACTTGGTGATAAATATAATGATTTCAGAAATTGTATCTATTATTTAAATATTTAATTAATATTTATTTAGTATTAAAAACAGTAAAAAAACATGTTTTGACGTACTATGTGGAGAAGTATATAAAGTGCACGTTTTCTTAATTTTTGAGATTCCTATCCTAACTCGTATAAAAGTTGAATTCTGATGGAAATGAGCATTATTGGAAAAAAATAATAAGAAAACTCGTTTGAAAAATAAAAATATAGATATACAAATTATAAAAATTATCAAATATGTATAAAAAACAATAAAAGAAAACTTTAATGATTTTGCTCTTTAAATAATAATTGTCATTTATCATTCTTGCACTAATATAATTTCACTACTTGATTAAAAGTTTTTCTCAACCAATTGTTCCACTTTTTAAAACCAGGATACCATTGGACGCCACGGGCAATAATGTCACAATTTTGAAGAAAGAATGGGTGATTTTTATTTAATACTACCATTCAAAGGACGAAATTTCCTTTTTTGGAAACGTTTCATAGGACACCATGCGATAGTAGATTTGTATGCATTAAATTACACTAATATTTATAGTTTTTAAACTTTTCAGAAAATTATGTTTTTTTGTTGTGTCGTATTTCTATGTGTTGGTTATTAAATGCGATTGGTTATTAAATAACGAATATGATAATTTCAAATATGGAAGATGATTGTACTGACATGTCGAAGTATTGTGAAATGATTTTCGTCTGGTAATAAAGGGTATAACCACAGTTTATGATTCTGTTTATTTAGCAGTGTATCAAATGCCAGTAGCAATTATCAGTTAAAGAATTTTTCATGATACATTTTGTCCCAAAGCGCATCGAGTTAAAAGAGCTGCGGGAACTGAGCCAACTCCAGAATTTGGGGGTCATTTTCAATCGATTACTGGCAAGTTCACACGCAGGCCATGGCTCTAGGTGCAATAGGCTAACAAAGTTTCGGTGCCGGAACTCCTCAACCATAACCATATCTACTCCGCGTGAAAGAAATATTGCCCTAGCGGAACAGTTTCGAGTAATGGTTTCCAAGCGATTAACTTCAGAACACTGATGTGTCGGTTATATTTCATTTTTAGTGTTCCAAGACGACCGCAAGTGAGCACAGGTCCCAAAGTAATAGAGTATCTCCTTGCCGTTTCATAGAACTTCTATTGTCATTTGACACCTATCTTTGTCAGTTTACACGTTTTTCGTAACAGTAAATTGAATTTTATAGCTTTATTGTTCTATAAATGAAAAGCGTTTTTTCGATTTCTATTTAAATATTCCGTTCTGAAGGAAAACGTGTACTCTGATGTATAGAGAAAAAAAGCAATTAACATTGTATGGATGTGTGATTTTTTGTGTTCGATATAAATAAATATTCCGCCTTAAATACTAGAGCAATTCTAACATGATAATGTAGCTTCCGATCGCACGGATAGTATAGAGACGGGTTTGCAGAGTGAAGTACAAATCTGTTCGTAAACATTCACTTAAGGAATGTGGAATTCGTGGAACATTCACTTAATGGAAGTTAGAAAGCTTCATAAGAAAGGCTTCGGCATATCCAACTTTAAAAAATAGGTAGAAATAAAAAGGATCGGATTAGTTGGTAGTTGAACTTTTCTCTTTCGAGAAGCGTTCGTTACCCACTTCTCAACTTTCGTCTCTTTGAGTAAATTTAACCGGAGATTATTCTCTAATGATTTTGAAGGTCCCTTGTCTTCTTGAAAGAATGGGATTTTATCTGTTTATTGTGATCACGAGACAGAAGCGGATGAAGTCTTTATTTTTTCTTTAGCTCTTGGGAACAAAAGAATTGGAAATCTAATTTTTGACGTTGCCTTAATTCTGTGATAACATTCGAATACACGCGTTTGCCGATGGTTTGATATAGAAAATGAGAGAAAAATCTCCGTTATCGGAATCGGGAAATATCTGTTGAATTATATTGTGGTTCATTCATATTCCTTTTTTTATGATAGATTTCTGAATTTTTAAAATTTCCATTAAATTAAAATATGATCTTCTGTAATTCCATAATGCTATTGAGATTTTTGAATGTAACACAGATTTCCTTTGTTTCTGTATAAGCATTTTCGTTGCTTTTTGAGAAAGTCTGCATATATTACAATTCTCCCCCACAATTCTCCCCCAGTCGCTCACTACTTGTAACTGTTCTTTGACGTTAAATACTTTAATAATAATAATAATAATAATAATAATAATAATAATAAAAGCTGTATATATGTGATCAAAGTAGTTGTTTGCTTTCCACTGTAGGAGGATGATGACTGGTGGATAAATGATAAGAGATGAATGATGAGTAGTATGAGAGTTCAGATGAGTTGCACGCATGTATTGGCGAGAGATGGTGGAACTACACAACCGGATGGTGGAAACATCCATACCTTGCATGGGACTGGGACCGTCCATGATGCTCCAAGCTCCTGTGTTACCCAGAGGATAGATGAAATAGGATAGATGAAAATGGTTGTAATAGAATTGAAGAGAAATAAAATAAAGTAAATATAAATAGAAGGCAAAAAAAGAACAGTGAGAAGGAATGGAGGTCCGAGTTTTACTCCGTTTTCGCCGCAGTACCTACGTTGCTGGTAACTCGGATTGACATGTAATTTAACCAGTTACCAATCGAACCAGCACAACCCAAATTTTGAAATTATTAGGTTACACAATATATAAAAGTGTTTCAGAGACGTTCTGCATTTAGGCTTTACTGGACTGGCGCAATTACCAAATCGTAACCTAGGCTGCATCTGGAAAACAACTTACGGTGTCATATTTCGTGTTCTCTAATTCGCTCAAGATTGATGAAAATTCGTATCCGCAGGTCACGTTCTAGGATAAAGTTTACTGTAAATCACATCTCTCGCGATTATCAGGATACGTAGAATGCATTTGCACACCTCGTAGTGTTATGAAAAGAAGTTTTGGAACACCTTCGTTTTTTCTGAATGAATTAAATGAGACTGTGTTGATATTTGGAGCACGCTTTTTGCTTAGCTTCTACAGCTTGCACATGTACACCCCTTTCTGGATTTGGAGGGGAAGTGAGAGCGGATTCAGGGGAAGTGGCCTGGGCTCGCAGGAGCGCCGGCTCTCCCAAGTGCCTCACGATTTGTCATGCCTGCTGTGGACGGATAGACTGATAGCGCCGGCGCACCTAACGGCCACAGGGTTGGCGGAGGGGGATCCTTTTTGGCATTGCGGGGGCGGTAAAGTCCCGAAAGGTCCGGATACTCCTTGATGCAAAACCAATACTTACATTGCTTCCTTCATAGCACCTGAAAATTGACTTATACTCTGCGTTATGCTGAGCAAGCTGATAAAATTTCGTGTTACTCGAGTATCCTGGACCGTGAGATGGATGTTGGAAGCGAATTACCAAGAAAAGAGTTGCCTAATTGTTTCTTCAAGTCTTAACCAAATTATCGTTTTAATTTTAAATGAAATATTGTTTTTTTTTGTAGTTTAGTTGTAGTAGAATAATTAACTTTCTTTACCACTACCCTCTTTCTTTAGGAATAAAGCAATTGATAAGACTTTGATAAGTCAATTTCCAATTTTTCCAAGACAGAATGTAAGTACAAGGTAATGAATTTTGAAATTTTACTCAGTATTCACATTAGTCCCATTTTCCAAATATATTAATTTTCACTTCACGAAAATTGAAATAGTATATAAAAACGTTTGTATTTTTTTTAATATTCGTATCTCTCGTGGGCTGCTATAGTGGCAAAATTGAAAAAGAAAAAAATACGAATTTTGAGTTAATGCATTCTCCATAATTCCAGATTGGACTCTCTTTTAGTAGTAACAGATGCATATCTTACAGTACAGTATATTCCATTAACAAATGCTAGAAGTGTGAATGCAAGAATGATTCATTTCAAACAAGGTAAAAACTTGAAACTCATTTATCTCAAAACCTGATTATTTTTTTTAGTTGTGCTACTATTGCAGTCCACGAACAATATTATTGGCGCACATCTATAACTCTTGATATAACACTTCTTTTTAATCAACTCCCATTAATGAATGTTAGTACTTTTCACTGCGGGTTATTGTTTGACTTTCTACTGCAGGAGGATTATAAGTAGCGAACGAAATTTCATGCTGTTGAAGGTTGGAGATTCTCAGTAAGTGCAGAATCGGAAAACAAATATATTTAACATAAAATACAAATTTACAAGAGGTAGCGCACGTTTGCTACTTCAGTCCCAAGTACAGCCATTTATGGGCTGTTTTCCGTGAGGAGTCGGCTATAAAAGCAACAACTGCAGAGTTCAGCCGAATGTGGTGTCGGCCGGCTTATCGGCGACTGAGGGGACAGCTACGGTCTTCAAGGGCTTGGAGAGGGCTGTGGAGACTGACTACGTGGAACAGAGGGAGGGGAACATCACAGTGGTGATTCGTAGGCTAGCCACAATGCCCGAGTAAGAAAAGGAAATTTTTACAGGTACGACACTTCACTAAATATTAACTGTAATTTTATTTAATTTTTTAAATTTAATTAAAAAAAAAAATTTTTAATTATCAAGAACGTCTAAATGAACTAAAACCATTTTTAGTATACTTTTATTTATTCTGATATAATTACATATTTTTAACATATATTTAACTTTTTACTACAACTTTCGGTATATTTGGTGATATTTTGATATAGTAGAGAGTTTGTACACTCTGGAACATTAAAGCACTATCGATTTTGTGCGGATGCGCAGTTTGTTTCGAATCACTTTTGTGCATCTGCGTATGCGCTGAAGAATAGTGCGGTCCGCTAAGGCGTGCACAAACACTCTATTTTCATGTCTTTTATTAACCTTGAGTTAAATTACTATGTTGGATTTCGGGGGCCCGGATCCATCACTAGCTATGCCGCAATGCTGTTTACCTGCGCACGGGGCTCCTCGTAAACTTTTCAAGAGGTAGATATTTATTCTTTATGTACTACGTTCGTATTTTGTTTCGTACAAAGCTTTATGTTCGGAAATTTATCAATAGTTGTAAGGCACAATTTTAAACCCTTCCATTTTTATTTTACATGTTTTCAATGTTATTGTATTTTACATAACATAATAAATGCACACAGAAAAAATACATATATTACGTGCATATTTTGCTTTGATGTTACAATACACTCCGTTCCCATGCAATAAGGGATATCCGAAATAGCGGACTATGGTCTCTTGATTTTCCACGAAACTCCCCGTAAATTCCTGTAATGACGAGCACGAGAACCTTCATTTGTCTCCAGCTATCCGTAACCGTACGAGAAAGTGGCCGATTTCTCTCAGTCCACATTGCGATCTTCATTCGCCTTGGATGTCATCGGAAAGACACGGAGCTTCTAGAAATAGACGCATCGCAGGCAACAATTCTGCACGATGCTCCCTGAAGCAGGGATGCCAGTATTTATTTCACAAACGGCTATCCTCCTATAGCGTTTGTGGTCTAAAATCCAGGCACAAGTCGAAAAATGAAATTTGCAATAAAATTTGAAGTTTTGAAAAGTTTGTTGAATTTTCTGCTGTTTGAGATAAGCAAGTATCACTAGCACAATAACTCATGGAGGAAGAAGTAATCTATTACTTGTGTTCATAGGATCTGTTAAAAGTGTTTAATTAAAAGATACAGATCAACTCATTCAAAAGACAAAGATAAATCATTCGTCATTTTCGAACAAAACTCACCATTTCGTGGTAATAGTTTTGTTAAATATTGTTTGATCTATTGTATGATTTGACGTACTTTGGTTAAAGTGTAGTCTATAAAGGTAAATTTACTGTAATATGTAAACTAAAAGAATGAAATTAAATTTAAAAAAAAATATTTTCGCCGGGTTCAACAAGAAAATCATTGTCCGAATCTATTCAAATCCAAATCTAATCCTAAAATCCGAATCTATTCAAAAGAGCGATGGATTTGTTTAAAATGACATCTAGATTTTCTAACAAAAAGAGGTAATCTATTGTTCGTTTTATTCGAAGCCTCTAGAGGCAAAGTAAGATAATTTTGAGTGTAGGAAGATGTTCATGCGATATTTCAAAAATATTTTCAACTGAATATAGATTTAAATCCGTTAAAGAGAGAGAATGTATTTCATTGCAAACATAAATGCAGGTACCCTTATTTAATTATCCTTCTCCATAATAAGAGCATTCATTATAAAATGAACAAAGATGATATTTGAAACACGAATATTTTGCTAATTTGAACAGATGATCAGATAGGCACAATCGTAACTACCCCGGACTTACTGATTATTAGGTAATGTAATTCCGGTATCATATTTTTGGAAATCTAAATTTATTCTGTTTTCTCTTACTTATATTCAAATTTTTTTTATTTTTTTTTTGTTGTTTCTATTTAGTATTGAACAATGTGACATAGATTATATTCTACGTAATGTTTAATACCTTTTTTTATTATATGATAACCCAATTTGATTTCTTTTAAAACTGAATTATTTTGCAGGACGAGTCTATATTCTATTTAGTATCAAACTCGGATTTCACTAATTGTTCCAGCGGGCGGGGCGCGTAACAGCAAAAGCAACTTACGACACGAAACCGACAGTTCTCTCACACGAAAGGCAACTAGGCCAGGGATTGTACCGGTCGGACGACATCCTTCGGTATCAACCCTGCGACCTTCAAGCTTCCGAAGAACACGCATTGATTTTTTGTTGGAATTGAATTATTTTGAGTGGTCACGCTATCTTCCAACTATTTAACTCTGATTTCACCACCGGCTGAAGCAACCGAAACACGTTGCAGCAAACGCGACACGCAGTACAACGAACGACACGAAACCGACAGTTCTACTTTCACCCGGATGGCAACTTTGCCAGGGACTGTAACCACCCCGTCGTCATCCACGGGTATCAAACCCGCTACCTTAAAACTTCGGAAGCAGACCGATTCCGTGAGATGAGCCGTCGGCCCAGCCGCCGCCGCCGCCGCCGCCGCCGCCGCCGCCGCCGTCGCGTTTCATTCCTTCCAAACAATCTCCGATCCAGAGACGAAGTACCCAATTCACCCGGCAATCTCCGCCCGCACTTCGATGTCGCCATCCGAACGCGGCAGAGCGGCGGTGTAACCTTCGCGAACAATGCGAAACATTCCGGACGAGATTTCGCCGCGGCGGCTCGGGTTCGGCGCGGTGCAGAACGTCACCTTGCGCGGGACGCGCCGCACCGCTCCCTCACTCGAAAGCGCCTTGAGCGCCCCAGCAGCCGCCGCCCCCGCCGGGGCAAAGACAATCCATCGCGCCGACATCCGCCTCGCAGTGACGGCTCGTCAGCTCTAAATCCAACTTAGGCTGTTGTTTCGAACGAATCGCCCGACATCCTGCAGATGACAGCGCACACGACGACGACGACGACGACGAAGACGACCCGGCGCCCACGTCGTCCTTCGGCGTCCTTCCCCTCCCTTCCTCCCCCCCAACCCGTCTCTCGCCCACACAACTCCTTCCACGCGCTTTGGCTGCCTGCCTGCCTGCCTGCCTGCCTCCTGCCTGCTCTCTCCGCTTGAGCTCGCGCTACTGTCTA
This sequence comes from Teleogryllus oceanicus, assembly GCA_964035755.1. Taxonomy (NCBI): domain Eukaryota; kingdom Metazoa; phylum Arthropoda; class Insecta; order Orthoptera; family Gryllidae; genus Teleogryllus; species Teleogryllus oceanicus. Next base: position 75,158,764 of record CAXIVR010000001.1, on the reverse strand, counting down.
CGGCGAATATCCGCTCTCGCTCGGCTTCAAGGAGAGATGCGTTCGCAGGAAGGGTGCACTTAGAGTGGAAGTCGAGGAAATGGAAAGGTAGAATCTCGAGATCATTTCGTAGATAGAGAAGAGTGCTTGGGCTGGAGGGAAGAGGATGAAAATTAGAAAGAGAAAAAAATGAAATCTATGAACGAATACGAAATACAAAGAGAAGAAAAAAACAACACACTAATTTAAGGAGAAAATATGGTGTACTAATGGTAAACTAAATTCGGAAGAAGCATTTAAAAAAATGCGATTTGAGTAAAACTAATGCAACGCTTGTTTGTGTGTGTGTGTGTGTGTGTGTGTGTGTGTGTCGGTTTCTGCGATCTTCTTCCTGTTCGTTGATCTGCTTTTGTCACTCTTTTACCCTCCTGCTTTTTGCTGTAAGTTTTCTGTTGCGATGCAAAAACTTCGATCAACCGAGTACATTGGAAATGTATTCACATCATGTATTCATTTTATTTCCATATGTATTGACCTTCACAAGAGACATGAAAATGAGTGTGAAGGAAAAGGATGCTTGTGAACAAATCATGAACGTAGATACAAGATGTCGAATTTCAACCTTGTACAAGGATTCGGATTTAAGCTAATTAGTTTGTTACTGCCAGCAACTGTGTTGTGTTTAGTGTGTGGTCGAATATGCGTCCAATCGGGACGTAGAGAGTAACTGGCCGTCAGCTGGATAAAAGCCCTAGAAAAAGAAGTTTGTTACGTAAACATTAAATTTCAGTAGTTAACGTTACAGTGTTTTGGTAAAATAAAATATTTTATTCCAAGTCCGACCATTATTCAGTTCAAACTCCTGCATGTAAAACGTCTTCGCGTTTAATTTTGAGAAAAGTGTTGCGGACAGACAGGAGACTTGCCACGGAGGAGAAGAGATGGTGAGAATGCGACGAGGAAGGTCAGCTAAAGCGGGTGGGAGCGGGGCGGAGTAGATGGAAAGGCGTGGAGATGGAAGTGCGAAAAGGCCGCCCGCCGCGAGCTGTGGGGACAGCGAGCCCGCACGCGCGTTTGGGGAAGATGAATCGGCGGTGGCGACGGGACAGCAGAAGACCGGCGAGCCCGGACGCTGGATGGGCGGAGCGGGGCGGAGCGGGGCGGGGCGGAGCGGGGCGGGGCGGAGCGGGGCGGGGCGGAGCGGGCGGGGGGCGGAGCTTCGCGGGGCGCAGATTGGCGGGGCGGAGCTTGGCGGGGCGGAGCTTGGCGGGGCGGAGCTTGGCGGGGCGGAGCTTGGCGGGGCGGAGCTGGGCGGGGCGGAGCTTGGCGGGCGGAGCTTGGCGGGGCGAGCTTGGCGGGGCGCAGCTTGGCGGGGCGCAGCTTGGCGGGCGCAGCTGGCGGGGCGCAGCTTGGCGGGCGCAGGGCGGGGCGCAGCGGCGGGGCGCAGCGGGCGGGGCGCAGCGAGGTGAGCAGGTCGGAGTACGCAGGATCGAGGCGTAGCAGGCCGGAGCGGAGTGGCGCGGCGCGGGTGGGACGGGAATAGAAGGCGAACGGCCGGAGGCCTTGGCGGGATTGCTTCCTGTTCTCACCGGAACTACGTCGATTCGCGCGTCCGCTCGTCGGCCGGCGCTCCACCTCCGCCCCACCCGCTTCGTCCGACTCCTTTCCCGTCCCGCCACCCTCGCAGAATTTCCTCGACTGCACCCCTGCCACTCTCCGCCGACCGAACCACAGTCAGTCCAGCCATCATTGGGGACATTGGTGTTTCTTTTCCCACATCCTCACATAACCCACTGCTTTCCAGCTTTTTTTCTACATCTATGCATCACTCGAAAGCATAGCCTGTTGGTTAATCATTTGGTCTATTAGAGTCCTCTGGTATTAGGACAATTGTATCTCTGACATAAAGTATTACTTACCCCGTCGTTTGTTCGGTATATCGAGGGCAAAAATAAGATCGAGATGGCAGTTGCTGACGGAGCAGCAGCGAATTGGATGCAATAAATCGTGGTTTTTACATTCATATATCATGCCGCTCGCCGGCGGCGTCTCCGCCCCGTGCCGCACGGCGCTGTCGGCAACCAGTGCCGCTCCGCCGCGAGCTTGTCACTAACCTTTCCATCTCTTCAGTCGATGCAGGCTTCGTCGATGTAGACCCTGCGTGTAGCGCTTCCGGTCGTTCCAGTGGCTGCCATCACCGCTGTCCTCGTCTCCCCCCCCTCTCTCTCTCTCTCTCTCTCTCTGTCACCGTTATTTCATTCGCTGCACCCGCTCCTCCGCCCCGTTTCGGTATTGCGCCACGTACATCTTCCCGTTTGTCACTCCTCACTAAACCTGTCGTCACCTGAGTTCCCGTAGCGACGCCGCTTTCGTCGACGCTTGTTTCTCCTCATATATCTGCACCTCGTTTCGGCGTGGTGGTGTTCCCTTCCCGTTTTCAGCAACTTTTCATAATACCCATGTTTAGCTCCGAGGTCTTATCTCTGCGGTGGAACATTCAATATTCTAGGCGACAAAAGATTGAGCGAAATGGTCCGTAAACATGTTACTTTCTTGTCTAGTATATACGGAGTGTAGGGAATGTTACGTAATGCTGTAAAAAAATCGTTGTCGAGATTTTAACGGGACTATAGGTTTTGAGGGCCTCTGACATCCAAAAAGTAGTTGACGCTTCTGTCCGTCTCCTCGTCAACACTTGCACCTTAACGGAACACAGAATTACTCCCAAATAGATAAGACGAACCGATCGATCTGGCCGATTTTAAGGTTCCACGAATTTGAAACGGATTGTTTTAAAACAATTCAGTTTACTTTAAATCAAACCACTAGGATATTTTCAAATTTTCTCAAAAATTATTTCTGTTTTCGTTTTTTTGCGGGAATATCAAAAAATTGCTTTTTAAATGTACAGTATAAGTATCAAATTTTCACTAAAACTCCTGAAATTTGGAAAATTGCAAGTAAACGAAAACGCTAAATTTGAATCTAGCATTACTAATACATCATTACAAGGACTTAACAATTTTGACTTTCGTGTAAGTTTACACTTAAGTAATTACTTTCAATCTATATGGTTCCATTCTACATCATCCCATATTCCCAGACCCTACAAATTAATCTCGTGGTTCTACTGCAACACACGCTTTCACGTATTATTTACAACGGCTACACATTATTTTAACACTATATGTATATCCTCTATATATATATATATATATATATATATATATATATATATATATATATATATATAGTTATAACTCTGATCTAAATTAACACTGCCATTCAAGTCACCCTTAGTACACCAGCCTCACATTAAAAATCAACTTTTCTTAAGCTTAAAAAAGTCGAACATTTGAATTTGCCATGTTCAAAAATTTTAATTGCATTTAAATTATTTTAAGAACTAGTTTTAGAGGACCATTTCATTTCACGCTTTCGTTTCACGCAAAATTACTCAGAAACTACTTATATTTTCATATAATTTTATATCATTTTAATTAAAGGTCTGTATTTTAACAACAAATTTTGGCAAAGAAAGTATCTCTCGAAAATTATAGTTGAAGGAAGACGCTGAAAATTTTTTTCAATTTTCAAAAATTCACATATTTTAACGAAAAGCTGCCTTGAAGACCGCCAATGAACGACGAACTTGCTTGTTGACGATTGAATTTTCTTGTTGACGACCAGTCAATCGTCAACAAGAAATGCTGCCTTCTGCCTTTTTGTGTTATTCGCTGTCGAAAGACAAAGTGTAATCAAACAATTTGAAGCCAGTTTCGAGAAAAAATGAAAATGTTGAGCTTCTTATAAAGTCTCCCCTAAATTAAAATACCCCTTTCAAACTTGCAGGACCTCAAGTTAGTTCTGATTGATCGAGAAATATCAATTTTTGAGAAAACGTCTGAACGGATTATACGCTGCAGTATACGACAGAGGGAAAGGGCAGTCGGACGGACAGACGTTTTGTTGCCTATCAGTTTTAATGCGAAAAGGACACCACAAAACGTGGAATTGGGCTACACGTTAGAAGTAAATTTATTACACACAGGCTTTGATAGATACCGGGGTCTCACAATACGTGTTTTTTTTTTCAGTTTAAAAATCGCCTATTTTGCAGCCGCATTACAATACTTCCTCTTCACTACGTCAATAGGATCGCATGATAAATGATCTAAAGTTATCCAAACGTAAATGCAATAAATTGTTGAATGTGGTTGTAAAATAAACGAGTTCAACATAACTTAGCAATTTGTGGTTATATAAGTCATTATCATTACATTTATTGATAACTGTGCATTCCAACTCATAGCAAATCATTTTGTTAGAAGTATCAGGAATAACAATTGCAGGATTTGATGAACTGATGGTTAAACTGATGTTGATGTTGAACTGATGTTTTTTTCTCGGTGTCATATGAAGGTAAAATAGAGATATCAGTTAAAAATTGGTAATTTTGAAAATTGGTTCGATTCACCAAGCCATTTACCGACCATATTAATTTTGTCTCTTCCCTCTGGTTTGGATGTTATATGTGTAGATTTGGGTGGTAGCATTTTTTGTACAACAGTTATTTTTAGGGCCATACTATGACCCAATTTACTACATATCCAGCACGTCTTTTTCGATACCTTTTAGACAGTTCGTTGACTGCTTGTATGAACGACCATCTTTAGATAATATATTTGTAAAATGTTTTTGTATATATGTATGCATTAAAGGTATTTTTTCAAAGGAACTAGGTCATGAAATTCTGGAGTCATTTTACATATTCATTTTGTCGTAATCCAGCAAGTAAAATTTCTCTGAGAAAATCATTTACTTGTGGAGTCCTTTGGTTATAACGCACCACGGTTCTCAGTCACCCAAATTTCTGCAATTTGCATACTGTTGAAAACACAAAGTTGAACTCAGTTGAGGTAATTTACAAGTGATTATTCACGAGCAAGGGATACAGCTTAAATACGGACCAGTTTTGCACAGCTTCCTGGCTGAAAGTGAACGAAGTCTCTTGGAGTGAATAGAACTACACCTAATCCCAATATTTGTAAAAGATTAGCGCGAACCATATACATTTAGTTATCCCAAGCAATAAGAGCAGGTCAAATTTTAATGCTAAAATTATTATGACATCTTCCTTGTAATGTATCAATAATTTGGGTTTATTTTAAAACTTAATAATAAATTTATTTGAACGTGATATTGCCTTTACAATTGACCTCGTGTACCTTCTCCTAAATCAGTAATAGTGTACATTCCTAACGCGCATCGCGGGCCGGGATGAACTATTGTTCCACCTCCGAAAATCTCGAGTTCCGAAGCGTGCGATTGACCAGGCATGCGTGCGGCGCCGACTTACTGCACAAGCGTGGCCCGTGGCACGTTTGTTGGTGTACCGACCTTAGCGTGAGATTGACCGGAGAAACGACGGAAAACTCTCGATCAGAGCAGACAGCTGCTGGAATTCTCTTCAAGACAGCAGCTGAATTCAGCATAGCTAGTGTCGGAAATCCTGCCACCTTCAGGACTCGAACCCTAGGATCTCCCAGTTAGAGGCAATGCAGTATCATCAGTTGTTACCCTGAGCCACTTCAGCCGGTATTGCTGATCAGTCTGCTTGCATCATTATATTGGGTTTTTCCATCATAAAAGGAAAGCTTTCCAAAATGTTGCTATTTTGTCCAAGATCTTCGGTTAATATTGTCTATAGTATAACGAACAGCTATTTCACAAATCCCCCAAATCTCACAATTATAACCCTTTGTTAGAATTGTCCATCAGATAAATTATTTATTTACGTACAGATAAGTTATTATCATAATTTGCATAATTAACTAAATGTGAGTTCCTCATAGCAGCTACCTACGCAAAAATGAGTGTAATATTTAGAGATAGCGCAGGTTGAAGATTGTTAACATAGAATCTGCAAAATTGCATACTATTTTTTTTGTTTTAAAGCTAAGTAAAGATGGAAGGTTTTTTTTTTTTAAAACACAAAATTATTATGTCTAACAAATATAATGCTCTAGGTAGTTTTGTTGCTAATAATATTTATTATATGAAGCCAGATTTTGTCACGACTTTTATTCCTCTAAATATGATTAAATGAAGGATAATGGGTGTAAGCTTGCGGGATATCTTCTTTTTTATTATGTAGATTAAAACCTGTAATCGTGGTGTAGTGAAGAAATTTATTTTTAAATTCTACATGAATTATATCTTTGTATCTTCTTTTAAGATTCCTAAAGAGACATTAGAGGAAGAAAATTAATGTCGTAATTGAAAGCGTTGTGCGTGTTTAAAATTTATGAAACACCCCGTTCTAATTGAATCATGTCACTAAATATCCATCACATTTACCCAAAAAGTTATTCCGAAAAAATCAGGCGTTACGGTGGTAGTTTGAGAACAAATGTAATTTTATTCTTTCTTCCAAACGTTGCTCTCTTTTATACTTTTTCTTTAAAAATAGAAACAAAAAGGATATAACAGGGATAAAAATATGATCTACTCCAATTTAGAGACATTTTTCTCTAAAACGTTACTCAAATCCCCCTTCTCCTCTTTTGCCTGTGTGCTGCACTTCAATTACGCCAGGTTCGAAAATTAATAGGGAGAGTATTGCGTTTTAATGAAAAATGCAAAATTGTTCTCGTTTTGTTCTCGAAACTGTCGGCGAATAGATAGATGGCCCTTATTTAAGGTTCGATCGTTTTTTGTAAATTCCGAAGAAGGACGTCACAGTATCTTGATAATGAAGCGAAATAAATAATTGGAGCTCGTTACGAGAATAACGGAACTCCGACATTTTCCCGTAAGTTTGGCATATAAAAACTTTCAGTCGAAAGGATAATTAAAGAGGAATTAACGAGTCCTTATTTCATCATTAATGTATGTACCAACAGCTTTTTCACTATCTATTTGGAAATATAATTCTTGTAATATACAGAATAAGAATTTTCCATTTTTAGAGAACGAAATTCATTAGAAGTTGTATGAAATTTTGATTAGTTTAGGAGTGTCTTGACCTTTGTTATTTATTATATTCATAAACGAAATTAGACACTTCTTAATTTTGTGAGGAGGGATAAAAGCTACATTTCAGTGTCCAGAGGGATTGAAGTAGTCCATCTCAGGTTTCGCTCTATGCTAACAACGAAAATACATCGAGATGTGTGCATAATGATCCCTAAGCTGTTTAAAGGAAATCTAAGTCGTTAAGCAACATTCCATCGCCGAGGAACCGAACATTCCATTTTCATGCTACTTGGTACTAATGTTTCGTTTTAAAGAAATAAATTTTACTATTTTAGTTGTGATAAACTAACTATGTTATGAGAGTTGGGTATTTATGTTAGTCTAATGGTATAAAAAATTGCAACAAAAACTGTTTTGCGAAAAAATGTTATGTGATTTTCGTTCATAAGAAAAAGTGTTATGTGAAAGACGTTCATAAGAAAAATGCGCAATTTTGATGTTCTGTTGTTACTGTATACTACGTATCGCTTGATTTAGTTTCGAAAATCTAGTTGGCATAAAAAAAACACTGCCGGCCGTTAAGTTAATCAGTTTTTAATGAAAGTTTTGATCCTTAAATAAAAAAGCAAGGCAGCGGCAGTATTTTTGTTAATAAAAATACGTATGCCTATAATAAGTTGAGAATTACTGTTATTCGTACGATTTTTCAAGTATCCAAAGTTTAACGTAGCGCACGAGATACAACCCCGAATTTTATACGTGTCGGCCGGGAATGTACTGCATTCACTCTGAGCCCTTTTCGCCCATAGTATTTCAAGTAACCAAGAAGAGATACAAATTCTGTACTGCTAGATTATTGAGGATCCCAGACTGGGCACTCCGTATGTACTAATAGAACTGTGCAAATTACACTATGTGTCAAAGTTGTATATAACGGTTCTGCAAAGTGATTAATCCATTGCCCCTGAAAAAATAAATCAAAAAGACCCGAGCTGTCTAGGACCTCACGGAATCCTGGGATCTCACAACCAACGATGCCACAGAGGCAGCGATGTGGTTTTGAGCTCTCGCATTCGGTGAGTATTTTGTAAATGCTGTAGGTCAGTCATGAAAAGTAACTCTAATTCATCGAAAAGTAAATAAATATTTATTTAGTTTTCGATGAATCGGAGACTAAAGCGGTGAGTCATATTCCCTTATTACAATGGTATGATTGATGGTTGTTTAATTTGAATAGTGTTCTTACTTGTGACAAAAATCACGTTTATGAGTACAGTTTTTATGCGTAACATTTACTAAGAGCAATAGACGTGACACCAACCAGAGGATTACAGAGCTTGCATCTGATTTTGTATTTATTAATTGATGGTTTTAAACTGTGTTCCGTAGGACGTATCTCGACATGCCAATATATGTTTGTATGCCTCACAGCGTCATGTTTTGTTAGAGACATTGCACAGGTGGTAACCGGCAACCACATCAAGTCGATTACGTGCAATACAGGCCTGAGAACATTTCTCTTAAGAGACGCAATGATACCGGCCGTGAAATTGCGACAGGCCCGGAAGCTAGTTAGGGACCCTTTTACGATTGTGCCCCATAAGGAAGCACTCGCCTCCGATTGAATCTGACTCGCGGGAAAATCCCGTCCCCGAAGGGGAGCGAGAGCGAAATGGCGGCAGGGGGCGGCCGGTGTGGGGTTGCATGGTGATGCTTAGTGGCCGAGCCCTGCCGTGGGCGCCCAACTCGGGACTCGAAAGGGGGCTTGCATCATTGCTTGATGCCGTCTCAAGGCCGATCCTGTGTTGCGGACATGACCCGCCTTTCTTGCAGCCCTTGCCCGCACCCTGGCTGGTCTGGCCTTCGGAACCCAGACAGCTGCCGCCGACATTGGTGGATTTCTACCCCTCCCCGTGCAGGTGGCCTTGGAAGCGGGCCGTTTTCGTCTCGGTCACACTTGCCGTCGTCACTCACGGTTGTCGGCTGTCGGCGCGGTCGTTGTCACCTCCGTCGGCTATGCAATCTTCATCTCGAGAACTGGCGTCGACCGCGACGTCCCCGCTTTCATCTCCAACCCGCACTGCCCTTCCACAGTCCTCGCACCTTCTATCTCCGGCGGGCTGCTATCGTCGTCGCTGCTTCCATCGGCGGCGCCGCCACCACCGCCACCACCGCTCTCGCCCGCGGGCGAGCCGAAGCCGTGTGCACGCGCCCCACTGTTAAAAATTAAATTCAATTTGTAACGCTGCAAATTTTACCGCGTCGGCCGGAAGAAACGGGTGGGCAAAGGGGGCAGGGGCGGGGTGCGGGCTCCGCGAGGTGGAGAGGGCGGGGGGGGCGGAGGCGGAGGCAGAAGAGAACCGCGGAAGGAGAAGAGGCGGACGGAGCGGGAACGAAAGGGGTGCCGCGGGCCGGGCTGGGCGGGAGGTGCTCGCGGGCGGTGGGGGCGATGCATAATGGAGCATGTGTGCAGGATCAGCCGCTGCAGAGTGCCCCTCCCCGCCCTTTCCCTCCGCGCCCGGCCCCCGCTCCTTGCCACACAGACCCCGCGCCGCGGGCTGCCGTCGCGGCGGTGCGCTGCGAGCCTAGACCCTCAGCCTCCTCACTGCGCGGCTGCACGAAGAGGGGGCCGAGAGAGGGGAGGGGAAGGGGTGTAGGGGAGGCGAGGGAACTGCGCTCCGTCGGCTGCCCGCCGCCCGTGTTCTCTATGTTGCTGCTGGGTACCTGCTGGGCGTACTGTCTGAATCATGCCCCTGCAGTTCGCGGCTCCCAAAATAGCCGGCGCAAAGGAGCCCCAGACCCCTTTATATCTCTCTCGCTTCTTGCATCTTCTTCCCTTCAGTTTTCTTCTAAATTTTAATATTGTTTTCCTTTCCTTTTTTTCTTTATTCTCATCTCCTTTCTTTCTTCGTGTGCACAATATTCTTTTTTTTCTTTTTCTATTACTATCTTTACGTCGTCCTTTACATTACTTCACCGGTTTTACCGAAATGCATCATCTTTAATATTTTCTATTCCAATACTGTGATTAGAAAAGTGTAATGAATTTTGCAACTGTCAAGAGCCGTAGTCAATATCTCATCATTAACAATATTTGTTTGGTTTGAGAACTCTGACGTGAGTCGCATTAAAGATTTGAAAGTAGGGCAGACGTACCACATTAGGTATCAATTTATGGACTTGTTTTGTACCATTATGTTGCCCTTGTTCACGATTCAACGAGACGGTTTAGCTGATGAATATTACACTAATTTACATTCCACGCGTTTTAAAATCAAATTACATTTTACAATTTTGTAGGCTGCTCGTAGATCCGGCAACCACATCAACATTCCATTTTCATTATTTGACAACTTCTGAAAACCTTGAGAACCTGCAATATTTAGACAGTATTTGTTTGTGCTCAGGAAAAAAATGTGATAAACTTGGCCATTACACTTATGAGCTAATTTTAAAACTTTAAAAATTAGGTCCATATCATTCATTTGTAGAGAGAGTAACTTAATAAATTGAATTAAATAAAACAAAAACAATGAGTTGTGAACATTATTGATTTACTATTCGACTTTAAATTACGATAGCTGGGTTGAAGCTTTAAATTTATCACTTTGAAACTATACATAGAGAGCAGCCAAATCTATGTTCAAAATATGAAAAACAGAAATTCGGAATTTTATGAAACATTTTTCCAACATTTATTTCTGAATTTGTATTTAGAAGAATATTAATATTTTGGTCTTCAGCTGGGAATCAAAGCTTATCCAAACACTTGGCATTGACGCTACTGTTACCTTAACATTAATAGCTGCTAGTAATATCAAAGTTTAATACTTAAGGACTTCAATGTTTCCTTTAATATTTTCAAATTCACGTGATTGAGTGCCAAAAATTTTATTTCCGTAATACGATAACGAGAAATATTTCCACAAATATTCAGCTCACTCGGAGAGAAAGCTTGTTTTCAGCAGGATTGCCTGAAAATTGAAGTTTTGAAGCACCTTACCCATGCAAGTATTGCACAGTAATTGGTAACTGTTATGAGATGTACAACCTCTGAGATTTTCAATTTAAAACGGGGTCACGAATGTTAGGGAAATTTAAGGAATTTTTTTATTACGTAGGTGTTTTCGATCATAATAGTCTGAAACAATATTAGAAAGTTCAAGAATTTACAGGTTGAAGAAATAATGATAATACTCATCAGAAGTAATTAAGTTACTAACCATGATTGAAAGATGTAATTTGTCAAATAGTACTGATCTTTCTGTCTTCCGAAACCGTAACCAGTGATCGCTGGCTTCTCGTGGGGTAGAATAAGGAGTTTCCCGCAGTTTTCAACAATGCATTTGGAGCGCTCAGTCGCTAACACTGTATTGTTTAAAAAGGAGTGATGCTTTGGACAAACACCCTCAAAATATTACTATGAATTTAAAACAAATGATATACTTCTTAAAGATTGAGGTCCAAATTCAATAGCTAACATGTAGGTTAGAAATATTTAATACTTTAAAATATATAAAGTAATTTTCTCCCTCCTCATTATCTTCTAAAAACACTCTTAAAACACTAGGACCGCAAGGGGGCATTAAAATTGGAATGACCTACGTATGTGTTTGAAGTAGTTGTCTACCTGAAAATGTTGAAAAATCGTGAAATTTCGTATTTTTTTTCAATTTTTATTGGGTCATATGCTCTCTTTTGTTTTGTTTTCTTTCTTTTAAATTCTTCAAATCGTTTCTTGCTACGTTTCTTAGTTCTGGAGAAATTTTTTTTTTTTTTCGAAGCGAGTATCAACTGTCAAGCCATTAGTGAGTGCGCTTCAGATGCCATTTCTTAAATTGGGAATTTTCAGCACATTCATGCATATCAAACATCATAATTCATAAACTATTAAATATAATAATATAATTCTTTCAGCGTGTAACCATGTTTTCTCTAGTGAATGAAAGTTAATTTGTCACTAAAAGTTTCAGTTTTACGAACTGAAATGTCAGAATAAATTTATAAAAATATTTTTTTCTCAAATAATCATATCCTGACTCTTTAGTATTCAGAGTATCTTTACCATTCAAGTTCATTCACTAGAATATTCAATCGTGATTAATTTAACAAAGAGTTATCGAAATATATCATTTTGTTTTAGAGTTCCGATGTTTGAAGTATGAACCTGCAAAGTTGCCAGTTATTTATAAACAAACAGATAAAAAATTTAAGATTATTTGATCTCTAATAGCACAAAGAAATCAAATGCGCAAGGGAAAACAAAAAAGATCCAAAATTCTAGATTTTTTCTCAGGTAGACCTTACATACAAAACTGCTCATGGTAATGGGCATAAAGACTTGATTACGATATTTAGTACCACGTGTTTATTTATTTATTCATTTTTCATATTCATTTCTTTATTTGTTCAATATAGTGGTTGATAATTTTCATTGACCGTTTATGAAGCTTCGTTAGAAAACGTCTATAACCGACATTGCATTTACTCCAATATAAATATAATGGTTGTGTTTTCGGATAAATCAAAAAGTAAACTCATTAAAACACAGTTCATTCACAATATCAGTAAAGTACCATATGGACGGCTCGGGGCCGTGTCCATTTAAGTGCGACGTAGGGGCCGTTAGGGGTACGACGAGAGTCGTATCCGTCGGAATCGGCGAATGCGGCTTCGGCCACGTAGAAAGGCCGAATACGGAGTCCTCCGAGAGCCGGGCCGGCGAGGCCTCGGCGCGACTTGGCGGGCGGGTAGCGACGAAGGCGCAGGAGGCGCCGTGGGCGATGCCGCCAAGGGGATCCTGGCCTCCAGGCGCGTTCCGGGATCGGAAACCGCGCGGATAGGCGGCGCGACTCGTGGTGTGAGGAAAACCGAATTCAATAGGCGTACCGGAAGACGAGCGGGGTCAAGCCACAATCCAGATGAGAATCCAAACAAAAACCAACCAGGGGTCGTTATCCAAAATCATGAATCCGAGTCCGGGGGCAAAGCAGATTCTGGAAACAAGAGAAAAAGGCAGACAGATTAGGGGCCGTATTTATAAACCTCTGCCAGGGGCCTGCCAGACCAAGCAGGCTGCCAGTGTTCGGTTTTGCGATTTATTAATGGCCCCCAGCCAATTACAGACGCCCCTTGAGCTCCTAGCAAGACCCCAGATGGCAGGCCCCTATGAGGGCTGCTAGCAGTACTTCATAAATACGACCCTAGTTCTGTTGACTCGACTCAACCGCATTGGCTACAAGACTGGCGAGGCAGGCGGCGCCCGCTATCTGCTCGGCGCTGGTGCTGCCCGCAGCCAATCGGCATCCCTGAATATTTTCCGAGGCGGCGGAGCCGCCATGCGCGCCCTAACGCGCGCCACCTGCAATCTCGTGAGCGGCATTCAACAATTATCAAGAAGACCAAAATCAGAAAAAATGAGGAAGTATGACGAGCTTGCAATGTAAATGAAAGAGATTTTTTGCTTGAAGAAATCCCATGTGCATTTATAGATATACTTTGCATTGTATAACCCCCATTCGTCGCTTTTGAGCCACAGGCATTTGAACCAGTTGAGATCCTTTGTTCAAACCCCTGGAAACCCAAGATTCCTGCATAGAGAGATCTTGTTTTTGTTGTTAATGAAGGTGCTGCTGCTTCCCGACATTTTGAAAGGATTGTGCATTTTCGAATTTGGTATCGCATTGACGCACAGCGCTACCGTATTTGCCACAACAATGGTTTCGTTCATATTTATCCCCTATTTACATATTTCGCTGGCTCCGCTTACAGAGGTTTCGAATAGGATGAAAGATGTCGCAACATGTTATTGCTGAGCATAGTAGTCAGGGTTCTTTAATACGTTTCAAGACTAAAACGAGGCCTTTTCCACATTCAGGATTTCCCGTCCTTCAACAAGCAACCACCACAAGTGGGTCGCTGACTTGCTTTTCGAAACCATAGCTCTAGTGTGTCTCGTACCACAGTGATCGATACGGAACAAAATTCAAGAACTATCATATTCGAAAAACAGACATTCGTATATTTTTTCCTTCAAATTCTTTCAATGTATTTCTGAGATTTCAAATTTGTCCTTTTACAATAATGAATTTATCATGTCTTGAGGAGATTTCATTCATGTACAAAACAGTCTTACTTACTAAGAAATGAAAATATTCGTGTAAAGTCTGTTGCATTGTGTCGTTTCAGTCCTCGAAATCTCATCGTGACATGAAGTTAATAGCGTCCAACACTAAAAGTACGTGTTAGAATGACATGAAGAGTAGTGAAATGCCGCCAAATGCAGTGCATGACTGATGTCTTTTGGAGAACATGGCTGAAACACGGGCACTGCGTCGCTTGCTATGATGGATCGGTCACAGCAACTGTGTGGACGGTGGATCGCGTAGCTCAATAATGTATCCTCGATAAGACAATGTGTGTGTTCGGAAGATGAATAAGGTAGTTGAGAGAACGATAGCCCGTCTCTTATGGGTAGACGGTATTTTCAGAAGTAGGATTTGAACCTTCTTGTTCAAATAATTTAAAAACCTTACATTTGTTTTTTTTAAATTTAAAAATTTTTGCTCATTGATTTAGAAGGTTCGTGCATTTTTCAGTAGAACCTTTCATATTTTTTACTTAAAAATGTATTAATTTAACCAATTGAATGACATCCAATCATATTTTTCGTTAAGTTTTCACTTAACGGTTTTGCTAAGTAAAATAAGTAAATTTGTCATAATCAAGTATGTACTCTTTTTTTGAGAATCAAACAATACTACAGGAAAAACTGTCTTATTTTTGTATTTCGTTTCAACTTAAAAAGTATTGTAGTGATTAAGTAATATTCGTATTGGATTAGATAATGCCAAACGGAACTCTAGCTTAAAACATTCAATATCAATTATAATATTTTCAAGTAAAAACACATACTACATTTATTACTAAAAGAAATTCCAAATGCAGATTTTCTGTAGCAATAACAATGGTTTTGACTGCAACGTTCCGTAGCTCGTCTTTCTCCCGTCGCGACTTTCTCCCGAGATTTTCGCATGGAACATTCAATCAGTGCGCGGGCGCTGGGTGTCGGGCACGGGAAACAGTATTCTTATGGAAACGCCCACACGGAGCGGCCACTCGTCACCTGACCGTGGTGCCACCCACCCACCGCGCCCACCCGGCCTCCTCGTTCTCCCCGCTTGCTTCTCTCACCGGTTTCTTCCTGTCCGTGCGAAGGGCGCATAAAAACGCGAGCGGTCCGCGAGGCAGGAGTGGGAACGGGGGGGGCGGGGCGGGCGGGCGGGGCGGGGCGGGGCGGGGCGGATGGCGCAGCGTGTCCGCGCGGGCGGCGCGCTTCCGTGCTCGGAGGGCGTTTGCCGCGCGCGGTCGTGACTTCGTGACGGCGTCCGCGCGCGCCTCCGACCCTGCCAGCCCTCTCCCGCCCCCGTCAGCCATCGCCTGCCCCGTTCGTTCCCGTCCGCTCCCGACCATTGCAGTTCGCCCCGGCCTGCCCCGAGGTCTCCTGCCCGCGCCCATCCGCCCCCGTTCGCCCTCGGCCGCCTCCGTTCGCCGACGCTGGCCGCCTCCCCACGATCCGCTACCATCCGCCTCCGCTACCATCCGCTACCATCCGCTCCCGTCCGCTCGCTCCTGCCCGCTGGCTTCTGCCCGCTCGCTCCCGCCCGCTCGCTCCCGCCCGCTCGATCCCGCCCGCTCGATCCCGCCCGCTCGATCCCGCCCGCTCATCCCGCCCGCTCGATCCCGCCCGCTCGATCCCGCCCGCTCGATCCCGCCCGCTCGATCCCGCCCGCTCGATCCCGCCCGCTCGCTCCCGCCCGCTCGATCCCGCCCGCTCGATCCCGCCCGCTCGATCCCGCCCGCTCGATCCCGCCCGCTCTATCCCGCCCGCTCTATCCCGCCCGCTCGATCCCGCCCGCTCGATCCCGCCCGCTCGATCCCGCCCGCTCGATCCCGCCCGCTCGATCCCGCCCGCTCGATCCGCTCACACCCCTGACCACCCTCGTCCGTCCGTCCCCGTTCGACCCCGCACCATCCCACTTTGGGCAGCCCCATCTTCCCCCATCCGCCCCGCCCGTCGTTCGAACCCAATGGCTTCCTCGCGGTTGCCCTGCGCAGTGGTTGGCGATAAGATATACATAAAAGTCCATGGTTAGCGCTTACCAGTGAGATTGAATGTCATTTGAGACTTGCCATGGGCAATTTAAAGGGCATTATTTTGAACCACGGGACTTGTCTTCGTTGCTGTGCGCTTGGTCTGTTACCTCGCAAGTCCGTTGCGTGTACTTTATTTTCGGGAAAGTGAAGACATCCGCGCTCGATTCGTTGAGTCAATATTGAAAAGTCTGTCGTGGAAGCAGTTGGTACAAACTCTTATCACATCTTAGACAAAAAGTAAAATCAGTTGTAGATTGTGTGTTGTATATGATGGTGAGTTTACTTTCGCCGTTTCCCACTTGTGATTTTAGGAAAATGAAGTATTCTCTAGCAGTTTGTTAGATATTTTACCCGATCTGCTGGAGAATATAAGAACAATATTTATTAAAGGAGAGCTCGTTAGTTTTGCTCGGTTATATGCACGTATGCATGCACCTGCGAGGTCAAGTAATCAAGTTCCTCATAAATTGGGCACCAGGCATGTAGAAATTAATTAAAATTACCTTTTGGCTTGTGTTCGCTTTGCGATATCTACTACACCTTCTATTAATCAATTGATGCTCATAGAGATGATAATACAATTATCGATTTGAGACAATATCAAGTTGAGACAATATTTTCATTGACATGTAATTTTTACGATTGTTTAAAATGTGTATTAAAATTCAGTAATATTAAAAAAATTGTTCAAAATAATATTTAAAAATCCCATGTACACAAAATGAGAAAACTCAAACGTACGAAGGAACTCAATTACGAAAGTAATAAAACTGATTATACTACTTTACTTTACAGATTTCAACAATAATTAAAGAAACGAAGACAACTAGTATCTACAAAAGTCTTACAGAAAGACAAGGCTAAAAGTTAATATATACAAATCAAACCTCTAGGCAATGGTAAAAAATTACATATGACAAACTCTAAATCTATTCACAAAAACGATTACGTGAAAATTAATTCTCGGACTAACAATCACGCTATCATAATTAATGCAAATGATGCATAACCGGTCAGTATTGATTAAACTATCACGCATGGAATCTGGTACCTATCAAATTAAGTAATTACATTGCAAAAAATTAGCAACTGAAAAAATGACCATTTATCAAGTTAATAAAATACAGCCTAATAATAACCAGTGTCCTGTAAAACAAGCTGGTATCGTGGTGTCAGCATCTGGAATAAATATTTATAGTCCTGGTAAAAGGAAATATGTAACTGAAGGCGTGGCTGAAATTGTAACGTTGCGAGAAATTCCTACTTCAGTATTTAATTAGTAAAGGTAATCCGTCGAAAATGACGGGACGAAATTGAAGAACCTTATTAATAATTCATTATAAAGAATACAACACAATTCAATTTCTTTAATACTAAATTTTAATACTAAATTTTCATTTCAAAATTTCCTGTAGAAGTAACTACTTAAACCCGAGCCCTGTTCCTAATGATTGTTCCCTTGATTTACAGCCCTGTAAAATGCTGTGGTCTATTGGAAACATACTAAAATAGTAGTTCTTTCCAAGATTGCAGCCTAGTCATGCGATAGTGCCTTTATCTTCACTTGTTGCCGGACAGTCGGCCATTAGGAGGAACAGTGAAAAGCAAAGTTTTTCAAGTCGTTGCCTGATTTCGCTACTTAATGGTAAGTCTTCTAACCAATACAGTATTTCGAAGGAGACATTACAAGCCCCCCCCCCGTTCCTAACCAGGTCCCCACTTTTTCGACTTATAAAATAAAATCAGTTAAGGTATTTGGCACTCCTTATACCTTAGGAGTCTAATCGAAATCAAGAGCCTACTTTGAAGCCTATTAGTTTGAGAGGACAGGATGAAGCGTGAGGTCAAGAGTTCATTTCAGAATTTAATCCCAGAGAAGTCGAAGCGAGAGAGATTTAAGAAATTTCTGAAGTTAAACACAAAGCAAAAGGAAGATTCCACCTTCCGCGAGGAATCAAACGATATGTTCTCTGGCTCTTCCGCATTGGAAGCTCTACCAGGGATATCTTCCCTCCCTGGTGAAGATGATGTAGAGCGCATGTTTTGCAATATAAATTTTCAGATAGCTCTAGGAGAACTATGGATGATGAGACTAGAGTGTTCAGTCTGGGCTCATGTATAATGTGCGGGGACGGAAAAATCTGGTTAAATATGTGGTTTTATCGCAATTGTATGTATTGCACATAGTCTACATATTCAAGAAAATTTCTTAAGTATAAGATGTTAAACTTATATTTTTTATGAGTTCAAGTTGCAGTTTTATTTCATTGAATTTTACCCATTTCATAAAACTTTTGCGGGGTCTCACATTAGGAAACATTTTTTTGTAAATCCACAAAGTGTAATGTTTACGAACAAAAATGTTATTCTTAAACTGCTACCAATAATTTTAAGTAGAATATAACATTTGAATAACTAAGTAAGGTATACATTGCAAATATTTTGATTTAATTTTGATTGAAAATTGATTTAAAAATATTCGAAAATAAAATGAGGTCCCGGGTTTGGCTACTTTCCTCTACTATCTGTGATAGGTTCTCAAACTGCGGTTATCTGGAACACATCGAAGCGATTGTTGGGAGATCATGAAGGTGTCACTATTTGAAATTTTCGGTTGAGACTAATTAGTTGTTGGATGTCACGTCTCATGGAGGAATCCAATGTAGTTATTTCCTCTGAAAATTATTATAGGCATTAGGTACACTGCGACACTTCTCATAATCCAACAGCCTTTGTACCGAAGATTTTCTACACTGTGTTATGAGAAATCTTCGCCTTTTGTGAAGAGTCAACAATTTATTGCCTTTTGGAGCGTAAATATCCTACTCTAAAAATTATCTATTATTTGTTTTTATTTCTACATCCTGATCCAACATTTATTAGGGCCTCAAAGCGTTCTAGAAATTTGAATGAGATTGCCATGCAAGGATTTAGTAATATTATTGTTTTTGTTATTGTTTTTTTGTTTCGAGACACTACAGAAAATGAAGGGAGCCGCGAATCAAAAGCAATTTAGGAAAATCTACTTTGTAGTGTTGTAATTTGTAAATTTAATTTCCATGACTACCTCATTCCAAATTCACTACAACTGCGAAATAGAATTGCGCGCCTCTAAAACTACCAAGTTGGAAAAGAGGTCGTTCTAATTTCACCATATTGTATAGCGAGAGTTTAAAAAAAATTTTGTATTGTTTATGGAGACATCTTATCCGAAAAATATTTTTTGGTAGCTTGTCCTTAAAAATGAGTTATAATATGAAAAATGTAGGATATCATCTTCCTTCAAGAGCTCAAACCTTACGATAGAATGCAAAGATGCAGGAAAGTATGTTATCGACTTCTCACTACATGTCCAATATACATCTCCAATTTCGTTACCACTTCGACTCAAATATTTTTCTGTAGATGTTTTTGTAATTCTTTAGTTATTAAACGTCGGGTTCCTCATATCACTTCACTTGTAATCTGACCATGAAAATCAAGGAAATGATAAACGGCGTGGAGAACAAATAATTGTTTTCTATTTTGTCTAAAATAATTACGAAAAAATATTTCCGTCCAAATGTACTGAAAACCGTGTTTTTAGGGTGACCTGCGACGAAGATCGAACTGCGTATTTTACCCGACAAAAGCTTCTCAGCTGGAAATCACAGGATGAAAAATTTAATTTTGCAGCATAAAGCGAAGTATTCTTATCCCCAACTTAAATAAGAAATGCGCTGTTATTAACTCAAAATACACTGTCATAGAAATAATTATATTCTATTATTGAATATTTGAGTTTTTTTGTACTTTTTTAATATTTGAAAAATATTTTTCCTATTGTTCGCAATATTGATAATAATCCATCGAGTAATAAAATTAATATTTTTAAAATATTTACTGACGGTTTATTGATTTCTAAATTTTAATTCAGATAATATTCCATTCATTATCGTTTCTACAGATAAATTGTGGTTTCTGTTCCCTTAAATCGTACTCAGCAATCCTTCCACAAATTGTGGAGTCGCCGTTGTAAATCTTCACAATACATTGGGCTTCTTTATCTCCAGTGACCTAGATTCCACGGTCGCTGGTCCACAAAGGCAAGCGATGTGTGGTGCGGCAACGGTCTGAAGAGGTAACTTTCCTAGTAAATTCTCTCAGCTGCTCTATTATTTCCTTGAGCTGTCCCATAAACCATGCACATTAAGTTCAGGTGAAGCGTTGCATGAGGATGTTGCTTTCATGGTTGCAATATTGTATATCTCTGTTCCATCGTGCCTCTGTTGAAACATACTTGCTTGCGTTGATCTATTCTACAAAAGTTTCCTCGCTGAATTTTATTGCTGTGTAGTAAATGCTGTAGTTTAAGTATAATCGTGATATCTAGATCTTACATATATTTTTATGCACCTATACTATTGACTTACAGAAGAATTAAAAGTAACTACGGTAATTAGTGTTCAAATTTTTACCATTAATTGAAAGTAAACAAGAGTTGGACGAAAATTCATTTATTGTTGCCACTTTTACTTCACTAGCGCTTGGCAACCACGATCTGAATGGTAAACAAAGCCTTTAAAATGCTCCAATGGAACGTAAAGTATTAAAAGTTGATTTTTGGAGTACTTAGCATTCAGAACGTGCACCGAAAATTAGCATACAGAAAAGAGGCAATATTAGGCGGAGAGATCACGTAGCGAAAGTTACATGAATTTAAGAACTGAAGAAAGTGTCATTCTGAAAGGATTCGTGAGGGTCGAAAAATTAATGGCTCTCGCACTAACTAGGGATATTAGTATCATTGCGGAAGGATTTAGTTATAAAGTTTTGAAGAATTTAATGATTACCTGGGGAAATTGCAGGCGTAGATGGGCTTTACATTAAGAGAGTACACTTTTTATCTGAGACTTACAGAAGCAAAGGTTGAGCTACAATTTACTCTACTGGTAATGGCATGTAATCCTATTTCGTTCTTCTCAGTCAACGGTTCTCACTTGCAGAGTAGCAGAGTAACGCATTTTAATTACGTGTATATACAATTCCATGGGTGTTTCAGGCAGTCAGATGCTCTCAAAGAAAATTAAAATGTGCATTTATTTTAGCTGTATTGTATTTGTAGGACCCTGCTCTTAATTGCTATTTCATACGAGATAAAAATGCAGTTAACTGAATTATCCACAACTATTGAAGTTCAACAAAAATTAAGTCGGCGATGTTAGGAAATATTAATTACAGATGACAGTAACCAGTATGCAGACGTCTTCGTGAAATTTTCATTTTACAAGTTTTTAAAACTTTATTGTAATTTTAAAGATCAATTTACTTTTATTAAAATTGTTTTATGCTCTGTCATAATTACGATCTCGAAATATAAAATTATTAAAATAAACGTTATCGAAGCTTCTCCATAAGCTTTCACCGGGAGCGGTAGCTCAGTGCATCAACTGATGTCACTGCAGCGTCTCTGACCGGGAGGTTCTAGGTTCGAGTCCTGAGGCGGCAGGATTTTCGACACTAGCTTTTCAGCTAGGCGAATTCACTCGCTGTCTGGAGGAGAATTCTAGCGGCCGGCTCCTCTGTTCGGTAGTTTTCCGTGGTTTCTCTGATCAACACCAGGCGAATGCCGGAGCAGTACCCTACCAAACGGCCTACGGACCGCGCGCGATCTGTCCTTCCTCTTCCTTGTCCTATCCTCTCCTCTTACACACACTTACACTAACGTGCACTACACTACCACATATTCCGTTTGACCGGTCTGCAGCTTAGAGCTTATCCCGGCTCGGGCGGTGTCCCTCTGGTGGGAGAGTCCTGTTTTTTTTATTTATTTTACGAAAAATAAAAATGTATAGGTAAAATAGGGAACCAAATTATATGAATTTTGAAAGGAGAAAAAAACAACAAAAAAACTCCCATGTAATAAAATCTATTTTCAAGGATAAATAAGCAATAAATTTTGAATTTTGAAAGGGAGAAAAAAACAAAAAACTCCCATGTAATAAAATCTATTTTCAAGGATAAATAAGCAATAAATTTTGAATTTTGAAAGAGAGAAAAAAATAACAAAAAAACTCCCATGTAATAAAGTCTATTTTCAAAGATAAATAAGCTATAAATTTTGGCTCTTATTACTTCCTGCCGCGACAACATGGAAACGATAATTTGAATAATTGTATTTCCCACTGACTTCTAGAAGACGTGCACAGAAAATGAAGCTACATTTATGTCCAGAAGCAAAACAAGGGGCCATCTCAGCATTTGCTCAATGGATCAGGGAAACTGGACGAAAAACCTGATCGAGATGGGGGTCATTGACCCGGAAGCTGTAGTACAATAGTTGTTACAGGTTGTTTATACTCATTTATACAGTCCAAATGCTAAATAATGCATTATGTATCATTGTTAAAATTAATGTTACTTTTCTTGTGATGCTCAGTATAGTCTCTAATTGTATAGAAACAGTTATGCAGCAGAAACGATTTCACTTGGGATTTAAACTTTTCTATTGAATTTAATCGTTTAATGTCATCTGGCAAAGTGTTGGTTGAGGGAAACCCCACTAGCCGACGGTAGGTCGGCGCCGGATCTTGCCATCCAGCGGGCAAAGATCACCGCGCATATCCCGAGAAAAAAGCATGCACTACACTAACGGGACTAATGACCAAAGCAGTTGACATGCCCGGAAACACGACGAATGATGGATTAGTACTAGACGAATGATGGAAAAGCACCCAAACATACTAGCCAAGGACAGCGCAGATCTTTGTTTCTCATTATTGTCACACCTTTTTCCTCATCACACACACACACACACACACACACACAATATATATATATATATATATATATATATATATATATATATATATATATATATATATATATATATAATATTTCTGTTCACTACTCTACCCAACATGATGGGAGACCAGTCGGTATCTTAGAGGTTGCCTTGCTTGGGGCGGTGTTCCTTGGAGATGATACCTGGAGATTGGAAAACCAAACGCTACTCTGGATGTCGGCTCCGGATCTAACGTTCTAAACTAAAGGGGAAGGAAAATTTACAACTTCCCTGCGGTGCGCACATAACACACACTGCACCTACGGTGTTGATGACCTAAGTAGTTGAAGCTCCCGAAATGAATACTCGTTAAAGTGTAACGGAGAACTACGAAACTGTCCCAAGTCAAATCATGATCTTTCGTGATTAACACGCGTCCACGCCTCATTTGGCGCATCCACTACACTAATGAGGGGCAACTAGCCAAACTGATGCTGTTGTCGAACGGGAAATGAAATATCTTGGGAAGGAAAAACTGAGACCAGCTAGAACACTTTCACAGAATAAATCAAAGAATATTCAAACGAATATTCAAAGAATATTCAAAACCGAAATTAAATGATATGGCCATTATATACGTTTGTGTAGTGAATGTTTTATTGTGGGAGGTAGCAGTTTTCCTCGGCAGCGACCAACTCGTTGAGTTGCGGAGGGTTTCGCTTTCCCCTTATCTCTCACTAGGGGGAACCGCCTCACCCTGGACGAGCTCTATGCTCCCGATCGTTCTCTCGACGTTTGTGGTAGTATAGTGAATATAAGTGCAAATGTGTGTACATAAGGGGAGAGGATAGGATAAGGAAGAGGAAGGACAGATCGCGCGCGGCCCGTGGCCTGTTTGCTAGTTCCGGCGTTCACGTGTGGAATTGTTGAGTGATTGAAGAAACGAAAAACTATCTATCAGAGCAGCTGGTCGCTAGAATTCTCATCCACACGACTGATTTAGACCTTGCTACTTAGATACTGTCGATAATCTCCCTCTGTCGGGACTAGATTCCTAGGACCTTCTGTTTTAAGTCACTGCAGAAGGAGCGTCCAAGCCCAGTATGAAAATCAAACATTGCCACAGAGAAGAGGTACAAATGCTGTGAACAGTTGGGTGCACGAATACACGTTTGGCCGAATGTAAATTCGTCAGCAAACATGGTGTGTGTTCAGGTTGTGGTCTTCAAAACCTGGCGAGTATACAGTGCGTAACATACCGCAGATGGTCAATGTCGAGTAAGTCGGATCAGTCGGTATCAGTCACTAAAAATCCTGGAATGTTATAAAAACTATTCATTTTTTGCATTCCATTGTCAGGCCACATACGACTCAATTCATTAAATCAATAAGAAAGCAGAACCCTGAGTCAAGTTGGATCCTAATATTTCTTCGCTTGCATATAGTACCATGTGATTATCACTTGTTAAGGTAGTCTAGATAGATGCCCAAGACCCAAAGAAAATGGCCCAAAAATGGCAGCTAGCCTATGCTGGCTGCCTTAGCCTATGGATGTTCAATGGAAAATGTTGAAAAGTATTACATAGTTTGATGCGTCTGGACATGTAGATTTTCTTTCTTGGAATGCTGGTTCTCTCAACCTTGAACTGCCCTTCTTTACATTCTAAAACATGAGAATGTGGACATTTTTATTGCACGAACAAGGGCGTTTGCTCATTTGCAGTCGCATTGCGCTGAAGAACGGCTAAGCGCGCGAGACCCGCAATATGCTTAATGACAACTTAGCTAATTACGTGATCACGTCTAAGCACGCGTCTAATCCGTGCGGGAGCGTCGGCTGCGCGTCTCTATTCCCTTTGTCGCCAGTCGCCCGTGTTCGCCGTGGGGCTCTGCGCACGCGTCATATCCCGTGTGCGGTGCCCGGAGTAGGCGATGAGGCCGGATCCCGTAATGATTCCCGTATTCATTTGACAGCAGGTTGAGTGGACCCCAGAGCCGTAATGGATTATAGACCTCTCGGCTTATCTAGATGGGCTTCGTTGAACCCATGGTGACGAGAGATCGAGGTTGCATATTCCCGACTATTCTGGGTTTTAGCCCCAGCAGGCTTACTGATCTGGCACTGTTAATTAACTCGTGCACTATGCAGATTTAGATTTGTAGGGTCAGAAAACTTTCTTTTTCTCATTTGTTATAAATTGACTAACGTTCTTGGTTACCTAGTCCATGAAATTATTTGGTCATTAGTTCAGCTGAAGTTTCACCACAATATTTGTTGGTGAACGGTGATTGTTTTTACTAACCACAATAGTGAATACAATATTAGAATGAGTGTCACAAATAATCAACATGACAAAAATTATGTATAATTTAATAAAATATTATATACATACAAAAATCAAAACTAGTTTTCGGGACAATTTGCCATCATCAGTGAATTTTTTCAGCAATAAGCAGGTGACGTCAGAAACATTGACAATCCTAAAACCGGTCAAAGTGTAATAATATTTAAACTGCAATCAACCTTTTTTAATGTTTATCAACTGTTATTCCGTTACGAGAACCATGCCTACGTGATTGTTAAAACTTGCAACTATGGCCAGGCAGAAATGTAAAATGTAACAGTTTCAGGGGCCCTTAATTCATAAAGGCTGCTCGAAAAATTATCTTTCCTGGCAGCAACTAGGCGGACTTGTTAGAGCAACTAGGCGGACACTGGAGATCTGGGTTCGATACCGGGATGGAACAGTCTATTCGTCGAACAGTAAAACAGCACTTGTATGATAATTATTAAAATTGTTAATCAATAATAAATACTGTAGAAAGAAACTAAGAACTAATGGATATTGCTGTGTCATTTCGTTAGATTTTCGTATCCAGGAGACATAGGAACGTCTTCAATACGCGAGTTTCGAGAACCTGTAAGATTTTTTTTCCATTCACATTTATATACGAATTAGTCCAAACTTCTAGGTCGTTCATGAGGCTGGGAAGTACAACGCATCCACAGCCGCTGATTCTGCTCTTGGGAGAGCTTGGGCTGCAACAAGCAACAGATATTTTATTTAACGGCACCTAAAATTGAAATATATTATGAATTAATAATTTTTGTGTTTCTTAATAAATCACAGGGTCAAATTCATACAATGCAGTTATTCGCACTGCAACTGTAAGTACAATTTACAATACGGCTCGGGTGCCGTATACAATTCAGTACGTCGGCACCGTAATGCCGTCGGGGCTGCTTACAAGCGCTGTGGGACGTAGCAATCTTGGGACCGCAAGTGCTGACCTCGGCTGTGTAGAAAGACTGAGCACGGAGTCCTCCCGGCAGGGCTAGCGCCGGGGCAGCGTGGCCTCGATGCTACATGGCGTGGGGGTAGCGGCGAAGGCGTAGGCGGCGCCGTGAGCGATGCCGTCACAGGGAAACATGATGCGATCGGAAACCGCGTGAATGGAGTGGCGGGTCTCGTGGTGCGAGCAAGCCGAATCCGAGAGCGTACCGTATGACGAGTGGAGTCGAGCCACATACCAGTTGAGATCCAAAATATCAAGCCAGGGGTCGTTATCCACAATATCGAGTCTAAGAACCCCAGAGATTGTGTGGGGGCAAAGCAGGTTCCAATTCAAAAGAGAAACATATTAGCTCGGATAACTTTGGTCCCCAGCACTCGCGGCAAGACTGGGAGGCGGACGGCGTCTGCTTGCTTCCAGTCGCTGGTTGCTGACGTCAGCCAATGGGCCTAAGGGAATACTTTCCGGGGCGGCGGAGTCGCCCGTGACGCGCTCTGTGGTGCACCGTGCGCGCTATTTAGCGCGCCACATTCAATTTTCAGAGCGGGATACAACAATAATTTATTATTAATTATCTATAACTATTAATTATTTATCAATAATGATTCATTGTTATGTTATAATAATTATAACAACATATTTTGAAGTACTTAAAAAGTTGAATGCACCTCTAGAACACACGTTTTGTATTGAGTGACACCTGTTGTACGCCACAGCAAAACTCGCCCACACATCGTCCATGAAACATTTGCAATTGCATCATAAATAATTTTGCCATGGCGGCAGTTCCCCTCTGGTAACTCTTACACACACACACTCACATATATACAAGTAAAACATAATACTTTCAGTTTAAATGATTTAATAAAACAAATAAGTATGACTGAAGTTTACAAACTAAACACTTTTTCCCCTTTCTACACAAACAAAAAACTTATAAAGTAGCAACACATTAAAATACACCATCTCCATGCACACATGCTCCAAAACCACGTGGCGTGGTGAGAAAATCACATCACTTACGCCAGCACTCTCGTAAGAAGTGCCCGGTTTTACAATTGTGAATGCAAAACTAAATTAATGCATTGTAATGCATTGAAATAACCAGTTTGGCCTTCAACGGCCCGGTTTACCACCCAATCAAGGCATCTTGGCAGCGCATTGCTGCTCGTGGCGCTCACCACTACCTGCTCCCTCAACAGTTCAGCTCAAAGTGAGCGAGCCCAGGCCGCAAGCAAGTGCTGCAGGCCGCGTGCCCTATGGGCAATGGGGGCGGAGATCACGTGCCTACCACATGCACACACACAAAGGGCATCGTGGCTGCCGACTCGCTGTAGTTCGGCAGCCACTCCGCAGGAGTGCGCTGCTACTGATCAGAACCCCCAATGTGTGCACATGGGCGTGTGCACCTGTAATGACACCTTGGAGGCCGGTCGGCTCCAGCGTATTTTCACTTTGAGTATTGTGATGATTAATATGTATTGAGATTGAGGGTAGGAGGAGCTTGCCAAGCGAAACTTTACTGAGAATTAAGGTATAACTCTTTATTCCTGCCTTGGTGAAGTGACTCAAGGGAAGGAGAGAGAGAAACAGAGAGAGAGCGAGAGCGAATGTGATATAATAATAATAATAATAATAATAATAATAATAATAATAATAATAATATAATAATAATAATAATATATAATAATATAAAAATAATATAATAATAATAATATAATAATAATATATAATAATATATTCTACAAAAAGTATTCCAAATTTTGATATAATGAAAAGAACATTGAGAGTAATTAGTACGATTATATAAATACCTAAATTACAATGAAGTGATATACCATAGATACTTATACTTTTCATCTGCCAAGGATGGAGATGCCATGTAGAGATGAATAGAGAATCGGTGCTGGAGTCGAGCTTCATTACAGATGGCGGCCTCTTACCACATTTCACCATAGGCTAGACGTTATCCCTCCGGCGGTGGTGGCGGCGACGGCGGTTGCAGGGTTCTGAGAATGTGACGTCGTCCTAAATTGGCAGCAACTTCTTCATCATTTTGGTGGTTCTCGACACATACAATTTCTTGTGATAATATCGGTTGGCTTTCGTCGGCAGCCAGTTGCTGTAGGCTGCATGGCAATTGCTCCAATGTCAAAGTTCATTGAAGTACATTCACCAGCATTTCAAATATCAAATACAAAAAAACGACATTACGAGGCTTGTACATGGAGGAAATCTACAGAACCTAGAATTTCAACAGACCACGAATATCAGCCACCATTGATTTAACCCTTCAGTAGTCGCGTGGACTACTATTGTAATCCAATCGAATTCATTCTCTGTTTACAGCGAGAGTTGACAAAGTTTTGGCGCAGAGTTTTCAGTACCTTAGTAGAAGGCCTCGCCTATCGCATTATAGCGAAATATGACTCAAGTGATAACTGCTTATCTAGTTATAAGCGCTGAAAACAGCTTGGATTACAATAGTAATCCACGCGACCACTCGTGTTTCAGTTTCCGATCTAAGCTGACATGAATATCGCTGCAAACGATGCTCTGAATGTTTATGCAAAGTACTACTGGAGAGAAAGATTGACCAGAAGGGGATTTCTAAAGGATCTTGCTTTGTCCTTTATAAAAAAGTCCTAAATAAAAAAGAAGATCGAGAAAAAATCTTTGTGGACAGCAATTAGAACAAGCGTAAGACGTCTACTTGGAATCCGAGAAGGGGCCGAGGGTTAAGCGGAGTCAGTGAAGGGCAGCGTGGGATATTGTTATCTCTGTGGACGTCTACTAAACAAGAGCACTGGACAGTACAGCGAAAATTGTGTTCAGTGGGTGTGCCTCATTTAGAAAATCTGGGAGATATTCAACTGATTTTGACACTGAAATACATTCAGTAAGATCGGGAAGTTCAAACAATTGTGCCAAACTTTTCTGTATAATAATCGTAATGCAAACTATAACAAGTGCACACCACATATAGAACACAAGAATTTTTAAAAACATAAATCTACTCGCATGTATTAACTATATTTGTTTAAAGTCATAATACATGCATTTTCATTTAATGTTTCATCGAACTGAGATTTCAACTTTCTAAGAAAGTAATTAGTATTTTGTAAATGTTCGGTGTTTTAGATACCATTACTCGTCCATATTTAAACCAAAAAACGATATGTTTGTAAAATATTGTTAATACATATTCGTCAATAATTGATAACAATTGTAATCCACGCGACCATTCGCGTTCCAATTCTGAGCGCGACCAGTGAAGGGTTAAGACCTACACCGCATCGAATTACCTACGTGTGCGTAAACTTTTCAGAACCATACTTATTGGTGAGAATCTCATCCAAACTATTAACACGTCGGTACACTACTGGAACAATTGACTGGATGCAAAGACCTGGATAATTTAGATCGCTTAATCAGAAATTAATGAGAGCTCTATTTATCCACTCACGTAATGATGTTGACCGGCTCTCTCTCCCGCTGAACTGGATGCCGTGGAATTCAACAGAAAAGAGACGATTCAAATAAAGAAGCAACAATTGGTAGCGTATATTGAGGAGAAGGGCTCGTTGAAGTACGAAAGGAGGGTGACGAAGCTAGGAAGTGCCCGATTCATCAATTGAAAGAAAACAAGATAACCCCGAATGATTTGGTATGACAAGCCGGATATGTGATACATCGAAGTGAAGGTGAACGGCCCTCGCACTGGAGCCGACCACGAGGTGGCTCTCTTAAGCTGAAGACTGAAGGCCGGTTTCTGGCAACCCAAGAACGAACACAAGGAATTCAAGCTAAAATAGATAAGACTGTAGGGGACGGCAAGTGAAAACTGCACAGGAAGGAACAATCACTTCATCAGTCTGTGAAGAGATTACACGGACCGATTTAAGATTCCCGTACGCCAGTGTGGTCACCGTCCTACACAGGCATCTGTGCAGAAAAAAAACTTGCTAGCCAATGGAGGAACCACAAGAGGTTGAATAAACAAACATGAAAATACTATGTGGGTTCATGATCCAGATATCATGTTAGATCTCATCGTCGTTGAAAAGCAAAAGAAAATTGGATACTGGGTGTTGCCGTTTCAGTATATTCCAGAGTGCATCAGAAGATCGAAAAAGTGAAGAAATATTTTTAACTCTTCAAATATTTGTGGAAATACTGAAAACGATGTTTCCATAAGCAATTGAGTATCTGGGACTCGAACATACCCAGACGAAAAGATCACATTACTGGTTACCGCGCACGTCGTGCGTAGGGATACGGGATACGTAGGTCTTTGGGTAGAACCTGAGTAAATAAAAATAGCAACGACATAAAACCGAAGCGAATTTAGAACATTATTTACCGGCCTCTCTTCCACACTGTCTGCCCTCCCATTGTCCCCTTCATCGTCTCCCCTTCATCGTCTCCCCTTCATCGTCTCTCCTTCATCGTCTCTCTCATTTCGTCTCTCTCATTTCGTCTCTCTCATTTCGTCTCTCTCATTTCGTCTCTCTCATTTCGTCTCTCTCATTTCGTCTCTCTCATTTCGTCTCTCTCCTTTTTCGTCTCTCCTTTTTCGTCTCTCCTTTTTCGTCTCTCTCATTTCGTCTCTCTCATTTCGTCTCTCTCATTTCGTCTCTCTCATTTCGTCTCTCTCATTTCGTCTCTCTCATTTCGTCTCTCTCATTTCGTCTCTCTCATTTCGTCTCTCTCATTTCGTCTCTCTCATTTCGTCTCTCTCATTTCGTCTCTCTCATTTCGTCTCTCTCATTTCGTCTCTTTTTCTTCCTTTTGTATCTAATTTCCTCTCTTTTCCCCCCTCTCCCCTGTCTGTCCTTCCTCCCCTCTTATCTGTCCCTTCTCGTCTCTTCCATTTTACCTCGCCCTGCCCGCCTCTCCCCGCGCAATCTTTGCTCTTCCCATCTTTTCCTACCCGTCTCTCCCTGCCCGTCTCTCCCTGCCCGTCTCTCCCTGCCCGTCTCTCCCTGCCCGTCTCTCCCTGCCCGTCTCTCCCTGCCCGTCTCTCCCTGCCTCGCTCTCCCTGCCCGTCTCTCCCTGCCCGTCTCTCCCTGCCCTGTCTCTCCCTGCCCGTCTCTCCCTGCCCGCTCTCCCTGCCGTCTCTCCCTGCCCGTCTCTCCCCTGCTCCCTGCCTCTCCCCTGCCCGTCTCTCCCTGCCCGTCTCTCCCTGCCCGTCTCTCCCTGCCCGTCTCTCCCTGCCCGTCTCTCCCTGCTCCGTGCCGTCTCTCCTGCCCGTCTCTCCCCTGCCCGTCTCTCCTGCCGTCTCTCCCTGCCCGTCTCTCCCTGCCCGTCTCTCCCTGCCCGTCTCTCCCTGCCCGTCTCTCCCTGCCCGTCTCTTCCCTGCCTCGTCTCTCCCTGCCCGTCTCTCCCTGCCCGTCTCTCCCTCTCCACCTCACTCCCCGTCTGTTTTCGTTTTCACCCCGTTCATCGCGTTCTCGGGCCGCCACGCGCGTAGCGACCACCTCCGCCGGCGCCGAGGCCCGCGTCTCTCCCTCTCCACCTCACTCCCCGTCTGTTTTCGTTTTCACCCCGTTCATCGCGTTCTCGGGCCGCCACGCGCGTAGCGACCACCTCCGCCGGCGCCGAGGCCCGGGCCGCATCGCCTGACAAATATCCGCCGGAGATGAGGAGGCGCCGCGCGCCTGGAAGTTGGGGGAGCGAGGAAGAGGACGAGAACGCGGCGGAGGCGGCGGAGCCATGTGGAGACGGATGCGGAGGCGGAGAGAACACCGGCGGTGCGCAGGTGACAGCTCCTACAGAAGGGATGTCAGTCAGCGCACGTCCGTGCTTCGGAGTGCCCCGAGCAGAGAGCCCCGCCCCGTCCCGCCCCACCCTGCCCCGCCCCGCCTCGGCCCGCCCCACCCCGCTCCGCTCCGCACCACCCCGTCCCGCCCTCGTCGACTGCCCTGCGGGAAAGGGGCCTCCTCCGCCGCTGTGTTGCATCCCGAGGCTCCCTGACGCAATGCGACTTTTCTTTGGAGCTTCCGTGCCGAGTTGCTCAAGAAGAGAGTCGGCGTATCTTTATCTTCGGTTTAATATTGATAATATTGAATGTAGGATAAATGTGTAATGTAAGACTTTTGTTTCTGTTAGGAGAGAAAAAAAATAGGATAGTATTTACATGTTTGTTTTTACATGCATCTTCTCAAACACCTGTGTTTTTATTCATAATTAATTTGAAAAGTGGCATAAATTTGATATTATTTTATATAAACTTGTAGCACTACATACACAGACGCTAGAGGCATACGTAGACACAAAAACCTACTCAGGCTCATTCCCAATTTCAGCACAAACGTGTCTACTGGAATGGATTCCACTAGACCCAAATATGTACTTTTCATGGAAGTCCATGTAATAGAAATGAAATATGAATTGAGACACCAAATATCGTAAGAACGAGCTCTTGTGGTTGGTATTAAAACTTTAAGGAAATAATTAACCTAATGTGATAATGACTAGAATCAACTCGGAATATTCCAGAGATTCCTGTGTTCACAGTACTTCACAAATCTTATCCTTCAACCTCGAAACGTTTTTTCAAACATTTTCCTGTGAAGTTTCTCTCGTTTAGGGTACTGCTTACGACAAACATAGAATAATTTATTGTTCAAAAAACTGATCAAGAACAATTTTTTTCTCCATACTCGAAATTCGTTGACACCAACATGTTTCACGCCGCCATCTTAATCAATATAAACCTTCACCAATGAGGAATATTATTCCCAACACAATGGTGAACGTAGCAAATAGGACTAGAAACTGAGTATGAATTCGTGAAGAATATAATCAGAACATTAAAACTCATTGATATTAATTACTATGTATGTGACACGCACAAGCAAATGCTTCTGCGAAGACATGATAAAAC
Organism: Teleogryllus oceanicus; assembly: GCA_964035755.1. NCBI lineage: Eukaryota > Metazoa > Arthropoda > Insecta > Orthoptera > Gryllidae > Teleogryllus > Teleogryllus oceanicus. Next base: position 75,125,705 of record CAXIVR010000001.1, on the reverse strand, counting down.
CGTATTCCTAACAATACGACTTATTTATTTCATTATTGTCGTACATTATGTAAACCTGTTTAATAAAACTGAATAGTATTGAAAATTAGGAAATGAATGAATGAATGAAAGAATGAATGAATGTGTAAATAGCTGGATGGATTGATGGGTGAATGCATACATATGTAAATGGATGAATCGGTGAATGGATGTGTGTGTGTGTGTGTGTGTGTGGTGAATGGAGAGGTGGATGGGTGAATGGGGTTGGTGCAATTGATTGATGGATGAACGGAGAGATGGATAGGTGAATGTATAAATGGATGAGCGAGTGTGTCACAGGAGAAAAAATTCTGTGGTCCATCTAGTCCAAATGCAGAGAAGGTATTCCCGTGAGGGAGCGAGTGAGGGAAATATTGCGGGCGGTGCACGCAGGTGGCCTCCCTGCGCGGCAATGGTCCGCAATTCCCTTGCGATGGAGAAGAATGGAAGGGATTCACTGGGAGGAAAGGCGAGAGTGATGTCGGGGCGACTGATTGCGGATTTGTGGCGGATGATTCTGACAGCAACAAAATCAGTCGCCGGGATCCGAAAGCTTGCGAGGACGTGTGGTGGTTGATGGCCGGGAAGTAATATCGAAGCGCGAAGGGGAACACTGTCTCTGTCGGAGGGGAAAGTTATTGAGACTTGATACGAGAAAAGGGCATTCGGAAAATTAGGAGGGCGTCAAGAAAGAACAAACGTATAAGGTCCGTGGGAAGCTTGAAAGGTAAATGGAATAATTAATTGGAAAACGACGACTTGGTCAATATCTTAGATAAATTGTTGTTAACATCACTTTGCAATTGATACATCGTTTCAGCTCAATATTAACTAATTTGAGTAATATTAATTCAAGTAATATCAAAGTATTTCATTGCATTTCAACTAGTTGTTACTTTTTCCTTTAGAAACCCCCGTTTTATAATTATTACGTTTTTAGAACATTTCAGATTTTATATCAAGAAATACGTTTCTTTAGCAATAACATCAGTTGACCGACATCTGTTATTTCTATTTCGTTCTTGTAATATTTGTTGGTGAGAACGTTTTAATTGTTTGGTGTTATGCTGCAATCAAAAATAAATGGAGAGGGTAAATGCGACTTAAAGAAAAAAAGTAAAATCAAATTCTTAGAAAAAAATTCGTTGACGCTTCGCCGGATACATTACATACTTCATGCAAAAATAGCAAAAGTTTAATTTATATTATAGATGCAATTTATTACAAAACACTGACATTAGCGGTATTAAGCTTCCTTATTACACGTTACTTATCGTTGGGAAACACATCACTCATTCCGTCACGTACTGCATTCCGTCCATTACCACAGGACCATTTTTTCCAACCCACACTTATGTTTCCCAGGAAAACGTAATGAGGAGCTGTACCGCGTTAGTCCTCAACGAAAGATAATTACGTGCCCAGCAGCTCGGCCCTAATTAGGCTATGGGTTTCGTGTGACTGTCACCAGAGAGGCGAGCAATTGTAAATAGAGAAAGGTTTTCATTTGATATATTCATTACAGAGGTACCTTGCACCCGGATATCTTACCTCGTCCGCCTGCCGGCCTTCTTTGAAAACGGGCTCATGTAAATTCAGAGAAACAATTCTTTCATGTTATTACTTCAAAACGTAGGAGGTGGCAAGATGTGGTAAAAAGATAGCCACACGAACTTTGCAGCACAAATTGTAGCATAACCTGGACCTGGTGGAGTAACCATGTCACATTTCATGACGATGTTGTCTCCTCATTCTGCAGCGTTCACGACGTACACACGTGCACAGTATGGCCCAGACTTGGATCTTTCCACAGCTCCATAAACTAGGTTTAGTGTGCGTCCTCTGTCTCATACAACGATGACCGCCTCATACTCTCCAAGAGTGGCTAAACATCTCATTTGCTGGTGATAGTGTAATATGTCTCTTACAACTGCTTTACACAATATTTACTATTGTACCGATGACTCGAATTGGAGAGAGAGAGAGTTGAGCGAAATAGCCCCTTTGAAAGGAGAAAAACTGTTTCTAGGTATATGACATCCCGACACTTCATAATATGGGGAAACAAACACAGGTATACTAGGAATAGTTCCGTAGTCATAATTAAATCTTGTGCATTCTTGTCAGTCCGTTACAGACCAATCACCAAATCGATTATCAAAGTATTTAGATTTGAAATGCTTGAACACACCATTCCTTGAAACCCTATTTTGAACTGATCCATCACACATGTGGAAATGATTGAATTACAAGAATGATTAGGTTTCTAAACTCATAGTGAATATTCTGAACAATTGGATTTTACCGTAACTCGGATCCATCTGCACACGATCCCAAAATTCCATGATTGTAAATGTCCAACGTAGCTTCATAAGAATGAATAATTTGTGATGTCTTCGAATCTAGATTCCTTAGACAATTTACTGTTTTTGCAAGACTGCTCTCTTCAGTTTACAAGAACGTCATATCTTTGTAATAAAATATGTTAATCAAAATAATTTTTACTGGTATTTGAAGCCTTTCTCGTGTAAGAAACTAAAAATGAGAACAATTTAGTACGGCAAACTTTTTAAAGAAGAGGAAAGAGAATCGCAAAGGCTGAAAGAAAACTGGGCGTAAAATCAGTTTAAGAAGCGCGGAAGATGTCTAATACGCCCCCAGTTGCTCAGTTCATTCATACGCTTCCAGTGCTGTTTTTCGTGTCCCCACCACAACCGTCGGCACCTTAGGCAACACGCCGCGATAGGCGCGACAACTGGCGCGCTTTTTACCCCCTTCCACACACACCCTACACACACAAGGACCAGAAAATTGCAGTTTTCGTACAGTACCATCGGCTGAGGTGGCTCACGGCGTCAACTGATGTCACTGCGGTGCCTGTGACCGGGAGATCTTAGTGTTTTAGTCCCGACGGTGTCAGGATTTTCGACACTTGATATTCTTTTCATTTCTCCGTTCGATATCATGCGAATACCGGGGCTGTACCATAAAATGCCGGCCACAGAACGCGTGTGGTCTTACCTTCCGCTTCCTTGATCAATTCTCACCTTTACGTACACACAGTTACACTTACACGCACTACACTACAACACATGTCGGGAGTTCAGTCGGGAGCTTAGAGTTTGTTCCTGCTGGAGCGGTGGCCGGCTGGTGGGAAGTACTTGGAGTGAGAAAAGCCCGTAAGCAAGTAGGTCGGCTTCTGAAGCGTGTAGGGCGCTCCCTGATCTCCCCATCCACCGGGAAAGAACACGACCACCTTCTGTGGTAGAACATGTTCTACACTTTTGGGACTAATTAATAAAGCTGTTGATGTACTGAGAAACACATAATTATCAGTCAAACCATCAATCGTATTGTACCACGATTACACCACAGTCACTAGCAGGGGGCTCGTAGCGTAATTACTAGCGCATAAATGTTTCATGGCTATAGCCCTGCTTCGATTGCCCGGCATTGTATGTGGAATTTACAATGGTGAACGCGAGTTCTCGGCAGGTTTTCTTGGTGTTCTAACATTTACCATGCACTTCATTCATCGAAACTTCAACGAGGTTTTGAAGTTGTAGATTTAAACTCTAGGATCCAGAGGTGGGGATTGAGTGGCCTGACTCCTATCCCGCGTGTCGTTCGAGCATGTCAGTTCTACGACCGTCCAGACTCCCGTTCTTCCCCTCCCAACGTCCAGTCGTCTCCGTCTCTAGTTTTTTTCTTCCGCACGTTCTTGTCTCTTTTATTCCTTCCTTCACCGCCACCAATTGCTCGACCGTCGACGACGCAGGACTCTACGTCATCCTCCACTTCAAACGCCTACCGTGCCGTCGCCTTGACTGTCATCGCCATTGGAATGACTAGGGCTCCTACACACGAACGTTGCGTTGACGTGCGTGAAGTAAAACGCTTGGTAGAATAATACTGTATCTTATGCGAAATGGCACAAGAGCGCTTTGGCCATTCCGCATAGCATATAGTATTAATATACAACGCACGTTACTTATTGAGCGTCAACGCAGCGCTCGTGTGACACAGACCTTAATGTTTCCGGGCACGTCAACTGATACGGTCATTTGTTCCGTTAGTGTAATATTATTAACCTGGGATGTGGTGATGTTCCTAACTGGAGGGTGAGATATGGCGCAGACTTGCACATCGGCCTGTAGAGGATACCCCCGTTCAGACACGAACCCTCCTCGGGGTACCGTCCCAGCCGCCATCAGTACTAAGTTCACGGGTCTCCAGACATGTGTGTCATACAAGTATGTGTTCGTGTGTAAGTGGAGATGAAAGGTCAAGGAAAAGAAAGGAAAGAACGCGCGAGGTCCGCTTTTATGGCACTGCTCCAATCCTCTTCTGGTATTGATGGAAGAAACCATGGAAAACTACCGATCGAGTAGTCGGCTGCTGTCATTTTTCTCCCCAATTCGACGTACCTGTCTAGCTAATGTAGAAAATCAACCACCGCCGGGACCTGAACACCATGTCCTACCAGTCAGTCACTGCAGGAAGAGCAACAATCCTGCCTCTGAGCTAACTCATCCGGTTTCGCCAACAACACCGCAATCTCCGCTCCCCACGCTGCCCCCGTCGTCCGTTCCCCAACACCAGTGGCGCGGACGACACGTCCCGGGGCGTCCGCGAGTGCGTATTGAACGCGCCCTCTGGCGGGCGGTCTTCCACGCGCTAATACGCCGCGCGAGCTGCTCGGAATTGCATATGTAAATTGGATTATGATTCTTTGATGCTGCGTCCCGGGCGACGCGCGTGCCCCTGCCCCCTCCCGTTCTCTCCTGCCACCTCTCGCCCACTTCACGCCCCTAGCCCCTTGGCTCTTGGCCCCTCGCCCCATGCCCAACGCCCCACGGCCCCTGGCCCCTGGCTCCTGCCTCTTGCCCCCACCAGAGGCTCCCTCTCCCACGCTCCCTGTCCCATTCCACACACCCTCTTGCCCCGTGCCCCACGCCCCGTGCCCCACGCCCCGTGCCCCACGCCCCGTGCCCCGCGCCCCGTGCCCCGCGCCCCCTGCACCACGCTCTCTGCTCCGCGCCCCCTGCTCCATGCCCCCTGCTCCATGCCTCCCGCCCCACGCCTCCGGCCCCACGCCGCCTGCCCCACGCCTCCTGCCCCAAGCCCCTGCCCCAAGCCCCTGCCTCACGCCCCTGCCCCACGTCCCCAGCCCCACGTCCCCAGCCCCACGCCCCCAGCCCCACGTCCCCAGCCCCACGTCCCCAGCCCCACGCCCCCAGCCCCATGCCCCAGCCCCACGCCCCAGCCCCACGCCCCCAGCCCCACGCCCCTGCCCTACGCCTCCTGCCCACGCCCCTTGCCCCACGCCTCCTGCCTCCGTCCCAGCCCCGTTCCCTGCCACCTGCACCCTGCCTCCGACTCCTCCCTCTGTGTCCTCCTCTCCTCTTCCCTCCACTCGTCTTCTCTCTCTTCTCTGCTTCCCTGGCGCTCCTGGCCTTGCCTCCCTGGCGGCACACGGCGCAGCGTAAAATGTTGGCAAAATCTGAAACTTAAGTCATTAGCTTTTCTTTCTTTATAAATACATTCCCTTTATCTCGCGGAGATAAAGTTAGTTGCTGAGGAGACGGCGCTTCGCGGCGCGGCGGTGGCGCAACCCCGCTAGGGCGCCCCGGTGCGGACGCACTCCGCCTGTGCCACGCCCTCCCCGCCCCGCCCCTTCCGCCGCCTGGCCCCCGCCACACCCCTCTTGTGCCGTGGCGTCGCTACAGCCTTATCGCTTCCCGGCGAAGTACTTCGTATATCGGAAAAGAAAAGCAAACAAATTCACGCAGGTTGCAGGCAAAGTCGATGCGAATATTTATGGGACAAGCGGAAGATAGCGGAAGGAACAACTCGTGCTGACTAACGATATCATAAATTAACCAACTCCATACGATGCCCTTTACTAAGCGCAGAGTGGGTCATGCGTGCCTTTACACCGCGGAGAGGCTGCGCTGGGTTTTAGAGGTCGTCTCGTGGTTTACATGGTCTGTGAACGGTCTCCACGCGTGCCTCAAATTCCGCATTCGTGAATAAAATGTGCGTCAATGAACGTTATCGTTATTTTGCCAGCCAAACCGCCACGTGTTAAGCTACTCGGTGGAGGTTTTCTTTCTTTTGCATGTCAAAAATACCATGACTTTTTGAGTTGTTAGCACAAATTTTTGAAAATATATTTTGTTTTGTTTCCCTTTCAGCTTGGCTGTGGCGGAACGAAACCGAGGTAGCGGCTTCGCGGAAAAAGCGCAAGTTAAACTTTTTAATTCTACGTTTCATGAATGAAAGACAGTATATTTATTCATTTTCGTGTTTATTAAAAGTAATGTAAATGATGCATGAATTATTTGCTTCATGAAATGTAAACACTACATACATTACTCTTGCCATTTACGGAACATTCCAGAGTCACGGTCTTAAAATGAGACAAAATATAGGAAGAGAGGAAAAACTTAATTCCTCGAAACGAATTTTTTAATCATTTTTACGTACACATATGTCTGCTTCGCCTTAAACAAGAGGTCAGCCAACTTCATTTCTAGGCCCCCTTTTCATTAAACTTGTTTACTACGTATGGCATTTATTAGTAATTAAGTACAAGAATAATGAAATTGTATCTCTAACTAATTAATTAATATAATTGATTTTTTGGAACCATTTACAAATTTGCCGATGGCTTGTAAAATCCCTTCCTCAAATACCATATAACAACTACCCAAATTGTCAAGTTAAGAAAGGGCAAACTTAAGAAATAAACATATTACGGAAATAAAATGTTTTATTACGCAAAGTTACAACCCTTTCGGAACTTTAGGGGGCCTTGACTCCTCTTTGCGCTTGCCTACGTGTAGAAACTATTGTGACTGGAAGTATAAGATACTCAGTCGAGCTGAAATTATATTTTTTTATTTATAGGGTTACAAGAAAACTAAAAACAGGGCACGTTTTGTAAAAATTAAGAAAATTGGTTTTAGGTTATAATAAGGTATCTTGTGAAGACATGTAACTTTTAAAAAGCATTAAGAAATTCACTGATCATCACAATATATTTTATTTGTATTTATTTATTTTTAATTTTAACTTCAAAAACAATTAAAAACTGTGTGTAACATGCCACGGGGAGGAGTGAATTCTGTGCATGATTTTTCAGGATATTTCACCAGAAACGTAACACTAGTTGAACAGTTCGCACTACCACACCTTACTGCAGCTATGTTGAAAATACAAGACCGCACATATGGCTCCGACAAAAGATGTTCTGACTCTCATTTATTAAAATCGTCATCTATACTAGAACTGTTTCTCATGTTCCTCCAGCGTCACTATTGTGATTTGGTTGTATTTGCATATTATTTTCTTCAACAGTCTCTACAAATACACATCATAGGGACTCGGGAGATGTCGCCGCCAAGGGACCAACATCTAATTTCTCTATCATCTTATCACTCATTCAAGTACTTGGGTTCTTGAGGAAACATGTCTTCGTAGGAAGCGTTTGAGCGCTACTCTGAACCCAAATGCAACTGTGACACTGAAAAGGAGTTTGCGATAAATATCTACTATATATAAATATTTCAGTGTGATCTCATCGGCAAATGCCAGATTCTTTCGAATATATCTTAATTTTTCCAAAACAGTAGAATGTTGCTGACTCTACAAGGATGACCAACCAATCCTGTCTTTGTTAGTTCTCTGATTTCTACAGACCCTCCTTCCTTCCTTCCTTCCATTCTCTCCAAAGATTTATGGGCCATTAGTTTTGTCTCGCGACTTCAATGGAAAAAATGTGGGTATTGCTCCCTTCCTCAAGAAGATATTTCTGTAAAAGCAGATTCCTGCAAGCGCGTTGATGTACGTGATGATTAGGATGAACATACTACTTTTTAATATATGTATCAAATACTTTGTACAAAACAAAATTGGTTATTTAACCTGAAGTGATAGTAGAAATTTAAAATGTTTGTTGAATGTTCCGTTAAAAGCAGTTATACTATCTGACGTCCTGATTCACTTTTGTGGAACGACTGACGAAAATTTGTATAATTTCTTCTCATTTTTAAAATATCACTATAAGACATTGTTTCATATTGTAGTATTCTAGGGTATTTTGTAGTAGTGATACCAATCTATGTGTATTGTCGGTTCTTCAACAAAATCAAAACCCAATTGTGTAGAAAGAGCATCTCATCGTTTTGGAAGAAATACAAACAACGGGGCACATTGGAGCTACAGTGTTGACGTATTTTAAAATGCCTATTTTCTTTTGGAATATATTAAGTAGATCTTGAACTCTCTTTATATTTTGTAGATCAAAGGAGGGTTTAATGGTTCTCATGATTACACCGGTCTTTTCAAGAGCTGCCTTGCATATCTAATAAGGAACTTCTTTCAGAGAGCACTGAACGCAAAAAATACATCAAACGTTTGTCTCGCGTCTTCTTAACAGCAATGTGGTTAACGCAATCTCCTCCTGAGAGAGGTTGTTGGTCCCATGGGTCGTAATTTCTCCATGATTGAATAAGAAAACTTGCATTTATGAAACGAATTAGCTACAGCGTGTCAAGGTTCAAAAAAGTCATTATACATTTTTCAGTAGCCAGATATTTGTTTGACCTTGTAACATTGCTTGACGTATTTAAGCTTTATTTCAAAATCTCTATTACTAATTATCAATTGGCGCATAAATTGAAAGAAAGCTGTGGAGCCACCGTCATTGTGAGAGGTGTCTACTTCTTTAAATAGCCAAGATCTTGGAAATAATCCAAAAACAATGAAACATTTTCAAGTATGAATGAAAATGCAACTTTTTGTTTGAGTTATTCCACTCATTTTCATACTGTGAAAAACGACTGAATTCTCATAGTTAGTGCGTCACTGCTTACGACAGAGCTGATGTCACGTCACAGCAGAGCTCCCAAGAAAGAGGACGCCCGCCACTAAATATTTGCCCTTCACCTGTTGAGCTATAGAACATTTTTGTATTCTTGTTATACAAAGTATTTTTCACGCATATAAATATATATATATATATATATATATATATATATATACATATATATATATATATATATATATATATATATATATATATATATATATATATATATATGGTAGTATTACTTGACTTGTGACTTGTTATGACAATATCACACCAAAAATTAGAACGGTTTTAAATGTCCTGACTGCCCTATAGGAGTGGGTTCGTCTTTTAACCTGCTTTTTGTAATAAAAGAAAGATAGGCAAGTTAATATTTTAACTATGAACAGAGTTCTGGATATATTCTGTTAAATACTTGAATACAAATTTATCTAGCATTTACAAATTGCAAATCTCTTGCTCTACCTTTAGCAATTACGTGATTACCTAACAACTGCAGTTGCGTTTTAGCACTCGCATAAACACTTTACATAAAATTATATTACCCTTCACTTCACAAAAAGAAGCACAATAAAATACCTGTACACAAGGCAAGAATACATGCAAACACAAAATACTGAAAAAGAATCACTAACCAAAATATCCTTTACATACACTTTCAAAGAAATTGTCACTTGAATAATGGATGAAATAAATACAAGACGTTGTTGCACTTTCACGTAGATTATTACTTTATACAATTTAACCAGCAAAAAAAATTGGTATGCGATGAACGCACAATCAATAATAACTCTTTTACTAATTATTGGTTTTGAACAATTTGAAAACGATTAAACAATAAATTGAGAACACACACTACAAGAACAAATATTATCGATAAGAGAAAAATGAAATAAATAGGTTTTCACAATTCTTTACAGGAATTTGCCATCTGGCTTCCTTTTACGACTGCAATATTGTAAAAGATTACGTTTAAATGATTTGAATATAATTATTCAACTATCTACGTCTGTAAGAGAGGTGAATTCTATCTCTTTAGAAGACTTCTCACTTCTTTAAACAGTTCTTTTTTTGAGAATTTCTAGTGAAGTTTTCTAACTCACAACACGTCGTCTCGAAGAAATATTTCCACTGCTTGGAGTGGCGACGGAGACCCAGATTCTTTCAAGGTCGTGGCAACCCCTTTGCTTCGGCGAACACGTGCTCTGGTGAATCGCTACCACAGTCCTTTGAATTGTATACAACATGACTCGAATATCTCCGCGTAATGAATTTCTTACGTGGTAAGCAAAGAAACAAAAAAAGCTGAAAATAGAAACATTTCCTATAGCACAAGCTTTCCACTTCAGTATACGTTCTTGAACGTTGAAATATATTATTTCCTCGTTGATAGAAAAATAGTATATTTCTGCGTAATGCGTTCACGTGAATTTCTCAGAATATTCATTATTTAAAATTCTCAATTCTCTCATACATGGTATCGTTATTTTAACATGATGAGACGAATTACCTTTTTCAAGCTTCTTATCGTCGAAATACGGCGAATTCCCCTCTCCGTCCAGCACAAACAATTCCCGTGTGTCCAGATCGGCGGTCAGTAGCCCAAGAGAAAGCTTTTCGTAGTGGTGCTTTGCGCTAGTACTGATATTTTCAAGGGTGATTTTTGATTGGTTGTCGCTACATTCTACGCGAGTGCAATCAAAAACTTTTATGAATTCTCGCAAGTGACACCATTTACTGCTGGCGTGATCTCTTGCAATTCAATAACACTACATAATATTGATAGTTTTGCGACTTGTGTTTAACGAATATTTTGAACGTAAGTCAGCCACACAAGGGCACGCAGGGCTCTGGCTGCTAACGCACTCGGGCAAGGAAGGAAGAGCACAAACAGATCAAAATTACTAAAAAATGCGTACCTAAGCTCCTCTAAAGCGCGCTCGGGGAAGGGAAGTTGATGCGAAAAACATTTCAAACCTTCTCAAGATTGTTGCAATCTTTTCTGAACAATGCATGCAATTCTTTCTCATCTTTAGCTTTTGTCTTTCTTTGAATGTATAAATTCAAAATAAGGCTTTGTCACAAGCATGTATAAAAATAAAAAACGTTTGTTACTTCAACTCCATTTCATGGGGGTGTCGTACCACAGGATATTAATGGGAGCTTGAAACAAAACAAAATAATAAATAATTGCGATCGTACAAAAATATTGCACATTTTGAGCAAACATTTAAATGTTAACATATAATAACTTATCCAGTATCCAAAGCCAGTAAAATTATATTTATAATTAAACACTAAAACAAAAAATATTCTAAAACATAGTAAAAAATAGTAAATAAAGTTAAACACTACACTACATTACTACTAATTTACTTGCGGATAGGTTCAAAATGTCTATGCGTTATATATGTGTGTATGTATGTATGTATGTATGTATGTATGTATGTATGTATGTATGTATGTAACGCACACACTATCATGTGATTCCAGTATTCGTGGAAATTGTTTTGGTTATAATTTTTAATTTATTGCAGCAATGTACCGGGGTATTTTAATTGTTCTTGAGGAGCGTGTGTGCTGGTTTTTGAAAAAACCTTTTGTGAGGTTTTGATCAGAAGCATTTTTGCTGCAGACTACTAGTATTAAGAGAGAAACACTCGTCCCTCTGCCGTTTGTCTCACGAAAAGACCTCAGACGAATATTCTTCACATTAACGCTTGTCACATGAATCTCGTCAGGCGGACTCTTGTCAGGCGGACGCTCCTCAGGCGGACGCTCGTCAGGCGGACGCTCGTCAGGCGGACGCTCGTCAGGCGGACGCTCGTCAGGCGGACGCTCGTCAGGCGGACGCTCGTCAGGCGGACGCTCGTCACACGGCCGCCCGTCGGATGAGCGCTCATCAAACGCTCGCCACTAACTTGTAGCGGAAGCGCTGGCGGCAGGAGTACCCAGGCCGCTTTTAATTGACTGATCCTCGTGCACTAGTATTTGCGGCCGGCGTGGGTGGTGGCGGGGGAGGTGCCGGGGGGAGGAGCGCTCGGAATCGCGTTCTCCTGTCGACGCCGGCCGGATGAGCACCGCGCGAGCTGCCTCCCCGCTCGCCGGCTTTCCGAGCCGCTGGCCCGGCAGCGAGCCACAGATGTGGCGCGCCTTCCACGGGGTGTACGTGTGTGTATATGTGTGTTTTGTGTGTGTGTGTGTGTGTGTGTGTGTGGGGGGGGGGCGGGTGGGGGGGGGGGAGCCCGACAGCTGAATGAAGAGCGATGAGGCGCCCGGCGGGGGTAGCGTGTTGCGTTCCATCCCACGCGAGGAGGCTGCGACCGTAGACGCGGAGGCAGGGGATGAGGAGGGCTTTGGAGTACGGGCAGCGGGAAGGTGGAGGACGAGACGGTGGTGATGAGGTTCGGGGTAGGTAATGGTGACAGGGCGACGTGTGTTGTTCAATTCAACCGGTGACGAAAGTAATTGAAGCGACACGTTCAAGGGTTGCGAAGGCGCCTGTTGTAGCTTAGGCAGCTGCAGTTATTATTGCTGGAATTTAGGAACCGTGCTTTTGCGTTTTTTCTCACTCTACCCGATTTGTGGTATTTATATGATAACGTTAAACTGTCGGCGACAATGGGCAACAAATAGGTGCGGTGACAAGGGTTTCGAATTACTAAATATCCCCAAAGAATTAAAAGAAAGAGAATGCTGAATGTATGAAAAAATGATGTGGATTAATTTGTAGTAATAAGTGAGACACGATTTCTAATCTAAATAATGTGACGATGGTCGTATTGACAATAATATTTTGGCGAGTAAAAGGTGCAGGTGGATATTATAGGCGAAGATGGTGATAGCCATGGTAGTAAAATAGATACTGGGTCACTGATGGCTGCGGAAGACATCGCGTTGGGGATGTTCCGAAGTTTATGACGGAGGTCGTAAATAACATCGGCATTACTAATGGAAACCACGGCCACACCGAGAGAGGTCTTAACCGACATTTCGCTAGGCCAGGACTTAGAACCTGCAAATGGGACGACATTTAAGTTCAGTGTTGAAAATTCATTTAACTTCAGATTATATTAACTTAATAAGAAAAGGTAGTAAAAATATATCATTTCATTCTTTTCTTCTTAAGTCCTGACTTAAAGGAATGGCAACCATTATTCTTTAATACAACAATTTCCTTCTACAGTTTCGTTTTGATCCCTAAAAAGGTACTTAAGCCAGTACATGCTATTCTATCTTCTTACTTTGCAGTAAACGAAAAATGTTATATCTCAATAATGGCAAATATAAGCAATAAAATCATCCACATATTATTTAGTGATGAAATAATAATTTTAGTTCTTTATACAATAATTGTTTTTGAAAGCATAACCAGAAAATTTAAAAAGTAAATACTTCTTTTAAAATGTCAGTTTGTATTCACTCAGGGGTCCAGATTCCATTGACATGGGAACCCTTGCTATGCTCAAGACGACATTGATCGTTAGGACGACGCTGGCGCCGTCTGTGGTGATGGTGCCAAAACGCGCGACTGTCGCGAGGGCGGCTGCGAGGGAGGCGACGGTAGTGAGTGGCGGCGGGAGATGGGCGGGCGCGCTTGCACTTAGATTCGGTTTCGTTAATTGCGTGTTTACACGCTCTCAGGGACTTCCCGACCTCGCTCCCCCATCGCCCTCGCCTCCCCTACTTCCCCTTTCTCCACCTCCTCCTCCTCCTCCTCCACCTCCTGTCTCCCGCGGGCAGGCGCTTAATCGGGTGTCCGGCCACCGCACACCCGACTATTTCGGGAACCCCCGTCCCCCTCTAGCCCCCCTCTTCCCAATCCACGCCCCTCTACAGCTCCAACTGCGCCTTCCCACTCACAGCCTCCCGTCCCTCCCAATCTCCCGCTTCCTCTCGAGCACACTGTCGCGACGACGACGGCGGCGGCGGCGGCGTGGTGGTGGTTTCGTGGGGAGGTTCGGCGCAGCTCGGCGACGTGGGCGGCCGGGGGCGTGTGATGAGGCGGCGGAAAGGGGGAAGTGAGCGAGGGGGAGCGCGGGAGGGCAGGGGTTCTCCCCGGGGAACCGCCCACTCTGCGCGGAGCGGTCGCGCGTCACTCAACGTGAGAAACGCCAGGCGCCGTGAGCAGGGGGTGTGAGGGAGGGGCGGAGGGGGCTGCACCGACGTGCGTGAGAGGGGACGCTCGTCGACTCGGCGCCTTACTTCAACCGGGACCCTCCGGGACCCAGGGGGACTTGCTGGGACACCCTGGGACATCTCGGGACCGCCTGAGCAATTTCAGCGCGCGTGGAAGGGACTTCCGGTCTTCTCTGTATTTTGGTTGCAATTTACCGGCTTCGATTTCGGCTTTTATTTGGGGAATGTACCCCGAGAAGTATACAAGTGGCTTCCTTTTTATGGGTGTTTTCCCAATTTAGTCGGTTACCCTAAAGCTCACTTAACTTTTTTGTCACACTGTTTGAACAGATGTGAAACTCGTGAGTAATGGTAGCAGTACTAGGTGTCTTCGTCGACAGAGAACATGATATATATGTATATACGCGGTGGGACACCCAAATTTATGGCAAGTTTCAACTCGACAACTCCCTCTCCAAAGATGTTTATGCATTGAATATCTGTGCTATTTATTTTCTATTTATTTTCTATTTATTTACTGAGCTATTTTGTCTTCAGAATTATGCTTAGCAATTCTATGGTACGAACCACAATGGGCGTATTTGCCACTGAGCTCAAAATGTGAAATCTAGGTTTAAAATTTAAGTGTTTCTTATTTGATCGCCAACTTATTCAAGTGTTCAAATCACTACTATTGTTTTGTAAATACTTTGTAAATAGACAAAGTGGATATTATTTTTATTACTCGGCATTTGTCACGTACGACCAAATAACTTAAAAAGGTTACATAAAATGAGCAGATACCAATCTATTTAAAATGTTTGAATGAATCGGTAATACGACCATTACGATGGCTCATATGACCATTAACAATGACAGAAAAAATGAGTGGCCCAGTAAGTAACAATAACTCTCTTTAGTCAAACAATGCGTGCCTCGCACTTCAGAGTACGTCTTGTTCCACTCATTTGTGTCCCGAACTACAAACATTTTACTCTCCATCAACAAGTTATTTGAATTTCGAATGTGCAATAAAGGTGGTATGTAGTTCAGGTATGCTATCAATCCCAAATTATTTAACTTACCAGAGAGCAGATGCACATTTGAGTTGTGTCATGGATGAAGCAGTTGTGTCATGTATGTATGTGTGTATGTTTGAAAGCGGAATGAAATAGTACAGAATAAAACAGACATTGAGAAATAAATTTGTCGAGAAAAACACTAGCAGAGGATTCCATTGCAAAGCATGTAGGGAGAGAAAAAATTATCTAGCTACAATTCAATATTTTTCTGTAATTCGAGAGACAAATGTGACACCGTGGAAGACGTTGAAGGTGAAGAATTCAAAGTAGTATTCGTTCACTTGAAGACAAATGAATAACGGCGACGCGATAGAGATTTTAAAAAATTAGTGATGAAGACGTTGAAAGTGAGTCCAACGGCAAAAGAGTTGTAAGTGATGAATTAAAGAAAAGTAATCTAATGTTTTGAATGAGTAGCTGAATGATGAATGGTAACCTTTCTAGAGGTGAATAGTTAGATTGCAGATTAATTCTTTAAGCGTGATGGAGTCCTCCCCAATTGATGAGGAGCAACAGGACAATAATTCTCGGGTCTGTTGCTTCCGAGCAGATTAAAGATTGACATGTGCTGTCCGAAAATTCTCATGGAAACGAATTAATTTTCGCCGATATAGTATCGATGAGTAGTCAGTAAGTCCTTAGAATTCAATGTGGCGTTAGAAACAATACATCCAGATATTGTTTTACTGATCAAATCACGGCTGAGCCCCGATATTAGTAATGAAACTTTTTTGAAAACTGTATGCTTCAATGTTATTAATAAAGCAGTGTGTATATACTAGAGAAAGAAGATTGTGGTGGGTAAAACAAATTTGTGTATTAAATCGGTTCTAAATAGTTCACGTTACATGTCAAATGAATTAGAAAGAATAGGACGTAATTATCTTTTAAAAATAAAACATCTTTTGTAATTTTAGAGAGTATTTAGAGAATCTTCTTTCGAGATTCCCGGCAATGATAAATGTCGAAACGATTTTTATTATTGATTATTTAGTGTTAATGGTGCGCCCTCTACTTAGGTCATTAGTTTTATAACTGCACGTTATATCTCGAGAGGTGGCGGTGTTCTCACATCGAAATATTAGATCAGACTCCGACCTACACGTCTGTTTGCAGGGATACCCTCCTCAAGTATCCCCCTTGTCGCCCCAGTCGGGACAAGCTCTAAGCTTCCATCGTGGCTCCTGACCTGCAGTGTAAGCCACGTCAGTGTGAATGTATTTGTAAAGGTAGAAGAAGAGCCAAGGATGATGAAGGAAAATTACGAGTGCTCCGTGGTATATTTGTTAGAGAACTACCCTGGAATTGGTTGGCTAAACTACCCCTGGTACTGATTGGAGAAATCACGGACAACCACCGATCGGAGTTCTTCTCCAGACCATGGGCTTCTCCAATATGTTAAGATCTGTAGTATCTCCCGATCTGCGACGCTGCAGGGCCAATGACAATCCTGCTACCGAGCTACCGCAGTGTGTAACAATTAAGAAAAGTGTTGTGGCTGGTCGTATAAATTTACTAAGAATGTGATAGGACGGGGGACTAAGCATCTCAGAAGACCGTAAAAAAATTAACTGGGGAAACATATTTAAGCAAGTGACGCCACCAATTGGGGAAGACTTCCTCTTAAAAGTTTTTTTCTGTGGTGAGTCCATTTTTTTGTTCTCTGCGAGACGTATCCAAAAATTAGCGACTATCCAAATGAAATGGTTCAGATGAGACAATCTTGAGAATAGAAGTTACTTAATAATCATGCTGTATGGGCTAGCACAAGTAATAATATAAACATCGTTAAAATACTAGTAGATTGAGAAATGATAGAGAAATGTTTGGTTACAAAGGTACCACTCAAATACGACAAGGAAGACACAGCTCGTTTTTATTATCATACTGAAGTACGTTGCTTGGAAAAACTGAGTCAGAAAAGCATTCCTTGACCGGAAATTACATTGTTCTCCCCAGGATACAATTCTTTAATGAAATGTCATTAAAATTCGTGAGAAGGCAAAATTTTAAAAACAAAACGTAATTTCTGAAACAAATTCTACAATGAAGGTTACGCAGCAAAAGTATGAATGTAATTCCTGTGGTAGCAAGAAACAATGAATCATTAGTATAAAGTGACAAAAGATTACGATGTTTCGGCTATTTTTTTTAGTCTAAAAGAGAGTAGAGTAACAATAAAGTAGGTTGTTAATTAAAATCCATAACGTCTACTCAGAAACTATCTCCACCAAATTGCAAAGACTCTCTGTTCACACGGTACCAACTAAATATTAGCTGTAAGTACCTGGGGATCATTGCAGTGGATAAACTATCTTGGAAAGAACGTAAATTCAAAATAACAGGGGGTGAAGTAGTCATTCTAAAAAAAAGTAGTAAGTCCAATGAATTAGCATGTTTGTTGATCAGATTACTTCAGTATGCCACAAGCTTAGGTGGCTAAGGGCATCAACTGATATCACTGTAGTCGCTCTGAACAGGAGAAGCCTGAGGGTTCGGTTCCGTGGTTTCTTCGATCTACACCACGCGAATGCCGGAGCATATTCTAACAAACGGACCAAAGACCGCGCACGGTCTTCCTTCCTTTTCCTTGTCCTATCCTCACCCCTTATCTACACACACTTACACTTGCACTTACATGCATTACACTACCAAACTTTCGGGAGACCAGGTGGGAGCTTGCTGCTTGTTCCGACTGCGGCGGTTCCCACTAATCGACATGTTGGTCGGCGCCAGATCTCATCACCCAGTAGAAGACGACCACTGTCATCTCCTGCGCAAAAGCATGTACTACACTTACGGATATCATGACCGTAGCAGTTTATTCACACAGAAACACGAAACACCAATCAACCAAAATAACTGTTGGGGCCCATTAAAGAACGAGCGACTGATATAGTAGGGGGATTACTTTAAATCTACGTTTCGATGAGAAACATGAGACAAAAGGTCCGAAAGTCAAGATTATCTGCAATTCACAGAGCTTGTCTTGCGGAAGGCAATGCATTGGAGGAAATTTGAATCAGGCGCCAAACTTGTCGAACAAAATATATCAGTTAAATGTATTTTTTTCATTTGCTAATAATAATAATTGGTAGTAAAATTATTTAAAAGTAATAAGATATTGGTAGGAACGTTATATTAAAGTGCCAATAAATAATTTCACAGCTTTATAATATATTTTGAGAGTGAATGATCATGCGATTAGCAATTTTAGAATATAAAAAATGTTTAACAAGTTTTGTTAATAGCCTATAGAATAAATAATATAACTACAGAATAGTGTAATATTTGTATGCCTATAATATTTTGTATTTGATAATGAAAAGTATAATTGTATTATGCTTTATTGAATATTTTGAGTATTGTGTAAAGATTGCATTGCAGTAAAAATTAAGTCGCGAGAACTTGACAGAAATAAACTCTCTTCTTCTCTAAATTACATTACTTTCTCTCTTTCTACCATTATTATTATTATTATTATTATTATTATTATTATTATTATTATTATTACTTGAGCACAACTTGCATTGCAATAATCTTATGCTCCAATGAGATAAAATAGGTTTAGGCAGCGCAGATTTATCTGGCGTCGGGAGACACTCTTAATGACTCGGTTTTCTGCGACCCGCACGTAAGAGTCACTCAGATGTATCGAATCTTGGAGCGCAGCCGAGATGGCGTTCTTCTATGATTCATTCACTAGGATTGTTGGATCAGTATCCAAACATTTTGGAACGTAGTGTCTGCATTAAGGTAAAATGACTGTAATTATTCAAGAGTTATTTTCTCTTTTCATAATTTATGTTTGCAATGCATCCTAATTTTTTATTAATTAGGTAGTCAATGAATTATTCTAATAATTTTTCCATTAAACTTGTACTGTGGGGTTATTACAATTTAACCGCATAATTGTTTTTTTATATAATATGTATTTATATATCGCTTATCCTCATGACTAAATACGGTAATGAACATTTGTTTGTATTGAGTCAATAAAAGAATAAGAAGTCAACAAACCATGTAGAAAATCGTCAACTTTTAAAATATTTTGAATATTTATCATTATAGATTGTGCTTAAGGCTTCGTATAATGAATTTTCTATAGCAACGGAAATAATGTTAAACTTATGGCTTCAGAAAATAAACATAAATAGAAAATTATATGCCAGCATTCGATGTGTCAATGTTTAAAATTCTTGAAGTGCACTTTTATTCCCAAATAATAATCAGCTGATCAGCATCAATCGATATAGAGAGTTCCACTATAACTGAGAATACTATTTAGTTACTATTTATAGTATGCTGTATATTTCGTACAAATTTATCTCCGCCAATAAATCGTTTCTATCCGACATGATGTGACCACACTACGAAAACGATATTCTGGATATACGACGAATTCTGCTTGGTAAAACTATCTCAATGTTTCATATATCCTCCACCCTTTTTCATTTGTGGAATGCATGCCACTCATTTCGTTAATCGTAATGGTGAAATTACGAGAAGAACGTAGCGTTTCATTTACAGTACGCCCCGGGAGATTGTGAGGAAATCGTTGTGTGTGCGAGAGTAATTATTGAATAGCACTCCTGTTTGGTTTGACGGTTCGTGAGCTTTTACAGCAAATTGCATGCAAAAGAGATAGCGTTTAAAATTCTGATTTGTTAGTACGTTCAGCAAACGTCAATTCAATGAACCTTGAGGGCATGGTTCTTCTGATGTTTCAAATCCCCTGAGGAAATTTGTCTCTACTAGAAAATAAATTACAGATCGTGTCGTTGAAAAATGTATAATTAGTTCATTATTACAATTTTTTTTCTTGTTTGCATTAAAGGGGGACCGTACGATATTATTCGTAGTTTTGAAAAGTGGCATTTTTCGTAGAATGAGAGGTGCTGAGATACTGCACTTTCGATGTACAACGTAGTTAGGGAAATGAAGACTGTTAACTGTTCAAAACAAAATTTGTTTATCGCACTTCGTAATATGAAGTACTGTATAAACTATACAAAAGCGTTTTAGTGTATTTATGTAATGTTTTTCTCTGTGGTTAATTAAAAACTACTGTTTACGCAATATAGCTGTATAAATTAAACATGATTCACTTTTGTCCATAATAATGGATTACAAGGGGATGAAAAGATTGACTTCGCCAATGATACGTTCAAATTATATAGAGAAATTTAAATGATTTTTAAAATTACACAGTATAAGCTGAAGGCATATTTTTTCGGATTTCATTATCGGCACGATTTCTGTTTTCATCCAGTAATTGAGTGCATGTGAGACAGTGCCTAAGGAATAATTGATATGCGAATTATCTATGACTGCAAATAAATTATTATTATTAATTTGTATTTATCTTTAAGATCTCGTTTGGTTAATATACAAAACTCTTCCATGCATATTTATATGTTTATAATTACGCCTACAATGAAAATTATATTTTAATCCTCAGAACGAAACATTAAACGTATTTCAGAACTTGTTTTCATGTTGCTCTTGATATTTTGTTTCCGAATATGTTAAGGAAAATTTTCTATGCCTGCAATACACAATCTTAATTCTATTTAATTTTCAAATTTACGTTATTATAATATAGTTGATCTCTCTGAATATTTTCCTTGCATTTGGTTTCTTGAAATACCCCTCAAAGAATCGGTATTTTTTCAATGTCTTTCAATTTCATAACTCGTAACAATAAACCGCAAATGTAATGGAATCAATTTTGCCATAATTTATACGGGTGTGGAACAATCGAAAATTCAAAGTGTATATGGTTTACATCAGTGGCGGCTGCTCCTTATGGGTCCTAGGGCGGCGCCCTCCCCAGAAAAAACAACCTCGCAAAAATTTGCAGGAAGTATTAAACTTGCAGTAAATCGACTCGCATAATTTATGCATACCACCAGTGCAATTTTTGAGCACAAATTTAGTTTTTGCGATTATGGGAAAGATAAATATTTTTGGAATGGCTAGCTTCGTGGACTATCGGGAGTGCGTCCGTAGCTGGTGCATGCGAGGGAATGGAAGCTTGAGGAAGAATTGGGGTTGGGAAAGTGCAGCGTCCTCTCATTAGGGTTTTGTTCAGATTTCAGAGTGTAGAAATACCTGACTGAAATGAAGGAATATTATTTAAACAACTTCTATATTCATTGCAATTAATATTGGTCCCACAGAGTTCGATTTTATGCCTTTCTTTCTAACATACGTAAAAGTTATGCTCTTATCAATTCGAAACGAAAGAACAGTTTTATTAGCTGATGATACAAATCCGTGAATTCCAATAAAGAAACATTGTGTACAAAATCAGGTGTTTCAAATTGGCTTCGAAAAAAAAATAGTAAATGAAAGGAAAATATTCCAATGCAGTTTTCCATTTCAAATAAACATTTTTGTACTCCATTGAAATTGAACGACGTGCCATTTACAGAGGTAACAACATTTTGGGGTCTCTTAATCCTGTCAAACCTCAAATGCAATGTTTATTTAAATGAAATGACTGCAAAATTGAATTCATTATGCTAGGAGTTCAGAATTCACTCAAATTCAGCCAGCCTTTGTTCTGCATGTTGTGCATATGTCGCGAATGTTCATTCTCGCATGTGACATAACACTTTATTTTGTGGAACCACATCTTGTAGCTTCGAGATAACTAAGAACCATACACAATTTTAAGTGCCAAGTAAAATCCTTTCTGCTGCATAATTGTTTTATATAATGAAAGACTACCCTGCACCACAAAAATAAAAATAATATTGATTTCACTACTGATATTTAATGTGCAATTTACGATTTGTTTTGTAGAAATCAAAGGACTAAATATTCCTGGAACTGAAAAATATGCCTGGTGTATTAGATTAGCTTGTGGGTCAATGACCCCCATCTCGATCAGTTTTGGTCCACTTTCACTGATCTTTTAATCAAATGATGAGATGCCCATTGATTTGCTTGTGGATATAAATGTAGCTTCCATGGCGCACGTTTTGTTGAGTTATCTTTTTCATAGTTGTGGTTGGAGTACAGCCGTGGGTGTGTATTGCTATTTTGTTAACAATGCTATAAAATCAAATCTGTAGTTAATATACTGATGCAAACACGTTTTCTATAACTCGGAGCAAAACTTTCTAGTTTATATGTTTCTAAGATCGCGTTGTTGGTACTCTTGTACATCATCTGTATACTGTAGAACGGCGGAGGAGGAGTTCGAAGAAAACGAGAGCAGATTGTACTTCTCCACATACGTTACATTCAGTTTTTAGTGTTTTTTGAGCAGAATAAAATATAAATAAAATCTCCTTGATTTAAAAGATATGTCTCAAAAGAATTATCAAGAACCGAAAAGGGGTGAATAATTTTAACGTCATTTAAAAGTCGCCATGAATGTATTAATTCTTCGAAAAAGAAGAATAAATGTGCTTCAGCAGGCCTAAAGAGAGAAGATAGCTTGTGTAGAGAAGTAAGCCTTCACAATACAATAATGATTGACTGCATAACTTGTTGGATTTTAACTTTATAGATCTTACAATCAAGTCAAGTTACAATGTAAAGGAGTGACATTCTTTATTTAAAAGTCGGAAAGAAGCTATTCCGAAAAGCCTCGGGTCCCGAAAGGCAAAACCTTGGCCCTTCCAAAACTCACGCATCGCACCGGATGCGGGTTTTGTTACGGGAAAAATAACGACTAGTGTAATCTAGGGGGGAGACAAGGTACAGCCATGCAATCCAAAGCGACACGCCTAGGGTCGCCAGGCAACGTGCCGGCGGCGAGCCGAGCCCCATGAATCTCTCCGTACTGCTGTGTTGGATGTGTGTGGGCGCCTGTAAAGTATTTGTTTCCGTCAGGCGGTAATTAGTGTCACGAGACGTCGAGATAAGTCACGCTAAATAAAACGGGATCGAGACTCTCCCCCGCTGCGCTTGTCACGTTGTCTCCTATGAGGTTAAAGGTCAGGAAAGTTCAGCGAACCCGAATTGTAAAGATGGTGCCTCGTGTGTTTTCCTCTTCAAGAAATTTCGAGCTAAATGGTTTAGTATGCGCTTCTGATGGAACATCCCAAACCTCAACTCTTCCAATGTCGCTTGAGAAAGATTTGTTATTTGAAAAGACGAACCTTCACTTTTTCTTCGTAGTTACAATATTTTTTAATATATATTTTTACAATATCTTTATTTTGGACTTTAGTCTATTTAAACGTTTTAAATCCGTTATCCAATAATCTAAAAAAAGAAATAATTTGTCTTCAACTGTGTACATTATAGAGTTTAAATTAAATAATTGATATAATAATAATTTATTTTATGTATTTGTATTTATATGTGATATTCCATGTGGTTTGGGGTCTCAATAAGTCCACGGGGCTTGTCATTGGATTTCCGTTACAAAAAAAATATTACATAAAAACATACTGTTGCAATTAACCACATTTCATTATTATCTTCGTAACAGTTACAACTTAATTTACTTATAATTTTAGTGCTGACACTGTAGCAGCCAAAAACGGAAAATTTTGTTGTTTCTCAGATTTTGTAGAAGAAAAAACATAAAACCCTTTTTCTTTTTTAAATGAAGTTCAGAAAATAAAATTGATGAACAAAATTTAATATAAAGTCATATACCACTTTATTTGCCTTATTCACTTTGCAGTACATTTTTCACAGTGTTTTTAAAGTCCTTCAGTTTACTGCATGCAGTGATATCGCTGTGAAGCTTGTATAATTTTGGAACTAAGCATTTTCAAGATTTTTCTCCATAATTGTTAAAAGATTTTCGTAGAAAATATTGAGGTTTTCTACTTAAATATGTATTTTGTTTTGATATTTTGTATTTTTGAACTTTAAAGTTGTTTATAAAAGCCAGAATTTGTACAGACCATTTGGAGTTCATGTTTGATATTTTTAACATTTCTACTTTGGAAAATTATCTATTGTTTGCTATTAGTTTTAAAATCTTAATTTGTAAATCATTTATTGCCTTTAGGTAAACATAACATCTTCCACCCCATACTTGTACTCCATATCTTAAGACCGACTCAGCAAGTGCTTTGTACACTATTTTTAGAGCATCTTAATTTACGTAATGTTTCATACCATGTTGTAATGCATTGTATTAACAAGCAGGAAGACCGGCTCCTTGCAGGCACCGCGCCGCAGAATTAGGGGACAAGAAAATACTGGGTAGAGAAAGGAAG
Source organism: Teleogryllus oceanicus (assembly GCA_964035755.1). Classification (NCBI taxonomy): domain Eukaryota; kingdom Metazoa; phylum Arthropoda; class Insecta; order Orthoptera; family Gryllidae; genus Teleogryllus; species Teleogryllus oceanicus. The sequence continues at coordinate 75,101,418 of CAXIVR010000001.1, read as the reverse complement.
TAGAATGAATAGACGGTAGCTAGGGGCGGAGGCACCCCGACGTATATTGGGAACTTCCACAAATCCATAGGAACTGATGCCCAAAATGCGTGGCGGCGCGACAGTCACGTGGCATGGTGCCGCGCGAAAGCAAGATAACTTTGCATGTCACATGATTTGGAAAGTATGTAAGCGAGAGCGCAAAGCGCGGTAGTGGACTTTGAGCTAAGTGAAAACCTCGCGCGAACGCACAAAACTTGCGCCCAGGGCGGTGCGCAGACGAGGTATGCTCGTAGGGCAACTCATGTGTTGGGACGCCTCTGTGGAACATATTTTCCACGGGTGACTGTGGTCGCCGGGGCTCTACGCTGTGCGCGTAAGCTCGCTGAGGAGTGGCAAGGGCCACTAGGGCAATCGGGGGATAGGGTCTATCAGAGATCAAACTATTTATTTGTAAATACTTCTTAATAATTATGTAAATATCTGAAACTCATGTCTGTGATTGATGTTGTTTCCATGACGTCACAATATATTGCTCCTAGCAGTTTTTTTGCTTTTATTGAAAAATAGCTTTTGTGTATTATTCAATTTCATGTGGTTATAAAAAATATCTAAATAGTTATATTCGTTAACATAATCCAATTTCTCACAATTACAGTTGTTGGATGTTCTGTCATTTAGTCACATCTGTTGTGCATGATTTCTTGAAAGAGCACATTTAGCCTAAAGTGTCTTAAAGTACATGATTTTTGTTTTTTAGATTTTACAAATAAATTGTTGTGAATTGACCATTATTTAGCTCAATTATTGAGTTCATTTTGCATCGTATTTCTCATTCCATTATGATTTCTGTGCGAGTATAAGATTATGACGTCTGTATACATATACATTTCACACTTTTTGTTTATTGAATTAAAGATATTTACATATATTATAAAAAGAACCAGGCCAAGGCAGATGCCTTGTGGCACACCATATTTTATATTATGTGTTGCTTGCTTCAATAATTTTTACTAATATTTTCTTTTTTGCAAGTAACTATCGAATAGTTCCAAATAGGTACTCTCTACTCCTATATGATTCAATTTATCTAATAACAGCTGGTGATTTACCGTGTCCAATGCTTTTGTATAATCGACAAAAGCGGCAATCACTCAAGAGCCTCTGTTGAGGTGGTGTAATGTTTTGGAGTTTTGTTTGTTGAGGAGTGTTTTGAGGACTGCTGTCACAGATAGTGTGAGCACCTCCTCTACTAATATCATTGTCCAGGTCATTTATCTGAGGAGAACATTCTAAATATACCTTTATTCTTCGATTTTTTCTTTGTTTCTCAGCAGTTTACACACTTCCAAGAAAGTTGACCTCCTTTAGATTTAAACTTGCGAGTCGCTCCCGATATAGAACATTTTTAGTGGCAATTACCCATACATCCGTGGCACATTATTTGCTCCTGTTTCATCATTTCTCCGCACTTGTTGCACTTCGTACTGATAAAAATACTATTCACACGAAAAAGCGAAATACTAATAATACGGCCGGCCCCATGACACAGCCTGTTGCGGCAGCCGTCGTCTGCCGAGGAGGCTGCAGATTTTAGTCCTGCGTAGGCATGGCCTTATTTGTAATTGTCCCTTCATCCTATCACCTCGTTATTCAGAATTCAAGGCGTAACAACTTTGTCTAGGATACAGCCGTAAAAGACATATCCCTATAATGACACATGTTAATCTCGAATGATAATGAGTAGCATGGTCAAAAATGGGCGATACGCAAATAATAATAATAATAGTAATAATAATAATAGTAATAATAATAATAATAATAATAATAATAATAATAATAATAATAATAATAATAATAATAATAATAATAATATAACGTGTAACTCGAAGGTTGCTTCGAAAATGTTCAGTCACAAAATTCCCTTATTCTATTAATGAATAGTATTGTAGGCATGCTTTGAAAGACTATTTGAATGATACACCACGAATAAACGAATTTCAAAGATAATCATACTTAGAAAATGAATTCTAATTTATAGAATTTCATGAGTTTGGAGAATATATATCCACAAAAAACTAATTCCAGATAAGAGCACAGTTAATCGACTATATATTGAAAATTTTATAAATGGGCTTAAACATTTCAGATGGTGTGATTTTCTGAAAATAATTCTGGGATTATCGATTATGACGCTTATGTTAACTCCACACGCGGAGCCGAATGACACCATCTAGTGGGAGAACAATACTATCACCTCTCGGGATAAACCATTTACTGCACTAACGGGACTAACGACCTTGGCAGTTGATTGGCAGGAAAGATCAATAAATTAAAATATCGAATCAATTTAACAAGTGCGAAATTTATTTACCATATCCCTGACGATCCTTGCGACCTCTTTCAAGAGCACAGCTTTCATTCTCTGGCAGTATGACTAAGGCTGCTCTGCTAGTCATAGATATAATTTTAGAATGCGCTGTTTGAAATTAACATGAAAAAGGTGGATGTCCGAGAATATGCTTCTTATTGTTGGTAACTTGAACTCAGAACATCCTTAGCTTTTTCAGTCAAGTCACTGGGGTATTTCAGTGTGTAGCAATCATTATTTCCACTTGAAGGTTCTTGATGTTGAAATTTAGTGCTGTGTATCATTTTATGTTTACTTATTCCACTCAAAGAACTGATAGAACGTATTGGAATATTGGGGTTTCCTTATTATAGTTCATAATATAGATTTGTTCTTTCCACCGATAAACTCGATTTCCCTTCCTTCCCAAGCGCGTTTCCGGAAGGTGTTCATGGATTCCCATTGATAATGTATTCGATTAAAAATATGTTTGGGACGTTGCCTTAACGGTGGCAGCTGACTATTATTGATTCGTATAATAAAATTTGTTGTTATATTTATTACATTTACAGTTTTCATTTGTTGGATATACATTTTTCGATACACAAATCGAAATATCAACACTCTGTGTATATTTTTGCATGATGATTCACAACCATTTCTGGATGGGCAAATCAGTGCAAGAAAGAGGAATTGCTGAAGCTTATTTGCATCACTCTTGTATCTTCTTTCAACAAAGTCTACATAAGGTTGCAGAAAATTCAGACGTTTTGGAGAAACAGGCACGGCAAAACAACATCGCCATGCATTTATGGAAATGGAGTAATTTCCAGGCATTAGAGAGAACACCAATTAGTTTTATCTTCAAATGCATGTTGCATATTAAATAATCTCCCTGATTCCCAGTGGGTCGATCACAATGGGGCGGTCTCGAGCGCACTTCTATAAAAAGAACGCGTTTGTATTTTGAAAGGCCGCTTCCTAACAGCCTACCTCGTTTACTTCGGAAACAGTAGCTTTTACCACAATTGCAGCCATAAAACTGTACTTCCCTGGGTGAGCAGAATATTACAGTTTTTTTTTGAATTGAAGTATATAGGTCTTTTGTGTTAATTACTTTTTCACAGTCCTTTTATCTATAAGTTTGGAATGCAATTTCCAGCAGTAAAGATCTCTTTCGGACCGTTCTAGCTATTTTAAAATATAGACAACGAATTGCAAATTAGAGCGATTAATTCTCGAAATTATGGTAACTACACTTCGTAGCAGAATGAAGTCAAATATATAGCACATCTGTAGTTCTACGAGAATTAACTTCGTAAAGAAAGTGAAATTATGTTGTTCATGTATTATTTTCTATTAATGATTTGATTTTAAAATAACATTTCGCACCATTGTTAATAGTATATACGAATTATAATTCAATTCAGCAGATCTCTGGGCTGTTATTAAGCTTTGTTTACATAGATTATTAAAATCTGGACATTAAAATCGTATCAATTATTATAAATCTTATATATTACTAAACTATTAGCCCAGATGACAAAAGTTTGAATAAAAATAATTTTCAAATTAATTTTTGATTTAAAAACTTCCTGTAATGTAGACTTGTGTGAATTTTAGTATTCACTTGAGGAGAAAAACGACATAACAGAAATGTGCCGAAAAGTATTACGTGGAAACTCATTGGACTAAAAAAAATTATGTACTTCATTCGACAGTATCAATTGAAGATGCGATATACACTGGCCAACTCTTATTTACAGTTTGAAAAAAAGTTTAATTTCGATAGCTTGTGTGAAAATGTACTTTATTCTTCGATACGTACCAACATTAGTTATTTTAATTAGTGATTTCCGTGGTTTCTCCGATCAATATCCGGCGTATGTCGAAGCAGTTCCCTAACCAAAGGACCACGAATCGTGCATGCTTTGCCCTTCCTCTTCTTTGTACCATCCTCACCCTGTACGCACACATTTACGCTTTCTTACACTGCAGTGAAACACAGAACGAGGGACCAGAGGAATCTTCTAGAGTTTGTCCCGCAGGGGAAGCAAATGATCTTCTAGTAGAAGTAGAAGTCGGCGCCGAGTCTCACGTTCCGGCGACAATGGAATACCACTCCCTTCTGAGGCACAACAAACACTACACTAACGGAACTAATGACCATAATAGTTGAAGTACCCCTACACATCAATCAATTTGTAATTTCTTTTTTGACTTAAAATGGGTAATGGTTATTTTCTGTTTGCAGGAGAAAGATAACAATAAAATGTCAAAAAATACATTATTAATTAAATATTTCTGAGCTAATATAACATTTTGTTAATGAAAGTGATCGCTAGCTTTGGTCAGAAAATACGAGCAATATCTAGGATCATCAGTTTTCATACTGTTTTCAATCTCGTAATTTTCTCGGCCGTTCTTTGGATATTTTAAAATAAATTTGATTGTTTATGTATGTAATGGAGGACATAGGTCAAATATATGTATACTACCGTGACGCATGGACTCTTAATGATCCATATGTAACGTTTATTCAGCAAAGTGCACTCATCACGTCGTCAAACCTTGCACATTTTTCTTTTATCAGTAGCCTAATAGCTCCCCGCTAATTAGCTGGTTTCGCAAACCCCCCACCTCTCGCGGCTTCTGAATCCAAAGCAACCCGATCACCCAGTGCCGTCGATGAAGCTCTATCTTCCTGTCGACTTCATCGCAGCAGAAATCGCCGGTCATCAACATCAAACTCGGCTGTCAGACCGTCCGAAGAGAGGGCATATGAGGGCTGAGTTCGGGGGCGGCCGCCGTAGCGCCGCCGGGGCGGGGGGGGGCAAGGGGGGGGGGGGAAAGCAGCGAAGGCGGCGGCGGTGGCGGCGATGGCGGCGGCGTTTACTGGGTCTAACGGAGCGCCGTTCTATCGTATGCGCAACCCGCGGCGGCGTATCTGGGTTAGGGGAGGGCTCCCGCCACTTTATTACCGATGTGGGCGCGCCGGCTTTTAAGGGTTTGGAGGCGTAGGAACAACGCGGCCCGCAAAGCCCCGCTAAACCCCCCCGGAGCACTTCCGGTAGTAAATTAGAGCGAGCGGAGGAAGAGGAGAAGGGGCCGGGGGCGGAGGGGCAGACCGCCGGAGCGGGGAGCGGAGTGAGGTGGGGGCGAGAGGCGGACGGACGGAGGGGTCACAGGAGGGAAGCGGTCCTGACGGACGCTAGAAAGGCTACTGCAGCGCGCATCCACCGGGCGTTCCGCCGCCGCCGCCGCCGCCGCCGCCACCACCGCCGCCGCCCGGGACCCAGCTGCAACGCCCGCCGTTGGCCGTCGCCGCGGTCGCACTCGCCTCTATCATTGCAGCGTGGCTAATCCGATTCGCTTTCTCTCTGTCAGGACACAGCCACCCACGGCATCATTTTCGTCAGTATTGTCACTCCAATTATACCAGCTCTTTTCTCTCCTCTTTCCATGTGTTATCCTTCTCTCCTGTGTATGCGTTTACGTGTTTATCTTCTTGTTTTCATTGATATCTTTCTCCTGGTATTTGTTAGTTTGGTTGATATCACTTTTACTGTATCGTTCATCGACTCGATCTCTTGCTTTTCTTTTTCTACTATATAATCTATCTGCTACATTTTATGTTTCCTTTATTTTTGTTGACCGCCTTTTCTCTTTTTCTCGTTAAACCCATTGTTCTTGCGTTTTCCCTTTGTGACTGCCCCCTTTTACTCGTATACTTTTCTTAACAATTTTTGTAATTTTCTTTTTCTCACTTTCTGCTTTTTCTCGATTATTGCGTATAATCGTCACTAGAACTTAGACATCTGGCAAAATGCCTTTTTATTATTGTTACGATTTTAGGATTTTGAACAATACGAATCGGTTGATCGTACATCTAGAATTGTTTTAGAAGATTTTCATTTCGCCTATTTTATATTTTTATGCCTTGAGTATTTTGCCTTATCTTGGTGGCCTTTTTCTTCCTTTTACGTCACTGTATTCCTTTTTCTCGATCAGGGTGATAAACAGACAAGTAGCATTGACAATGCCAAGGCAGGCGAGAGGATTCATTGATGCCGAAAAGATCTGTCGTTCACGACGAACACTACCGTACATTTGAGGATGGCGTCAGAACCCTTTGGAGGACAGAGTTGTCGGTACATGACATACGGCGCGCCCCTTCTCATTGCTGGCGATTATACAAGTGCGAAAACGAAAACTCTAATCTCGTTTTCACTGATGCCATTGCAATTTAAAAAAGAGTTGAGAATAGCATTTTACGGAGACATCGTCACGAATGAAATAAAGACGTAATCACCGTACCAAATTTCAATTTGACACTAACAATTTTGAAATTGTAAATGAAAAAGAACATTCTAATCGATGGAGGATGCACAACAGAAAATTTTGTAGGTCATGTGCAATCAAGATTACTAATATAAGAACTATCTTTCCATATAAGTGCCGATGTAAATTTTTTTAGTTAAAATAAAAATTAATAATCTTTCTTTTGTAATACATTCTTTTAAATGTTTGTTCTTCATTGCTTACATGCCATTTGCATCCCTATTTAAGCCAGAATAATTGGATTTTCAGTATCTCTTTTCGTAAAAGTAAATCCCTTTTTTCTGCATATTGTAGGTGAAATAAATGCTTCAACGTGTGAGCTCTACACATCACCGAATTGCTTCTTCGTACCATACATCACCATAGTTTCTCTCTTGAATTTCTCCATCCTTGCATGTAGTCTCCTACTCCTCCATCGTCACATCCCTTCCATGGCCACCCACGTGATTCCCACTTGTGCCCCATCCGCCTCCCCTCCCCGGTGACGAAATAATCGGCGTGGCACTCCGCAGAATTTATTCTTCATAATGGCGCGGTCCACGCGCGCGCGAGCCCAGCCAGGCATGGCACGGCACCACACCGCGTTGTCATAAATCCCCTATTATAAGCCACGCAATACGTCCTGGAATTTATTGGGGCAGATTCCTTTTCATCTTCTATATGCCGGTGACAATAATTCAACGGTATCATTGCGTAATAAAAATCGTTTTAAGAAGCGAGGGGAGGCGAACGACGAAGGAAAGACGAGCCGAGCGAAGGAGGGGACGCAAGGGACGAGAACCATTAACAGGGGAAGAGGTGTGGATGGCTGGCGGAGAGAGAAGGAAGAGGAGGAAGAGGCTGGAAATCGGGGGTGTATAATGTGGAGCGGAAATATTCGAGTGAGAGGACCAGGGCGCGGCTGCGGGGTGCAGAAAGCGTGAAGGCAAACTCACGGGTGCATAAGAAGGCAAAGGCATCGAAGCTTACCGAAGCAGACGGAGAAGACGGGGAAGGAAATTTGAAAGAGGGGATCGTTGCAAAACTCAATCACCGCGTGGTAGGTTGGGAGGAAATAAACCGTTTTAAAGAAACGTTGTCAACACACGGAAAGTGCGGAATTTCATTGGCTTCGTAGTGATGCATAGGGGAAATGGGTATCCAATTCGCGTTGAAAATCTTTCCTGTGTTCTCCTTTAATGAAATGTCCTTCTTTTCAGGAGTTTCTCTTCAAGAGCACACTGTACTACATCTGGAATAACAAGCGAATTATTCATTTTCTCGAGATTCTTGTAGTCACGTCAATATTGAAGCCCAATTTATTAGAATTTTCTTGCAGGAACATTGTGTCTTGTTAAAATACTATATTCCCATATGTGTTATTTGATGTTTCCAACAACACGATAGCGGTAGTTTAGAGGACTCTAGGCTCACTGAAATTAATTTTTCTTAAGACGTCTTAAGCAGTCTTTTTCTTAAGAAGTATAGCCTTCGTAAAGTAAATTAACATGTGTACATAAAAACAAAGCAATTTACTTTTAATACTGTGCCACATATTTCTGATAATTTCTTCAACCCCATTACATAACACATTAATTATTTTTCACGGCTTTGGCATCAGGCATGCAACTTAAATATTATAATGATTATTTTCTTATGTATGTCTACATGTATTCTTTGTGACTTTCTCGATCTTCGCCCTGCTGCAGGGAACCCACTTCCAAGAGTAAAAGTCTTGAGAAACATGATTGTATTTATAGATTTAGTATACACTTTACATTATTCTTCCAGCCAACCAGAGCAAGAGAGGAATCCCACTCCATTCCAAAAACTGGAGCATCTCTTTTCTCGTAAACGCAACTATTTTCGTCGTTTTCATCTCGACAGGATCGAACATTGGGTTATTTCAGCGCACCCACTTGCCAGCAACATATTGTTCTGCAGTGCTGGAAGCTGCATGCTGGGGTATAGCGCGGTCGACAAAACGACGATGTAGGTCGGTGGAGAACTAAGCGAAATGCACGAGTAGCAACCTCCCTCCCCCCACCAAAACTACGTTCCGGAGGAGAAGTGGCCTCGGAATGGGGTTGAGAGGCAACGCCACTGGGTAGGGGTAGCATTCACTTGGAAGAGAGTGGTGGGAGAAGCACAACAAAAAAACCTCTACAATAATTACGAAAATACTTCGACGCAGCCACGGCAACGAAGCAACCTCGCGCCTCTGTAGCGACCGCAGCGCGGTGGTTTGGTGAGGGAAGGGGAAGGGGAGGGATGGGGCGGTGGGGGTGGGAGACTGCAGGCGGCGGTTCAGCGGGTTCGGATTCCATTGTTCGGCGGAAGTGATTGGGCCGGTCGCTCTAGAAGAACCGTAATCGGGTTAATGGTCGAGTTTAGCGGGCTGAGGAAGGGGTTAGCCGTGGTGGCGGAGAGGGGAGAGATGCGGCGTGGCTGAATTGCACTTTGGCCTGGTGGACCACCATCACCTCCGTTAGTGGTCAGCCCAATTGCCAAACTCCTCCGCGCCACTGCGTCCTTCCTGGCCCGCTCTTGGCTCGTCAGCGGCGGCGTCTTCGTCTCGTGTCACCTTAGTCCTCCCCCCTCTTGGTCCGTGACACGCTTCGCCCATCTCCAACGGGCCGACAGCGACGCCCGACCTCGCCCTACCAGCCTTCTCCCTACTCGCCTTCGCCCTTCCGGCCCTCGCGCTGTCATCCCTCGCGCTGTCATCCCTCGCCCTGTCTTCCCTCGCCCTGTCTTCCCTCGCCCTGTCTTCCCTCGCCCTGTCTTCCCTCGCCTTGTCTTCCCTCGCCTTGTCTTCCCTCGCCTTGTCTTCCCTCGCCCTGTCTTCCCTCGCCCTGTCTTCCCTCGCCCTGTCTTCCCTCGCCCTGTCTTCCCTCGCCCTGTCTTCCCTCGTCTTCTCATACCCAACCTTCTCGTCGCGGTCCCCTCTACGACCACGCCGCTCTATTTGAGCGCCCCGCCCCCAAAACGAGCAAAATAACTATTAGAGCGGGCAAAGCCATTATGATTCCAAGAGAGAAAAAGCGAGCGGGAAGCATGAGATGAAGAATCGCCCGCGAAACAAATCGCGGGACGCCCGAGGTGATATTATTGCTATTTCTTTCAACTTGTTTCTTTCGTTTTTGTAACATATGAAGCCGGAGTGGGCGATGTTATTGTAGTGTGGTAGACAGAAAACGAATAAATGTATCAAGTTATATCTGTTTTGTAATTCAAGTATGGTGATTGCAGTGATTAGCCTGGCGTACAAGAATCATTTTTTTATTTTTACGAAACAAAACAAAACTAAATATATATGAACTTTTCGTACTAAATTCATATATACTTCCGAGTATTCCCTTTCAGGCAAGAAATTTTGGAGGTAATCATTACTAATTTTATTTAAAAAATTACATATCTTACTCCAAATTACTTCCTTTTGTAAATTAATTCGAAAAAGGTTGATAATGTGTTTTGGCATAATTTGCATCTAGAACATCTTATTCTGGTTCTAAAAATTGTCAGCTTAAACGTAAACTCCGTTTACTACGACTCCTTTTTTCCGTTGTAGAAATTTGTTTTGATTTACTTAACGTCGCACTGCATATGCTACAGAAAATTGTCCTCTGTGTCTGAGAAGCGTAATTGCAGGTGACAAACTTGAGTACTTACCTCCATTTTATTTTAGATGTTATTCTCTTAATGTTTGTCGCACAAAAACAAAAATTGGTTAAATATTGTTTAGGTCCCTTCAGTTCACAATATTTGCAAATTACTTAAAAGTCGTACTCCTATACAAAATTTAATGCGTTGTGCAGTGGTCAAGTCACTGAATGTGACAGAATGTGACTTGAGCACTTCACATTTGTGTCACATTTGTGATGTAACAAAATCGCTTAATGTAACTTCGTCTGACTAACAGATTAAAGAGAAATTTGAAATCCGATTTCAAAAAGTAGCTGACACAGAGAATGTTATGTCTGGTGGAAATATTCTGATTAGTGTATTTTTTCATAATTATTTAGCTTTTGTATATACCTTCTTGTTTTCTAATTGAAAGCAAAGCTCGTGTCACTGGTTAGTTGCAGTAGTGTTGCATACCACATTTTATTTGAAATTGTTGTGACACGTATATTGTAAGCATAAATATACAAGTAATATTTAAGAATCTGGAGTGAAATAATTATTCTGTAATTATAGTTTCGATGGCGATTGTTTCAGAAACACAAAAACTATTCAGCAATACTCACTGCTGCACATACAAAATTGTTTAACGCAGCATTAAGACTAGGGTACGTCCCAAATCCGTGGAAAAACAGCAATAATTGTACCATTTTGTGAACCAGGTAGAGAGTCACATATACTATCAAATTACAGACTGATTAGTTTACTCCCACAGCAAAAGTATTCGAAAAATTAGCTTCAACCCGACCAACCAAATATTTAGCAGATATTGAGGCAAAAGCTGACACAATTGGGTTTCAGAGAAAAACATGCTACCAGTCATCAGTTGCATTCACGGAATTTATAGCCAACGCATTGATATATGCAATATTATATATACAATCGCAGTGTTCCTTGACAATGAAAACGCCTTTGATTAGCTGTGGCATATACAATTACTTTATAAATTGCAGCAACTAGGTTCTTCACTGTAGGTACGATATTATTAAAAGTTTTGTTTTGGACCGTCTTTTCTATATCAAAGTTGATGCCAGGCTTGCTGTTCAACATAAAATAATTTCAGGCGTGTGTGAAGGTTCTTATCTCTTCACCATCTGTTTATGTATATCGCAAATCTAGAACAGATCAAAGATTTTGTTACAAGAATTTCCTAAACATTCTTAAATTCCTTAAAAAAAGCTCCTGTGTCGGCCTATTTTCATTAGGAATAACTTATCAAATCCAAAAAAATTAGATCACGCTACCCAAATGATTTAAAAAAACCCTTATTCAAGAAAGTCTAAAACATCTCAAAAATCTTCGTAAAGTTGTTTTTAAAAAATATGACGGAAAAAGAAACGAACTACGGCTAACAATTAGGTATCTTCAACTATGAAGTAGCCACCTGTTAATAATAGTTTGGAATGGTCCAACATAAGCGTGATGCAAATGTTTGTATTACCCCTGAAAGTCAGCAGTGACGAACAGGTAAATAAAAACAACAGTTCATAACCATGAAGTTGCGAAGTCTTAAGCTAGAAATCCCTTAAAAGGTCTTACGGATTCAAGGGCACAAGTGGACCTTTACGGCACTCAGGCAAGAAGGTAGAATACCTTCCATCCAAAATTATTTAATCAGTTGCTAAGATTACCACTGCGCAATCGCTATTTAATCTCGATAATGTAGTTTATCTTACAATATTTTAATTGAATTAGAGGAATATGTCTGTGAAATAATTCCGTGATAACTCCAGATTTTAAACTAAATGTAATGTATGAATCCAATTTCCCATAACATCCATTTCGTAACATTTTGTTATTATTAATAACCAAATAATATTTCTACACGATATACGATATTTGAATTATCGTATATGATAATGGTATTGGCCATTTCATTCATATACAAATGAATAAAGTCGCGAACGAAAAACCCATGTGAAAGATAGTTTGGTGGATAACAACAGTGAATTGGATTGTAAGAGGTGAGAAAAGAGTTGAGGTAAATTTAAATTAAATTAAATTTAAACACATTTCGCCATGGAAACAATTGAAAATACATTTCTGAATTAAATTGTTTATCGATATTGAAATTAATGAATCTGGAGTTACGCAGATCATACACACTTCGTGGAGACAGTGTTAATATAACAAATATTAACGAGAAAATCACTAAAATAGTTGATGAGACATAAATTAAGGATGAGACTGACGTGATCTCCCTAGCAATTTTTTCTCTGTATTTGAAGAGTTCTGCTGAAGGGAGGTCTCAGGGCAAAATTTCTCTCCGGAAGGTAATGACGAAATTCCATTTATGATACATGTATTTGCTGTACTTTGCAGTTCCCGCATAGTTTCACGTATTGAAATCAGCAATGTTCTATATGATTTACGATCTCATGAGTTTTGCTCTAAATGCACTAATACCGCAGCAGTCTGTTCAGTATTTTTAGTGCCCACAAACCTTCATATGAAATGAAATAACATACTCTGATTTATCTTTCGTGATGTCGACTTTTATGTGTACGTATTACACACCCGGGATCCGTATACATTGTTAACTTTTATTATGTGCTTATTTGTTTGGCATTTTCAATTATGTCACCTATTGGGTGCCGAACGCTACTGTGTTTGGCGCTAATGACCCCCGCCAGGGTACATTGACACAACGGTCTCAATCATGTCCATCCGAGGGCGATCGAATATAGGATATAATTAGAATTATCTTCCGGGTTGGGTGGGCGTGATCTAGTGGAAAGAGTGTTTCCATACGTTTGCGAGCTGTCTGAAAGGATACTTCGTCGGCAACAACTCCGACACTGATGTGTGCCGCAGTTGCAGACGAAATATCGGGAAACGCGATTTCTACCAAACCACGGTCATCCAGAAGATTGTGAATCCGATCGTGAAAGCCTACATTGCTTTAATGTGGGATTCTTTTATGACGCGAATGGTTTTCTTGCTGTGCATTTAGCCAGAGTTCTTGTACATTCTACAAAGATGACCTGGCACACTGAGGATTTCGCTTCTTTCGAAGACACACCACTCCCATTCGAGTTTGAATCAGTATACTTGGGTTGATGGTAGCATGTTGGTATTGGTCAAACACTGAACCATTGTTTACATATATATAGTTTAATAATAGCTTCTTGTAATTTTGAATGGAGCATTTAAATAATTATTTGTAAACAGTTAAAAGAGAAGTATGGAATTGTTGCTTTATAAAAGCAATGTTTAATATTAAATTTAGTCTCTTGTATAATTTTTAGTTTTCATATGTTGGTAATGTCTAACATAGGTTAGGGTCACATCGGCTCCCTCATTCTCTTTCAGCGTTCAATACCAATCCCTATTGTTTAATTCGAAAGTGAATTATCGTCAAATAGTTTGTGATTGTGTGTGATACAAGCGCTTAAGTTAGCGCGGTTTTCAGTATTTCCGGTTGCGATTAGTTTTGCAGCATTTTTTTTATTTCTCATCAGGCTGCCCGCTTTACCGTACCATTTAACTTCAAAATCTTCAAAAATGGATGATTGCGAATTTTTGCGATCAAGCAAAGTTAATGAGTCACTGCGCTTACCTTCTATCACTTGGGCCGACCGTATTACAATTTCAGAAAACGTACAACAATTTCTTAATGCCATCTTCTTTGAGAAATTAAATATCCATAATACTAAAAATGACACATTTTACGTTCTAGAAGATATACACTCCACATTTGTGAAACTGTTTACTAATTTTTTGGGTGAAATATTAAAGTAAAAGAACATGTAATAAGCTTTCATATTTATTAACTGTGTAATAAGCTGTATAATAAGATATATTTTTAAACAGTGTCTATTTTGTGCTTGATAATTGTAAACGATGGAATATTTGTCGACATGTATTTATAAATATTAAATCTGATAAGAATTTTGCGAGGTGTGCGTTAATGACCTCAAAATCAAGTTTTTCATCAAAGAAAGGCACCAATACTCAGTAGCGCTTCCTCACATGACATTTGTGCTAGGCGAGGTTTTTCGTGGCATGTTTCACCTGCAGAAATTTTGTTGGCCCTAAGGAAGTGAAAGTGGAGAAATCCGCCGACCACATTGTCCTCCCTCTGCCCTTTTCTCCATAGAGGTTATTCAAGCAATAGCTGCAAATTTTCGATGTTATTTAGAGGACGCTCAGATAAATTATGAGTGTGGCGTCGCGAGCGTGGCGTCGCGAGCGTGGCGTCGCGAGCGTGGCGTCGCGAGCGTGGCGTCGCGAGCGTGGCGTTGCGAGCGTGGCGTCGCGAGTGTGGCGTCGTGTAGTTCAGTCATATTGATTATGATTGTATGAATTATTTGCAACGAATTATTCGTTGCAATGATCTTTATAGCAAATAGGGATCGTCGTGTATTGCGGTACTTCAGTACAGTAAATGAAACGTAAATGCCTCTTATCACGTATCACACCCAATTACTTGTGCATATACAAATACAACATTAACATTATTTGTTCATAAACCGATATCTTTAACATAGTCGTGTTGCAAAATAATGTACGCTTTAATGGTGTTGGAATATGGTAAATTTTTACGAAACACATCTAAGGGCTGGGACGTGACTATTCGCTTATTTATTATCTACCATAAGTGACATAATTCTCCTGAGCCAGTAATGCATGAAGAATACATATTTTCTCGCATTAATTATAATATGCAAAATTTCCAAAACTTCAGGGAGTTCAACGAAAATACACTTGCGCCATTCTTTTATGCGTCCTGTGAAAAAAAAATGAAGAACAAATTTGCATCAGTTTTTGATAAAATATTTTTCATAAATTGCATTTATTTCAAGTGCAAATGTGGCTAAAATTACTCTTTTTAAAAAAAATTGAACATGACATTTTTGAAGCGATGATTTTTTTAAACAGGCATTGTCTAAGACAAAAATCTCAATATTCAAATCTGTTGTTTTGAAATTTTGTAGTTTTGAACTTTTTACAATTTTCGAAAAAGCGAAGGATTCTCCGAAAATTTGTGTATTTTTAAAAAGAAAACGAAAGAATACCCCAAACAAAACTATATGTTATAATAAACAGTACAATTTGCACTACCAATTGGAAACGTTTGAAGAAAACATTTGGAACCAACTTTGAGAAAATTGCGGTTGAGTGTTTCTGGAAACGCGGAATTTTAAGCTCATTTTAACACAAAACATAAATATTCGAGAAACTTTATATGACATTATTTAAAGCACATATACTTATAAATATAATAATGTTAACAAATTACCGCTAATATAAATATTAAACACGCGAGAGACAAGTAAAAAGCTATTTTTTTAATTTAGAGAAATTGAGAAAAAATAGAGAAATATGACATTTATGTCATCATATATTGCATTCAACACTATCCCCATCAAAAGTGTAAAGATAAAATTTGGAGCTCTTCTTGAGAAAATCTTGTTTTTGTAGTTTTTTTTAATTGCAAATATTGTGCGTGCCAGAATTGCGTGAAAACTACTAAAAGTGTCAAAAAATGTGCACGATTTTTATGAAAGAACTAATTATGGACAACAAATTTCATTTGAAGGGAAAATCTTTATTTTGAGTTTTGTGGAGTTGTATGAAGACGTCGAAGAAAATTCAAACTTTGGCAATTTTTGGAGATTCAGAGTTAACCGTGGAAATCGGACCTATACTATCTTTATAAGTGTATTTCACAATTTTTACTATAAATTTAAAGAAAAAATTGTAGCCGTTTTTGAGAAAATTTTGAAAATGTCTAAGGGACATCTAAAATATCCCCAAATTTTAAAGAAAGTTTTTCTACGAAAAACTTCTAGGTATGGTATTGGTGTTCACGTACGGACATACTAACGGACGGACGGACATTTGAAAAAAGAAAAATCTTTTTCCGCAACAGGAGACCCCAAAACGCGTATTTTCGTTGAAATCTCGAAATCGATTCTCCGTCGCATTACATAACTTTCTCTATACTATGTATACGAGAAATTAAAAGAAACGTCTTAGTATTATTTTATGCTCAATACCTCTGTAATAAGAAAACTATTGAAGTAATGCTTTCTTTATTTTGTCGCACGAAGGAAACGTTAAGAAGACGTTTAAGGAAGAAGATGGGCATTTGAACACGTAGACATATAGTACAAGAATTTATTGAATGGATTTTACGGATTTTCGACGATTTGGGGGAATTTCTCTAAAGAGATTTTTTCTGATATACTGGTTATTTTTATATGATAACCGTGCAGATATATGAAACAAGCTCTCTTCCACTTTTCTAATTAGAAATGGAGCGAGGAAATAATTAGGAAAGTAAATATTATGCAGAAATATATAATTGTTTGCTTTCATTTTATTATTGATTTAACTAAAAAGCAGTTACAAAATTGTGACGTACTATAGATAAAAGGTCAATCTGCGCAGGGTTTCTTGTGTTCTGGGATCTCTGCCATAACTGATATACGTTATTAGCTTTCGTGTAATAAAATCAATTCGCAAAGGCAAATCAACTTCAAGTTTTGGCTGTTGTCCCTTATCATTCAGTTCGTGACGGAATCAACTTGTTGCCGCGAGAACATGGAGAATAATTATTTGAATACCTTCATTCTCCGCAGAGCTAAAAAAACGGTAAGCAGATACTGAAGCTACATTTACGTCCAGAAGAAAAACAAGGGACCATCTCAGCACTTACTCAAATGGAAACTGGACATAAAACGTGTTCGAGATGAGAATCATTCATCCATAAGGCAACAAGCTCATTTATAGACGATTGCATGTTGCGGGTTTCCGAAAATATATCACTTTCTATACTTCCGTATTTCACAGTATAATCTAAATTTGCATTTTACATTGTATTTAAAAATATATTTTAACGTTATTTACGTAATTTGTACAGAAATCGTATATCCGGCATACGAATGAAATGAGACAACGTTCGGAACTGAGTCCACAATTTTGAAATTATGCAGAATACAGGGTTGAGTATGCGAAGTACAGTTCCGTACATTACGTTTAAGAGCAAATTCAAGGATATTCATTTGCAATACCGGAGATCATTTACGATGTGAGAGATGGCAGCCATGTCGACAGATTCATGACTCCCTAGTGTTTTGTTGAATTGGCCATAACTGGTTTAAGGGAAGCGTCCTGCAAAGTGAACTTTTCCAATTAATAAACTATTTTCGAAAGCGTTGGCTTCCAGGGTGCCTAAAAATATGTTAATTCTTCTCTTATGTAATTATTTCAATTACCGACTCTACGTCCTGAGCATTTGGACGTCCTGCGCGTTGTGGAACATTTGCGCAAATGCGCTGCATGATGTAATTTTTCTTTTGTCACTACGTATTAATATGACATTTGTGATTGAAATGTGAGACGAAGACCGTTTTTTAGTTTTCAGAAATGTGTTCATTTGTTTAGAGAGAATTCTCTTCATACGTTTCTGAAAAATATATTTCTAAAAGCTCCATCGAAAATATTATGAATGAAAACGTGATATCTTGTGAAAGGTCTTTCTATGTTATTGTATAAAAACTGTTGCTGAAATATAAACTAACGAAGTCCGAAATGTGACAGAAGTATTGAATGACGCCGCGGGAATTTTTTTGTCAAGTAAGTAATGTTATAACACGAACACGGTCGCTCGCTCGTGGCACATAGCGAAGTCGCTTTAGCATTTCACCAGTGAGGTCTGGGTTCGATTCCCGTCGAATTTCATGTGAAATTTGTTCCAACAAGACGAGTTTTACCGCTTTTCAAAGTCTAGTCGAACCCTTGTGAAGTGTCCTAAACCCTACCGTTTCCTAATCCCTTGCCCATTCTAGCTGCTGGGTAGTGACGCAGGGGCGTGTGAAGTAAGAGACGTGTACGCGGAGATGCTACCTGGCGGTCCTCTTTGACAACTGACTACACGCGACGAAACATAAAAATACAGCGTCCTCTGGAATAGAGGGATAGATAATGGAGGATTACTCCGCGCTTAACGCTCGACCAGGGGCGAAGAGACGCGTTGCGTCGATGAGTTGGATTAAGGGTGCAAAAAAAATTTTAAAAAATCATTTTATTTTTGACGTCATCTGTCAACTGGATTACAAAATGATATTTTAATCCGCACCCACTCTTTCGCCGGCTTCTTTTGACGTCTGTTGTCTCGTGGCCGCTGGTCCGAGGCCGCGCGTCCGCCGGCGCGTGGGTGGCGAGCCCGAGCGGAGGTGGGCGGGCGCGCGCGACCGCGAGGAGGGCGGAGTTGAGCGGAGTTGAGCGGAGTTGAGCGGAGTTGAGCGGAGTTGAGCGGAGTTGAGCGGAGTTGAGCGGAGTTGAGCGGAGTTGGCGGAGCGGAGCGGAGTTGAGCGGAGGTGGGCGGGGAGCGGGCCGCGAGGAGGGCGGAGTGGAGCGGAGCCGAGCGGAGGCGAGCGGGCCGGGCCGGGCCGGGTCGGGTCGGTCGCGCAGGACCACGCGGCTCCGCTCGGCTCCACGCCGGGGCGCCCGCGGCCGGGCACGCGGGTAAGTGCGACCCAAAATAACGGCGATATATTTATCCGGCTATATGAGCCCAGGATGAATGCCGCGACAGCTGCGAGCCTAGCGCCCTGGCCCGCCCTCCCGCCGCGTCCCCACCTTCCTCTCCGCTTGCCGTGAAGCCGCCCATTCTGCCTCCCCCTACGCCTCTTTCCCCCCTCCTCTCTCTTCCATCCTCCGCCCCCACACCCCCTTCTCCATCCGCCGCGTCCGCCTGCCCCTCGGCGCCGCTGTTGGTCATACATATCTTCCGCTGCACTTTTTCTGCTGTGATTCATGAGAGCCAAGAGCGTTAAAATTGTGCATTATATACCTTCCCTATCTCCCACGCCCATTGTTTAAAACTCTAGTTTGAAGAGCAAAAAGATGTCCTTAAGGTAGACGGCTTCATTTACAAGCCTCTTTTTAATTTTATATTTTGCTATGCGAAAGGCGAAATAATTATATTTGTGAACACACAATATTTGTATTCTTATAATTATAAGATTGTTTTGTATTTACGCGAATCAAAATATATCGACGATATATGTGTCGCTCTTTGATTACAATGTTTAAGTACGTTTTTCGTCTGCTACAGTGATAAGCATTACTACAATGTTTCTCTGTTTTTTAGTTTATCTTTCATTTATTTAATCTATTTCCTCAAATAGATGCAAATACATAATAAACTGTTAAAAAAGTATCTTCTGACATGATTTATATAGACAAGTATTGGTGTAGATAAATCGCACTAAACCGAGTGGTTTATTTACTACGAGACATCAAAACATCTCCAGAAATACACATAGTACAAAAGTCTTTTAAATAAAATGTCAGTGTTTTGGAGGGAAACACTTGTGTGTTCTGTCTGCCTACGCCGGTCAGATTTCGTGGGTGCGGTTTAAATTTAAAATTTTAAACCAATCATAACTTTAAATTGTCGCTTTACAATAATATTTTATATATATATATATATATATATATATATATATATATATATATATATATATATATATCTTTCTTTTTTTATAAGCTCAGAAGCATATAGATCAGCTTTAAGCGCCCAAATTATGCTAAATATATTAAGCAGTAAAATACTTGTCGTTTTCTTGGTAGAAATCTAAAGGTTCCTTCTCTTTGATCCAGGCTAGGAATTCGAAAGAATCGTGGAAAATAAACATTTCAAAATTTACTTTATTATCAGTAATAGGTCTCTAACTGGGGTCGCGGTCCTCTAGTGGACCGCAAGGCGATTTTAGGGAGCCTCTGAAGGGGAAATGAGATGAAATTTGGAGCAATTCGCGAATGTTGCCACGTCCTATAGTGAAATCAAATTTCGTTGCTCCTATATTTATTATAAGCACACGTTAGTTGTATAGGCATTTGTTATACACGTTATGTAAATTTGTTATAGGCACACTGAGTTCTTGGGATCCTACAGTGTATGTATTGAAGATGTGATCCACTGTGTGCCCAGAATTCGTCGGACTTTTGTAAAGAGCCAGCTTCTATTGCCTTCGTGTTACATGACTGTATATGGAGTTACACGGATAATATATCTGTTTCTCATATATCCGATTATATATTTGTCAGACATTTTTTATTAAAAGTATCCCATATATTAAATGTAGTTTATTTCAAGAGGTAGCAATGTACCTTAATGTTAAAAAATGTAAACAGACTGCTATGCAATAATTATTGTATTATTATTCTAGTTTTTGATCTTAGCTGCCACGCAAAAGCAAGCGTGCCGATATCTCTGTATTTTGCGAACCAATAGCTCCACATTTCATGGTAACCCAGTCGTTTTCATTTTTTTATTGCTTTCGGGAACAACCTTTCTGAAAAATCTATTTTGGCGCGATATCTCCAAATTACAGGTAATGATATGAAAAACAAACCAAAATAACTTTCTATTTTGCTTCAGTTGCTCAAACTTAACGATGTAATATTGGGGATTCAGGAAATTATGTTATGGGAGATTTATTCTTTACCTCAAATTCCCCCACACGAAGTTTCAGTCGCTTCAACTAGAACATGCTGTTGCCGAAAACTGGTACCCATGGAATTTCTAAAGGAAAATCTATGTTTCTGTGTCATAAATAAACTGTTGAACTTCCTCTGATACATCGCTCACCAAATAAAATAAATTGTTTCCCTGAAAACAAAGTTTCATCCCTGTTTATTCCGATCTTCAAATATTCTATCACATCTCATCTATTTGATACGAAGTAAAATACAATGATACAGTGATTACCAAACCAACCCATGTGTGCAAATATTATGCAAGTCAATGATTTTCAATAGTTAACATTGATAAAGATCTCTTAATAGTTTTTGGACCACTTTGAGGATACTTAAATTGTTTTCACTTTTCTCAAGAAAGAAACAAATGTTTTGTATTAAAATATTAAGTAATTAGTGATAAAACAAATTAATGTTTAGAATAGTTTAAATATAGATTAGTGGTGGAGCGTATGGCCGCATTCTGAAGTCTATAATGTTTCCTCTTAAGAGCACGTGTTATGACTAATCAGTGTGACCCTTCATAGTTTTGAATTGAAATAACTAATAAAAAGGAGGACAAAAATAAAATTACAGCCTAATCAAGTTTCAAAATAATAATTATTATTAGAATAATAAATAAAATATATAGGAATACAAATGTAATTATAAATCACTTTAATACAGCTTTTGGCGCAGCAAATTAAAACCAGCGGTACTACATCAACATATAATTTCTGGCATATTTGTAACTTTTCCAACATTAATAATTTCAGAAATTTCCACAACAATTGGATTTGTATTTTTAAGTGACTTGAAAAATTTGGGGGAAATGAAATTTTTTTACAATTTTTGATAAAATTTTGAAAACATCGTTAAAGATTCAAATAAAATAAATCGTTAACTCAGGGGTCACAATATCAGCCAGAAGTATTAAAGAATATATTTTTTTAATTTTTTATTTATGTAATAAAAAAACGTAACGTATGTATAAAAATGTAACGTTTATCAATTTTGGCGAAAATCATATTAAAAGTTTAGCCGCTCGTGTGTTGTTCACAGACAGACTCGCGTAGACAAGACAAAAGGTCAGACGTTTTTCCGCTAACCAATTTTTCGGTGTTATGAACTCACAAAACGTGAATTCTGACTATACAACATGTAAGAGGAAATTTACTATTTATAGGAACGAGATTTATCAACTTTTTCAGTAGCAATAACATACAATTCAATGTTTCCTTTCGAAAAATTCTCAGTTTTTCACTGCGGCATTACATAGCTTTCTCTATAATACGTACGTAGTACATTGAATGTAAAAGCATGATTTAAGATTTCGCATGCGATTTTCGGTGAATTGTGCTAATTGATTGTATCTTTAATACCGAATTGTTTAAATCATTTTACATAGTTTGGAAACGAAATAAAATTTCGTTTAAAAAAATATTAGTGATTTCAATTAGGAGCTTTAAAAAAAAGGTTTATGTATTAATTTAATACTGCCCAATTTGACGGCTCAGCGCTTGTCTGCAAGCTACCGGTTTGTGGAAGGAGCCCGACGGGGGAGAGGAAAAGGAGGCTCTCGGGCTAGTCAGCTATAGTCTGGACCGGGTCCGCTTAACTGCGTCTACAGAAGAATCCGCCTAAGAATGAGCCAAAATCACAGTTCGCCAAACAAGTGAACATCACATGTAATTTACAGAACTATCCTTCCGCCGCGACAGTTGTTCAGACACGCCTCTTCGGAAAGTACTTTCGTTATGATTCCCGTAAAGACATCACTGTGCAGAAGTCTAAGAGTTTTGTTGAGGTATATGCACGTACTTGAGTCCGAGAAACATTCAAATTTAATTACTCATGTGGAAAAATCTCTTAGTATGCTCTCATATTCAGTAAAAGAAAACCGACCCGAATGTAAATACAGCTCACCACCTTACAACACAGGCGCCGGAAACTCGCATCTCACATTGAAGACTCGGTTTTAAACATAATACTTAATACTAATCATAATACTTATACTTATCATACAAAAATATTATACTTATCTCACAAAAGGTAAATTCAATGTAATGTTCAAAAAATATTTTTTACAGAAAAGCACATAGCACTGCTTTCCCTAATTTCAATTATTACTCGTAGCGCACTGTATTTTGTCGGACGAGGACATCACAAAAGGAAGTGTCGAAGCCATTTACAAGTTAGCCAACTGCAAACGAACGAACGGAGGAAGCACAGTCAATGGGCTCAAGGTCACCAAGACCACAGAAACTTCAGTTATGTTGCCATCACCAGCTGTCAAAACGGTCCTAAAGATCTCTGTGTAGAAGAGCGCGGGCGCTTGCTGCGGCTCGAGTCAGGGTTCCCTGCTGAGAGGCTCAGGCAAATTTAGGCACGGAATCATATTGTGAAGTTGAATGTCCATGACCTTTGTTTAACTGGTAAACTGTTATTGGTGACATTCCAAATAAGAGAATTGGATGTAATATTTCTCTACTTTTAGGATTACTTCTCTCCGAAAACTGCACTTACAATAAAGATTTTATAGAGTCCACTGAAATATTGGGGTTGCCACACAACCACCATCGCAACCACAGAGCACCCACTGTCTATCATCACAACACGCCTTCACAGGAGAAAGCCAGACGGGCGAGAGCCTCCGTTTCAAACCTATTCCAAAGCCTGACAACACGAAACTACTCTTTTCTTCTTAGTTGAAGGACGTTGTCATGGCAACAGGGGAGGCACGCGTCAGCTTGAGCCGCAGGGATCCTGCAGGCAGAAGCAATGCTAGTACTTGGTGGTGTTCCATATGTGTAACGCATAGAACTGATAGCTCCATCTCGAATAGTAGCGCTATGTTTTGCTTGAAGAGAAACGAATTCTGTTCAATGTTTAGTCGCTAGTCGTAAACATTTATGTGAATTTTAGACAAAGATAATTCTAACAATTTTAAAGTTAAATAAGTTAAATATATCTTTTAGTGTTGTTAATCAATTTTGTGGAGAGGCCTAGCCTATCCGCCAGAGATTCTAGAGTGAATGATGTGCGAATCCAGAGTAAAAGACCCTCGAAAGTTACAAATACAACTGATACAAAACAGAAACACAGTCTAAATCTCGAGCGAACTCATTACAAATATGGTTGGAAAAGACTTAACTGCAGTGAATTTAAGCTAACCGGCCTGCAGATAACGGATCGATCTCGTTCGCGTTCGATCGCGCTCGCACTAATCTCTAGAAATTTCTGGATTAGTGATTGGTCTCCAAAGAGTTTTTTGTAGTTATCTGTAATATTGAATAAAAATAGGTTTGAGGGAAAATTTTGGTGGGAAAATTAAAATGTTCAATACTGTCGATGAAATGAGAATCAGTGAAGTTAATATTGTGTCATTTAGAATGTGTACAGATTTTCATATGTTCCACACCGATTTTTTTTTCATGTATTTTATAACTGATCATATATAAACCCAAAACCTTCAACAATTTTATGAATAATATATAATTTTGACAAAAACATGTATGCAACGTACGTTTAGATATAGGTTAATTAAATAAATACATTTTGAATTGGAAAAAATCCGTTAAATGCGTTTGTTGCATTTACTGGATAATAAGACAAGTCCACATTTTAAATAATTTTATTCTAGAAAAATAACACGTATAAACAATTTTTAGATTGTTTTTATATAATTTTTAGATAATGAACAGTTTTCTCAAAACTATAAGTGCATCCATTCAATCGATCCACTTATTTGCCCCATAAAAGTGGCGGCTTACATAAAGAGGCACGTTTGATCGCACTGTTGGCTATCCAGTAGAGATCAGTGGCGCTCAGTCGTCCAAACCTGGGAATCACGAACATTCGGTTCGCGTCTCTCACAGACTTCTTGTCGGAGTGGAACACGCCTTTAGGTACCTCTCCGAATAGAACAGAATCCTCTTTCCCGGAACGGTGGCGACGGCGGGACGCAGGGCATGCGGTGTGCTCCGAGGAAGCGTTTGTTTTCGGGCGGCAGCCGGCAAAACACGGCGCGATGAGCGACATATCGTGCGACGGCAGCGAAGCCCTCTCGTCGACAGCCTCGAGTTTCCCGCTGAAAGCTTCAGCACTCTGCGTCTCGACGGCAGGCGCCGTGCCGTGCGACGTCGAGCGCCACAGAATCGGGACTCGTCGCATCCGTCGGTCCGTGGAGAAAAATGGGTGAGCTGTTGGTATCCGACTTCAGCCGCATGGTATCCGACTTCAGCCAATGAGCTCCAGGCACCACTTTGCGTCACAGTATTAGCGGAAATTTTCCACGCAGCCAGATACCAAAATTATTGCCCAGTCACAAGACATTGAATCAGATATATGAAGCATTTCTTTTCAATTTGACATCTTTTATTTTAGTTACATCTCCATCGTGTTATTTTTCGTTAGTCACCGTAGGAAATTGTCACTCTACATCACTTTGAAAATGTTTCTCAATACTGCTCGCTCTCCCTGCAACATGAGGGGAAACGGTCTGGTCTGGCTTTTGAAACGAAGTGTCTATGTCGCGGTCACGTGGCTCATGGCGTAAATTGGTGCTGGGCAAAACGAGCAAGAATCGGTGCACCGGACTAACTCACCCGTGTCTTTCCACCATGGTCGATCTCAGGTCTTAGACGAGATGATATGCGTCTGCCTGCCGCGGCGCACCGCCTGGAGCGAGAATCCCGGAGAACGCTATAAAAAATGTAAAAAACGAAGAAGAAAGTTCCACTTGTGAAGGAACGTTTGGTGTGGGAGCGTGGGTGTCGCCGAGGAGTTGTGGATATGTTTTTCTTTAATTAAAGTCGTAAAACAATATGAGAGATTGGTAGAAGGGGAGCATTTCATATGAGAGGAAGCCGTGGAGATGAAAGCTATGAAGCACCCAAAAAATTGTTTAAAATGGCCCAACGAATATCAAAAATATAATTTAAAAATGTAACGTTGTCTGTTAGATAAATGTAAAATAAACAAATTCACAGTGTGTTCAGTAAAATATGAAATAAAAAATGCATGCATATTTTAAGTGGTTTTGGTTCAAAAGTAGGTGTTGCTTATATTCTAGACTATCATAGTTTATATATATATATATATATATATATATATATATATATATATATATATATATTAGCAAAACAGTGCAATAACTTTGTGACAATTTGAGAGGCAAATCTGCCCTTCGAGAAGAAAAAAAGAATCTTCATACCATTTCCTCTAAGCATCAAAGCAAATTTGACAAAAATCCAATCGAAATGGACATCTCAGACTTTGCGGTATTTTTTTTCGTATATTAGCAAGAAGACTGCAGTAAAATAAATAAGATTACGTTTACAGAATCGGCCTTAATAGCCGCGGTCGCTGAGCCTGATGAGTCATAGCTGCCTCGTTCCAGAAGGTGCGGGTTTGAATCCCGCCTGGGGCATTGATGTTTCTGTGTGTCCCTCTGCGGGTATGCGAATTCTGCTACTGTTACTGTTACCCCCCAGTAACAAAACAAAAGAAAATCACTTACAGTGATGAGTCGCTATATGATCTTAGTAGTTGAAGTGCGACCCTAAATAAATAAATAAATAAATAAATAAATAAAAAATAAATAAGTAAATAAAAAAATAAATAAGTAAATAAATAAATAAATAAATAAATAAATAAGTAAATAAATAAATAAATAAATAAATAAATAAGTAAATAAATAAACGTTTAAATACATCAGCATCGTTATAATAAAATTTATCTTCCTGTAATGCTTTCTATAATATATAACGAGAATTTTATTAAATCGTTTAAATTATATCGTTGATCTGTCTGTACTTTGCGCGATAGTCCCTGTACGGGCCATGGCATACCAGTAGCGTCCCGGCCTTGCGGCCATGGGTTAAGGAGGTACATGTGGTTAACACTAAGACATCCCCAAGCCTTATCCTGGTCTTCTCAACCTGAGAAATGAGTTTTGTCATCGTCACACAGCAATATATACAAGGACATTGCAAGGAAAACACACATTATAACCTTGCCCGGTCGGGAATCGAACTCGCGGTCGTGTCTGGAAAGCGAGCATACTGACCAATGAGCTAAACCGCGAGGATGTGTCGTTGACACTGATGTATAATGAAAACGATTTCGTACGTATACCAAATTATTCCGATAACGCCACCGTCCAATGCAATTATTTGCAGCAGCAAAGCGCCACACACATGTTCAAGACAACGTTCAAGATTCGAATGAAGTGCCTGTAATGTTTAATCATATGATACTAATAATAAATATACCCAGATGTAGTCGCCAGAAGAATATAGCAACTGCTCTCACCCACACAAGTATATGTCCCGGTCTTACGTGTAGTGCTATAAGAGTACACCGTAAGTCTTCGTCATATACATTCAGCTTGAATTACAGCAGCGAACTGCCAGTGAAACGCGGCGCCCAGAAATGATTTTTTAGCGACGATGTCAAACTGAATATTTAATGGGTTCCTGCTTTGCGCGAGACGAATCTCACTTCAATATTTTTCGAGTTACTAGATGCGAGATATGTATCCAAAGCTGGGAGGTTCCAAAGAGGATGAGGCAATGCTCGTTTAAACGTTCGGCCGTGTTTCAGATTATTTACGCATTTTTCTCATTATTTATTGATTTGCGTAAAAAGTGGGTGGAACGTGCAAAATGGGACAAACGTGTGTGTTAACTGAAGAATGATATTACTAAGGTATTAATTACTTTATCTCGCAGGAGGAAAATGAAATCAAAGATGTCCGCATTATATATGACAAGGGACATATCTTTAATTCTTTACTAATAATTATCTGTTAATTTTTTAATATCGAAGTAAATATTTTTTTAAAGCGAAATTTCCACATAAATTAATATATTTCATGTTCTGAAGCAATAAATGAAACTTTGAAAATAATATCCAATTAATATAATAACTGTAATGCAGGTTACCTACTTAATTTTGGTACCTACTTAATTTACACTTGATATTGAGTGCACTGTACTTCAATGTTTGTGTGATCCTTCATATTGTTAAATCAGTTTCATCGAAGAGAGAATGTCCATTGCGAAAGAAATGTACTAGATGGTTAGGAGTATTACAACATATCGATTCTAACACCTTTTACAGCCCGTGTTTGTCAGGATTTATCAGACAATTTGTTTGCATTGAATTCCACCTAATGCAAATATTCATTTTCCCAGAACCTCATATAACAATGTAATAAGATTTTATTATATTTTTTTATATAAAACAGTATGTGTCACATACCACTCTCTCAGTTAAAATTTAATTTTTAATATCATGATCGTGCGAAGTTATGTTTATTGTTTGCTTTCCACCTATTTAAGATAATTCACTTTCTCTCTCTTGCAGTTTTTAAGACAATTTCCTCTGTTGTTCATTCATTTGTGTATTTGTATTAGTCGCTTCCCCCCTTTTTCATTATGTATTCTATTTTCCGTGAATTAAGTCAGCTCTCACATTCAGCTTATGATTTTATTATACTCACTTCTTCAATTTAAATAATCTGAACACAAAAAATGCCAACATACCATGTTTGGAAATTTTCATATCTTAACTGTAAATGATATTTCATCAAGGGAGTGTCATTTTTGGATACTGGCATTTTTTATCGACCTATTTTATTCTACTGCTTGATTAATTAACACAAAAAGAAGTCCACAAAAAATACACAAATTAAGGCCTAAAATAGACAAACAATAATGTACTAATATGGATTTATTATTTTCATATAATTATAATTTTATTGAAACCATTAAAAATCACTCTTATCATCATTTTCCGACTTTTCGCTGCCATTGATGTATACAATTATTATTATTATTATTATTATTATTATTATTATTATTATTATTATTATTATTATTATTATTATTACAAAATAACGTCTCTTATGTTTTTGTGCCTGTATCGTTTCCTCGGGTCACAATCCTTCCCTTCCTTATTCATCATTGTATCGAACCAGAAAAATGTTTACTTCCTTTATGCATCACTTCGTTTGCTCACCCTTAATACACAGAATCAACTGATATCTGCATATTGCATTGCTCTGTACACGCGCGATCACACCAGCAATGTTAGCTTGTTACACTACTGGCATCTACGCTCGCATCTGCAGTGATGCACAGAAACGCAGCGGCCATGTTCTCTCTAAACCGCCGCCGTGTTAGCTCTTTCTGATTACACAATACACCTACTCTAATACCCATGACTACACCGCCGCACTTACTGTCTTTAATGGGAAGAGAAGAGACCAGCAAGTCACCAGGTCAAAAGTCTGAACAATTGCCAACATCTGAGCCTACGTACTTACTTCTCTTCTCTTTCCTATTGTTTATATCTTTAATGTTATGTTAGTCACGTGATAACTGACACTTGCCTGCAACGATTAGGTAAATAATGATGAATTACTCATATGTTAGGATGATATGATGTGTGGTATGGAAATATGCTTTTGCCGTCCACGAACTATCGTGAAGCAAACGCATCCATCCCTTATGAGACTTTCGTGTGATAACGCAGAGCGGTTTCCGCCGTATTCGTCCGCATCGATTACATATTCCCTATTTCCCTTCTTTACCCTAGTGTCTTTTATATCCAGTCCTATTCGTATTTTCTTCTCGACTACCAAATCGGCAGTGTAACAACGGAACGCTCGTCTCGCCAAATTCCGAGCTTGAGCCCATCTTCCTAACGAAATGCCTTGCCCAATTCCAAGCCTAAGCCTAAGCCCAAGCCCGAGTTCAAGCCCAAGTCAAAACCCAAGCCCAAGCCAAGTCCTAGCCCGAGTCTGAGTCCAAGCTCCTGCCGAAGGTTAACTCCGAAGGCCGAAGCCGAGACCAAACCCATTCCCCGTCTCGCCACTTCCCCTTGCCCTTGCCTTACACATACTTAGCTCTAACCTTCACCGTCTCTTTCGCTCTCTCTCTACCGGGGCCCTTTCCTTAGCTCTCAGCCTTTGCTCTGACAATTATCTTGTTCTCACGCTCTCCTCCGAAGCCCTGCCTACTGTTTTACCTCCGGCCTTGTCCTCTCTTCCTGTTCTTCGGCAGCCATTCCCACCCGGTCACCCTCGCCTCTCTCTCACCCCATACAACTCATGACTTCCGCGCCTCCGCGTGCGCGCAGCCGGGCGAGCGGGCGCGGCAGGGGGAGAGGGTGGAGGGCGGGTGAGAGGGCGGAGTAGGCGGGGGCGAGGGCACCCATAAATCCGGGCGTCCCGCGCAGAGCCGGCGGAGGCGGCGCCAACGCGGCGCCACGCTCAGCCGACGCACAGGCCGTGTGCGCACAGGCGCCTCGCCGGCGCGGCGACCGAGGGCGAAGCGGGGCGAGCGGGGCGGCGGGCGCGGCGGGCGAGAGGGGATGATGAGAGGGCGTGTGAGGAGGAGTGGGCGAGCGGGGTCGGCGAGCGGGGTCGGCGAGCGGGATGGGAGCGGGGTGGGCGAGCGGGGGGGGCGAGCGGGGGGGGCGAGCGGGTGGGGAGGGTGGGGAGCGGGGTGGGCGAGGTGGTGGGCGGCGGGGTGGGCGAGCGGGGGGGCGAAGAGCGTGAGGAGAAGTGGGAGAGCGGGTTGGGCGAGTGATGTGGGCGACCGGGAGTGGACGAGCGGGGCTGAACAAGCGGAAAGGGCGAGGGGTCCGGCGAGAAGGGTCGGGAGTGTGCGGGGTCGGGAGTGTGCGGGGCGGGAGTGTGCGGGGGCCGGGGTAGGAGTGAGCAGGGCGGGGTGGCGAGCGGGGAAGGCGAGAGGTCAGCACGCGCAGTCACTGGCGGGCAACGCGGCTCGCCCTGCCTCGCCTCGCCTGCTGCGTATATCAGGTAAGAATTCGGGGCGGCTTCCGTCCGTTCCATAAAGATCCAGCCAGTTCCTGGCAGACTCGAGCACATCTAAAGAGAACAAAACAGACCTGAAATATCCATGGAGGTTTCCAAACGACCTCACCCGCGCGCTCAACCGCCCGAAACGCCAGCGGCGGTGGGCGAGCGGGCGACGCGGCAACTGCGAAAGGTCGCCCAAGGAGTGACCCTCT
Organism: Teleogryllus oceanicus; assembly: GCA_964035755.1. Taxonomy (NCBI): domain Eukaryota; kingdom Metazoa; phylum Arthropoda; class Insecta; order Orthoptera; family Gryllidae; genus Teleogryllus; species Teleogryllus oceanicus. The sequence continues at coordinate 75,070,568 of CAXIVR010000001.1, read as the reverse complement.
TTCGGAATGGTTGCAATAAACCAACACTTTCCTGTGCTCCGATAGCAGACGATTTGTTCGCCTCCTCTTTCATACTTTTCTGCTGTTGTTTTTTCTTCGAGCGTTTGGAATTTCAATTGTTCAGATATCCTTCATGAAAACAGTACCTTTTCTAATTCAAATGTAATGGAAATAGAATTGTTTTTCTCTTGTGTTTTTGATTTATCTAGACCCTCTTCTCTCGTATCCTTTACAAAGCACAGATCTCATAATCATAATGTACTTAGCGCGGATTAGTCGCGTGTTTTCTGTTTTTCTGTCGGGGGTTGGTATGATTATCAACTGCTTTCTGACTCCTCATTCCGCGTCGTTGCCCATTGTGACTTTTCCTTCAATGTATTTTTAATGGGTCCGCAGTAATTTGAATGAAACTCGGCGGAGTGCACTTTCAGGGCCATACAACGAGCCCATACTATACATTTTTCGGTCTGTGTGAACAAAAAAAAAAGGCAAATCGGTAAAAAAATTCCAGCTGTAATAGCCGGATATGAAAACGACCAAAATGTACAACGCAAAAGCATTAGCTACCCATCGATAATCAATAACACGCCGAAAGAACAACACGAAATGTGAACTGGCAGGCTAAGTAGGGCGAAGGAGTGGAGGAGGGCGATGGCAGCGATAACGACCGACGCTTGCACAGCAGGCCATGTGGCGGAGGGCCTGCCCGGTCGCGTTGCGCTGTGATAGATGTTCCCTATGCACAGAGGAATAGAATGCGCTCGTACATTGTAACTGGGTATGGTGCGAATTCTCTCAGTTGCACAGCATTTTTTAATTGTTTGTGCAGTTTATGCGGAGTTGAGTTTAAGTGGAAAGATTTATCTCAGCTTGGCACGTGATAACATATCGTGGTAATGTACAAAAAGAAAATAACAATGCGTGCAATTTGAATAGTAAAAAACACCCTTTAAAGTGCACCTTCTGGAGAGTGTGAGACTCATGAGCCTCAGGTCCTGCCGGGATCGGTGAGCCTGGCTCGGGACCCTTTGTCACAGGCGCAGAATTGTTCTCCTAGAATTCGTTTCACCAGAGACGTTGGTGTAAACTCACACATATCTATACTTTTCAGTATTAAGAAATACATCGGATCAGACAGTAGCTACGTTGACAAATAGCTGGTGTTTGGGAGCAAGCATACAGGCGCATACAGCGTCTCAGTTTTTTTAAAAAATAGTTTGCGTTAAATTGCATTTTTGCAGAAAAACAAAATGTTGTTTGTAGAATATTCCCCCAAAAATATAACGTAAGATGAAAAGTAAACGTCCGGAGAAAATGGTGTTGAAGGATGTTCTCGTATTCTACGCATTAACATCTCACACGGTAGTATGGTAGAATGTTCTCCCACTTCATTTAAATATTTTAATATATTAAATAGTATCTTTAATATTTTTACGTATTAGCTGTAATATGATGTATTTACATATTATAAACCTTTTTCTTTTGGATATATTATTCTTATTGGATATATCTTCTTAAAAACAAACTTTTATTGCTTTGCGTGTAGTTAGCCGTTTTATTCACTAGACCGACACACTTCGGTTGTTTAATCATGGACATTTTTAGTGCTGTGTAACACATGGAAATTAGGCGAATTATAGTAATAAAGTCATTGGTTCATAATACAAGTAATTTAAATTTATACTTTTCAACGAAACCTTAATCATATCTTATTTTACTTATTTCAAGTAGTTTCAAAATAAAAAGCCGCGTTTCTATTGAAAAAATTATGTGCGTCGAACCGGCAAAAGTTTTTGACATGTGAGAATTATTTTCACAGATTTCATTTTGACATGAACCCATGTGTATGTTAACGGGTGTAACGCTAAATCCGATTATAATAGCGTCGATGGCACGAAGACATGTATCGACACGTATTTATGAGATAATTTTTATTAATAAAAAGGTTTCGTCAGCTGTTATCGAAGTAATGATTTACATTTCCGAAAGCTGTGTATCTCCGACTGTAAATTCAGAATGAACAGATGGCGAATGGGATCTGCAGAACGAAACATAAGGAATAGTTTACTGGTCCATTGATTTATCAGTCTGCTGCCAAAATTCGGGAAAAACAACATTGGAAATGGAGTATATAAACTGGATCGCTGTGAGATAGAATGTTGATAAACATTGTAGAAAGGCGAGTTCCACTGCTCTACAGCTCTTGGGAAGTGTCTCAATTTAGTCGTGCGTTTGGGAATGTCCATCACATTGCGATCCATTTGATTTCTTTTTCTACCATTTTTTATTCTCGTTTTCCTAATACCCTAGCAGCACTCTAGTGAAACGTAAACAGATCCTCTCTCTGTTGTACTTACCCCACGTACCTCACGATCATTTGTCGAATAACAAATGCGATATATGACAATGTATGACGATATACGTATTTGAAATTTTAGGGTCGGAATAATCTGACTTTTGTCTGATAGTGGTGTTCTCAGGTCTGCCTTTATTTGATTGTTTATCTACACCTGAAGTTAAGGAAGACATGTGGCAAGCATGACGTATTCCCATCACCGTAGCTAGCGTACTTGGCCCGGCTGGTTCTCTGCATTTGTCACACAACTACAGAAACTGAAACGATTTGTATTAGGAAACTACAGCATAATTTCTTACCGCGGCTCCAGGAGCGGTGGCTCAGTGCACCAACTGATGTCACTGCAGCGTCTCTGACCGGGAGGTCCTTGGTTCGAGTTCCGATGGCGGCAGGATATTAGACATTAGCTTTTCAGCTAGGTCGAATTCAGTTGCTGTCTGGAGGAGAATTCTAGCGACCGGCTGCTCTGATCGGTAGTTTTCTGTGGTTTCTCCTATCAACACCAGGCGAATGCCGGAGTTGTACCCTATCTAACTGGCCACGGGCCGCGCGTGATCTTTTCTTCCTCTTCCTTGTCATATCCTCACCTCTTACACACACACACACACACACACTCACACTAACATGCACTAATACACATGCCGGGAGACCTACCGGGGACTGAGAACTTGTCCCGGCTGAGGCTGTGTCCCGCTGGTGGGAGATGTCTGGTTGGGGAAAACCCCCGTTAGGTGACGGTAGGTCATCGCCGGATCTAGCCATCAAGCGGGGGAAGATCACCGCCATCTCCCGAGCAAAACACGCATTACACTTACGGGACTAATGACCATAGTAGTTGACGCGCCCGGAATCACAATCAATCAATCAATCACTTCTTACCCCGGCCTGGAATCGGACCCTATTACCGCCTCCCAGAAAACTAGTGTGCAGTCCATTACCAACCCGAGGGGATAGATTTAAGAAAATATTTAATTGAAGAATTGGCAGCACTACCCGATGTGTAAATATGACATTAGATGTTATATACGTAAGATGTTACAAATTATATGGAAATATATTCTTTATTTATAATGGACCGAAAAATTTGTACAACTCTGTAAAATGAATTCTGATGTGCATTTTATAACAAAGCAGAACAGACCACACTTTTGTTAGATAAAATAATTGCAGTACATCAGGCGAGTTATTATATTGTTTGTATTAGTGTTCCCTGCAATAAAAACTTTGTTCTCTGTTCTTAAATGTTATGAAAGAATATCTTTAAACGTGTTTTTTTTGTTAATGGAGAAAGCTGTTGTTTGTTTGCGTTTTTTAATTAGTGCGGTACTAATTCATGTGGCCGAATGTAGTGACGCATTCGTATTTGTGGGTTACTATTTGTGAGTTGTAAAGTTCTTTCTTTTACTTTACCATGTGCAGTAGCGGTGATGTTTCTTTCCACAGCAAATCCTCTTTTCTTCATTGCTACCAAAAATACGACTATATTTCTTAATATGACACACAAAGATAAAGCCATTACTAATCTTTAGTCGTACATCGCGATGTATCAAAAGATCAATCGTCGAGTTCCCCCCATAAGCTTGTCAAACGTAAGCGTGAACGAACGTGCGGGAAGGACTTGAATGTATACGTGCAATACGCCAGTTGTTTTTTTGGCAGCTTCTGTGAATGTTTTAAACCCTGTTTTTGTTTAGCACGATTTTTGTGGTTGACAGCTCATAGAATGAATGAGCGGTCGATCAGTGCCACAGAACAGACAGAATGTGTTCCAGCTTTTTCTCGCATTTGATTTGATATTGTGGTGAACCAGTTATGAAAATGCCGGTTTTGCCCTCCGTTTGTTAGAACAGTTCAACAGTGAAGTTAGTTCGAGGCCCACTACAAGTTCACTATATGAATGTAGAAATTCTGATTTGGATATTGACATAAAATTAAATTACTACATGTAAATACGTCGTTTGTTGATTGTTATATCGTATTTCCTCTTACAGAATTAATGTGAATAATTTGAATTTTTAATCTCACTTTTCGTGCACTAACACATTTATTTTGATACAAATTTTTTTGCTGTTGAAATGATTGTAATATACGACTATACTTTGTAAAGTCTCATTTTATCAGAGATGGTACTAAATTAACACTTTAATATCTATGAACTTACAAACTAAACAACGTTAAACAAATTAACCAGAAGGATAAAATTCTTCTTCCTAAACGTATGTTTAGAGTTCACAGCTAATAGAGTGAATGACCGGGAGCGGTAGCTCAGTGCATCAACTGATGTCTCTGCAGCGCCTCTGACCGGGAGGTCCTGCGTCCGAGTCCTGACGGCGGCAGGATTTTCGACACTAGCTTTTCAGGTAGGTTGAATTCAGTCGCTGCTTGGAGGAGAATTCTAGCGGCCGGCTGCTCTGATCAGCAGTTTTCCGTGGTTTCTCCGATCAACACTTGGCGAATGCCGGAGCAGTACCCGAACAAACAAGCCACTATCGCGCGCTATCTTTCCTTCCTCTTCCTTGTCTTATCCTTTTCCCTTACACACACACCTACACTATCATGCGCTACACTACCACATATTCCGGGAGACCGGTCGGGAGCTTACACCCTGTCCAGGCTGGGGCGGTGTTTCGTTGGTGGGAGAGTCCTGGTTAAGGGGAAACCCCACTAGCCTACAGTAGGTCGGTGCCCGATCTCATCATCCAGCGGGGGAAGATCAACGACATCTCCCGAGAATAAACATTTACGGGACTAGTGACCAAAGCAGTTGACGCGCCCGGAAACACGAAAAATCAATCAATCAATCAATCAATCAGAGTAAATGAGCGATCAGTGCCAGAGAATAGACAAAATGTGTGTTCTATGGCACAACCCAACTGAACTTCAGTAAATGTAGATGAGACTAAAAATACCTGAGAGCACTATAGCCTCAAAAATAAAATGTAAATCCTCATCGGTAGAGTCATTTTTTGTCTTTCTACTGAACGTTCCAAAAACTGTAATCTTGGCGAATCATTACGATACAAACACAATATCTATTTTTTCATAACAATTTTTTACTTATTTAGTACTATATTACATATTTTATATATTTTTCTAATTTTACAAAATTTTTGTTTTTTATCAATGTTCTTTTCTGTTATACATATTTTTTATGAAAAGAAGTATTCCAAATAATCAGAAAAGTTTCCACTTTGTTACTGAGTGCTGTAGAATTGAGATGCGCTTCGTGAAGACGCGGACGGATGTTCTTACACTCCGACGCGCCTGCTTCAGTTATCTCAAGAGGCGGGTAGTGCGACTTTGACCATTTTCACCTTTACGTGTGAAATGCTACTGAGCCGGGATGCGTGATCTTTAATCTTAATTTCCATGAAAATTTGGCTATTGCCGATGACTAACACTTCAATGAGCTATACGCTGCAGTGATTGTTTGCTGGTGGTAGATGTGCGAGGGCCACAGTTTGTACGCGGGCTTCTATTTGGTCTAGTCTGGCTGGTAAATTACCGTTTTGGATAGAAAAAGGTGAAAAAGTGTATGGTGTAACATTTGCATCAATTTGTGCTCTTCAGATGATGTTTAAAATAATTGAATTTTTAAAATTTGTTTATGAAAATTTTGATAAATTTCATTTCGAATTAGGTAACTGTCTTTTATTATTAGTGTATTTTAATATTACATATTATATCTGATTTTACATATTTACCACATATTCTCACTTTACATTATATATTTATATACATATTTAAACGTTTCATACTACATGTTTTTCCGGTCTCTACTGATCAGAATTGACTAGAGGAATGAGAGTTAAAGAAAATAAAATCTCTTAACGAATATGAGTTTAATAATTATATATTAAAGCATCTATATTGAAAGTTAATCGATTCGCTCATCTATAATGCTTCCTACAAGTTACAATACATATCTAAAGAATTAAAAAGCAATAATGGCGTCAATTTGTAAACTTAGAAAAGACCCGTCATCCTGCGAATTACAAGCTATCGTCCTAATTGCCGCAGTAGGAAAAGTCTTGAAAAACCTAAAGCAGAACCGTTAATTTCTTAACAAAACGAAACGTCTCAAAAACACTCGGTTTGGATTCAAACCAAATCATTTAATGTATTCGATAATATTTGAGCTAGTTGGTTTTGCGCGACACTGTAGGCAACATGTAAAAAAACTGGTCAACGCCAGTACTAGATGAGTTCCCTAACAATCAGAATCAAGTCTCAAATGCGTAAATTCTTTATATGAGCTTTCACACGAAATCTTCTTTGCCAAAAAGCAATAATATTCGCTACCCTCCACGTGCCTTAGTGTTAAACAGAAACGGAACACTTATTCCTAGACATATTGTAATAACGTCATATTAATATTATTGTAATCTGAGAAACCCTGGTAAAGGTAGAGATTCAATAAAAAACATCAAGATGATAAGTAAGAAATATCGGTGACATGTCATTCTCTCTTACAAATGATGAAATGAAAATGATGGCCAGAAAATACCTTAAAATTTTTCAACAGTTTTATGTTTAAAAGTACGTTTTACGTTTTAAAATTAACTATAACCTTTTCTTCAAAAATCGTCAAAAATAATTTCGAGAAAAGTTTACTTTACTATTGGGCGTAGCTGACAGGCTGCCATAATATAACTAATATTGAACTTTTGATTATTTGAGAGTTTGTGTTCCGAAAAAACTACACTCGCTAACATTTTGATTCACCTGATATTTAAGGATAAGTGGGACGGTGAAGTCAGATATAGTCGTATACCAATTTTTTTTATTAGAATTTAGTCAATTCAAACCGAAATACATTTACGTGCAAAATATGTTATGTGCTGCTATGTCCAAGTCACCATTCTATTTACCATTACACTTCCTTCTGCGCGGTGTCTCTTTCTGCCCGCTGCAGTCCCGCGCCTGCCCCCGCTTCCATCCCCGCCCTCGCTCCCGCCCCCGCCCCGTCCCCGCCCCACCGCCGCCCCCCCCCCCCCCCCCGCCCCCCCCCCCCTCACCCCCGCGCTTCCCACGCCCCCCCCCCACTCCTGCCGACTCCCGCGCCCACTCGCCCCTTCAGTTACCGCATCTGCCTCCCCTAACCCCGTTGCCGCTCCCGCCCACTTCCCGCCCCGGCTCCCCGCCCCCCTGACTGCCGCTCCGCCCGATCGACCTCGCCCGCGCCAAGTGTTTGCCTCGTGTTGCCCCCACCGTTTCGGGATAAAGGCCGGTATTTGTTCTCGAGGCGTCCGCTTTCTTTCCGCGAGGAACCTCCCACACGCCCCGCCCTCGCCCAACCCTTATCCGCCTTCGCTTTCCGCCTCCGACCGGATAGACCTTCCTAGGGAGGAAGGGTTCCGGCTTCCTTCACAGTCGACTACGCCCGAGAGGAGGGGAGCGCGACGCGATGGAGAGACAGCGCCCGGAGCGCCGTCGAGGCTCGCGGCGAGGCTGCACGCTGAGCGATGGCGGGGACGGGAAGGGAGGATGAAGGCAGTGGCGAGTGCTCTGGATTAGAAAGGATACTGGCAGCAACGACGGTGGGGCGTGAAGGCGTGTGGAGTAGGGAATTTAATAGATTTATGAAATTCTGAGTAATTTGTAAGCGGAAGGGTTTTAAATTTTTAAAATTGAAACGTGGTAGAGTGTGTGTGGATTGCGGAAGTGATGGTAGTTGGCAGAGAAACTTAACAACTACGGTGGGAAAAAGACAACTAAAACAGGAGATTTTTAATTTTTTTTGTGAATTATGCAATTAATTGTGGAAGCGTGCTGAAAGGTGCTGTGGATTGTGCGGGCACGTGCTGTGGATTTGGAGGGATACTAACAGCAATGATTGTGGGTAATAAAGACGTGTGGAATAGAGGATTTTAAATTAGATTAATTTTAAATTATACAACGAATTATCGAAACTTAGAGGCAGAATAACTTGCTACCTCAGCTAGCTTAACTTATCCATGACGTCGCGTTTCGGTTATATACGAGTGTTACCCCTTTATCAGAGCTACAAGAGCCATTCAGGGCTATCAAACAATAATTCTAGTATAACGTTTGCACAGTTTCTTAGGATCTGTGCAAAATGTTTTGTCCAGCAACAACCTATTTTTGCCAGTTGCAATGTATAATGGTTTGTAATTCACGAGCCAGTAGAGATTTGTTATTTGAACTGAACTAAAATCAAGTTTGGCATCCTATTTTTATTATCTACTTTTCGATCCACCCCTTACCGTCATTTTAAGTGCGTAATATGTAGTATATCAAGAGGTATGGGTGAAAAACACAAGATGAGGGAACTAATCCTCGTAAATTCTAACATGGCATGTGTATGATGAGTAGTAACTTAAATTTGTAAATCGGAATTGCACTCATAAATGGTTTTCTACGAATATCTATTGCAATATGCAATTATTCAAAGAAAATCACGACGAAGACGGACTATGATGAATAATATCGGTGGGATAAAAAATAAAGTAGTAATAAGTGTCGCAGCTGATCAACATATTAGTATTTTTAAGAAAAAATGTAATTATCAGTAAAACTTCTAAATAAAAATGAGGGACTAGAGGCCAACGACAATTAATGCCAATTGAACTGTGCTGCAGTACTTAGGGACTCCAACTGTACAATTGCGTATATCATTATCAAAGATGGATTGAGCCCTATTTCGACATTTATTCACAAAAAGTGAGCGAGAAAGAACAAGCGACACCAGCAAAGGACCAGTCATACGAAAGCGCAATGGACACGGACAGCGGCAGCAGTAGTGTACATCAACGACAACGACCAGACCTTCAAAGTAGCCTGTTTTTAAGCGGGGCAGCAAGAATGACGTTCGTATTCAACAACTCCGCGGAACGAGCATTCAGAACGAGTCCCGTCAGACAGCCCCACCAGCCAGCCCCACCAGCCAGCCCCACCAGCCAGCCCACCAGCACCCCACCAGCCACCCGCCAGCACCCGCCAGTCATCTCCGCCAGTCATCTCCGCCAGTCATCTCCGCCAGTCATCTCCGCCAGTCATCTCCGCCAGTCACCCCCGCCAGTCACCCCTGCCAGTCACCCCTGCCAGTCACCCCTGCCAGTCATCTCCGCCAGTCATCTCCGCCAGCCATCTGCGCCAGTCACCCTGCCAGTCACCCCTGCCAGTCACCCCTGTCAGTCACCCCTGCCAGTCACCCCTGCCAACCAGCCCGGCCAGCCCCGGGCGGTTCGCGGACGCCCCGGCAACAAACACAGGTCGCTCGTGCCAACACGCGCTCTCTCTTCCGAGCGCGGGCGCGGCCCCCCGAATTTACGGGTCCCGCGAATGCCGTTATTTTCTTGCCCGTTCCGCGGCGCGCGCGCTCGACGCGTTCGTCGTCTCCCACCGTGCGACTCCCGGCCCTCGCGCCCCGCCTCGACCCCGGCTTCTGCACCCCTCCCAGCCGCCTGCCGCATTGTTGACCGGGAGGTCTTAAAGTTCGAGTCTCGACGGGGGGCGTATTTTCGATGCTTGCTACATAACTGGGTCGAATTCAATCGCTGACTGAAGAAGTGTTCTCGCGGTTGGCAGCTCTGATAAGTAGTGTTCTGTAATTTCTTCGATCAATTTCAGCAGAATCCCGGAGCAGTGCCTTAACAAACGGGCTACGGACCGAGCGCGATCTTTCCTTCCTCTTCCTTGACTTAACTTTTCCTCCTTTACCCATACTACATGAACTACACTACCACAGGACAGGAGCTAGAACAGGTGGCGGTTGGCGTCGCATCACGTGGATCACCGTCATCTCCCGGGTTATAAAATGCACTACACTTACGAGTCTAATGAGCTAAGTGGTTGACTCGTCCGGAAAAATTATTCACTGACTCGTTTGCGCTCACCCGGTCCCCGTCCGCTTCATTTTAGTTTTTCGACGCGGTCCCCTGCGTCCTGTCGTACTCTTATTGGGTGAAGCATTTTTGTTCAGCGGCCTCGCGCCGCTCATATCTCGCTCTCCTACAAATCCTCTCCATAGAGTCAATTTCGCCTTTCTTACGGTCTTGCTTTCGCCCTCGGAGTTGCACGTGTTCTCGTCCCTGTCCTTGCCAAACCGCCGCTTTCGCTCTGTCCACCCCTACTCATAGTCTCCGTCTCCGTCCACGATTTCGTTCCCCCGCCCTGCGTTGACTTTGCACTCCCTGCGCATTTTCCTCCGTCCTTGTCCTACCTCGCCCCTGCCCTTGCCCTCTCGCCTTCGACCTGTCCCGCGCCACCGGCGTTTTAAAACTGGCCGCTTTCTGCGGTTTCTGGTTATTTGTATGTTTGATCTACTTTCATTTTCCGCAGTGCGGTTTACATTGACTAAAACGTGAAAACGCATTACCGACTTTTTGTTCGATATTTTTGCCGGTTTGTTCGGAGCCGCGCCCTGCACCATTCCCCCACTCCCCCTCCCCCCGCCGTCCGTCTCCCGCGCGCCGCCACCCGTCCCTCCCCGGCTTCCGCGGCTGCTGTAGACGGTGGCTGCTCTCGCCTCGTATTCATTACTGTGCTTTTTGCGGCTCTTCGCGGTGAGACGAGAGGCCGGCGCTGGGCGGCGGCTGCGGTGGAGGGGTTGGAAGGGGAGGGCGGGGCCACAGAGGTGAAGCGGCGGCGGCGGCGGTGCAAGAGCTCTCGTTCACGAGTAACCGCCTCCCGATCGGTGTTCGGTTTAAACTTCTCGTCGACTGCGCGAGAGGCTTGGGAGGTGGAGAGGCGGAGGCGGAGACGGCGGAGGTGCCGGAGGTGGGGCGGGGCGACGCGGGAGCGGAGGCGGTTGCGGGGGCGGAGACGGGGGGCGATGCAGGAGGGGGATCGGTAGCCCGTAGCCTTGCTGCGAGGTGCGAGGTCTCCAGGCCGAGCAACAGCCATGAGTAGCAGACGGCTCCACCAAACGGGTTTCGGAAGCTGGAGTCGTACGAAGCGTAAGAAAGTAGTGTGGGAGTAACCTGTGTATTGTAGTTCGTGAAGTTTAGAGATGCGAGAAGAAGAAAAAACTTGTTGCCGTGGGCGATTTAACAGCAATGGTTCGAAAGTAAAGTCTGCGAGATAAATGTGCGTTTGGAAGAATTTGAAACAGCTATTAGATCGTGAATGTTGATCGGAAAAATTTTAAGTTGAAACGTGGATAGTTAAAAACTTCACAATAAAGATAAGCGCCATAAAACGAAAACTTAATGTTGCGTGAGATAAACGATTTGCGTTGACAGTTTACATTACTAGAAAAACAGTGACAAAAGGCGTTTTTATCTGAACGAGTGGAATGTTGAGCTATAAATAATGACCATTTTCCTTCGGTGTTTGAGAAAAAAGTGTTAAGTAGGCAATGAACATATTTTGTAAAAGAGCTGTTAACTGATGAAATAATAATAATAATAATAATAATAATAATAATAATAATAATAATAAATAAGGCCTTGGTACACCAGTATTTCAAAATTAAAACTCAAAAAGTATTTCAAATAAAGCTCAATGGAGGAAATTTCAATGACAGTAGGAAGTACGTAATTATGACTTTTATTATCATGAATGAAGAAATGAAAGAAGACAGAAAAATGGAGAAGAGAAAGAGAAGAATTTAGAGAATGAAAAGAGTGAGAGGAACAGAGACAACTGACGAAATGTGAGGGCTAGAGAGGACGAGGGGATGACGAGCACGAGACTTTGGCGAATTAAAAAAACTAGAAACAAACTAACAAAAAAGCCTCCGCGCCGTGTGTCACTGGAAACTAAAAGGGCTCGGCCAGCGAACCGGGTCCCTCTGCACGCGCGAGAGGGCGCGAAGGCGGACATCCGCACCAGCCGGGAGGGGGGCGTGGCGCGGGGCCGGGGGGAGCGGACAGCGTGAGCAGCGGGCGACAGGTGCGGGGCGGCGGCCCCGGCCGCGCTGTCGCGGCGACTGACCAGCGCAAACAAAACCTGACGCTCGCAGCGGGTTAGTTCCGCCGGCGCGGCGTCGCGCCCGTGTTGTTTTATGTGCCTTTCAAGCGGCAACGAGCACCGCCGCGGCGCACCGCGCCCCGCGCGCCGAGGCGACGAGAGCGGCTTGGCGTCGGATTGACAAGCGCGCTCGCGGGTCGCCGGACGGGTCGGGCCAGCGTGGGAGGGCGTGGGGTCCCTGTAGGCAACGGGTACAGACGATGGGTGTCGGCAGCCTAGAAGATGCGGAGAGGTAAGATAGAGTGGAGTGAAGTGAAGTGGAAAGGAGAGAAAAGTACGTGAAGGGAAGCCGAAAGGCATGGTGAAGATGAAGAGAAGAGAGAGGTACTTGGAAAGAGATATGGTACGACAGAGTGAAAAGGGGGAATAAATCGGAAGGAAGAGAGAGGAATGGAGAGAGAAACGAGCGAATGAAGGGAGAAGGCTAGGAGAGAAGAGGAGAAGAAAAAATGTAGAGAAAGAGGTCATCATGAGACGCGAATAAGAGCGGTCAGGAGAAGAGAAATCTTTGGGGATCGGAAACTGAGAAAGAATTCAGAAAGGAACTTTTGAGGGGAGAAAGGAGTTGTTGAAAGTGAGGTGAATGTGATACGGCGCGTGCAATTTGTCGTGCATCTCCGTTGTGGACAGTCCTGGTCCCTGAATTCAAGTGGCCGGGGCTAACGCCAGAATTCGGTAATGCCAAGGTAGCTTTCACTAACATAACACAAATATCAAAAGTCGATAGCGATAAAGTCAAGAAGACATGTTTTTTTATAAACAGGCGAACAATTATTTTGCCTAATTCCTTAAAATAAATGAACATTAATATAAAATAAACAACAAAATCATTTACTAATTACATCATTATTACATAAAAACACAAATTAATTTTAACATCTCAATACAACCTTAATATCAAAACATAAAAATAATGCTCCAAAAATGAAATATAAAGTTCCATTGTCTTTATGATTAGTAGAAAATAATCATCGTTGCGATAAAGTGGCTGAATGATAGACGATAGATTGTAAATATTTTTATGAAAGTTTTTTCCTGTATCATATAGGTTTTATATTCAATAATGATTTTAGACTGCAATTCTAAAGGTGTAATTTTACTAAGACCTAAAATATCATTATTTTATTTTCAGCTTTGAAGGCTAATAGTTTCACTAATAGTCAGCACTCAGTCGGTCGTCGCCATGTGCTGGGTGGGTGGAGGGTGGCTGGCAGCGGCAGCGGCGGCGGCAAAGGCGGCGGCGAAGGCAGATAGGTTGGCGGTGGGTCGCTCGTTTCGGCACGTCCGTCGAGTCCCATCTCGGTCAACCCGAAGGCAACCGTAGTGGGACGCCGGCGATCACTTTCGCGCTCACGAAGAGCGGGAAACAAGCGACGATTTCTGAGGCCGTACGTGGTCTTATTTACCGTCAGTGGGGGTGGCGTTGCCCTAGTGCCTAGGAGCACACACAGGGGCGCGCGGGTGGCGAGCGGTCAGCCTACACATTTAGGCACCATACCAGCGCGGCCCGAGCGGAGGGCGAGCGGCGAGTCGCATCGCCTCACCACCATTTGTTATTACTGAAGTATGTATTTTCATTAGAGTTGACGGAACATTCTGCGTTGTTACTAACCTTAGAACCTACTTATTTCACACTAAATTAACATTGTTAGTTTTTAAATTAATAAATTGTATTTATAATTACAGCGTATATTTCTTCACTATGTCATCATTAACCTATTAATAAAATTTAGTTACAATGATATAATTCTTGGAATATTGAATTTTTTCTTAACACTAATAACAGTTCATTGTAATTTTGTACATGTGCACGAAATTGATAATTTTGCTCACGCGAGTGATTTCGATAGTAATGTGAGATGACATTTTACATAAGCTAGAGGGCAACACTTCGCATGAATAGATTAGAAGATATGCTAGAAATGCTTTCTAATTCTCTATTTTGGAGGTGTCGACTCTTCTAGTGCAGCTCACTGCGGAACTCGGAGGAAAGATCTCACCTATATCGGAATATTTTCCTTTTTATTGTGATGCAAAATGTCAAGACCGGTCGGCTTATTTGCATTCACAAACTCGACGTCTAGGAATTTATGGCGCTTATAATGTCCGACGTGCAAGCAAACATAAATAAATTTAGCAGGTTTTCGCAAAATTGTGTGGTGTGTAGAAACAGTAAAATATTGGTAAATTTTATATATGTTAACTCGTTAATATTTAGTAAGCAATGAAACTACGCATGATTTTGAAAACCTGCGGCAACAAAGCTACTGACTTTTCCCGCAAAAAAAGAAGAAAAATAACGAATTACACATGTTTAAAATCCTAAAATGATTTTATTTGCACACCTCAGTAGTGAAAATGCAATAAAACGACTAAAAGCAAAACCCAACTTTTCATGGACAATTCATTCATTTGCTACAAATGAAAATGTTATTGATAAACTATTTTGTTGCTTTTAAAGTTCCTTCAAGAGCAAAGCTCTTAAGCAGCAAAGGTTTTCAACACAGTTCGATAATATGTTGTCTTGCACAGTTTTGTGTACTTGTATAATATACAAGTACACAAGCCCTGCACTCAAAGGCGACACGGGGACGGTTCCCCTTGAAAATTTTTAAAGGGGCCCTATAATAAAATATTTTAATTCCGTAAATATCAAATTTCTCATTTTCAATTTTTAAGCTTTGAGGGACCATAAATGCGTTCCCTCTCCATTGGGATTAGACTTCGCATGCCTTTAGTGACAGTTTTACTTTAAAAAACTACTCTGAGTGAACACTTTTTGAGAGTTAGCTCATAGTTAATCGTCACTTCAATTTCGAAAATCCAATTTATGCACGTAACGTACAGTATTCTATGCCATCAATGGTGATATAAATGCTCATACCTGCTGTCGAGGGATTTGAATTTCGCCGTACTCTTTGCCCATGCTTCTCATCCCGTGAGAGAGTGTCGTTTCGACACGTGACTAGCAAAGCACTTCATAGCTCCTATGGTTATCAACGCCACCCCTGAGTCGCTACTTGCGACATCTGCCCATTGCGTTGGCATTTTTCGCGTTTAACGCCAGTTCTTTCCCCGAGGTGGATTGCCCGATGACTACACTGTATATAAAGGACACTTCTTCTAAAGGATTTGGTAGAGGAATATGACGGACATGTTCAAAACATGAAACCGAGTTGAAATCAAAATGGGGAGGGGCTGAGAGCAAGTGTATACGTTAGAGGACGGTTTATATTGAATTACTGTGTTACATTGGAGTGAACACAATTGGCACAAGGGGGAGACTTATGGAACTTGAGGCCCCTTGGCACAGTTTTACTATATTTTGTAGTAAATTGTAGTAATTTTAGTTTTTATTAGTAGTAACGGAAGACATTCAATATCTCAAATTGAATACGTTTTAAATAATAATAATGATAATAATAATGATAATGATAATAATAATAATAATAATAATAATAATAATAATAATAATAATAATAATAATAAATTAAGAAATAAAATACATATTAAATTCTGCATGAATGATAAAATAATTTGAGGAAAACATTAAGGTGGGTGCACACTTCCAATCCCCTCCAGAAAAATCCTGATCCCTTTCCATATGGAAAGAGCGTGAATTGACGGAGGTTTCGGGATGCTGCGATTGTTGGGAAGAGGGTAGAGTGTTGGGATGGCTCCTTTTGCGACACATTGGAGAAAGGTGTTGAAATGTGAAGGGACTATATCAATTGCGGAAGTTGTGATTCTTGCTGGTTGAATTTAGACGAAAGCCAAAGTAACGAATGAGAGAAATAGTGGAAAACGAGGATGTATGGTAACGCACGTAATAGCAGGGTGCATATTCATTATTAGTGCTTTCGGCCGCGTTAACTGCTCAGGTTATTAGTCACGTACGTGTAGTGCATAACTTATCCTGGGAGGTGGCGGTAATATTTCCCCGCTGAATGGCGAGATCCGGCGCCGACCTTCGTCGGGTTGTAGGAATTTTCCTCAAACGGGTATCTTTCACCGGCGTGGTACCGCCCCAGCCAGGACAAGCTTTAAGCTATCGACTTGGCTCCAGACATGTGTAGTAGTGATGTGCATGTGAGTGTGTGTGTAAGTAAGTAAGTAATTAGTAAGTAAATAAGGGGTGGGGAAAGGACAAAGCAGAAGGAAAGAAAAATCGCCCGCTGTCTGTGGCCCGTTTCTTAGGGTACTGCTTCAGTATTGGCCTGGTGTTAATCGGAGAAACCACGGAAAATTACCGATCTGAGAAGCCGACCGCTGGCATTCTTCTTCAAGCAGCAGCTGAATCTTGCTAAAATCCTATCACCGTCGGGGTTCGAACCCCTGGACCTACGAGTCAGAGGCACTGCAATGACATCAGTTGATACCCTGAACCACCTTTGCCGGTGCATGTTCGTAATAGTGGAGCGAGGTCGCAGAGGCGGTTAACGGGTGGGCGGAGCGGCAGGGATGGGGGAGAGCGGGATGGACAAAGGACGCGCAGGCCGGCGCGCTCTTCCCGCTTCACTGCAGCTGACTGCGTCGTGACTTCTCGCACTGAATTGCCCTCGGCTCCGCTTTCCAATGTATGTTTTGCCCGGAGCTCTGAGTATAATTAGTTAGGGGTTCATGTTGCGAGTTAAATTGCAATAGATCTCTCTACAATGGAAGGACTAAAACAGAGGACAGGTAGCTAGTTCTAGGAAAATGGGTGTTGACAAATCTGTTTTACTATTCTCGCAATAGTTCTTCTCTCGGCAGCGATAAATAAATAATACTGAAGAACAAACTGGCGTTGAAAATTTCCGAGAACTTGCTGTAGAGAGGTGCTTATTTTGTAAGCTGTGCATTAAAGGTATGAAGAAAAAAACATTTTGCATATTGTTAATTACTCGCTCGTTCTATATTTATTTTCTTTATGGCAATTTTTTAATTTTAAAGTTTAATCATCCATTTTTTGTGTCATTGGTTGTATTTTGAATATTCTAAATTATTGTTTTATTAAATTATATTTCCAGTTTCCGACAAAAACTGGAAACTTCAGATTCTGTGGTTAAACCCATTGAAATATTTTGTATAGGTTTTCTGTTCTGAAACCTAATTTATGAGATGGCATTTATCTTACGGTTGTATAAGTTATTTATTGATAAATGCGATGATATTTGCCACAGAACTCTCGAAATAAATTCATAATGAATATTTTCATTTGTTTGTTTTATGCAACATTACAGTGTACTACGTTTAAACGTTATGATTCTTTTTATATTTCATATCGACAACTACATATTTCCTGATCGATAATATTTAATTTCATTTATCTGAATGAATCATCGAGAATCATTTGATTTCTGATTTTCTATAACTCGTCGTAGAATGACCATTGACAGGAAACCGCCATTCTAGAATGTGAATTGCTTGGTAAAGTCGGTAAATTAACGTCGCTGCATTCTTCAGGGAAAGTCAGAATGCAGAGTACTGGACCGCTATGTCTGACAAAATAACCACTTCATTATTTCTTCGATAGTTTCATTTGAGCAAGGAAAATATGTCAACCTGTCAACCTTTCGTAATTGAACATGAGACTCATACACCACTGTAATTGAATTGCGCTCTGAGTGTCTTAAGTATTCCACTAGCAAATGATTCAAATAACTTTTGTGATATACTATTTGGTAGATCTTTTTCAATAAAATATGTTTGCACATTAATTACATTAAGAACTTAGTTCTTTTAAAAGTATTTTAATGGGGAGATTCAATGTAAATTTTATTTTAAAAATTAATGAAAATGTTTAAGCTTGGAATACGGGGACGACATTATAATGATCTTGTAACATGGAAAGAAATTTTCTCATCGTAATCATTCGTAGTAATAGCGTAACATACGTGTGTCCGTACATCCGTCACTCGTGATGCTATACCTTCCGACTCATCTTTTGGGCCAAGCGAGGTGTCATTCGACGCTTTTCGGTTCCCTTGCGGAGAACTGGGCATTGTTTTGTGTCTTCATCGATTTTCTTTAAACTTAAAACAATAGTAAATTCTTTTAAACTCTTTGAAGTACTGGATATTCCACACTAAAGTTGTCATTAGTAATCGAATAGGCAAAGCAAATAGTTCCAAAACATCAGCGCGTGTTTGCGCGATAGTAACAAGTGGACACGTGCTCTCTTGGTACTCACCTATTACACCCCCGGTATTCTCTGTCAGAATCCGCTCACCCCCGCGTCCCCAGCTCCATTCATGAGCCATTCAATGGCCAGTGCATTCTCGCTAGCCCCCCTACCCCGCTGGCCCTTCACGCCAGACAACTGTTCATGCGTCGATAGCTGCGCGATTCCATTCGCACATCTCCAGCCACCCATTTGCCAACGTGAGGAGCAGGGTGGCCCCACCACTCTTGTCCACCCCCACCCCCACGCACAGGCTCACTGGCCCGCACCGACCCGGGCCCTCCCGCCTCCACCCACCTCCACCCGCCCGTCCGCGCCCGCGCCCGCACTGGTCCGCACTTATTCTCCATCCGCTCGTGCTTTCCCCCGCTCCACACCCGCCCCCGCCTGCCCACCCTTTCCGCCCCCGCCCCCGCCCGCGCCGGCCCGGCCCGCCCCGGCCCGCCCCGGCCCGCCCGCACCCGTGCCCGACAAAAACTTGTTTGCCGGGTTTGATTAAAGTTGGCACGGGAAGCGACAGAGCGCTTAAAACGAAATGTCAATCAAGTGTCGGGGTCGGGCCCGGAGCAGGGGGCGGCGAGAGCACGCCACGGGGGCTTGTCGCGTGCACGGCCGCCGCCACCGCCGCCGCTACCGCTTTCCCACCCAGCTGCCTCTGGCGAACCATCCTCTCCCCTTCCTCTTCCCTCTTTTCCTTCCAGGGCGTTCCCGCATAGCTCCTCCTCGCCTCCATTCCACTTCCCACCTCGCGCCCATCCGGCCGCCGCTACGCCCCGCCCCACGACTCATCTTACTGCGTCTTGTGTCTCCACAGTGCCCAGGTATCTACACGACTCCCTCACTACCTTCTCTCATTCCCAACCGGCTCTTACTACACTCAGTCCATCTGCGAGGGCGGGGCGAGGGCGGGGGAGGGAACGGGGGCAAGGGCGTTGGCTAGGACAATGGCGGGGACGAAGGCGAGAGGGAGGGCGTCGGCGAGCGGCGGCGAGGGCGTCGGCGACGGTGGCGCGAGGGGGGGGCGAGGGCGAGGGCGGGGGTGACGGCGGCTTCTGCCCCGCCCTCTGCATGCCGCCGGCCCCACGCGGCCCGGTCACGACCTGTTTCACGGCCAAGCGCTTTGCCCCCGCGAGGGAGAGCTCTTCGCTGGAGGTCAGAGAAAAATGCTGACTTTCCCCCTCGGGGCTAAATGGAGAGCGCGCGGCTGGCATGGGTCGGATTCCGCACATCGCCGGCTATTGGATTCTCATCCTGGGATCGGCTACTCTCGACTAGGAATGTTCGTGGTTTTCGTGATGGGTTTTAAGGCGAGTGCCCGACCGAATATTTCCAAGGAGGCTAGGCGTACCGGGAATTCTTGGTCCGCTTTTACGCCAATAATCACTGCTTTATGAGAGATCTCGGTTCTGAAGTTGAGAGGGAAATTCGGTAAGCCTTATTTCAAAAAGGAATTGAAGAAATGAATGGGGAAGGGAGCTGGAGGTGCAAATGTACTGAACGAATTAGTTTTGCATGTAGACACCTTGTGAACAGGTTAACGAATGATTACTAAATTGTTAGAGTTCTCCTCATTTGAAGTTATAATTGTGAGAAAACAAATTATAGGATAAAGAAATATTAGAAATATCTGGGCAATAGATTAGCAGATTAGTATGTCCTTAAAACATAGTACTTCATATACTTATTCATTCTTTTATGTCAAATCGACTATCAAAAGTAGATTCTACATTTTTAAATGAAGGTGATAATGAAATTTGAGACAAACTCTTACCCAAGCAATACTTACAAACTTAAACCTTCAATCCTGTACAGTATCAAACTACTTATTTTAATAACTACCCAAATACGGTGAAACGTAACAGCCACCTCAATTATCGGCCTTTTTTCGTCAAACCGATTAATTTCTAATAAAACACGTCAATATTCCCCCTTTTCAGCGGCCACCTGGCCTCGCGCCGTGTGGTTAGGAACATTTCATAGACTCACCTTGATTAAGCGGTCACTTTAAGTTATTTTGTGTTGTATTATAGTAAGAAATCAAAAAGTGGTGGCGATTACTGTTGATTCAATATATTTTTGATACGGGACGCGTCAAATTACTCGGAACAGTGTCATGCAAGTGTGGCTTTTCTCGTAGCGAATTATTTGTTTTAGTTAGTAACACACGTTTGAATAAATATCAATTAAAAAATAATAACGGGTTCAATTCGCCAATTTCAAAGCATTGCTATTATATTTCTACATGAAGTGAATTGAATCTTCAAGTTTAATTACTTTGTTCGATTTGCTGAAGACGGAATGCGAGTTTCTCGACTAAGAGAATTAGTGACAGGTCAAATTTTGATAATAGACGAGAGGAGGCAAACGCCATAATCAATACCATAATTAAATTGTGTTTTTTCAGTTATGGTAAATAAAAGTTTGTAAAAATATACATAATTCCAAAGCAAGTAGCACAGATAGATTTGATTTACGCCTCCAGAAACCTCATTAATCTTATTAAGTGGCCATGTCAATTAACCGCCAATTTTTCCCGGAAACATCGGTGGGTGCACAAAACAGGTTTCACATTAGATGTGGGGAAGATCACTTTACGTTTTCATCGACATGTCTGCAGGCTGAGCTTCAGTGTAGGAACTCAGTTTTTAGGACTCAACTTCTGAAAACTGCCAGGTGACACAAAACATGGACTCCCTCGAGGATTAGTGCTAGATCCAGTACTTTGTACTTTCTCAGCCTTATTTTGTAAGAAGAGAAGTTTTTGTGATCTTGCGCAGGAGAAGGCGAATTTTCGACAGAAAAACTCTTGTTACCGAAGCAACTACAAAAGAGTCTGAGAGCCAATAGAATCTAAGGAGAAATTAGAAGCTTGTTTGTGGCAAGTGAACCATTTGTTTTGTAGAAAAGCAAACATTGCTTTCATGATTAAAAATGAAAAATTGAAGTAATTACATGGAAACAGAAAATAAACCGGTGTGTGTGAGGCCACTCTTTTTCCTTTTCTACAAATTAGACTAATGTGTCGCAGATATATAAAACTACATTATAGATATGTAAATTAAACAAAATAAAATTTAACAATATTTGGCCTGTTAAGTTTTACAAGGAAGAAATGTTTCATTTTACATTTACGAAAGAAACACATTATTTACACTGATTAATAAAACAGTGTGTTATTTTAATATATTGTAGAACGTATTCACCGCGCACATGTGTACCTAGTTTCACTAACACTGCACATCGTCTTAAAAACATTCGCGAACATATTATTTTCAATTTGAGAAGTTGATAAGGAAGTTCTTGACACCTTGATGCAGATAGTTGACTGACCATCTACAGTATATTACCGAATGGTGAATAGTACATTAAATAGAATTTTATATCTTGTTGTAGAACTCGGGATAATTTGAGGTCATCATAATGAAGTTGGACACATCCACGCTCGCTCCATCCCTTCCACATAACCATGCAACTTAAACGGCGGAAAGACCGTCCGGATCCGATTCACCTTCGCGGGCTACATGATGACGTCATTGATATGGACGGTACGGCACGTCGAGAGTCCTTACTTTATATTTTGTGGTCGCCGATGGTGTAACGCGTTCACCAAGTTCGCGGGTTGATAATCAATGCCGTGGATTTTTAAGGGCAAAAAATCCTTCGTACGTCTTTTTTCGGAGGGGAAGTAAAGCCGTCATGTTAATGTCATGTGTCATGTTATGTCACGTCATGTCATGTCATGTGTCATGTAGTGTCATGTTAATAGACTTACTGCATGTAAGAGATCCTCTAGCCTAAATGAAGCCTTTAAGCTAAATTCAATTGCCCGTTTCGTCACCTACGTAATACCTTCTTTCTCCCCTTATTGGTGAAAGAAGCGTAGCGAAATTTGCGTCGACAGGCGGCAGCCGTATGGCCGTAACGCCGTATGGCCTGAGTCTCGCCACGTAAAAAATCAATCAATTCAATACATCAATTCATCAATTCAATTCAATACATCGGACTTTTTGCGAACGGCATAAGGTGCGATTCCAACCCCATCGTGACGACGTGGTGCATGCACCTATAAGGGAATGAATGTAATCAAATTTAAAAAATCCCATCTCTACTGCCCGTCGATGCCGTACAGACCCAGTGCGCGGTAGCTTTATTTCCAAACTTGTGGTTACCGGTTATAAGCTGTAAATAAACAGCTGAAATTCAGCAAATGAAAAGCATTGCTAAGAATATTTCATCAAAGAAACCAAAACTGCCAACTTCCCATCCACGTGTTAGAAGGTCAATGCTTTTGCGGATAATCACCCTCTCCTTTTGACAACCTGGAAGGTTTTGAGCTTCCTCATACATTCTAGACATTTGCAGGCAATACCAACCGTCCAAGGCGACACATTATACCATTGGAAAATGTTACCACCGCCAAACTGCCTTGCAGCACCACAATCATACAATTTTTTTATGCAGAAACCGAGTCATCACTGGATGTGAAGAAGACATTTCGAACGGCACAGTAAATTTTCTCAGTGTTACCTTTCGTTAATCATTGATATGCAAATGATTTGTTTTATTTTATCATGCTCAATTTTACATTTTTGTTCTCTAATTACCCATCATATTTAATGTATTATAAATTAAAATTTTAAATTTCGTAATTTCGTTTTTGTTTCTGTAAACATATCAATGTCCATGGCCGAACGCTGAATAAATAAAATGACGGGGAAAGATGAATCATTAATTTATTGATAACTTCGTTGAGCTGCATTGTGAATTATCTTCTTTGACATCAATATCTGACCACGATCAAAGTAGATTACATTTTAATATTTCGAGCTGCCGGAGTGTTTGAATTCAATGTGGACAGCACCACGAAAGACGATTCATTATGAAAACTAGTGAAAACTTTTCCCTATGAAAAGTAGTACAAGATTACAGACTCTGGAATGGCGGTATATTGTGTCAATACTAAGACCAAATAAATCACAGGAAAGATGGAGCCGTTTACCGAATTAATTTTGATGTGTATCGTAAAGATAAATCCAATATTGCTTATATTTCTATTAGTGTTTTTTTAATTAAATGGAAAATAGCAATCATATTAATTATAAATGGATACAGATTCAAGAATATACAAATACGCTCAAGGATTAGAAATAAATTTCGTAAAAGAATGGTAATTAGTACTCTGCCGCCAAAAATAGAAATTTCTAGATATAAACTTTCAGTAAGGAGCGTTTAATTTATTAAAATACTTGTTAACCACAAATAGTACAGTAAGTAATGATATAAAATTGAAGACTTGCACAAAAATGCAAATGCAATTCTGTAAATTTGCCAATTTTTTAATAACTTCTTTCGTACATAAATAAACAAGGATGGCATCCAATGTCCACGGTCAGAATACCCGTTTATTTCCTAGCAGTTTTGTCTCTCCATTGAGGGAGTATTTTACATGACGTTGACGCTTCTGATGCATCAATAAACTTCTTGCATGGTTCATGCAAATTTTTTGACCCAGGATCGCGTGAAATCAAACCCATCCATCGTTCTCGCTCCCTTGTGTATTCAAGCAATTACATGTCAAAAGCGAGATTCCTGTTGGAGAGAGTGAATGCTGTCGTGGCTCTTCTGCTGCTTTGTAAAGTTGTCACGCCCAGGAAGGATGGAAGCTTTTCTACAACCCACATAATAAATATTCTGTCTCTCCCCAAGATGTGTACCTAGAGCACTTTCAAATTTCGATGGAATGTTAAGGAACGCGGGATAGTACAAAACTTTTTATTAAATGGAAAATCAGATTTCCTTTGTTGTTACGAAAAGCTGGTAATTTAGGGTTGAATAACGTTTGTTTAAGAGCTTGCATTTAATACAAAATGCAGTGTTATCACCGTAACTCAGACTGTAGTATTGTATGCAGTTAACTGGCATACAATATTATTTTATTCGTAAAATTCGGCACTAAACACAAAATTGTAATATTGAATCTTTTTTTGTTTGATGAAGACGGTAATTTTTTTTGTCATTTACTATGTTTAATTGAACAAGACGGCTTTATCAAAGCTAAAACGGTTAAGTCATATCTTCATTAAAATTCTTAATATTTTGAAAATAGCAACGGTTGAACTTTTGTGTTAATATTAGAAACGATTTGGTAAAAGTAGCGAATAACATTATTTCATGTTTATGTTTTTGAAAATATGAATAGTTTTTCCGCAATTTGAAACGGATACTGTCAATTTTTTGAAAGCACATAAATATGTAATACGCATATTTTAATAACCTGCATTGATAAAGCTATATGCATTGAACAATCTGGAAGAAGTCATTTTTTCTTTAAACCATTTCAAATGTTACACTTGTGTACACTAACAAATTGTGGTATAAGTCCTTAAGAGATATGTTTCACGACGTTGTTGATTTAGTTTTCATCAATAAATTGAAAATAAAATTGAATTTAGGAAATCTACAACCGAATCCAAAATATAAACATACACTTGGAATAAAAAATTGAATTTCATTTAGTCTTTCAATACGTGAATGACTTCTTAAAAACAATCCAAATATTCTAAATTGTTCATGACATTGCTTTATTTATTTTTTCTTGTTTAGAAGCCATACATAATAATACGGAAAGTGTTTTCGATTAACACATTTGCAGGCCTAAACAGAGGAAGTAATATAAAGAAGATATATTGTGGGTATTATTTTTTATTTTGGAGAAATTTAATCATTTTCAATTTTTAAATTGAAATATTTAGTTTCACTTCTCTTCTACTCGACACAGAGAAAGTTATGAAATACTGCCGGAAATGGGGACAATATTTTGAGAGGAAACGTTTAGTGGGTCGTTGATTCTTTGAGTTTTCTTTCTCGTATGTGTAGCATATTACTTTCTTTAAAATATTCCATACAATTAAAATATAAATATTCGGTTCTGATCTCGAAAAAATAGTTTTACGTAAAACATTTGTCTTTCTGCTCGTGCGTCCATCTGTGGACAATACTACCGCTACTAAATACTGTAAAGTATTTACAAGAATCTATCGAAACTGATATTCCCCGATCGACCTGGTAGAACTCGAGGCATGGTGAATTTCAAACTAATTATATTTTTTGAGGGTAGATTTCATGAAGACCTTAAGACTTTTTCAAAATTTACTAAACAATGGCTCCATATCTTTCTCTAAATTGTTGCTGGAATATGGCAAAGTTTATTTAACACTTAGACTGCCATTTGTATCAAATTAACACAGATTTTCATGCCAGGCGAGTCGATGTGTATAATTTTGATGCACAAGTTATGCTACTTAGGGTAGCAAAACAGCGGGCGTGGCCTGGCAGTGTTTTTTGAGATGAACATACGTGGCAGTCAAAGGGTTAATAATTTCCTAATTCCATTTAAAAAAAGTCTAGAATTTCAAAAATTGCAAAGCTTCAAACGATTTTGGATATAATGCAACTCTTTCGTGTCAAACAGAAATGCGTTTCTTAATGAAATCTATTCCTCGAAATATCTTTAGACCATTTTTGTACAAGTTTTGAAAACGTAACTCGGTTTTGCGCTATTTTGAGTTATATCGTTCGAATTTTTCAAGTGAAAACTGAAGTGTTAATAGGATAGAAGGTGCGATAGTGTATCACGTAACCACCCCCAATAATACGAGAAAGAATGTGTTGTTATAGTTGTACTAGTTTTCACCTACAATCAGTAAAACATAACAAATTCCTCTTGCCCTCTCTCCCAGATCAAAAGTTGTTATTCGGCAATGGACCTCCAGGTTCTTGCGTGAGTGAGTTGATTCTTGTATATGGGGTACGACAAGGGATGAGTAGCCAATTTGAAGATGTAGAAAGTTTCTAATACACTGAAGCAATTTTTTTCTTTCTATTCTTTCCAATGTTTCTTTCTAAAAATATTGCGAAAATCCATTTTTGCAATGTTTATTCGTAATTTGACATAATAGAGTAAAAGGGATAAATGAAGATCTCAAGAAAAATTCCAGATTTGGTAAATTTTCCCCACACGGCAAATACCGGTGTTAACCTTTTAGCGTTAAATAAATAAAAGGAATGCAATAATATATAATTTGTTAATATTTTAAACGTAGTATTAAAAATGTCTGTATGACGCGTATTTAAATCTTACATTTTCTTTTAGCACCACATGCTGTGAGCATCTTTGAGGGAACATAGCTGTAGCGACACTGAGACAGTTTGGCTCAAAGGGTAGGAAGAGGGGTGAAAGAGAACTTGCTACAGTGTATGATACTAAAAGAAAGAACACAAATTCACATTAGTATTACAGGTAAAACGGGATATTTGATCTTCGATTGATTTCTTAAATGAAAGTGAAATGAGAAAGTCACTTAAGTTATAATTTCCTATGTACTTTCTTTTCCGTGTAACGGGGTATGTGAAACATTTTCGTGATTTATATTACCATTAATTTAAACTGTTCTGAAATGAAATGAATAACAGAGGAGCACTTGATGTGTCGTTGAGCATAGTGCTAAACTGGGCATATGTACAGTCGTTTGTTCGCTGAGCATACACGACAACTAGCAACCTGCAGGAACAAAAATGCTACCGAACAATACCACACAAAATTGATTTTAGCATTTACACTGCTCATGAACAACACATAAAATGCTGTCGTAGAACACCGCAGCAAATTAAATATTTTATCAAAAACAGTCTTCATGAATACTGCAAGATCATTGCTTAGTATAGTATAAAATACATCATATAGTACAACAGTTCTTTGCCTACCAATAATAACACAAAAGAAGCTGACACACAAGGCAACGCTTCAAAAACAATTTTTTTATTGCGGGAAGCCTATTCCGTGGAACCTTGCTGTCGCGTAACGTCAGCTATGTCGTACCAAAGCTATTTCATTGTTTTTTTAATTTTTCCCTAGTACTTGGGTATCTAACGAAGCCATAGACGCGTCAGTCATGTCCGGAGGTAGCATAAATTTATTTCAGTTTCTGCGCGCGTGGGAAATTAGTAATAAAGATATTTATTTCCTTCTTATTTTATTTGTCATGAAAATTGTCCCTTCAATACTAAAGTTTTCGCATCTGAAGGTTTGACGACCTTACAAAGCTTTTCTTTCTTCGTTGAAAAGAAAATACTGAATTTGGTGTTTTACCAAAGCTTTTCTCTATGTTCCTACTACATGAAAAATGAACATTGTTTTGATCAGTAGAGCATTTGCGAGTGTTGAATGGTAAAAGCCCTGAAAATATTCTTTTTTCACGCTGTTGACGGCAGTCAGTCACTAAATTTCCACTGTGATCGTTTATACGCAAAATCATAATAAATGAAAGCGCACTGACGTCATGAAAGGTCAAGTGTTTACGTCACGTGTACAGAAGTCGATGTTTGTCGAGTGTTGGAATCGAACAGCTCCCATAAAGCATTGATTTCATAATCCCATCGGATTGGGCCCAGCGTACAAAAGATCCATTGAAAGTAACTCGCTTCGGGAACCACTGATTCCCAGCATCCGCCCAATATGGAGGCTGTGTACAAGCGCTCTTATTTTCTTGAAAACGCATGGGTTTAGAGCGAGAGAGACAGCGATATGAATGGATATTCGCCGCTCGGTTTTACACGTTACACTGTACGCGCCCAGATTTTGTCGATCGAATTTACAGTCCCCGCATTCACAGTGCGTTTCGCGATGCATCGCATCGGCGAGGCGTACTTGGGCAGGCGGGCGGTATGCGGCGGGGGTGGGGATGACGGGAGAACGCCTTTGGGGCACGCCATTGTCCCGAAGGGAGTTGCAAGGCAAGTGCGCTAACCGCCCTGCGAAATGGCCGCCGCGCCGCCTTCCCTCCCCTTCGCCCCCTCCCCCTCACCTCCCGCTCGACGTCGTCCGCTCTACCGCCCGGCCGCCCCCGCCTCGCCGGCCCCCCGCCCCCCCGCGGCCTCTAACTGGGACGCGCCGCGGGGCGAGCCCGCCCCCCCCGGCAATCGGCGGTGATCAGCCCATCTCCGCAACGCGCCCGCCCCCTCCGTCCCCACCGCCACCGCCCCCGCCCCCGCCGCCGCTGCCGCGCATCTCCCATCGCCCGGCCCCGCCCACCCGCCTCTAACCAAACCACCCGTCCCCCGCTTCCCGGCCTGAACCCTCGCCCACGTGGCATTGTGCCCTCCGGCGGTTGTGCACCCCTTTCTCTCCCGACCCCGCCCACCGTCGTAATGCTGTCCGTTATCCTTGGGTTCGTCACTGGCCCCAATTTATACGAGATTTTCTTCTTCTTCTTTCCTATACCTCCATTGCAGTTTTGTTCCAGGATCTCTCGCTCACTCTAGCTTTCATCCATTTTTCTGAAATCTTAATTGAGAAATCGTAGCTGTTTTTGCATGTCATTCAATCATCTCAGGTGTCATATCAACCTTAGAACAAATACTTCCTTTGTGGTCGCTCATGAACTTAGCTGTTTTATAGCGATCTTAAATAAACAAATTTTATAAAAACACTTACTTCAGCTTCTGTTGCAATCGCAGAACAAGCTCACTTAATTTAGTATTTGCATATTATATTTGTCCATATTAATACATTTATCTCCACTACATGGAAATGGTTCTTATGCTAACCTTCTTTCTATCTTTTGCATTTCAATCCTATATAACGAGCATGCTACTTTACCTCCACTTTTTAGAGTTTTAGCATTTCTTTGTAGTGTCATAGAGGAAAGCTCTAACTTCCTCTAGGCTAGTATGCAGCACTTTTGACCTTTTCCTTATCTTTTTACTTTGTGTTTCAGGTTTCTCCTCAGATCATTTTTCGCTTTTATCCGTATGCCCTCACGTTTATCCAATCTTAAGTGTCTCCTACTCAGTCTCCATCCACCAACCCCTTCTACCCTTTTCTACTTCTCCCACGCGATCCGCCTTGCTCTCCCCCTGCCTCCCGTTTTCTGCGCTTCTCCTCCCACGCCCGCGGGCTGGGCCCGGCCGCGTCGGGCCCGGGCTCGAGGTTGTCAAGCTTTATTGCCGCATTCCGTGTTATGGAAGCGAGAAGTTTTAGAGTGGAGCGGCGCGGGAGGGGACACGGAGGATGGGTGGGAGGTGAGGAGGGGAGGGGACGGGAGAGGAAGGGGAAGGAAGGGCAGTGAGGATGGGTAGAGGCGCCGAGCGAGTCATGTTGTGAACGGCGGCGGCGCTAGCATGGGCTAGGTGACGCACCGCTGGGAGAGGACCGCTTTGGAAGAGTGGCGAGGGTGGCGGGGCGGTGGGGGCGGCGGGGGCGGTGGGGGCGGCGGGGGCGGTGGGGGTGGCGGGGATGGCGGGGCGGCGGAGGTTACGGGGGGCGGCGAGGGGCCGGGGGCCCCAGGGGCGGCAGAACAGCGGGGGCGGCGTGGGTCCGGGGAAGGTGGGGCCGGTGTGGTCGGCGGTGGGGGTAGCAGGGACGGCGCTGGCGGCTGACCCGGTTGGGCCGCAGGGACGGCGGGGCCAGCGGGGGCAGCAGAGCCAGGGGGTGGTGGCGTCTGGGAGCGGCGGGGGTGGATGGCAGAACGGCCCCGCCCGCTGGGTCGCGACTTTTGACGGCGGTCGGGTGACGAGGGTGGAGGTGACCTCGGCAAAGGCCGCGTCCGCATGACTGGAAGTCTCGCCGCTTCGAGTTCCGTAGACTTGCGGTGGCGTAGACGGACGCGCATGAGAATGGTGTGTTCTTTTTTTGTGATAAAACTCTAAGTCGTGTGTATCCATAGTGATTAGCCGAGAAGAGTTCGGAAGGTACGCGCTACATAGATTATTCCAGTAGACCTGACGTTGCATGGATAGGCTCTCTTAGGACAGGGTAACTAGCGGTGAGTTTTAGAAAGAAGGGAATCTTGTGTCTATGTACGTAATATCTGAATAACTAATTACCTAGCTTGTAAAAGAAGTTTATGTTAACTTCTAAAGCAACCAATTTTCAGTTTTTCAATGTTTTTATGTGCTGTAGATCAAGGTTCATTCAAGGATAAGCCAGTTTAGATGAAAAAAGGATACCAGAATCTTCTTCTTAATTAGATGAAAATGTGTTTCACCCTTCAATTAGGTGAAGAAATATCATTTTTCGAAGAAACTCATCATTTCTGTAGTTCCTTGACAACATTTATTCTCCTAACATGTTTAAAGGTTGTGCTTGAAGTGAGTACAAATACTGACCAACAGCAGGCGGTGATGGCGTGTGCACAACTGGTGTAGTGAAAAAACAGCGACAGGACTACCCAGCCCCACAATATTACTCCCTTAGTACGCGTCTATGTGGACAATATTTACAATGTCTCAATCGTCAGAGAGTCACAGATATGTCGTCGACTTCCCGTCTGTAGCTTCTTCTTCTTCTTCTGAGAATAGTGTTACTTAGCATAAAAATAACAATTTAATAACAAGATTTCTGTCTTACGGGTTCACAACTTACATCAAGTCTTACCAACTTTCTCATACACTAAGAAGCAATGATTGCTAATATCTTAAGCAAATCATGCATACGATTTCATAAAATCTATAAACCGTGGAACCGAGAAGCTCTCGATCTAGACTCCACGACCTGACGGAGCCTTCTGCTTATTTATCAAGGATCTTCTTGAGTTATGTGATCTTCTTACGTTGCTGGGTAGAGACAAATCACAATGATAATTCGCTACGTTGCACTTTGGTTATTTAAGGTCGCATTAACATCTAGGTCATTGGCGACCACTATTGGCATTAACGTTATTGTAACTATGAAGATGAAACGAAATGATGATAAGGGGTGAAAGGACGAACACACATACAACCATGTCCGAGGCTGGACTCGAACGCGCGACCCTTCGGTCCGAGATCACTACGACACTACTGCCTTAGCGACCTCGGCCAACGAGCCGACATTGCACCTTTGGTCGAACGCATCGCCTAGGCATAGTGCACGTGCTACTCATGAAACTCTACCCAATGTCACATTGGCCGGCACTGCCGTTTGGGTTTGGGGGCCTTCCTTCGTCGGTCGATGGGCCCGACTTTCTTTGGGAGGGGCGTGGGGCAATGAATGTATTACGTCCGTGCTTTTCGCGCGCGACCCTACGATCCTGATCCAGCTGACCGTCAGAATTTCAGTGTGCTCGCTGTGCGTAAATGACCGCCGAAGAAAGTGTGATGGCGTTAGGTATCTTCGAATCTAAATTTGTTATCCACTTTACTGCTTCTGTCGAGACTTTCACCAGGTCCAATGTGTTGCCTTGAAACTTCCTGAGAGGACATTCAAAACTTATGTGTTTCACTGTCTGTCTTGCTTCACCACAGTTACAAGATGGGGATTCGCGAATTTTTGAAGTGAGTCACCACTCTTACCATTTCCTGTTCTTATCCTATTCAGTGAGACCCACGTCGATCGGGGAAGATGGAAGCCGCTGGGGGGAGCCAAGTCCAGAATTTGATGGTATTCAGGTGGAGGTTAGTTTAACCATAGTTTCTTCCAGGTGACCTTGGGGTTCTCGGTGGTATTTCTAGCCAAAATGATAGGTGGATAACGTGATTTCAGACGGCCAAATTTACTTTTCAGGTCCGTGTGTATTGGAAGCTCGTGATTGGCATTTATCATGGAGAATGTTCTCATGAGAGCTCTGTGGCGGCGAACCGTTGGTGGTTCTATGTTGCTAAGGGCAGGCAGCCAGTAGAGGGGGGTGGGTTTGATAGATCCGGTAGTTGTTCTTAATGGTGTCAATTTTCTTGGTGTGTGGGCTGTTTAGCCATACTGCGTCACAGTATTCGGCCGTTGAGAAAACCAAACTGAGAGCCGTGGATCGAAGGGTATCAGCTGTAGCTCCCCATGAGGATGCAGCCAGCTTGTGAATAATGTTATTCCTAGTCCGAAGTTTGGAGGCTAACTTTGTTAATTGAGTTCTAAAGGTTAAGGTTCTTTTTTTTAAATTTATTTATTTTCTTAGTTGAAATTACAATGTTCAGTTTACAAAAGAACTATGCAATTGTAAGGTGACTTAATCTAATTCACTTAATCTAATTCACTTAATCTAATCAACTTAATCTAATTTAAAATTGTACTTAACCAACTTAATAGGGAGAGGAAACAAATAGCACCTCAACAGAATTAGTCGATATTTGAAAATATCTGGAGGAAAGAATGGAGCGGAATCTGTTCTTTATTCTGGTTTTGTACCTGGGATCTTTTCCGAGTCTGTAGTGAGTTGATGCCTTTATGAAGGGTAAATTGGTGTAAAAGTTGTTTGATAGGTATGCTATTTGGTGAGCTATTTCATTTATGTTTAGATCGTGATGTAGTTGTTTATTGCTTATAAACCATGGAGCTCTTGTTATTAATCTTAAATATTTGTAGAGTTGGCTGAAGAATGATTTGTATAGCATTAGTGCATTTGACAGTGAGAGGTGGTTGTATGAATTTAGTAAAGGTCTTAATTGGATTAATTTGGTTTTTGCTTGTTGTGCTTTTATATCAACGTGTTGTTTCCAGTTAAGTTTAGTGTCTAAATTTAATCCAAGATATTTTATTGTTTTCGTGATTGGGGTCCAATTTATAGCGTTATTGTTTATAAGTAGCGGAGATGGATGTGCAAAGGTTTTCAATGAGAAGATTTTGCTGCTGATTTTGAAGGATTTAATTTGATTTTCCAGTTATTTGCCCAATTTGTTATTAAATTTAGATGCTGTTGGAGCTGGAATTGATGAGTTTGTAGTGAAGTGCCGGAGATGTATAAGGCAGTGTCATCGGCGAATTGGGCGGTATTTATTTGATGGGAAGTAGGAATGTCTGCAGTGTAGAGATTAAACAGGGTTGGAGATAGCGGCGAACCTTGGGGGACCCCAGCGGCAATTTGTCTGGGGTTAGAATGGTGACCTTCAACTGTAACTGAGAAGTTCTGTCTGCTATGAAATTTTTGATGATTTGAATTAAATACTTTGGTGTACCAATTTCGACTAGTTTGAAGTAAAGGGCTGGGTGCCATATCCTGTCAAATGCTTGAGACACATCTAAAAATACAGTGGTTGTGTGGTATCCCTTTTGAAAAGCAGAGTGAATGTGTTCAGTTAGCCTCAGAAGCTGGTGCGTCGTTGAGTGATGGGATATGAAACCGAACTGATGGGTGGAATTGCGTTTGTTTTATTTATGTGTTTGTTTAATCTGACAAGTATTAATTTTTCTAAGATTTTTGACATTATGGGTAAAAGACTGATTGGTCTGTAATTTTCTGCACATGATTGATTTTTATTAGGTTTTGCTATTGGATGTATTATTGAATGTTTCCATGTTTGGGGATAATAACCTGTTCTTAGTATGGAGTTGTATATATTATTTAAAAAAGCGATGGCATTGTTCGGTAATCTTTTGAGGATTGCAGTATTAATTCGGTCGTGTCCTGGAGATTTTTGTTTGGCTTTTTTTTATTATCAGTTTAATTTCATTAGGAGAAATGAATTTAATTCTTGAGGAATGTTGTAAAGAGGAGCGTTTGAAAATTTTAAAATTTCATCGTGTATGGCATTTTTTATGGAATCATTGGGTGTGAATGTGCTGGCAAAATGAGCTGCTAGAATTTCGGCTTTCTCTGTGGGTGAATATTTTTTCCCATTATCAGTTGACAGTGGGGGAATGCTGTTCTTTTTCCTTAAAATTTTCTTTGTGAATTGCCACAGAGAATTGCTTTTAGTATTTAGTCCTTCAATAAATTGATTGAATTTTTCTTGGTTGTGTTTACTTATTGCCTTTTTGCAAATGTTAGATGATTTAGTTCTTTTTTTAGTTCTGGGATTTTTAAGGTGTTCCAAAGCCTTCTGGTTTTATTTTTAACTTTTATTAAATCAGTAATATGAGTAGGTAATGGTTTTCTTAGTCTCTTTCTGATTTCTGGTATTGTTGTATTTTGGAATTATTCACTGTTTTTATTAATATATTATTTAGCTCACTGATTGCTTGATTTATTTCATTAGAAGAATTAAGGATTTGAAATTTTGGTATTGATTTTTCAACTGCTTTTTTAAAGTAATGCCAGTTTATATTGTAAGTATTCAGTGTGGGAGCAGGAGAGGATGGAGGTTTTGTTAGTTTAGATGTTATAACAACTGGGATATGGTCGGAGTCTAATTCATGGTGAACAGTAGAATAGAATAAATCTTTCAAATTTATTACTGCTATATCTAATATATCTGGATTTTTGTTGGAATCATATGGGAAATGTGTTGGTTCTGTGGGCGTTAGTATGTTAAGTTGCAATGTGTTTTTTATTCTGTTTAGGTATTCGCCGGCCGGATTTGTGGTCCGACATCCCCATGCAGAATGCTTTGAATTCAAATCTCCTACTAGAATAAATGGATTTTGTAATTCAAGTAATTTATTGATAGAAGTAGTATTAATTTTTATGTTGGGTGGTTTATACGTAGTGACTATAGTTAATGTTTGATTATTGTCATATGATACATTTATCCGATTTTTCTATACCTGGAGGGTGTGGCAAGGTTATTTGGTGGTGTTGAATGCTATACTTTATCAAAGTCAATATACCACCTCCCGAATTTTCGTTTCTGTCCGCTCTGATGGTTTTGAATCCTGGGATGGTGAATGATTTGTTTGGGCTTAAGTGCGTCTCAGTTATACATGCGATATCTATCGAGTTTGCCTGTAGAAACTGTTCTAATTCGGATTTTTTGTTTACGATGCCATTTGCATTCCAATTTAATATGATAAATGTTTATGGTGTAACCATAACTGTTGTAATTGTGGAGCAATGGAGTTCTGAATAGTTGTATTATTCTTGGAATTGGGTTAATGAGGTTGACTACGTGGTTGGTTATGAATTGTGCGATGTTGGTAATGAAAGTGTTATTACTGCCGTATGGTTAAATTGATTGTTCGTTTGGTGGTTATAATATTGTTGATGATTAGCATTATTTGCATTCCTTGGTTGATTATGATAATTTAATCTTTGAGTGAAATTAGGAATATTGTTTGTAGTGGGCAAGAATGGAAAGTTTGTTGAGTCGTGATTGGGAGGTGGCGTGCTTGCTTGGTGGGATCTGGGATTTGGCAATCCAGATTTTACATTATTGCTGTTATTTTCGATTATTTTTCTATAATATGTACATTCATGTGTCCTGAGGTCAGCCCTGTGCTTTCCCATGCAATTCTTACACGTAGGAGTTGAATTCTTTGATGGACAGTTTGCTGAAAGGTGATTTTTTGCACAGAAAACACACGAAACTTGGTAATTACAATTATTTCTACCGTGCCCGTAGTCAAGGCAACGGTAGCACTGAATGGGGCCAACAGTTTTCTTTCTTCTTTCCGGTTTAACTACGGAGTTACAAATGTATTTTAATTCCAAAACACTTTCTATTTTTTCGGTACCGTTGAATTCTACGGCTACTACTGGGATGGGGACATTGTTCTTATTTAGTCTCGTGACCTTTGTGACTGAAGGAAATTTAGATGCAATGTCTTCGAATATTTCGTTTTCCGAGATAGTGGGATGAATGTTCTTTATCACTATCGAATATTTCTTTACACTGGGGTCTGAGTACGTATGGAAATGTTTGTTGGTATTTATAAAGTATTTAACTGCGGCTCTGAAGTCTATTATTGACGTGAATTGTATTTTAATTTTATTGTTCTTGAACTGGGTGGTGAAGTTGTCTGTTAACTTAGATTTGATTTCATTTATAAATGCTGTATGATTGCTAATTCCCGTTAAATATATTGGGGGGATTTTTTTTACTTCTACTGGCACTTCAGGTAACTCTTCATTTAAGAAACTGAATCTATTTGACACTTCTACATTATAGTTTTTTTGCAAGTTGTTGTCGGTGTTCAGTTCTGGAGAAGGGTCTGTCGAGGTCATGCGTTTGGCGTCTCTGTCACTGGCGTCACCTCTGTCCTCGCGGTTTCGCTTTCCTTGCATTACCTTGCTTTGTTGAGTATCTGATTGAGTTGATCCAGTTGCTTGTTGTTGTGACGGCACTTGCCCAGATTCGACAGGTGCCGGTGGTGATTCAGTCATATAAGAATGGCTGACTGCGTTTTGATGAGACTGCGGTGTGTTGCTTTCAATGTAATCCATACTGCTGCCCGTGAAGTCCGGGCAACCTTCCGCTGCCGCCATGATGGTTGAATATTCTGGATTATAAATTGATTCTAGGGCTTGAGTAAATAACTGCCCTGTGCTGAGAAGATCATTGTTAGACATACAATGTAGATGCACTAACACTAAACACGCACTGCCGTCCACTTAACACTGTTTAGTACTAGCACAGAAAAATTATCGCCACTGTTCTGCGGAACGTTCGGAGTGATGTTGCTCGTTCGAAAGCGCAGAGCGAACTCGAATGGGGTTAAGGTTCTATCGAGTGTTGTTCCGAGATATTTAGGTTGAGGATTGTATGGAAGTGAGACTCCGTTCAGGGTTAC
This sequence comes from Teleogryllus oceanicus, assembly GCA_964035755.1. Lineage (NCBI taxonomy): Eukaryota > Metazoa > Arthropoda > Insecta > Orthoptera > Gryllidae > Teleogryllus > Teleogryllus oceanicus. The sequence goes on along the minus strand of CAXIVR010000001.1, from coordinate 75,033,701 downwards.
ATTAATGGCGCTGTTGGCCATTCTATTGTTTAAATGGAAGCAGGAAGATTCAGTTTTTGTGGTACTGGGTGTTAGTCTCCAGTTTTTAAAATATATGCTGAGTAATTTTAAGTCTTGTGTTAAAGTTGCTGCCAAGATATCCATATTTTAGGGGAATATCTATTCATTTTCTGTGGGCTACTATAAAAATGTACGTAATATGGATGATCCTGTTCTACTTGTTTTTGCTGGTGGTTGAAATGTAGGCATCACATGCGTAATAATTTATGGAGAAGGGGTGAGTATTAGTAATACTATATTATGACACGGTGATGTAATATTGGATATTAATACACGAGTGTACAAGTAAAGTACTGTACTACGACCCGAATGGGGAACGAGCTTGTGTTGTCAACTTCATACTTTATATTCCACTATTAGAAACTGTTAGACATTGAACTTAGTTATCATTTCGCACTATTCTCGAATTTTGGGTGGCATTAACTCATCATATTATAATAAAGATAATTAATTGAAAATAACGAATATTATATTATATATTTTAAATTACGACGCATTTTCATTGTTGTATTAAGCTTAAGAGACATTTTCTGAAAATACAAAGGTATATTTGTGCTATGTGTTGAACTGTCATGCATGCTGGATGGTCAAGCGTCTGCAAATTGCGTGAATTTAATTTTTGCTCAAACATATTTACAGTGTTGATAATCTTACCGTAATTGATTTTGTAAAAAATTATTATATATTAAAAAAAATCGATAATTTGGCTGCATAATGTAATATTTGCTCTTAATGTTTGAATACGTAGATAATTTTGCCGTTTTCCTCCGGCTGACATCGTTTGCGCAACTCCCGTTTAACGTTCCCAATGACCTTCGGCGCGTCGTCACCGCGATGAAACCGCGTCACGAGGTAGGAGCGCGACAGGTAGGCTAACCGCCTAACCGCCGCAGAGGGGAGGCTGATAGAGCGACGGAATGTCAGACATTCGGGCAGTCAAGACAGATATCCTATGGGGAGAGTGCGCGGGGCCGGGGGGGGGGGGGGGGGGCGGGGCGGGGGGGGCGGGCCCGGCCCCAGGCGGTGCCTGGGCTGGCAGGTTGGGTGAGGGGGAAGGGGTGAGTGGGCGGATAACTGTGCGGACGGCCGCTGGACAGAGGCCGCTGTGTGCTGGGGACTCCGCAGACAGCTCTGGCTTCAGGAGGTGGTAAAGTGCTGGTAAGTCGCATTCTGGTGGCTAACGTAAACAGTATTTCTAGGGGAGTAATAATCCTTCTAATTTTTGGGATTGTTCGATCAAAGAGCAGGTCGTCAGACGGAATTTTAAATTTGATATAAAATTAATAATAATAATAACAACAATAATAAAAATAATTGTAATAATAGCAAATCCGGATAACCGAGATCGCGAAGGCCGTGTCCAACTCGGACGGAAGGATTGCGGGTTCGGGTCCCGTCTCGGACATGGTTGTTTGTGTTTGTATGTTTATGATTGTCCATTCACCCTTCAGCGTCATCATCATCTCATGCTTCATCCCGCCCCAGGGCTAACAACCCTGGGGCGTAAAAATGGATTCAGCATAAAACTGCATATTCCCCCCGAAAAGGTCCGTGCACTTGCCTCCGGGAGAGTATATCTGGGCCTCGGTAGGTACAAGTGGTCCTAGGATGGCCAATTTGCGAACAAAAACTTGTAACAATGTTAATAACAATAATAATAATATAATAGTAATAATAAAAAACAATAAAAATAGTGATATTTCACAACTAACTTGCTGGGAAACATTCATTGGCTTCTGTTGTTAATTGATTTGTTCAAATCGGATAAGTCATCTCTTCATCTAACGTTGATAAAGGTTCTTGGAAGATTTACTGTCGGTGTGAGAAGTATTCAAAATCAATTATTGTTGTATCTTTTGAAAATAGTATTTAAATAGAATTCTCAAACTCGTTCAAGGTTTTGTAACCAAATATCTAGTCCGTAGGACCTCTGGGAAACTTTCAATTTTGCATGATTCTGCAAAGACTTCTTGACACAGTTTTCCTCATGCGGGAATTTCCTGTTGATTTCTTCTTCGTTACGAATATTATCATTCAGTGTTTTATATTCTAAAGTGATCGTTAAAAATACTTTCATTCTACCAGAGCAATTTGAATGGCCATGGTAAATGTGGTAGTAAAGACACCATCTATGGTCAGTACACTATGGTCACATAGAAATAAACTGTCATAATTATGCCACTGCCGTAAAATATTCTAATATTCCATCAAGTGTTGGATTTAAAATATAATATTCAACAAATCCTAGATTGTCATTTTTTATCCTTCAGTCACAGAATGATGAAACTGCAGGAAAATTTCAAGGTTATGTTCCTCTAGTACAATCGGAATTATTCATTATTGTACAATGTCTCTTAACATACTATCCGGCTCCAAGGTCATTAATCTATTCCCTTATGTATTTTTACACTTGAAATGCTTTGTGTGATTTTATATTTATATAATTTTCAATAGATTTTCAACAAAAAAAACTAGTAACTTAGTATACATAAACGTGAGGAATAAACGGAGTATTATTATAGTAAATTTAATAAAGTATTATAATTATAAGTAATGAACTATTATAGAAAAAGTATCTCACATGTATTATTCCGCACATTCTAAACCAATTATACAGACGTTTACTTCCCGCATTCCACCAAAACAAGAAATTCACAAACAGTTAAATTCGATGTTAAGAAAACTGTACCTGTGCTCAATTCAAATTAAGCGTTAAAAATACACCGTCCATAAAACTCATTTAAAAAGGTAGGATCGTGCAGGAGCTGTGATGCCGTATTGAGGACCGTGAAAATTGCGTTCATCCCGATCAAGTTTAACGTTACTTGTACAACCATGTAAAAGCAACATCCGGAGAAATAAACCTGATTCTTCTGCGAATGCGCCAGTGGGTTCGTTATAACTTGTAAGTAATGACGTGTTCCAATTTCCAAGTGTAATTTGTAAAATGTAGATCAAAAGCATCAGTATGTGTGCCCAATGGTGGTAATTGCGTAGACGCATTCAGCTTGATGAAAATAAACAGTACCAGCCGGACTCGCGCGAACATTTTGCGTTTTGTATGCCAGTGCTCTTGACTGTCTCACAGCATTTTCAATAAACAGAGACGTAGGCTCCTGCGACTATCAAATGCTCAATTGAATTCTACATGAAATTCGAAATTTTGCTCAACAGATACTTCGTTGCACGGAGTGGGGGTACACGACAGAGTTAAACTCCGTAAAATATAATCGAAGGTTCAGAAACGTTTCATATTGTAGTAAATTATGGTCTAAAGATCACACATCGTCAGCCGGCATTGCCACAAAATATAGGGTTTAACTGTCTGTAATGGTCTATTTCCAATTTAATGCCTGATCTCACGTGCGAGAAAATTATCTTAACCCCCTTTTATAAATACGGAAGACTTGATGTGATATAATTTACATTCGTCAGACGCAAAAAAATTATTTTACCAATAGTACTTCATTTGTAAATATGCATTTCATTTAATAGACAAAACAAAGAATCGTTTCAATACAATATCGTCCATATTCAGTCCCCAGACACAGTGTCTCAAATAAATCAATCTGAACTTGATTGTGTTTAATTTGTCTACTTAATATCTTGTGATAAAAATCAAGCAGGTTTTCTTTTATACACACTTTAATATGTAATATGGCTTTTAAGAAACCAAAAAATATGGCAATGACGTACTTTTAACATTTTATCTGTTCTAAGAATTTGTTAAGAAAGGAAATAATAATTTAGTACATCCAAATTCCAGGACAAGCGATTTCACTAATTTCAATAATGAAAATGAATGTGACCTAGCAGTCAATATTTCAGACACAAAAGACGAGAAAGTAAAAATGGTGGTAGTGAGATTCACTTCTATACGAACGATCCACGGTTCTGAATAAATTAAATATTAGTATTTACTTATTTGATTGATGAAATAATTTGATTATTTTAAGGAAATACGTTATTGAGCTTATGAGATTTTTAAGAAACATCATGCATCTCCGCGCAATAGGTGCAGCTTTAATCACAAATGCCGAACGTGTATCAAGATGTCATGCATTGGAGCTGCCAAGATGGATGCCCAGTTACGCGGAATAGCATAGCATTTCAGTACAATAGTCCCCATGAGGCCTCACAATGCGGGATAACACCTGGATAGTTTAGTTGCTCAAATGATCCCATGAGAGGTCGTAGGTGGCTACGTGAATCTTAATAGTCAACGGTCTACGCTTGATAAGTTGACTGAGGGCACGTAGCGTAGTAGAAAAAATCCTGGGCAAAGTTTTGCAGATCTTCAAAGATCCTCGTTCAATTTTCCTTTACCGTGCACAATCCTGAAAAATTTCTCTTTAGCTCCATTTCACAACCGGAAGTTAGGGACCAAGTAAAGAGACTTGACTTTCCTAATCTTTCGTGGCTCACATTGTTTCCCACTGCCCATACTTTACAATCAGAAGGTAAAATCTGTGACACCTAATGTAGGATGTGAATCCGATTCCCGCGACTCAGCGTTGAGATAATACCACAGACGTTTGCGTTGTTAGGGGGCCAAGGATCACTCCTAGTCAACTTTCATCTTAAGTGTTTCTACCGAACATGTTCTAATGTAGAAGCTAGAAATAATGTAAACGCTTTATGTTCTGAGCAGATTTTTAAACAGCAAATTAGTTGAGTGGATAGGCAAACTGAAAGTAAATGTGCCTTCATTGGTGTATTGTGTAATTGCAATGTATTATATTGCTGGAGGGCAAGGACTTGAATGTAGTGGACGTATCACATATTTGCTCTCCACTTAACATGGAAACTCAAGCAAAGTAAATAAAAGACAATAATCGGAATGACAGGAAGGACCACTGCGATTTTTGGTATCTCGAATGAAAATGGAAACCTGAATTGAGTTAATAAGTTGACCTAGATGCTATTTAATCTACAGCTAAAAAAAGAAACAATACTTACTATGCACCATTGAATTGTGAATGAATGAATAAACAAGCTATTAACAATAAAATAGACAAATTATTTCTGCATTGAATACCAAAATTAAAAAAAAAGGATAGAAACATCTAAAGATATCGAATTTAAAAGTAAATTATTTGACACTTGAATTACGTCTTAAGAATTCGTCCCAATGGGAAAGTTTCAAGTAAATTCACGTAGCAATAAAATAAATTAAATTGGCTGGCTCATAAAATACATGTTTTGAACTCATTGTAATGGCGAGAGTTTGAAATACATGCAAGTAACAATATAATAGTCAATGCATGCGTAATAGAAATATATCAAATATTGAAATTGAATGAAATTCGATTATACATAATTTGCATATTAAAAACTCGCCACAAGGGAGATTTGAATGAATGCAAGTAAGTAAAATTAATGATTTTAAAACATTAAAATTAATTAATTTTTTTTTAACAAAACGAGATTTTGAATGAATGCAAGTAATAGTACAACAATTAATGCATTGGCGATAGAAATACATAAAACAAAGAAATTAAATTAGCTAAATTGAATTTAACTCGATTTCGAAGTTAAAAAACGTGTTTGAAATTAAAATACCGATCTCAAGGAAGTAACCTTAATGTTTCGTGCACAGTTCTTCCTGTTTCCATTCCTAATAAATCAGTATTTATGTGTCATTCAATTTCAAGTGGTGTAGGGATCCTCGCGCGACTATGGTTTTGATGAAATTTTTTATGTGCTGTCCCATTTGTCTCAAAGGAACATTTCTGAAGTTGTGGCTTTGTACGTGAAATAGTTTTTGAAATAATGGATCGATTGGACCCCGTGCAGTGCTGTTGTACGGTATGATTTTTGCAGTTTTGGTATATAATATTTCCTTCTCCGTTATCGCTTAGCAATAGTAGCCGGTATTACTTCTGCAATTTATTCGGCTCTATTTAATGGTCATTTATTAGAAATCGATGGGTACATTGGCGCACATAAACCGAGGAAGATAGTGTTCAAACAAAAAAAATACAGATTTTAACGTTGAATAGCTTCCTTAACATTTAAGTAATAGAAATGAAATTTGATTTATAACTGTCAAACATTACATTGTTTCTTAATGCATGATTTCATACTCCTAGCGCTCACCAGAACTCCATAAATTAAATTAAAATTTGAGATTTTGGCCAAAAGCTCCAAGGTTTGGTATTTTCAAATTTCTTTTTCAGAAACGTACCTATTCGATGGTTTTCAAAACTATTTCATTAGAAAGAATAGATTTTAATATTTGCAAAAAACTTCATTTGATTATTTATCGGAAGCATATAATGCAAAAAATGTAAAATGATGCCGCAACCCACCAGCTCACAGTTAGGCCGGCGCCGGGGGAAGAACCATCCACCGGGGGAAGAACACAGCCGCCTCGCGAGGAAAAAAACATTCACTACATTTACGGAACGAATAACCTTAACAGTTGATGCGCCTGAAATCACTAATCAATCAACCAATCAATCTATTTTCAAGTGAGAAAAGTTTCAGTTCTCAAACTCAAATTATTTTCAGGAACTCAACTCATTTTAAGGAAGCTATTCAGTGTGAAAATCTAGAATATTTTTTGAATACTAGTTTTTCGCCGATCTGGCTGCAATATACTTACTGAGAATTAATAAAGGTAAAATTGATATTAGTTTTATTAAGTAGAGGGGAAAATGTTGCAGAAGTAAGATCAGGTAAATAGTTAAGCGATAATATTGAAGAAATATTTTATACGAAAACTGCGACAATTTTGGTTTTACATCACAACGAAGCTGGACGGGGTCAATTACACCACTGTATATAAAAAATTATTTCACTTATAAAGCTAGAAGTTCAAAAAGGTTCCTTAGGGACATGTTCTTTTCAGACAAAATTTCACGTAAATCCTTGATGGTGCGGGACACTTCACCAAAATTAAACCACTTGACATTCAATGACCCATGTGATAATTATAAGTGTTGTAAAACCTTCTATAACCTGGGATAACGTGACTACTCCACGACCATCACCTACCAAATTCCATTGCAGAGAGGAAGAAACTTCATTGGTGGAGGTGGAAACTTCCTTTGGCGAAAGGCGGGGAGACTGATTGGGGCAGTGGGTTTGCAAGAAAGTGGTCTGTACAGACTTGTCATGATAAGTGCAATGCTAATAAGTATGGGTATGACCCATGTAAAATGGTTTGTGAATTAATTACGTTTTGACTTTTCACATTGGCAGGCCATTAGCTGCTGTTTATTATAAAACAGGAGTTGAGGCTGCAAATTAGCTTGTTTTTGGGAGAGCATCAACGATGACTCGGTTGACAACAAGACACCTTCCTCCTTTTGTAACCTCGACACCGGGAAAATTCTGAAAGCCAGTTATTTAAGAACTATTAGTTTACCTCAGCGTACGAATTATTGAGAATTGAAGATGGTGTTACCTCGTCTGGGCGAAAAGAAAATAGTTTTCTGTCGTAATTCGGGCGTAATGCAATGCCAGGCAAGACACCGTGCTAAAAGCACTGTTCACGGAGTCTACACTACCATTACCAATCGTCAAAATCTAATTTTTCAATGCAGCCAAGATGTGAATTACTTAGCTATTTTTACTGACGAGGTGATACTTTGTGAAACCGCTCGGCTGAAGATCCCAAACAATTGATTTTCATGGCGTCTTATTTGGAAATGTATCTGATTCTCAGAAATTGTTAACAATGCGAAATTCTATCTGTGGTTTCCGGTTCCCAGTAGCAGGCGCAATCTCACGAGCGTCTTTGAAAGCAGTTCAGAGCAGTTTCAGTCTTTCCAAAGAGTTTCATACGAAAGACGTGTCGCGTTTCTCTCTGCAAGCCCGCCCGCGGATTTTACAGAAAAAATAACGTCCTACATGGGACGTATACCCTTTGCTGTTAATTAGCGCCAAGGAATTGATATAAATGATTCGATTCCAAGTACGGCGCCAAATTTGAATTAATTGTGGCCGCCTATGTGCCAACATCCAGGTGTGTGTCAAACCGCTAATCTTGCTCTACCCAATGAGAGGACCACACGAACATTCAAAGGGATCACATGGCGCTTTGTAGGAACCTCGCCGTAGCTGGCGTTGTATTCCCGCTGGTGCAGAGTACTATGGTCGAAGTGCTGCCCCATAAGAGTAGTGCACTTTTTATCATTGGAGGTAACGGTGTTCTTCCTCTGCTGGAAGGTGATATCGCGCCGAGCTACTTGTCGGTTGGTTGGTTGGTTGATAGTCATTCCGGGCGCGTCGACTACTGAGGTCATTAGTCCCATACGTGTAGTTCATCGGGAGAAGGCGGTGATTTTTCCCCGCTGCATAGCGAGACCCGACGCCGACCTGTCGGATAGCGGAGTTTTCCCAATCAGGTATCTCTCACCAGGGGGCATCGCCCCTGCCAGTACAATCTCTAAGCTCCTAATATGTCTCCAGGAATGTGTGTAGTATGTTAGTGTGTGTGTGTAAGGGGAGAAGATATGACAAGGAAGAGGTAAGAAAAATCACGCGCGGTCCGTGGCCCGCATTTTATGGTACTGCTCCAGCATTCTACTGGTTTTGATAGGAGAACCACGGACAACTACCGTCCAGAGCAGGCGGCCTCTAGAATTCTCCTCCATACAGCCACTGAATTCGACCTAGCTAGACAAGCTAGTGTCGAAAATCTCGTCACCGTCGTGTCTCGAACCTACCACCTCCCGGTCAGAGGCACTGCAGTAACATTAGTTGATGCACTGAGCCACTTCTTCCGGTACACGTCGGTATTCAGGGTATTCCCCATTCAGATACCTCCAACCAGTTGGGCACCGTCCCAGCCGGTACAAGCTCTAAGCTCCAAACTGGTCTCCCGTCATGTGTTGTAGTGTAATGCGTGCAAATGTAAGTGTGCGAAAGAGGTGAGCATAGGGCATGAAAAAGGAAGGAAAGATTGCGCGCGGTCCGTGACCCGTTTGTTAGGTTAATATTCCAGCAGTCACCTGGTATCGAAAAAATCACGCAAAGCTACCGGTCAAAGCAGCTTACCACTTGAATTCTCCTTCAGACAGCGGCTGAACTCGACCTAGCTATTATGCTAGTGTCGAAAATACTGCCACTGCCAGAACTGTTACCTTAATACTCTATACTAAGGGATTGCAGAAACAGTTGATTCCCTGCGCCATTTGAGCCGGTTCAAGATACTGTTCTTGGTTTTGGTTTACAATAATGACCACCTCAATCGTGTCACTCAAGCAATACAACGTTTATAACACGTAGCGCCAGGAAAGTCCCTCCACGCCGAGCCGCATCAGGGCGTCCTATTAAAAAATGCATTTGTATTCGTAGCAACCAGATCACTGGGAAGCAAGTGAAGGGGACAGCTCTTCCAACATCTATTATGATTGTGGTAAGTACGCAATTTATGTTTTCAAGCTGCAGTTCGTACTACCAACATAATTTCTGTTGCAAGAACTCTCACTAGCAAGATGACACGGCGGAGTTGTTGCGGCGATATACGAGGATTCGTATCGCGTGCCAAATCGGCAGCGCGGGACGCAGGCTACCGAAGGCAGCAGGGCCACAAACCGGCGCGAAGGCCGGCCAATAGGACGGGAGCGGCTGGCGAGCGGATCAGCAGCCACGAGGCGAGACTACGGCGCGGCGTGCTTCTTCACCGGCCGCGCCGGCCAGAGGAACACACAGTTCTGAAGTGCGATCCATCAGTGACCCCGTGTATAGTGTACCTCGTGCGAACTCGGCAAAGTAATTGGTTTCTCTCTCTCCTGGTATTTTGGACGACCGTGCGTGCATCTTGGGACTTCCACTGGATTTTGGACACTGTGGCATTGTACAACGGACTACGCTTCTGGATTTCGGTTAACGAGATCGCTACTGTAAAAAGCTTGATCAATAAATTGTTATTGTTGACTTGTGTCTTTTTGCGTACATAACAGGAGTGACCTTCCTGGTGCGCTATGCAATATCTACATGACCACGCTGTGCGAGGAGAGCACTTAGGTTTGGAGGCAGTTTGAAATGAATGGACCATCAAACTGATCCAACTATTGCAGTAGTTAAATACACTGCAGTTTGGTTAGGCCGTAGGGTGATTTTACGGCCAGGTGAGAAATTATTTTTACGAAAGGCTATTGTACAATTTGCCATTCATCAACGATTGAGTATGGACAGCAAACACACAAAGTTGTAGATGTATCTGAACTCTACGAAGAACAGAAATAGGCGTACCCGCCTATGTAGACTGTCGTGATGTCTGTGAAGGGAATCATCGGTTCAATTAACCAGTTGCTAATTCGCACAGGCTATATGAGGTATACAATACTTAATGTGGTTGTGAATCTGCACGCACAATGTCGTTATCTAAAGAGCGTAACACTGATGGTAATCGCTTTCAAAGCTGCGTCTCCACGAATCCCTTTAATCGGTTCACTCCGGCAGCCGGAATGGCCTGAAAGGCAAGAGTAAGTAATGAGTAACAGGTTGTACAACAAAGATCATTGAGCAAATGTTTTGCTTTTTTTGGCATTAATCGATAAGAAGAAAAATATAAAAATGCTCTGGACAATGAAACAATCTGGTGACCAATATAATTATTTTCAGATCTTCAAAAGCAGTTTCTACAAAAAATGGCCTATTCAATGTCCAGGAAAGGTAATAAAAGAATAGGAGAGTAATGAAAATGAATTAATGATGGACATGTTTATTGCCTTCGGACACAAAATCCTCGTACAATGAAAACGTTAGTGTCTTACTCTCCTAATTGGTAACCTATCGTTCGACGTTTTATTTTCTTGTAATGCAACTCTGGATGCAAACGATGAGCACCAAAAACGCTCTTGCACTATCAGATGTCATTATTGAACGCATATTGTATTCAAGAGTCATGATCAAGATTGGAATCTTGTAATAAGATGTTTACTAGACAAAAGAATTGTAATAGCCAGATGTTGGTGAGACCACACTAGTAATAGATTTTTAGAATTTGCGTAAACTTACGTCTGGCTACAGACACGTAAATCGTCGGTAAGTCGTAAAAGTCGGAAATTACATCAAAACTTGTATGCAAGCGGAGTACTTCGCTATATAATAGAATAGGCGAGAAACTAGCTAGCGGATGCCAAGTAACCAATGTTTTTGTGAGCTGGTTAGGAGAAAGATATTCTTGTTAATAATGGGAACACATCAACCCCTAATGATATAAACTAGACATAACTTTGTTCTTTCTCGTACATTATTATGTATGTCGTATAATATACATAACATAGAGAAAGTTTTATAATGCTGCAAAACTATCGTCAGAATTTTGATGGATACAAATTTTGAGGTTCTTCTAATACCAAAAGAAGTATTTTTAACAAGGGTTAAAATACTTTTTTCGGTATTAGAAAAATCGGTATCGGTAACAACCCAGATGTGTCTATTAGACACGTTTTCAAATTCATGTGCCGACAGAATCCAACATTTTTATTTTTATTAAAACATCAGATTGCTATTCTTCCCCCGTAGTTTGTTCTTAAAAATTATCTTAACATTTTCTAGAATTACATCATTCATTGATATTTTGACAATTTTCACAACACCGATTAAACAACCCGGATGTGTCTCTGAGACACTAGGCGTTTACGCACGTTTTGACTTGTTTCTACATGTTCAAACTGACACGAAACTTACTTTTTCGTTGAGACGTGGTTTTTTCGTTTAGTTCACAAAGAATTCACTGGCATATTGGCCGTTGTTAATTTTATTGGTCTTACAGTGTGTTTGTGTTGTATCGTTGTGTACTTCAGTTACAACATAAATATATAATTACTTCATCTGCTGCAGTGTGTTATTTTGAGACATGGCTAAAAATGAACTGACTGATGAAGACATTTGACGTGCAATAGAAGCAAGTGATGATGATAACTATGTAATTTGTGAAAGTGATTGTGAAGAGCAAGTTAGTCTCTATTATAATGCAAATGAAGAGAGTGTCCCTTGGACCCTTGGTCGAAATGGTCCATGAATATACAGTTCAATAAAAAATAACAAGTGACTAATGGCATACTTTCAGAACATTATTGATATTGTTGGCTTTGCATCCTTAATTTTATGGAATAACTTATATCCAACTTGGAATCAGTGGAAAAAATTTGAAAAAAAATTTTTTTGGCGAGAAACAGGAACCCAATTAATAAGACCTAATGTTCAGAGAAGAGGAAAGAAAGGGTGAACTAGGTCTCACATTGAAGCAATTGAGAATGTTTCTTTTAGAAGTAGCTAATGTTCAACTAGTCAGTAAATAAATGGTAAAATCGAGAGCGGTAGCTCAGTGCATAAACTGATGTCACTGCAGCGCCTCTGACCGGGAGATCCTAGGTTCGAGTTCTGACGGCGGCAGGATTTTCGACACTAGCTTTCCAGCTAGGTCGAATTCAGTCGCTGTCTGGAGGAGAATTCTAGCGGTCGGCTGCTCTGATCGGTAGTTTTCTGTGGTTTCTCCGATCAACTCCAGGCGAGTGCCGGAGCAGTACCCTAACAAACGGGCCACGGACCGCGTGCGCTGGTGGGAGAGTCCTGGTTAGGGGGAAACCCCACTAGCCGACGGTAGGTCGGCGCCGGATCTCGCCATCCAGCGGGCGAAGATCACCGCCATCTCCCGAGAAAAAACATGCACTTCAATAATGGGACTAATGACCAAAGCAGTTGACGCGACCGGAAACACGAAAAAATCAAATCAAATCAACCAATGGTAAAGAAGAGAAAGAGGTGTCATGTTTGACCTTCAAAAATGTCTAGACTCTGTAGACAGTGTTGTGATGTATGTAATGAAAATATGGGTTATGAACATTCAACCAAGAAAATAATTTGTGTATCAATTGATAAAATGTGACAAATATTAAAAAAACTTCTGAAATGCTCTATCAAAAGCTTTTATTTCGTTAACTTCAGTACTTTCGTATAATTTTCACATTTTAGAAAATTGGCTATGAGTCAGTAGTGGTCCTTTACGTAACAAAACCTTTCTGGATTGTCAAGTGTTAAACGTCTCTGCCCGACTGACCATTCGATCGTTCAACTAACTATCCGACCCGCTCGCTCATCTGCCTGTGCCTTTCTGCCCGTCCGTGAACCGGTCTCAGTTGATCGATTATTATTATTATTATTATTATTATTATTATTATTATTATTATTATTATTATTATTATTATTATTATTATTATATTTTTGTTATTATTAATATTATTAATTGCTAAGATTTACTATGATTTTGTAAGTGTGATCGAAAGAGACAATGGTGTTTAAAAACTTTGCAGAGAGCTTTTCCAGGGACGTTCTTTAAAATGTATCAATGTCAACAAGCATGATACATTTAATGTCTTTAAGATGAAGCGAAACAGCTACTTTTCTTGTCAGTTCTGTATCCAATAGACACGTTATCTCACAGTGAAAATGGCGACCAAATAGGATGGCAGGCGGACGTCTGGGAGTCGCGGCGGTTCAGCTGGACAGCCGGCCACGCGGGCGGCGGCCGGCCGACGTCCAGCGACCGGCAGCGCTCTGCGAACGCGGGGTGCGGGGAGAGCTTCAACGCCGCGCGGCCCTTTATGGCTCGTAAACGTTTAGCGTGGGCCGAGGCCGGGGTCGGGGCTGGGCGGGGGTGAGGAGGGGATGACTAGGAGGAAGGGAGGCACGGGTGTCGCGTTGGCCAGCAGGGGCCCACCGCCCGAGATCCAACTGTTCTGCATCCAGCCGTTCCAGTAGTCTGCATCGTCCCTGAAGCACTACGCCAATCGTTTTAGGGATCTAGTGAAGATACGATAAAGGGGAAGTTTGAATTTTCCATTTCCACGGATCTTAATACATTTTGGGTTTTATATCTCAGACAAGGAAAAATTTGAGAAACTTGGGGATCCTAACTTCTTTTGTGCAGAATTGATTTTATTCTTCAATATGATTGAAGAGTATATACAATACACGATATAAGAATGTCAAACGTGTATTATAACTTTTGTCGACACTAATTTAAAAATCATTCTGTTTTGGAAGTTTTAGAATTATGCATGTTTTTTGGAAATTTAATACTGCTAGTAGTATTATACGAATAACTGATCATTAGAATTTCGTTTCTGTTTCAAGAAAATTAGAATTTTTCCCTTCTACCTAAGAATATGTTATGGGTCATCAAATCTAACATATTTTCGTCGTGTAAGAACGACCCTTAGAATAGCGTCCGAAAAGTTTATTTGCCTTTCCCCAGTCCCTGTAGAAAACAATATTGGGTGAGTGGATTTTTTAGATTTTTACCACAATTGGAACATATAAACAATAGTATCTAATAATTTATAAAACGTGTTTCTGAAAATGTAAGTATTATAACACACCCACCTACTACCTTCCAGCCGGTGGCGATGAAGCGTGAAACAATGAATGCTGGTGAAGCAAGCTTTGAATCCTCAGGAAGCAGGATCTTTCGGGTATGAGAAAGGTCTGAACCCTTGACACAATGAATTATGTAAAATTCTGATAAAATGAGCATATATTCAGTAAAAACAAATTACACAGTGGCACAAATATACAATAAAGTATGCGCTTTGCGTATATGGTCACTGCAAAGAAAACAGAAACAAAAAAAAGAACACAACCACAAAAAATGTATAGGCGTCACCTCGACTGCCTGAATACTTCAAGAAGTACTATTCACAATTTCTTTTGCTTCTACCTCTTTCTGAATTATTTCGTGTACCTCATTTAACTTTTGTTAATCTTAGGTTTTCTCCGTGCGCGGCCCTTTAAGTGATTCTCTACAATTATAGACTTCACAGAGACTTCACAGAGGTCAGCCTTAAGCTACGCATTTATTACAATGCTGTAAACTCTAACACAAGAATAAACGTGACACACACGTTCCTTAAATCGTACCCTTTACAAATTATAGCAACTAATTATCCCTGACATCATACAATGGAAACATGACTTTCAAATAAGATTACTTTTACATTACATGAAAAATTATAATTACTTTAGAAAAGTTGTACAAGGTATGGCATTCAAACGAATTTACTGGTGCGTACAGCGAATGAAATCTAAACTGCCGCTCATACGTTCGAAATATTTCTCCTAGTAATTATTTGGAACTTTCACCCATTTTTAGGACGCTTCGCCTGGTATTTAAAGCTACAAGGTTTCCCAACAAATTGCCGCATAGAAGTTGCCAGTTCTTTAACTCGACATCTCCTTCTCGCTCGCCATCAGTTAACCTTGGGGTTATCGGTCGCTCGCCGTCCTCGGCACGTCACTTGACTGGTCCGATGTCCCGCGGTTACACCACTTCTTTCCCTCGATATCAGGATTCCGCCACACGTCGAAATTCCAGACCTTTCTCTCGATCTCGGGCTCGTACCATCCACGTATTTGGTCCAAGTCCTTCTCGCCTACGCTTGAGTCTTCACTGGAGTCGTCCTTCTGCCGCCTGCCGCGTACCCGTTGTTCGCGCTACCAGCTTTAAATAACTAACGTACTTGAATTGAATACTTCTAGCACTCGGCCGACATACCACACTTTGAGCGTGCGTGATCGTGTCGTACAAAATTAAATGCTGGATTTCGTTTAGAGTCCTTCTGCGCGAATTTATTTCAATTATGAAACTATTTCAGATTCAAGCAATCACATCGCTTGCTTACTCGCGTAATGTTAGTGCTAACACTGTACATGCATTTGACTTCTGAATTCTATCACTTATTACCGCGTTTCTTAAATCAGCTTTAACTAAGCAAGTAAAATTATACTCCTGCACTAACCAATGACTATTGCCGAAGAATTAGGTTGAGTCGCCGTTGCTGTCGAAGTTGTAAGAGAGCTCTCCCGAAGTGCGTCGCGGTATTTATGTGACTCCGCCTGGAGAAATTTCTGGAGGGGTGAATTTTCTCCTCCTTCGCGCCCTCTCAAGAAAATATTATCCGCAACTTCGGACATCGGAGTGTGAAAACCTACGGGTAGATGTCGCTTTCTCGGACCATCGCTCCGCCGCGTACCCTATTTCTGTCTGGTCTTTTCTCGTGGCTTATGGTGGCGTTACGGGTTCGTATAATCCCGTGACGTCACAGTATGCATTGACAAATTGCAGTGTTCTCGTTGATAATTCTTTTCATTTTTCTCCCTTCACGTTCTTTTTGTTTAATTAATGAATAAAGTATTTGGCAACCAGATAGAATAGGAATTGCGGTTCACATTGAAATGCAATGTTTAAATAATTAAGAGTTGGTTTTAAACGGTAATTTATTAAACCTTCCCATTATTAACCGGTTCTAGCTCTGGTAATATTTTATAAAGCGAATCTTGATTTGTATAGATCAGTGGGCGGCAAAATGTCATAAATTAATACCCACTAGATTTGTAATTTTAAGTTTCTTTGGCCACTATCATAAGTATCAGCAGACAATAATTATTGAAGAAATGTATCTGGACGTTTGTCATATTAATTGTTGTTAATATTCATAAACTATGTTTGATGGAAATGCCTGTGGAATGTGCATAACATTATTATTTTGGGGTGGAGGTTTTTCATAATTTCGGTGCTATCTGGCAACACTGGGCAGTGACTTTAGTCAAAGAAATAAATTAAGACAATTGGAAAAATATACTCTCAATAGTATTATGTTCACGCGCAACTCAGTCGCACCCACTGACTATGAGGTATTTGAAATTCGTAATAGTAGTTTGTAAGAACTGAATTAGTAATATAATGGATTGTTCTATTTTACAAATAAGAACACAGTTAAAATAAAACTTTATTTATTTCTAAAACAAGAATATTAAATGATCTCAACGACGGTAGCATCTTCATTCATTTGTGGACTAGAAAATTATATTACTGACCAACGGTTGCTAACCGCTGGTGTAGACCAGTTTTCAGAGAATGAGTTAGCCATCCTTTTTCACCGGCTACGGTTGGCGAAGTCACTTTCGTTATCTTAATTAATCCATGATGGTATATTCAATTAACTGCTCATAATTAATGATTGCCTGGGCTTTGCGTGTTTGAGATATTTCGGGTTGTAACCAATCACCAAATATTTTTTACCACTGAAAATCTTGATTGTAAATCGTTCATTTGTGGCTATGCTTTTAAAGATTTTCTTGTTTCTCCAGCAAATTTTTATACCAATACAAATCATCAAACGTTTCCTATATTATTTCAGTAGTATACATACCTTTTGCGGCGTCCACGCGCAACCAACGTTTAAAAGGAGATCTCTAAAGAAAGATGAATTTCACGGAGACGTGACGAATTGGACTTTGACTTTAAAACTATGAAGTATTTGTTTAAAAACACATACATATTTGTCAAATGCAACCCGCAACACTCAAGCAATTTTAACCAATATTATTAAATAACTTCTAAAGAAAGCGATCTAAAGCCTTTAAAAGTAAAATTTTGAGACCGAAGGACTAAAAAACGTTCCTCATGCCTTAACCTATAGGATGAGATCTTGAATATTTTATTACATTTTTGCTGGTTCGACGCTTCTCGAATCTACTCCACGTTTCAGATTCGTGCAGAACCCGCAACTGTATGTGCAATTAAAGTAATTACATGTACTTGGCGATTAAATTACACGGATGTACCACTCTTGTCGGTAATAACGTTAAATAAGAATAGTTTGTAAGGTCAAAGGTGTATTTATTGTTATCGATTACAAGGAGAGAGATATCATCAGTGACGGAGGATAACAAGTTCTTGAAGAAAAATATGTATTATGGGCTTAAGGTGGAAATAGATAAATAAGGAAGATGGTGGGATTTACCATGCAAGAGTTGTCGCACGGGTACGCTAGTATATCCGTTTTAAGCTTGTGATGGCACCTATGAGTATACGTGCGGAATACCATTCCAATCTCATCAAGATTTCTGCCATACATATCTAGCGTCATTAAACTCCTTCCATTAATCAGAGAGGACGCACTGTGAAGTAAAATTGCAGGGTAATTTTTTTCCCTGTATTGGGACATTTGTTAATGCTCATGAGGTCCATTTCGTCCTACCTAGCAAAAATAGTATACTGAAAGCCAGGAGATTTTTAGGCGTGTCATGATATCTTTGTAGCGGTCCAGTTTAGTTAGTTTTCACGCGATATCAACAACTTCATCAGCAAATAGTCCCATCAGAGTGGGTTTACACCGGAGGAATGTAAGAAAGGAGGCAACAAAACAATATGACAGGTGCAGCGTATCTCTAAGAATAAAATTCTGAAAGTAAAAATACAAATAATATAAAATTATCTGATTATCAATGTAAAAGATTTTCTTTAAGAACTTTCTGATGATCAAATCAATAAATAACAACAGTTAAAGTATTGTGCATGGTCTAAATATTTAATTACAGTTTTCTGTAGTTGATTTTCTGTAGTAGGTAGGAGACAGCTCTATGATTTCTTTCATTTTCATCTGAGTGTATCAAAAAATGTAATTTATTAATTATTGGAAATTAAATGATAATATTAAAACCCATGTTTTATTTGTATTATAATATTTTATCGTAATTTTAAGATTCGCCTGAAACAATCTTAGAAGAATAATGTTTTTAAATCTAGCTTGCTAAATGAACGCAATAGAATGACTTCCCCCTCCAAAATTATCTCCGAGTATTTTTAAACTAATTACGCACAAAATTGCTCTCAAGTTTCTAATGGCAACAATGTGACGGGAGAAAGGACCTTGTTTACGCTGTGAACATGTTTTGGCACTATAAATGTATCATCAAAATTTTTGGCGATTTCATCATGTGATATTATTAAGTCTGCAGATCATTAATTAACGTACACAGAATAAAAATGGCTACTCCAAATAAATGTTTCTTTGTTTCAAGACAACATTCTTTCATGCTTATCGGAAACATTTATGTCAGTATAAATGGGGCATTAATCATTCCTCGCGGGATCCCCCATTGCTTCATGATAATGAATCTTTGTTCTAGTTTTCATTGGCCAGCTTTCCTGTGAAGGTTAATACCCAGAGAGAGTTTACGAAGAACATTTGGAAAACTTTAAGGTGACAAACCTATTTGAAATGCGATGCTGCAAGTCGACAAAATTTAAATCGCACCAATTCCATATAAGCTGTGTATAATATTATACTCTGTAGTTAACGCATACTTAGCATTTAACGAATAAAGCAAGAGTAAAAGCGACGAGTAAAAACTAGAGAGCGGGCAGATATGTATTTCCCCCGCGTACGTCTCGTATACTTTTTTTGTTTTAATAAATCAACAAAATTATTTTAAAAACAATTTGTTAAGTCAAGTGCTTTGAGATTTGTGCAGAATGAACTAAAGCTGAAAATTAGATGACAACAAAGAACTTGTCTACAGAACAGAATAATAACAAAATTGCCCGACATAGGTAATAGAAACATTCATAAAGTAGAACGTGAAGGATAAATAAATGCTATCGACGAAATTTTCCAATTTTGAATATCGCTTGTCATGTATACAATACTATAAAATGAACATGTGGGTTAAGTAAACAGATTTACATATTTAAATTTCCGAGAGAAGTCAAAAAGGCCCAAATGCTCGCATAATTATTGCGTTTTCTGCGTGCCAAGTAGTTATGATTTTTGCTTTGAGTTCTGAACTTGGTTTCCATTTCTTTGGTAGAGCAAATTGTGTTACCAACTGTGTTTGGTAGACCAAAATTTTCCTACCAGACACTTCTCCCTGCAATACAACACAGTTTTGAACTATATTTAATAAATAAACAAATAAATAAATAAGTTATAGGTGTATAGTTCAGCCGAATTTATATTTTCGTAGAAATAATATTGCTGATGAATTACGAATTTATTTATGGTAATTTAAACGTATTGAATTGAGATATACAATGATATTCGTTTCAATACATGATTAAAACATGTATTTGTGAACGTGTGCTATCGTATTCTGGGGGGAGGGGGGCTGAAACACCATGAGCCCCCCTTTTGCATGAGCCACTGAGAAAGATTCATTTCGTCGGAATATCTAAAATAAACGCCTTGATAAGTTCAGAGATACTCCAAGACACTGATTCATAACTCTGTCGAGTGTTCCGGTCCCTCATCACTTTGCGAGTTGTTTGTTTTATAGTGTACTTCGTTGACAAGGACTACACGGCGCTCAAATTCTCTCTCGGACGCGTCTTCTGCGTAAGCATTTGTGTCCCACGAGGCACGCCGTCGCCGCCTCTACCTCCGCCGCCGCCGCCGCCCCCGCGGGCTCCTGCCCCCGACGGTCGATGACCGCCTGGCGGTGCGCGAGAGGCGGCAAAGGGGGCTGGGGAAGGGGTACGGGGGCTTTCGGCTCCTCTCGAGGACTTCAAAGGGGTCCTCCACTGCCTTTGGTCGCTCGCGCGCGCGCACCCATAGGCTCACCGGCGGCGGGAGCAACAGCGGCGGCACCAGCAACCCTCGCAGCAGCGTGATGGGAGCACAAACACGTCCAAAGATGTTACCGGGTCCTTCACCAGAAAGAGCAAGGGCCCCGGCAGGTGGCAGACAGCTTGCTCGCGCACTTTCCGACCACGGCGCGTCGTTGGCCTCCGAACGGCGCCCCCCGTCCCGCGGCGATGTGAGGCAGGGGTGTCACTTGCGAGGCACACCTGCCCTCGGTGCCAGGCGTCGCGTGATGCACATTTTAGAGAAGCAAATGTGCACACTACAGTACATCAATTTTTTTATTTTTTATAATATTCACTAATTTAAAGAATATTGTTTCCCACTATTAGTAGGCAACTCGGGGAGGTTTGGGTGTTTTTAGTCTATTTTAATTCAAGACTCTATTTAAGTATTGTGAAATGATGTTCAGGCACGATCAACCTGGTTTTTAATGCAATAATTTTTTTTTAGTGTTCTTAAGAACCTGGACCGGACCCCTTCCGCGTTTTGGTTTGGTGACGTGCTTCCGTTGGGCTGGTATTGTTCTCATACTTTTTTCCCTTCAGTTTTTTATGCTATTATCTTATAATCTATAAGTTACCAATAATGACCGTTATATGGAAATTATTTGAATTTTATACCTAAAAAAAAAGAGTGGAAATTGAGTTAAGAAACCTCGACTAGAAAGAGAGAAGTGCTTGAATTGTGACCGTGTGGACAGCATGAATATCTAGCAGAGTGTGTTCTCCATCAGGGCGTATTTTTGTTATTAATTGTATGTGTCTTTGTTTTACATTTTATGAACCTATAATTACTTATTTAACTTATTGTAAGCCCTTAATGTGTTATGCGCCAAATGCGGCTTATGCGACACGTGTTTGACTCCTGTGCCGTAAATACTGCTCGGCGACGGCCGAGAGAAATTCTCCTGGAATGTGTAGTGGGTCCTCGTGTGCACGTTATGCTAACGTGCCTCGTAAAAACGGCCTCTCCCCTTCTGGAGGGCCGCGTAAAATTTCGCTCGTTATGACGTTTATTCCTTGTTCGCCCGCAGGACAGACCGACGTTTTCTTCCCTCGCGGGTAAGGGCGCTGAGAGTGGTTCTAACGGAACCTGTAGAGTTACAGCAAAACTTTTATTCTATTTGTGTGGTTTGGCGGCCTGCGTGCTGTTATGAGAATTCTGTAGGGGACCTTATATCAACTGCAGAGCTTGGAGAAAGTAATGCGAGCTTCCGTTCTCTGGGGCTTTATCACTAAATGGAAGCCACGCCAGCATGTGAAAACGTTGGACGAGGACTTTTTGATATGATTCGTGTAGTCGTAGTTTTAGCACAGAATAGATCTTATTAGGAATATGAGATGAATGTTAGGCTTGTTTTTCGATATGAGTTTTATACGCAAGAGTATCCAGCAACCGTTATTAATTTTTCAGCTGTTGTGGTTTTGTTTCATACGATTGCTTAATAGATTATATTCTCAGTCATGAATAACATTTTCCTCGATGGAATTTTTCAGATTCCATTAGAAGCAGTTCTCCAAATTTCCTTGTATCACATGATATTACCTGCATGGGTGACCCAATTTGAGTTTCTGTTTCCCTGATTCTTGATTCATTGATTTTTTCGTGTTTTCGGGCGCGTCAACTGCTTCGGTCATTAGTCCGGGTAGTGTAGAGCTTGTTTTTTATCGGGAGAATATGGCGGTAATTTTCCCCTCGCTGGATAGCGAGATCCGGCACCTACCGTCGGCTAGTGGGGTTTCCCCCTATCCAGGACTCTCCCACCAGCGGGGCACCGCCCCAGCCGGGACACGCTCTAAGCTCCCGACCGGTCTCCTGGAATATATGGTAGTGTAGTGCATGTTAGTGTGAGTGTGTAAGGGGAGAGGATAGGACAAGGAAGGGGAAGGATAGATCGCGCGCGGTCGGTGGCCCGTTTTGTAGAGCACTGCTCCGGCATTCGCCTGGTGTTGATCGGAGAAACCACGGAAAACTAGCGATCAGAGCAGCCGTCCGCTAGAATTCTCCTCCAGAGAACGACTGAATTAGACATAGCTGAAAAGCTAGTGTCGAAAATCTTGCCGCCGTCAGGACTCGAACCTAGAACCTCCCGGTCAGAGGCGCTGCAGTGGCATCAGTTGATGCACTGAGCTACCGCTCCCGGTCCCTGCTTCATGAACTTCGCGTGTTCCATTCATGAACTTTCTTCCTTCTTCTTCTTCTTCTTCTTCTTCTTCTACAAGTTCATACCGCTTCAGTGTCCTTGTAAGTTACAACGAATACATGATTGTATTTCCATCTCATTTCAGATATTGTTTATTATCCGCCTCATTACGTTTTTAGTATGCAAGTAATAAAATGTTGCTCAAGAGAGTGCATTTCATTATCAATTAATTATGTCATTACCCAAAGCTTTCAACGATGCAGTACTTTGCAGTATAAAATGGAATAACATTTTAACGAATCAATATCTTTAAAAATAGAAACCTTATATTGTTGTGGGGTTTTACAACATTGCTGTAACGCAATGTAATGTAATAAGTAATTGAAGGTTGGAATTTGATTCTGTCATAAACATGTCTCGTCTAGCCCTCTCCATCTCTCCCCGTCTGTAACTCTCTGTGTCACTCACCTTCTTTCGGTCTCTTTTTCGTTCTCTTTCGCTAAAACACGAACAATCATATTGGATCTGAACTGGCCACACATTAAGTAAATAAAAAAATGCATTAATTACTCCAAATGAAGATTACTGCATTTGGAGGAAACGCAAATAATGGCAGTCTTAAGGGGCTTTAAAATAAATAAGAGGCAGTGTTTTGTCAGGATGCCATTCCACATTTATAGACAGTGATTCGTGCTACCATCTAAAATTACGAGAAAATTGCCTGCGCGGTTCTAAAGGCAAAGTACTGAGGAAATGCTATGACTTTAAATAAATGTATTGAAACTATTAAGAGGATAATAAACTTGCGTGATGCGTTTATTATCTCTTTGTATATATTGTATTTATTTAGAGGTGTCGTCTGTTAATTTAACCCATATTTAATGCTGGCTGCAGAGTTTTATTTCTACTTCCATGTATTTATTACATTGTGAGTGCCACTCTTATCTGAGCGTAATAAAAGCGAGGGTTTACGACCGCGTACTTGCGCGTGTAGGTGCTAATGCATTATGTGCAGGTGCTCATGGGTCACTTGCACACTCCAGCTATTTGTCTGCGGAGCGGATACGAGCGCACAAAAGGCGAACACGCTGTGTTGCGTCCTGGGCTCCACCTGCATCCCAGGCCCCACGACACTTC
The DNA here is from genome assembly GCA_964035755.1 of Teleogryllus oceanicus. Lineage (NCBI taxonomy): Eukaryota > Metazoa > Arthropoda > Insecta > Orthoptera > Gryllidae > Teleogryllus > Teleogryllus oceanicus. Next base: position 75,009,974 of record CAXIVR010000001.1, on the reverse strand, counting down.
GCTTTTGTGTAAATTCGAGACAATCGGTTTCTTGTAAAGAGGTGTTCGTTATGTATTACTCCCGCCACTTTCGACCATGTTTACATTTCAAGTTACGCTCAATTAAATTAAGTTGTTGCGTCTTTCGTGTTTTGAATAATAAACATTCAGTGAATAAAGGTGAAAAAGGAGCATTATATTGGATACTCACGTTTGCTTTGTTTCCGTGTTTTAAATGTTATTACTTTTGTATTAAAATGAATGGCCATTAGTTTTCTTTGCTTTGTATTTCCGATATGTTTTTTTTATTCAATTGATTAAAATTACTTACATGCAACCTACTACTGCATTAACATTTTCAACATTGTATTTACATTATGACTGTAATAATATTAAACACACTGTTCATTACTAAGAAAATTAAAAATAAGAATATTTAAGCCAACATCTTTAATAAAAAGAATTGGCTAGTCCTAAAAGCTACTATGGAGGGCATTCTATTCGATTATAACAAAATGATATAAAGCTAGCTCTGAAATGGAATGTTTGCCAAGCAATTTCATGTCGTCGTTAGTTCACAAAAGACTGATATTTGGATTTCGAGTCAATGCCATTACGTAACTGATCAAACAAAGTTGGCCACTCTCACATCTCCGAATGTGATCCTTGAGCATCGTACGGAGATGAAAGTAAGAACTTCATTCTATTTACAGAATTTGTGCATGAATATTTTCGAAAACTTAAAAAAATCATAAATTTTAAAGCGTAATTGCATCTCAATTTCTGGGAACTCAAATACAAAATATTCATAGTAATATTTATCTTGATAATACAAACTTTGATTGATATTTATAAAATGTAATTTAATACGGGCAGTACGTAAACAGTAAATTGAGGAAATTCGCGAAAAATAATGTTAATTGTTCTGTTCGGTCCGAGATTTTCCAAATTGTACAAAACGGACGGATACGCCAAAGAACGTAAACTTATTGTGGCTTCGAGCCAAAATCTTGGAATGGAATCTTGAAATAATTCATGTACTGCAGAATTCAGACCAACTCCACTCCGCTTATTTGGAGTGCACATATTAGAAGTGACTTCTCCCGTATTAGCATTGATGGTAGGACGAGAGTATTTAAAGCTGTCATTTCCTTGAGGTCTCATTCCTCTCTGCGCAAAAGACACGCACTATATAACTGCCCTCCTAAATCCGGTCGTGTCGTTAGCGAATTAAACCCTTATAAAAATCTTCATCATAAAAAAATGTAGAAGGAGCTTGTTTAGAATATAGTTGTGATGATGAACATAATGAGAATAATGATGAAAAATGATAATGGTGATAAATAATGATAATGGTGATGATGACTATGGAATTATTTTTCGAAATCTGTTCCATTCGCACAGTGCAGTACGTGCTCCCTTTCTAGAGCCTATTACGACAACACATAAAAATTTGTCTACGCACCTGCTAACTTCTAGACGAACCAGTTAACACAATTCTGATAGTAACCATATTGGACAGCACCCCTTCATGAATATCAACGAGATATGTGCTTTCAAACCCTGAAATAAAAATAAAAATAATAATAATAATAATAATAATAATAATAATAATAATAGTAATAGTAATAGTAATAATAGTAATAATGAGAACGGGAAGAGACCAATTATCCAAAAGGAGTGGATATTTCAATAGTGAACACGAAAGACATTACAATAAATTCAATAAACTAATAGAAAAATGAAATAATATATCCAACTTCCCCAATGCTAACTCAAGACAAAATATCAGTGAACTGCTCGCGAAGATGTCTCTAGTTTCCAGGAAATGAAGCAGTGATTCGGAATGTTCGGTTGCGCATAATATTTAAAACGGCCAGAGTTACGATGCACTAATGAAGATAACGTTGGCCGGTGAACTGAATGGCGTCGATTACAACTGCCGGTAAAACACGGAAGTACCGCCTCACGCACATGCCAGCCAGCTTCAGGGCAAACGATCTCCCAGTGAAACGGCTCTCACGGAAGCGTGCTCCCGGCGAATGGCAATCGCGTTTCGGGAGCACTCCATCTCGCAGATTGCAGAGTGATCCTGCTTTAGGAGCCGATAATGACAATGATGACGATGACTCTAAGAGCCGGATTGTCCTCGTGTCCCGCTCGTCCGCCCAGCTGGCCGTCCGCCCAGGCGGCCCGCCCGCCCGCCCGCCCGCCCGTCCGCCCGTCCGCCCGTCCGCCCGTCCGCCCGTCCGCCCGTCCGCCGCCGTCGCGCCCGCCCGCCCGTCCGCCCGCCCGTCCGCCCGCCGCCCGTCCGCCCGCCCGCCCGCCGCCCGCCCGTCCGCCCGTCCGCCCGTCCGCCCGCCGCCCCGTCCGCTCCGCCCGTCCGCCCGCCGCCCGCCGCCCGCCCGCCGCCGCCCGCCCGCCCGCCCGCCGCCCGCCCGCCCGCCCGCCCGCCCGCCCGCCCGCCCGCCCGCCCGCCCGCCGCCGCCCGCCCGCCCGCCCGCCCGCCCGCCCGCCCGCCCGCCCGCCCGCCCGCCCGCCCGCCCGCCCGCCCGCCCGCCCGTCCATTCGTCCGTCCGTCCGCCTACCCGACGGCTGGCCCGACGTCAGGCGCAACGGCCCGCCCGACGGCCCTCCCGACGGCACGCCCGCCCGTCGGTCCGCCAGTCCGTCCGTCCGCCCGCCCGCCCGCCCGCCCGCCCGCCCGCCCGTCCGCCCAACCGACGGCCCGCCCGAGGACACGCCCGCCCGCCCGACGACAAGACCGCCCGCCCGCCCGACGACACGCCCGCCCGCCCCCGTCCGTCCGTCCGCCCGCCCGCCCGCCCGCCCGCCCGCCCGCCCGCCCGTTCGCCGTCCCACCCGCCCACCCACCGTCCAATCGCTGTACCGTCGCCGCCCCGTCGCCGTCCCGCCACGCTCAAAAGCGAAGCTCGTCTCCGCACGCGCGCGCAGGTCGCAGGTGGAGCGCGGGCGTGCGCGGGGGAGGCATGGGCGTGTATAGGAGGGCGTGGGCCCGGGCGAAATGTCCAGTGTGGGCACGCGCGCGTCCCTGCTCCGCAGACGTAATCGATTCAACTCAGCTGGATAATTAACAAGTGCCCTTTTCCGGCAACATTTGTGCGCGGGTGCCGCATCCGGGTAATGGGAGCAATGGTGCGCGTCGCGGTGGCGGCGGTGGCAGCGGCGGCGGCGGAGGCGGAGGCGGTGCCGCGGCCCACTGCTCCTCATTACGTTAAAAGCTTGATTACTGGCGCCGAACGGGAACGCGCTAATGATGGCTCCCGTGTCAGCTCGCCCCCCCTGCTCCCTCCTCTTCTCTCGACGCTTGCCCAGTCGCGGCTCTGAGGTTCGGCACACGTTGCTATTTCTGTTTTCAAAAATTCACCACAGTTTCGATGGAGTGGACAGCGCGAACTTTTTTTCGTTTTGTTTTTGTTTTTTACTTTATTTCCAAACCGATTCCTGTTCTGTAGTGAGGGTGGTTCCTAGTTCTCTCATTTGGAGTGAAATGAAATATAACGTTTTTATGTAACAGGGTATATAATACTCGTATTACCTTTTTTAATATATGTTTTTATAACTACGGTGTTAAGACACCAATTCTGATCGCTTTTAAACGCAGCGTCCTTAATTGTGCATTGTAGAATGTGTATCTCATTCTGGGTATAAAACCTGCTTGATTAAGAATCATCTCTATTTTCTAGTTTATCTGTAACGTATTTCATTTCTAATAAGTAAAATTTTTTTTAGATTGTTTTCTTCAGTTAATTTTTGGGGAGGATGAGCATTACTGTCCATAAAACTCCTATTCATGAACGTCTTCCATTTAGAAAATTTGAACTTATGATTTCCGTAAATGGTTTCACTTCATCCATTATATAAATGATCTCTAAACTCATTTCTTCTACAAATGAAAACTGTTTATGAATTAAACAAATGTTATTCAATTTTTTCATTCCATTGCCCGTATTTCTTCAAATATTTCTGTTACGTTTCCTATAAAATGAAGTGAAACGCATTTTGAAAGTGGACACTCAATATGAAAAAGAAACTTATGCGCATCTTTATTTTGAAAGAGATTTAACATGTAAGTTTAAAACGTTTTGCTGCTGAAAATTCCTAGAAAATGGAAACGCCTTGTTTGTGCATTAACACGTGTGAAATGAAATGAATGTATTGAGACATTACGCAGTAAGGGCAAAAGAATGTATTTCATGCAGACCATAGTGCTTCAAATCTGTGGCAAATGAGGCGACGCTCTATTCCGCGACGAGGGAGCATAGAACATCAGTGCTAAATGTTGCAGTAAATGTGGCGTACGCATGCACACGAATGCGCATATCGTGTATGGTGCGGGATGTAGATTCTGTTCTACTCGGCTTAAACAGAAGTGCCCTGTTTCTATGCCGGTAGTGCAAGATATTAGTGAAATTACTCTAGTGTTTTTTTCATACGTGTGAATGACAAAAAGTCGCCTTAAATGTGAAGATGTTTGTAAAAATATTATTCAATAATAAATAAGAATTAAAATGTAACAAGATCTAATCCAGCTTGTAAATTCTCTGTAGGCCAGACCTAATTTATTACCTTACTTTTTTGATTTATTGTTGCAGAGGTTTTACGCATGACGCAATAGTTTGCAAGTATTGTGCTCCACAAAAAATATTTCACTCTTAAGTAGTCACACTGCATTCGGCTCCGTCAAAATACAATAATTGGATTGGGGTTTAGCAACCGAACGAGAGCTATGGTATTAGCTGTTCAGTGATGTCTATTATATTGTGCACTTCAAAGAGATCAACATAACACATTTTTAATATTAAGGCAAGTAATCCGATGACTATTTTGTATATATGGCTCTTTTTCTATACACATAGCTGCAATGTGCTTTTCGAAGTAGCCTAAATGAGCGGTAATCTGCAACGACATCTGCAACGAACTACTACGTGCCAATCCTAATTGGGTTTCCGTCTATAAGTACATGGAAAAGGATTAGACTCATTACTATGTTGACTGATCGTCTTGATAATTATAATAATTGGGTGATTTGAGCGAAACTGTGGAAAGACGGCATATTTTTATGAAGATTACCTTCTACTTAATAAATCAAAGTTATAAAATTGTCACCTTGCCCGTCACCTTGTTGGATGCACTTACGATCGGAGAATGTTTCGCAGACGTTCAGATATCCAAATTGTGACCATGTTACTGAGTAACAATGTATTTTAATAATTAAGTTAGTTCAAAGAATTGGTCGCCCCGATCGGGATTCGAAGCAGCTGGGGCGGCTGGGCGCAAACCTGAAGGACAGGTTTCGAATCCTGGTCGAGGCGACCAATTCTTTGAACTAATTTAATTAAGTCGAAAATGCAAATCATATCATACATTTAGGTTCTCTTGTACCAAATGAAGTTTTATACTACAGGCTGTATTAAAAGAATATAAGCAAGTCGAAATTCATGGAAATTGAAACCTTTTAAAAACTTAATTCCAAATTATACCACAGTACACTCATAATAAGACCTTCTCTAACAGCATAAAATATCGTCTGAAAAATCATTGGTAAACACATTTAAAAATAGAACATAATATTAGAGGTTTTACTTAGAAGATATCATATATGGCCAAATGATATTGAAGCAAAAATTTAATGAAAATGTTTACTTTTCTTCAAAAAATAATACTTCTTTCTTGTATAATTTCGATTTATGTAATCCGTACCGTAAGCCGGTGGCTTGATGTCGTCACAACACTCTTCGCCACATATATACTATTATGATGCCATAAAGGTGTTGAATAAAGAAGTGATCTGAGCATAGCCTTCGATAGCAATGTAAAATTTTATGTGTACATTATTTCGAAAATCTTTGCCTTCTTCTTGCTATATTGTGTTATAATGATTATAAAAGACTATATTATGAAATGGGATTCGGAAAGATTGTGCTTGTGTGGACAGTCTGTATTATGAATTAACCAACTCACGAAGCAGAGATCACGAAGGTTAGAAGCGCAAGGACTTTCGAATAGGCAATTTGTGTTACACGCGCGTAAACTGTATTGCCTGTACAGGCGCGAAAAAATCAAAATATGTTACGACAGGCAAGACAAACTACGCCCGCCTGGGAAGCCTAGAGCTCCTGCGGGCGCGAGCAACTTCCCCTGATTTTTCACTCCATTCTCCTGCAATTCCAGAAAGGGGTTAACAAGCGCAAGACGAGGTGAGGTTGGTAAGCGCGAAATATCACGACGAATGGCGGCTTCTAACGAAAGCACTTTTGCCCGATGTTTTCAGGCAACCGCGATTTTAATTTTATTTCTACACCTTATTACTAGAGAGGGAATTTTAATGAAATGTCGTTTTCTTTCTTTTCACTTGAGAACAACGCCATTTGGTATAAAAATTCATTTTATGTTATGACAAAAGGAAATGACCCATTTTTATAGTCATTATTTTGCATTTTTGGTCGCTATTGACTAATAAGTCATTATTTACCCTCTCCCGTCACATTTAATTATTGTGTGCTGATTTCATGGATTTAATGTCATTTTAATGGTACTTGCTTCAAATAATATTTACGAAATACAAATATCCTTCACAGAATTACTCACTAGCCCTATTCTATTCGTTCATTTAGAAATTGTTTTAACAGCCGTTGGTAGTATGTAATTTTTGTGACGTATATCAGCGCCATCGTCAGTTCGGCCAATTTCGGGATAACTGAAGACAGAGATTTCCTGGTAAAGAACAGTACAAACCAAAAGCTTCCAAGCTGAGTTCACTCGAACGAATGGAAGAAGCCTCGATTACATCAGTAACGTATTCAATAGCTTGAGTTGTTCATCCGGACTGGTTGTGATGAGATTTTCTAAGTAATTTGTCCTTGGGTTTAGGGCTTTTTTAAAGCATTTTAAGAGCATTTTATTCATCATTTTTGGCAATGTTTTAGGTTATCAATATCCGCTCCCTACTTGTTACATATTACTTTATTTAATGAATATTTTATTTTAAATTTTTTCCAAGTATAATCGTTTTGCCAAAGGGTAGAAAATATGTTTGAATGCCATATTCTTGGCCTGTTTTCGTTTTGTGTTACTTTTATTAAATGATGTTGTTATTTGTGTGCAGCAATAATGTGACATACATTTACGACTCTCCACGTAGACTGGAGCCTCCTCTTAACATTATAAAAGCATCCCCTTATGACTCTCCTTAGCGGACAGCTCTGTAAAGAGACAAGAATCGTTGTTTCTAACTTGAACGCTGAAACTTCATGCCAATATTGCACTCTTAAAAAAACGCGATTACGCAATCGAGATCCTTCGATTCAAAATATTTAATTTTATTCGTAATTGATGATTCCAAATTTTAGTAATGTATTTAATGTATACAATTATAAATGAAAATTAATTTCACTATGTTTGATTCAATAATTCAAATGACTTCTCCAAAAGACTGTCACGGCCCAGGAATCTAGTGATGTACCGCCTCCTCGGAAAAATTTGTACAAACCTTATATTTAAACCTCCGCCAGTGACGTAAACGCAGTGTCCGCAAATTCTTAGTTTGCTAGTCACATTGCCCACCACATTGACATGCCTGTGTTACGGAGTGCCTTCTGCTTCTCTCCTTGCTGTGGTAAAACAATTTGAGGCCCACCCTGTGCTCGGCAGACGCGAAGGCAGGCTCGAAGGCAGGCTCGAACGGCCACGGGGCGCCGAAAAGTGGCACCGTCCAGCGAATGGTGGCAATGAAGCGAATGGATGAAGCTTCGTTCGCGGCAAAGAACCGACAATGGCGCTGATAGCCGTCACAGGAATCTTAGATTACATTATCACTCACATTACAATTTCTGAGCGACGAAATCGAATGGACTACTCAGGAATTCTGTGGAGAACATTTGATGCATCTCGTAAATACCATTAAAGTATGATAATCTATGAAATCTGCAAAGAATGTATAAAAATTATGTAAAAGGGTAAAAAAAAATTATTAGTCGAAATCAACGAATTATGCAAAAACGATGTCCTATAAAATGGGTTACTTCCTTTTGTCATAGCATACAATTATTTTCTATACTAAATGGCATTGTTCTAAAGTGCAAAGAACAAAGACATTTCATTGAATCCCGCCCCCTAGTTATAAGTACAAAACACTATATTGTGAAATGCGATTCAGAGAGCTTGTGCGTGTGTCACATCTTCAGTTGTACGAATTCACCAACTCACGAAGCAGCAATCACGAAGTGTAGGAACACAAGGACATTCGAGTAGGCAATATGCCTTACAAGCGCGTGAAATATATTGCACCAACAGGGGCGAAAAAATCAAAATACGTTACGGGATGTTTCTTTACGCATTGCTTCAGGGAATTTTTTGAGATCCACCCTGTATTCGGCAGACGCGAACGGCCACGGGCGCCGAAAACTGCCACTGCCGAGCGAAGGGCGGCAATGAAGCGAGTGGATGAAGCCCCGTTCTGCGGCAGCCGGTCGGAGGGCGCTGCGGCGCGCCCGCGGGCGGCTGTGCCAGCGGGTCAGGGCACGCGACGGGGGCGAGCAGGGCGGGGCGGGACGGGGTGGGCGGGGGGGGGACAGGGGGGCCCCGGCGGCTGGGCGGGCCGTGTGCTCCCGGCTTTCCTTCATCGCCCGCAGGCCCGTGGACAAAGCGGGCGCTTCTGCCGGGTAAACACGTGGCGGCGGGGCCGGGGCCGGGGCTAGGGGCGGGTGCGCGGGCGGTGGGGGCGAGGGAGAGGGCGGGGTCGGAGCCGCAGAGGCGGCGGGGGCGGCGGCGGCTTGCCCCGGGCGCCCGCAACTGCTGCGCTGTGGAGCGGAGTGCATTGTACGCGCCGACACTGCCACCCCGCCCGCTCTTCTATTACCCCTCCCCGGCGCCGCCTTCCCCTACCGCCGCCCCGCAACCGGCCCGGTGATCTTTCACTGCTCCCCCGCCCCCGGCAGCTCTTCGGCACTGCCTCGCCGCCCCGCCTCCCGCCCGCGCCCTCTCGGCGATCCGCTGCTCTTTAATATTTAAACTGTAAGCCGCTATTGTTTGGGTCATTAGGCCATACACCGGTCCGATGCGGATATCCACGCTATACTGACTCTACAGTGGCCTTTTAGTTCCTAGTTTGCTCGTGTATTGTGCGTTTGTAGCCGTGTAACTATGTTTTCATATCCATTATATCAGTATTGGCAGAAGAAATTTTCTCTCTGCATTTTTTCAGCTCATTCAGTACTATCGTGACCAGTAGTTTGTGTTCCGTTTTTTTTAGTACTCTCGTCAATTGTTGGTTGTTGCGGATCTATCATTTTTATCTTCATGTATCATATTTTAAAATCCCAATTTTCTTCCTTTCTTTCCCCTAGTAGCTGCAACCGCACTTTGAGATTAGTCTCCGGGTATCAATTAACTTGTCTTCCACTTTATGGAGAGAAAATTTAAGTGACAATTCACAGGCTTTGTGTCTGTTTTCGCTATTTTCTCTTGATGTTCCTGGGTGTACGGCATTCAGTTATATCTATTAATTGAAATCATATATGTCTAAACCATGATTTTAATATTTTTAGGGCACTCGATTTCTTTTACTCTTTTTTCCCTAGTTCGTTTCTGTAATGTAGTACGTAATTTTACAAATAAAATATTGCATCTGCTATTGCACTCCATCCACAATATTTATTGTTGGTGTTAGTGTTAGTGTCTTTTATAACTGAAAATTTGGAAATCAAGTAAGATAGTAACCGTTAACTGCCTAGCGTGGCCGTGTGAGTACGCAGTACGAAGCTGTAGATAGTTCAAACTTTCACCTTAAAAATTTCCAGAAATGCAATTAGAAGTTAACGTTATTTTCCATCTCATCCTAAAACGTGTCACTTAAACATGTTGAGGAAAAAATATGTTATAATACTTTTTTAAAAGTATTAACTAGTGCAATGAACATTTTTACAAAATAGAGGCAGATGAGAGTTAATGAACGTTATTTGTTATGCACGTTTTTATAATAAATGAGATTTAAGATACAGTTGCTGTAAGATATTATTATTATTATTATTATTATTATTATTATTATTATTAACGTCACTTCTGATTAAAACTTCTCTTATATTAAATCAAATAATCCATTTTAATTTTTTAAATTACTAAATTAACTGTTCACACTTTTGGAGAGATTAAAACGTGAGTAATGGGAATTTAAGAAAAGTGCAAAGTAAACTATGCAATCCCGTCAACGTAAGAGCTTTTCCTATACGAAAATGTTAAAACCCCTCCGAAAACGACGATTTCTTCTCTTAACAAATATGTATCTTCAACATTGTTGGTCGTATTTTTCTTAGCTGCATCTTTTTGTATATTCGACGAAGTTGAAAACACATAAATAATAAATTGCGTTTATGATGGTTTCCTAATCGAAATAGAACATACAAGTAATGAATGTTATTTTACCAATCTGCTTCTTATTCTTATTACATTTGAATCAGGTTCACAAAATCAGCTTTCATTAACAGAATCACTTTCCTGACAAACGTTAAATTACCGCTTAGAATCTCAGAAAGCGTAAGTCTACATTTCCACGAATTCTACGGGTGGAAGCGACGCACGCTCCGAGTTTCACGAGAAAATTACAGAAGTCTGGGGTGGCGTTTACACTTGTTAGTTACCTACCGCATCTGCCGCACCCAAGCAATCTTCCCTTTCCCATGGCCAGTTTCCACGCTCACGCCTTTCCCGCAAAACGCTTAGCGTTGCAGGAACCCGCCAGTCAAAGCATCTAGCGCACCTAGATAATCCCCCCGCTAACGGCACGTCTGCTAATGGATTGAACCGTTAAGAAAGGATAATAGGCCAATCACAGTATTCGCAACAACAGTACAAGAAAATTAAACGGTTCGTTATACATCCGTCGAGAATAACGATCCATTAATAACCAGCCAATTAGAAGGGCGGGAGGTGGGCGCGGTGGGCGCCCCGCCCTTCCGCACCCCTCCCCGCCCCGCCCCGCCCTTCTCCACCCTATCCCACCCCGCCCATTCGCCGGGCTGTGCCCATTCACCGGGCGCTTGCTACGCCCTGCTCTTGCCCCTGGCCCCGCTCCGGCACAGTCTTGCTCCGGGCTCATCACGTAAGAGCTGAGCCGACCGCAGATCGGGCCTGTGAACGGCTCCGGGGCTGCGCTGGGGGTCGAGCAATCAGGCCGCAAGTGGTTGGTCGCGCACCGACACCGCGTGAGACCGGCGTGGAATTGGTTCATGGCCGGTGGGTGAGCCAATGAACGGAAACAAATGGGGAAAGTAACTATCCCTTCAAGAAAGTGAGAAGCGTCTTATGATACACTGGTGCCAAGAAATCGAGGTAATTAGTCAAAGTATAGAAAATAAATCGCTACTGAGAAATTTATTTACTTATTCATTTATTTGAAGCCAAAAACAATTAAAATGTGTGTGTAATGTATTCTGTGCAATCTATGCAAGTTTTCTTCAGCCGCGGAATCTCTACCATGACTCATAAATATTAAGTTCAATTATGAATACAGGTAGTGGCGAGCGTTTTTTGTTCAAGTGGTATGCACATATTCGCTAGAATGTATCAAAAACAAATCAGCTAGAGATTTTGGCTATTAACTCTAGTGCTCTTCCCTAGTAAAGTAATCGTAATTCTGCCGCGAGAACACGGATAACGATAATTTGAATAACTACGTATTGTAACGATTCTGAGTAGTAAATTAGAACAGAGATATTATTGTAATACGGACGTTTATTTTACTACTTAATGTTACGCTGCAAATAGTTGGTTTATGTACAGATACTATTCTTATTTCTTGTTCTTCACTTGGTGGTTTCTTTACACACGGCTCTCTTTCTCGTGATTATATTTTCAGTGTTCCTTCTTTTGCACTGTTGCACCGTCCGATGCACTCACCACTGCGCTGGCATTGCGCTGCTGACCACAATTCACAGCGCTGGCCACAGTTCACGACGCTGACCACTCCACCACACTGCTGTTCACCGGCTGCACCACTGTTCACCACGATACACACACTTCACAGCTCAGCTTCCACTTTACACTGACTAGCGGCCGCCGGTAGCGGCGAATTTTTACGTGACTGGCGCCCGCCCGTACCTTTCCGGAACTTGCGTCACTCTTCTACGCGACCCGCGAATACCCCGAAACCATCCAGTTCGGGGGCGCCATCAGATGATGCAATCTACGTAGTGGATTCCGGTAGATGATGCAATATTCGTTACAGTCTATTCCTCATAGCGCTAAAGGAAACGTGCACAGACAGTAGGGCTACATTTATGTCCAGAAGCAAAAACCAGAGGCCATCTCAAAATTCGCTCAAAGGATCAGGAAAGTGGACAAAAGCTGGTCGAGATAAGGGTCACTGTTCCAGAAACTGAGGTAGTACAAAATTTGATACAGAAATATTGAGTCATTTAAAATTACAGTCTAAATTGTAACTAATACATTTAATATCATTGTTACCTCATAGTTTAAATGTCATGATTAGCTCATTATTCTTTTCCTTTCTTGTGCTCAGTATGGTCTCTAATTGTATAGAAACAATTATGCAGGAGAACAAATTTTATCTGGCACATGATTTTGGGGTTTGAATTTTAATTTTTTAATGTCATCTGGCAATTTGTTGTAAAATAATGTACACTTGTGAGCCGTTGTTACCTGGAGAATATGATTCGCACTACATCGAGTGTTATTTATAGATATATGTATTAGTTGAAAATATGTTCTCGCCCAACGGTAAATCATTATTTACAAAAAACACTAAATCCAGAGACACGACAATAGTAGAATTCCTAGCTTAATAAAATGAGGCTTACAAGAATCAAGTGCGAGCAAAATATTTATTTTACCGATTATTTTGAAAAGTTTTTAGGAATAATGTTTTTGGAAACAAACTTTCTTTTAAACATTTTTGGGGAAAATATGTTATTGAATTTTGTATCTTTACACCCTTTAAGAGATAAAACGCATTTCTCCAAAAATATCAGACCACTATTTCCTGATCGTTCACTTCTCTAACATTATCTTTATACATCAAGGTTTCTAGGTTGTCGTTGATTGATTGAGTGTTAGTGATTCCGGGCGCGTCAAGTACCGAGGTCATTATTCCCGTAACTGTAGTGCATGTTTTCTCATCGGGAGGTGGCGGTAGATCCTCCGCCGGATGGCGAGTTCCTGTGCCGACCAACCGTCGACTAGCGGAGTTTTCCCTAACCAAGTATTTCCAACCAGCGGGGCACCGATGCTAGCCGGGACAAGCTCTAGGCCCCCGACCGGTCTCCCGGCATTTATGGTAGTGTAATGCATGTTAGTGTAAGTGTGTGTAAGGGGGCGAGAATAGGACAAAGAAGAGGAAGGAAAGAGCGCGCGTGGTCCGTAGCCCTTTTGTAAGGTTACTGCTGCGGCATTGACCTAGTGTTGATCGGAGAAACCACGGAACACTACCGATCAGAGCAGCCGGCCTCTTGAATTCTCCTCCAGACAGCGATTGATTGTGACCTAGCTGATAAGCTAGTGTCGAAAATCCTGCCGTCGTCCAAATTCGAACCTCCGACCACCCGATCAGAGGTACTGCAGTGATATTAGTTGACACACTGAGCCACCTATCCTGGTTTATTTTATCGTATTTTGTACTATATTCTACATTGTTTTTTTTGTACTGTAATTTGACTAAAAAAATCCTAATCGTGATTCAACCAGTTAGCCATCGTTAGCCAACCTTATGGACTTTCTCAACAGCAATTTCTAATTTTTTAAAGTTGAGTTGGAAGTCATTAGAGAGGGCACGCCTTAGCGGGCAGGACTATTGATCTTATGCGTTAGCGCAGATGCCCTAAAGTGATGCGAAACTTGAACTGTGCATGAGCAGAAGATGGATAGTGCTGTAACGTTGGAAAATGCCCAAACAGTATATTAAATATGAAATGACGTTTAGAAATGAAATAAATAATTCGTTTGATTTTATGTTCTTATCCCACGTTTTAATGCAAATATTACTTTGTCACGAAATGTTTATTTTTCTTTTTTGATGATGAAAGCACGTGTTACAGTTAAATGCAAGCGTCGAAAAAAATAAATTTTATTTGTCGTTATTTGCAGAATTGTAAACTGCGTCCCATGATTTCTGCAGCAAGTAGTCAATGAATAGCATTATTTTTAACAGTTTCAAAAAAGTGACTCCACATATTCGTTGTATTTATTGTGTCGGTGTTCGCTTTTATTGTAATGGAAATAATTTGTGCATCGTGGTAATTGTAACCTAATTCGTTTATTGCAAATTCTAGTAAATGTAATGTATGTAAAGCTAGGAACAATAAACACAAAATCATCTTAGTTCACTTCTGTGCTATCATTAAGTTACGAAATATGCAATGCCAAAATAATTACCGTAGTATATTATCAGTAGTTAGATGGTAACGTAAACAAACTGGCAATTACAAGAAAAAAATGCATTTTGATTTTGATAACAGTTTTAATCACATTAATGTTAATTAATAAAATGCTAAGAAGTACAGAAAACTAGATTTGCAAATATTGCAGGCAAACGAATACATTTTATATGACAGATATTAGAAAATAAACCTCACAATAATAATGGGAACATAAAAATTAATAGTAAAGAATACAAATCGTGATCTTAAATAAAATGCTACTAACTGCACTGAAGTGAAGTTTACAGGAGAGGCATTTGTATTTGAAGCTTTTATTTCTGTGACTAAATGTCAACATACTTTTTAAGTATCTATTAACTCCCCCTTTCTAGGAAGACCTTTTTTGACAGTAAATTTTAGAGAAAAATACACCTTGGAATTACAGTAATTTTAAATGTACTTTTGCAGACATAACGTTTTTAGTGCGAAAATAGAATTTTGATTCACCAAGAACATGCAGTTTACAGGAGGTGCTATAGAATAGTAACTATAAAATTAAAAGTTAATTTTATTGAAACTTGGGTATATTTATTGTTTTAATATTTTATGAGCAATGCCATTTGGCTTTGCAATATGATTTATCTACAACAGGCATCCATTTAATCATTGACGGTATATCTTATATCGTCTCTTTTGAAAGTTTCAGTGAATTATTACTAAAGTGGATACGGTGAACGTGCCGATACGCATTTTCTTATGAACGTCTAGAGATCTGGACTGATCGAACTCTCGCAGAAATTGTTGCGTATTTATCACCTTAGTAAGTATTTTCAGCAGGTACTCTTTCAATTTTTCGTTTACTTATTGGCAGAGACGATGAACCAACGCGCAATTCTTTCGAGATGCTTTATTTGACGAAAATGGCTTGTGGACGAAGATCAAGCCATTATCCGTTCAGCCCGGCAGGAAGGTTATGTTCCCGGAACCGCCTAGGTTGATCGTAATGGTAATCCGTGTAGCATGTATTGCGGACGGCGGTTAGGGTTCTGTAGACATTGTTGTAGGGTGACTTCATATGTAAGCTGTTGGGTAAGTTTGCTGATCCAACAGCGTTATGAAATTGGGCCCTAGGGAGGCCACCCACGAGTGTGGAGTAACGAGATCGGCCGGCGCATACAGGAACGAACTCCCCATAACTGCTGAGTCGGTCGTTTGCAATGGCGACCGCTCCCACATAACATTCTTCAAACTTTCTTTTTTACAAGAAAAATATATTTCGTGTTCTCGAGAGAGTCGATATTTTTCAAACATATGTAACTTTGACACTGATGAAATGTCACTAACACTTTATTAGAGAAAATAAATAAAATGGAGATTAAGAATATATGATTGATGATTATTTCTTTAAGTTTACATATTTTCTATCATGATCAAGATAGCATTATGAATAAATAATTTTGTCTTTTCATGGATTGAAATTAGAATTTTTTTGTCTACAAACCAATTCTCAAAATACACTTTAAATAAAACTTGATCGAAGAATAGAATTCTCAATAAAGGAAAGGGTAAGGATGTCAGATGAAAGCTTGCTTTCTCCTAAATTGTCTTCATCCATCACGGAACCGTGAATATGACAATTCTGCAATAACAAATAAAAAAAGACGTATACAAAAATTGAATTCTCAGATATTCTTGTTTAAAAGAGAAGCTTCTACAGTGTAAATCTATTTTGTAAAATTTAATCGCTATATCTTGGAAATTTTAATTACGATTGACAATATGAATCGTTATTCTTCCAAAATCATCGTGAGATTTATTTTCCGCACAATTCAATTCACAGAGTAAATCGCTCATTTCACTGGCCATTTTAAGTACGACTTACCCCGTCCGTTGTTTTTCTCTTGACTATGATACCTACCGAAAGATTCTCCGTGTTGGCGTGCACACAGTGGAGTGAGCAGGGGTTTCGTAAACCCTAGAAAATTTTGAAAAGGGGCCAGTAGTTTTGCGTAATAAAACAGATTATTTCCGCAAATATGATCTCAATTTTTCCTTTATTAAGCTGACAATTTGGGGAATTGATACACATGTGTGAAATTGTTTCTTTAAATCATTTGGCAACCCTGTGAATGGTTCAGCATAAAATCAATATTACCATATGTACGCCTATCGCGTAAAGCGCTCCCCATATTTGGAACTTAAAATTCTAAAAAAAATGTTTGTTTTGAATGAAGTGCGCATAAATAACAGGAGAAGTACAATATTTTATTTGAATTTATGTAATGCAATAATTGATGTATCGTATACACATACCATAAGATTATAGAATTGAAAGTTTGCTGCTGTTAGGTGACACATTGTTAAGAAGAAAATTAGTGAATATGAATGAGGAAAGTACACATTCAAAATTAATTTACTCTTACTATACATTACTCCATATTGTAACAGAAAAACCTCAATAATTGGCCAATGATAAATGAAACGAAGTTGAATTTGATAACTCCAGAAATCCATTTCGACGTAAGAAATGAAAAAAATGAATGAAGTTACTGGCATTGTATGGAACGGATTTGCACTCGAATATAATGCGCCATCGAATCTAAAGCGTACTACGATTTTGAGTTCAACATTTGGTCATAAAAGGTTCATTCGATTTGCGTAAATAAGGTATTTATTAATTGCATAATTAAAGTTGTATGGGCATTCTCATTTTAGCCATAAATAAGTTTTATCGACAAGGCTGCGCGCGTCTATGGTTCTGTGAGTTCTTTCAGCCTCGAGATATTAGCGTTCACTAACGAATATTCAGGTCTCTCAGTTTCGTTAAAACGAAAACAACGAACTCGTAGACACAACATGAACTTGGAAACCGAAAACAACCACGTTACCTGAGTTTAGATAACGTTCAACCTCGTATAATAAGGTTTCGTGTCGATATTCGACGAGCGACCGGACTCTTTCGAGCATCTCGGAGGCCCGTAGAGGTTGGCGTGCGTGGCTTGCCTCTTCGCGTCTTCCGAGACGAAGAAAATTGGGAAGTTGCTCTGCTCTTCGGCCGAAGTTTAGTGCCGCGAGGGGATTCGGTGGCGGCGGCGGTGGCGGCGGTGGCGGCGGTGGCGCCGGCGGTGCCGGCCTTCGCAACGGAATCGCCCTTGTCCTCGCGAGCGGTCAGAGGTCGAAATGTTTTCTGGTGTGTTTTCTTAGAGGCAATGTGCAGTTTCGAATGTCACAAAGGAAAGGAGACGATCCGGCTTCTCGAGAAGAAACGAAGTTAACATTTCAACGTCGAAGCTATGAACGTGTTAGTGTTTTTAAAAAGCGATGCGAACATGGATTTCTCATTGTTGCATTGGTTGTGAAATAATTTTCCATTTAATTACTGGTGTTTCAAATTCAACTTGTTTACTACATACGTAGAGACATTTTTAATTTTATTTTTATAAGTAAAGAAGCCAATAAAGGCTATTTGTAAACCAAAATAATGAAGTTTGACATGCTAATAAATTAACAATTGCATGTCACATTTAAGTCATTGTAAAGTGTACGAATTGTGACTTTATGAGAAAGCTAATCCGGATACGATTATTAATAGAATATCGTTGTGTTTTCATTATCTCCACCTGATTCTTTCTTTTATCGGGAGGACCCATGTGCATGCCAATTTTTCTCTATTTGCCTTTTTGTTATATAAATGAAGACTCGCCGTAAAAATAAATATTTACTTACGGAGTTTATTACGTGTAATTTCATTTCAATAGAGTAGTTTCTCGAATAATCTCTATTCAAAAATGTATTACGGCATTCATTTAGTGGTGATTAATAGAAAATACAGAAATTGCATTCCGCACACGTGCAATCACATAGGTGGCAGCGACATGAATGTACGCGGTTTCACTCTAGTGCACAACACACCACACTCGTTCAAGTAACACGTATTAGTACATTTGCGCATTCTCTACGCTCAGAACATGCATCGCATTTATACGCATGCCGTCCCAACCATACACACGTAGAACTCTCAAAATTAACACCTGCACTTCGCACACATTAATGCATAATACCCTACACTATTTTTACATCGTACTACGTTACGCACGAATGACCACTTTCCGCTGGTAGTTTGCCCTTTCGTTTTCTGGTATTTTATTCCCCTCCACTATACCTCTTCCTCCTCCCTTTCCCTGTTCTACCTCTCTCAGCCCCTAGCACTCCTACGTGTCATTTCCTGTTTCCCCGTCCTGCCTCCTGCAAGCATCGCTCTCCATCCACTCTCCATCTGTTCACTCCCCTGTTTCCCTCTCTTTAAAAGTAAGCGTGCGGAAGTAAAGATCTCATCTACCAGGAAAACGAAACACATAGGAATTCATTGCATCATTTGCAGCGTCGAATCGTTTGCAGGCTTCACGTAGGGACGATGTGACAGATAGACGAATAAATTGGCGGATGGCATCAATAAAAGGGAGAGCGACGAGGCATTTTTCCTTGGTCGACTCTGGGCGTACGCCCGCATTTGCCCCCTTCCCCCCACCCTGGCGGGCCTCTTCCGCCGCTGCAACGCGCCCGCCGCCGCCGCCGCCGCCCCGATTTCCTTGTTTCGCCTTCGCGGGCAATAAATTCATTTCCGAGTTCTTCGGCAACTCGTTATAGCCCAAGTTCGCGTTCTGCCAGCCTCGTAATGCGGCGCCACCATTTCCCCACCCCATCACTCTCCCCTCCCCACGACGTCCCGTCCCGCCCCGCCTTGCCCTCCCCGCCCCGCCCAGTCCCGCGTCTCGGGCTGCGAGCCCCGGGGCCGCTTGAAGAGGGCTTGTGGAATCGCGTAACTTTTAAGCAATAATTCGTGGAGAGCGGGTGGCGGCGGCGTGGAGGACGGGGTGGCGGGTGGAGCGGGGAGGGGCGGGCGGGGGCGGGGGCACCCGTCGGCTGCCGGCCGGCGCGCTCACAGCATTTCCCTGCGCCCGAGCGCCGGCTTCTCCTCACGCAAATGGCCTTTTCCGGGGGTGGCGTTTTTTGTTTCGAGCAGGTGCGTAGCTACCGCGTAATTCATTCAGGTACTACTTTATTAGCGAAGTACTCGCTGCCGTATTTAGCAATGTGCTAAATATGCCACATACTAGTGTTTCCAGTTTTCAATGACGGTGAATTTAAAGCCTGTTCTTTTTTAAAATACATTTCAAAAAATAGTGTATTTTATTCAGAACAGTAGTAATAATAAGTAAGAATTATTTTGTTTAATACATATGTATTTAATTATCATAGGAAGGAAAATTCCATAATTTGACAATTTTGTCAAACTATAAAATGTGTTTTCATTTTTATTTGTAGTTTTGTCTCAAATTGTGTAATTCATAGTGCTAATCCAGTAAAATTGTAGCAGTTGCTGCTAGTGCAAGTTCGAAGAGATTAGATGATTCGGGGGTTGACCGCTCGTTACAAGAGAGCAGTACTGTAAGTGATTTAGGAGCCTACACACGACAAACGATTCGGCAGAGGAGATATTAAAAGCAACAAAGCAAGTATATTTTTGTTAAGTTTATTAACGTTTTTACTTGTTTCTCCTACAAATCAACATCAAAATAGCTTATATTCTTTGACTAACACGGTGCTGCATATTTCGACAGAACCATTGAAACTCATTGAAAGCAGGTACTAGTGATTTATTTCTTCGCGACAGCTTTGTTGGAAAACATTTGGATGCCATGGTTGAGCGTGTTTCCGCCTAAAGTTCGCAGCTTTGACATCACGGTGTTCAGTTCTCCGAAGAATATTCGAGTGCCAAAAAATTGACATCAATTTGATTGAAATGTTAATAAATGTTAAAAATACTCACACTGTGGAAGACTTATTACTTCTGACTCCGCAATATTCTTGTACACTGTCCGGGAATGAAGACTTAACAAATGAAAAACCTAGGCTAACTTCATTTTCCTACAATGCTTTTTCTTGTAGGATGTCATCACCGAAATGATGTTGACGATGGCAATGGATATAAAAATATATAAAGAATTTTAATACACATAATTCATCTTTTGATGACCAAATTATTACCTTCCTTAACTGATGTAAGAGCCTCTTCGAATAAATGTGCATAGTTTTAACGTATAACAATGTGGCGAAGTTATAGGATTGTAACTAGAGCTGGGGCAAACGCTTTATATTATTGATCGTTCTCGCTGGCTTTATCTTGCAGTGTCGGGGGATGAGCGATCCATATCTACTTCCGAAATCTTTTTTTTAACACATTTATTTTAGAAGGATTACATGGTTCAGTACAGTCATTTTACAGATGTTTTTCAGACTTATGAGAGTTAAAATATCTACGTTAACTTAATATATACATTGAAGAGGATATTCTAGGGGAGAACCTCGGGTTGTCATGGTTGTCTAAACTTTTGAAGTAGGTTTCAAACTGAAATCTATTTTTTATTCGGGTATGGGTTGCATTTTTCGGTAGTTTGTAATGGGATGATGCTTTTATGTCTGTTAGAGTTTGGTAGAAGTTGTGTGACATGTGTGCTATTTGGTTTATTAGTGTATTGGTGTTTAATTCAGAATGAAGTAGTTTATTACCTATGAACCAGGGGAGCATTTGTGATTAATCGTAAAACTTATATTTTGTATTACTTGAATTTTATTGACATTTGTGAGGGCTGCGTTTGTCCATATTGGGCATACATAAAGGATTAGTGGTTTAATTATAGTTTTGTAACCAGCGAAATCTATTCACAGGTCTCTTCCAAGGATCGAAAGAATTGGTACCGATCATTCTCGGCTGTTCTCGACACTAAAGGCAGAGCGGCTCCGTGCCCAGTTTGCTGGTAGTTTCGGTGTATCGCTTGCGAGAAGTAAAATGAGCTACGTTATAAAAGAGTCCGTAAAAAATTTGAAAACGGAAGTCACATATTAGTAGTAAAAAAGAATTTCCAAAACAATTGAACCTTTAAAAATGACACCATTTCCGGACTCGCGCAATATCAATTGCACAACTGCAGAGGTTGGCAATGGACCTTGTACGATCGAATTTTAATTCGGTTTTCGTTGTAGATCATGCCTCACTAGTTTGTATACATCGTTAAGTTAACCCTTCAAATGAAAATGGAATAAATACGTAATACGTTTAAGATGTTTAACTGAATTGTTACTTTTGCAATTGCCTCATACTAGAAGTAGTGGTGCTGCAACAGATCAGATTTTTCCGCATTATTTGTAACGGCTAGGCAATATGTAACCGTTGTTTCGTGGGTTCTTATCACTTGTTATATCACACCTAAAGGAATCGACTCATTTCCACGAGACCATGCTAAACGATAACACGAAACCTCTAGTGGATTCTAGTCGTATTTAACTGAACACTTTAAAGACGCGGTTGACACAAATTTGAATGTCTACAGCATTTAATTTCCCACAAATTTACGACGCAGCTTGCGTTTTTTTTACGTGCCAAGTTGATGAAAATGCTCTGTCTTCGACCTACCCGATTAACATAAAACATTCTCGAGTCTGTCGAATGTATACTTTCCAAAGTATTTCATGCCAAAATAATTTTTGCCAAACAGTTTTTCAGAAAAAACAACAACAAACAAATCCGAAATAATGTATTAAAAAATTACAATCGACGAGGCATGCATTGTCAAATTGTTTATAATACAGCTTGAAAATTCAGCTTGGCGGCGTCGTTAGCCGAATTACTTAACTGCGCTCTGTGAAGTTACGGAAGATCAGAAGTTCGAGACACCACGGATTCCTGTACGGGTGACCGTGTGGAAATCCCGATTTCTAACGGCACCGAGCCCCTGACATAAGGCACAAAAGGCACTGACAGACTGCGGCGTGCTGAGACCACAAGCTAACGGAGGATTACTCTAGATACGCGCAATGCCCAATAAGAGCTAAGAGACGTGTTGCGGAGAATAAAGGGCTTTAAAAATAAAGAGAGCGATCTTTTTGCGCCTTCTCGCTGTGTTTACACCACAAAAAGACCACTTGCAAGTGCATTAAAAACTGAAATGCCATGGTTCCTGCGACTTCCCTTTTCTCGTTCTCTGTTTTCATTCACCCCTCTGACAGCGTCGAAAGACAATTCGTGAACGGGTGAACGATAAATGATAAGACCCGTATAGTGTTCTCCAGAGATAGTGATTAATGGACAAAGTGACCAGACTCCCATATCAGCCTGAACATTCCTTTTTTTAGTCACTGCCGTAATAATTACACAGGACGTCTAAATGTCCCGTTTTTGGTAACAATGACTAATCGACATGAAGTGCTGTCAACAATTTTAAATATATCAAAATATATTTCGTTAGGTTTGCATTAGTTTATATAAAAGCAAACGCGAGTAGATCATATTGTAACGTATTGTACGCCCCACTCAAAATGGCGGCGCCAAAGGGATTAGACGCAAGGGCCAGGCAGGAGGTAAGAACAATGCGGTATTGGGAGAATTCCGAGAGCTAGGGAAAGGGATGCCCAAAATACGGGACAGCGCATTTTTGCCGCGTGCCGCGTGCAAAATTCTTAGAATCCAGGGAAAGGGGTGCCCAAAATGCCTGGCAACGCGACTAGCGCGGGCCGTGTGAAAAACCCAGTGACGTTTCAGGTCATGCCGCGGCGCTCGTACGGTCGGGGGCGGCACAGCGGGGGTGGGGTTTGTCGAGCTGAGTGGAACCCTCGTGCGAATGCACAAACTTGCGCCCAGGGCGGTGCGGAGCCGAGCGAGGCTCGTACGGCAACCCATGTGTTGGGACGCCGGGGTGGAGATTTTCCACGAGTGACCTACGTCACGGGAGCCACGTGCTGTGTGCATAAGGTTCGCTGAGGAGTGGCGCGGGCCACGAGTCAGATTACATTTTTAAGGATCGCTCCTGCGATCAGGGAAGTAAACGTTTTCCAAGAGCTAAAAGTAACTTAAATGTTTATTGTACATATTGTGAATAAACCTGTACATATTTATCATTGAAGCTCGTGTCTGTGTTATTGTGTATTCCCACGACGTCACAATATACTCGGGTACCATGTGACAGGATTATTTCACAGATTATTGAAATCAAGAAGGGAGAGTTTCAGTGGTGGTTCTAGAAGGGAAAATAACCTTTCTCGTCATTTGAGCTTGTATATGCGTCATCGTTACAGATATCTTTATCACCGGGAGCGGTAGCTCAGTGCATCATCTGATGCCACTGCAACGCCTCTGACCGGGTGGTCTTAGGTTCGAGTCCTGACGGCGGCAGGATTTTCGACACTAGCTTATCAGCTAGGTAGAATTCAGGCGCTGTCTGGAGGAGAATTCTAGCGGCCGGCTGCTCTGATCGGTAGTTTTCCGTGGTTTCTCCGATCAACACCAGGCGAATGCCGGAACAGTACCCTACCAAACGGGCCACGGGCCACGGACCGCCCGCGATCTGTCCTTCCCCTTCCTTGTCCTATCCTCTCCCCTTACACACTCACACTAACATGCACTTCTCTACCACATATTTCGGGAGACCGATCGGGAGCTTAGAGCTTGTCCCGACTGGGGCGGTGCCCCGCTGGTGGGAGAGTCCTGGTTAGGGGATAACCTCACTAGCCGACGGTAGGTTGGTGCCGGATCTCGCTATCCAGCGAGGGGGAAATCACCGCCATCTTCCGAGAAAAACATCCACTACACTAATGGGACTAATGACCGAAGCAGTTGACGCGCCCGGAACCACGAAAAAATCAATCAATCAATATCGTTACCGAGAAATTCAATAATCCAAACCTTCTACTTCTGTGAGTTTCTGAACTACTTAGCAAGCATTCTTAATTGAGGAATACAGGCCATCTTCATAATAAATAAAAGTGCTAATAAAACACAAAAATATTTTTTTAAATTCTGTCCATCCACCTTCCAAATAATGTAACACTTTCAAAAAACATATATCCTACAAATAAATACTTGAAATAAATTTAAAATTGCGGACTTGTTTTCTTTTTATTCGTGCTATCTATTTCTATTAATGTGTAAAAAATGTAGTTTACTGCCGTGTGAAACGTTACTTTTTGTTGTGAATATGTTCCGTTTTGACCCGGTTTATAGTCGAGAACAAGTCACAAGGTCCTCTTTTTGATTTCTAAGATCAGGTCACCTTACACAAATGGCGTGTTTGCGAGGACAGGTGTCATTCGTGCGGCGACCGACGTGCTGGCGATCCTGGATGCAACCGCTCCGAGTGCTCGAGGGCGTTTGCATGAAGTGGGCCACTTGCTGCTCGTGTTGCCAACGCCACTCCTCGTTGGGTCGTTTCGGTGAGCGCGCACTTGGCTCTCCTTGGATTTCCTCCTGTGTACATGCGGACGAACGTCAGAAATAGGTCACACATATGTGCATTTGCATAAACTTATTACATTCTTGGAACCTGTTTTTTTAAAGATTGTGTGCTATTAAGTGGAAAAATTCCCAACTTTATTTATTTTGTATTTTTATTTATTTATTTATCTTTTTATTTATCTATTTATTCATCTATCTATTTATCTATCTATTTACTTATGCCTATTTATCTATTTATTTATTTATCGTTAATACCTCTGTGTGATATGCTATGCGGAAAATGTATTCGGCACAAGTTTTCTTTCTTAAATTCTGTGATCCCTACCCTTGCCCATATGCAAGTTAAATTCTGAAAACAAATGGAAAGAGTGTTTTTGGTGAGAACTGAAAAAATATTCGCTGCCGTGTAGTAAAATCTATTTTCCAAGGTAAATCAATTACAAAATTTGGCTAATATTCCTCATCATGTCCTTCATGAAGGATTTGACTTACTGCTGCGGTAACATGGAGAACGAAAAGTAATTTTTAAAACGAGGTTTCCCACTGATTTTAGTAAACGTGCACAGGTAGTGTGACCGTCCGTTTTCTTAGATTCCGAAAACGTGTCACATACCGCCCTAAGAAAGCGAGGGAAAGGAATATTTTGAACGCGCGCCAACGCGGATGAATATTTGGAATGCTAATTAGAATTTAGAACAAGAGAGACCGCCACCATAGACCAAGGGCGAGACCGGAGGTCGGATGAAAGAAAAAGTTCTTTCTGAAGGTAGCAGCTGAACTGGGCGGACGTATGGAAAACGGTACGCCAGGAAGTGACATTGCAGCGGACTTCAGATTTGCAACTTTTTTGAGGAAAACTCTTCTAGAAGACCAGAAGAGGTAATTATTCTGTTATAAATTGATTTAAACATAATCTTAGAAGAAAGGTAATAAGAAATGTTATGAATTTATAATGGAAGAATTAGGGAGAGAAATTTCGAATAGATGGCAGTAATTAATAGCTTGCATTCATTTCTCTTTCCAGTTTCTTTTTTTCTCACATGCTTTTCTTATATTTAAATACTCTCTTGAAGTTGGTGCTCGTATAAAAAGGGGTGATCTCTGGATTCATTTTCACTCTGAATATCCAGTTGGTCATTAACCGTAATCGAAAATAAAGTAAAATTCATATGAGAGTATTCAAGAATATAAAACTTGAACGAGAAGAAGAAGGCGATTTCTGGGGAGCAACTGTGTTCTCAACCCGAGGACACGACGCTTCAAGGCCGAAGCAGCTCGGTGAAAAAGGGTAGAAGGAAGCCCAGCGGACTGCTCTACGCGGCCGAGAACAAAGTAAGGTCGTTCCAAATAAACTGTTTTGTAGGGATATGAGTGATTCAGTTTAATCAAAAAGCTTATTCTGTATCCGTCACGTAGAAAGAAAGGGAGGGTAACAGATTTACCATGCTTAAAAGATAAGAAAAGTAAAAGTACATTTGTTTCCGACTTCTAATACGAGAGAACAGAATCAATCTTTTCTTTCAAAAAGGATTTGAAGATCTAATATTGTAATATAGTGTTGTGTGAATTTAGGGATTATTTTGATTTTCAAGTGTGTTTCTTTCACATTTTTGTAAAGTAATATTTTAACGATTCTTTCGAATTTCTGAAAGTGTGTTTGTTAAACAATTGGGTTGTAGATGAAAGTAGGAAATTGGGTATTGAGTTATTAGTGTGTGTGTTTTTTTTACAGTCAAGAGTATTCTGTATTTTATTTTTTTTCTTGTGTGCCATTGTATGTATTTGTCATAGCAGCAAATATTTTTAGAATATATTCTGAATTTAGTGAAAAGTGATTCTCACCCGAGTTGTTTGTAATTTTGCATCCAATCCATAAACGATCTTCACGACCCTGCCCCCCCTATTTTTTTATTTATTGTGTCCACACTGGGACGTCTATACTGAGCTAGTCGACCATCTGGTGAATTGTGTTCGCCACCCCCCCAAGACGTCTCAGGTCGGGTGCTGGCCTTACGGCTTGTACCGGACGGTACTGTGGCTCGCAGTAGTGAAGTTACATTACGCCCCGGTTTCTAAATTGTGAGGGATATGCGATTCTAAAGTCGATTTTGACTGGGTATTTGAATCTGTTTTGTGTCTATGTATATATTCGGCATTTTGGGTCGACTATCCGAATTCACCGGCAAGCGAATTCAAAACATATCCCCCATGTCTCGGCCTAGTTCGATTCCCGTGCTAGCCGAATTCGTGAACTGCGTGAAGTCATGAACATTAAGCAAATTTGAGACAACGCGGGTTCCTGGTCCGATGACCGACTAGAAAATCCGGGATCTAACGGCACTGAGGCCAATTGCCCTTTTTGGGACATATACTATCTAAATATAAATGCAAAGATATCTTTTTTCATGAAGCATAATCTTTTTTTTCATTGTTATTATTCACGATCCGTAATGATAATCGTGCGTTTAATGCTTAAAAGTCTGAATTTTATTTCAATGGCTTTAATAAAAACTTCCTATAACATTTGCGAATTACTGAAAGACAGATT
Organism: Teleogryllus oceanicus; assembly: GCA_964035755.1. NCBI lineage: Eukaryota > Metazoa > Arthropoda > Insecta > Orthoptera > Gryllidae > Teleogryllus > Teleogryllus oceanicus. The sequence continues at coordinate 74,982,769 of CAXIVR010000001.1, read as the reverse complement.
CGTTTGAATGTTCAAGCAGTTAGTGAACTCGGAAATGAGTTTTTCTTTAGAAACAGTTATTTTATGTCGGTAAACTATTCTGAATTTAACTTCGAAACATATCGACATGACGGGCTGAAAATAAATAAAAAAAATATTGGAAAGAGCAAGAAATGATCTTGTTTACTGCCACTCATGAAGTTATTGTTCAATTTTTTTCGTATAGTTGCAAGTGGTAATTTATTTTGAAATAATAACCTTCAATAAAAAAGAAATACTAATAAAGTACCTTACGCTCAGAAGCAGTTCATTAAATTATCCGTTTTACCTCGGTAGTCTCTCTAATCCAGCATTCGCCACTGTTATCTTCCTTGGCGTAATAGGAGCTGCTCTTTATTCCTTTCCTGTTGCCTCGATAAAACGGGGAGTTACAGTAAGCCAGCTCTTCTTTGGATTCGTATTGCGCATTGACGCTTTTACTCCTCGTGCAATGTTTACCGGCCTGGGAATTTCATCACTGGAAGAACAATGGCCTTTCGTACTCGTTCATACAAATTAGATGCTATCGTTGTGAAAGCCGCTTTAGATGGAGTCGTGAAGTCCTCTCACTGTAGTCGGAGCGCCACTTTTTCTATAGTATCACAAAATTTGAGAGTCCCACCCCCTTTCTCGCTTGGTTCGTTTTCTTGTGAAAACTGTCAGAAAATGCCGGAGAAATTTGGGAGTGTGCTAAAGAGAAATATTAAAGATAATGAACGCCAAAAACGCGTTTAAACCCGAGTATCAACGTGTACCATACAGCTCCGGAGATTTTCGTGGGCTTATAACTTCATTGTTTCTGCAAACCCCGTCAAAAGTCGGCGGACATCCTTCAGAAGATAAAGTAATTGCCCAGCCAGCAAGGAATGGCAAGAGTAAAGAGGGGGGTGATGGAAGCGGGAACAAAGGTAGAAAATTGTAAGCAGGAACATTGAGGATGAATGGAAGCCACAAAGACACCGACAGTGAATGGAGCCTGATGCAATTATAGAAAAAAAAGAAAAATGAAGGACGAAAGAGAAATGTTTGGCAGACATTAGATAATGGATGATGAACTATCCATGGAAAAAGACAGAATTAAGTCAACAAATATTGATATGTGTGTTTCAAAAGTGAACATTAGCGTATGCAGAAATTGAAATTATGCAGTAAATAGTAAAGTAAGAAAACTAAAACAGAAGGGGAAGGCGTATTAAAGACTTTTAGTCGTGAGAATGTGTGTTTAGAAGATGAGAAATAATGACCTAGGATAAGTAAATAGGGTGAAAGAAAGATATTACCTGAACGTTATCCTCAGCAGATTGGGTGAGCAAGGGTAGGCGTGAGGGAGGTGAGAACGGCAATTGAGAAGTCTGGAGGATATTTGCGAAAGATACAGCGAAGAGAGAAGCGAGAAAGTAGGTGAGAGAGGAGAGCGGCAAGAACCCCACCAAGCTTGCCCTCTCTCTCTCCCCCATCGTCCACGATCCAGACGATAGGGCGACGGGCGAGGCTGTGGAGAGGACGGGGAAGCAAGGCGGGGATGCTTCGAAGAAAACGTGCCGGTCCCCTCCTCTCTTGATCCCGGGACGAAAATTAACATTACATATTGTCGGAGGCGCCAGCACAATAGGAGTGAAGAATACCTTTTGTGCACGGCTGGAAGCTCAGCAAGATTACGGGGAGTAAAGAAAGGAATGTTTATAAAACATGAGGAACAAAAGAGGAATTGTGCCGCTTTCCCCCGCGCGCTCCTGCGGCCCGGAGTTTGCCAGCGCTTCAGCGACCGGACGCGCCCCGCCCACGCCCCGCCCACGCCCCGCCCACGCCCCGCCCACGCCCCGCACACACCCCGCCCACGCCCCCGCACACGCCCCGCCCACGCCCCGCACACGCCCCGCCCACGTCCCGCCCACGCTCCGCCCACGCCCCGCCCATGCCCCGCCCACGCCCCGCACACGCCCCGCACACGCCCCGTACAAGCCCTGCACACGCCCCGCTCCTACCCCCCCCCCCCCCCCCCCCCCCTTCCTTCGCCACGCTTTCCCCGCCCGGGATCGTCCCGCTCCTACCAGCTGCGCTCGGTGCCTACCGCATTTTCCTTGGCCAGGGTGCGTCTAAAGATTCCTGCCGGTGGGGGAGACGTTCAAGTGCGTATTGCTTCGACGGATGTCACAATTATGTTGAATTTAATAATCTGTAACATCGTTTCTACTTGCTTGAATACGATGTATCCGAATGTACACATATTCATGTACGAACATTGACCCTGTTTGAAGGTGCGCTAATAAGAAATTACTATAAAATGTCTATCTTCCTGCAAACTTCAGGAATATGACTCCTCTCAGTAGTGAAGATAAAGCTCAATGCGTAATCGAAAGACACTGCAGCCAGTTAATGCCCAAAAATATTTCACTTCTGGAAAACTATCCTTTATTTTGACCGAACGTCGTCATGCACGAAATTCTGTAACATTACATTACTTGTGGGAATTCTGATTTGGTGTTGTTGAAGTTCTTTTAAGAAGAAATAAAAGAAGTCATCTTCGTCAACATATTAGTTTTATTAAGATACATTACATTACCTTTGATCTCAGAGGGTATTTACAAGTGAGCGGCCCAAGGATCTGTTGCGAGCTGTAATATGCTATTTGAAGGGGTATTAGGGCAGTCATATAGATACGTTGTCGACACGGAGTGCTAACGAGGAGGGCACATATTTAGAAGAGCTTCAAAACATATTCAACTCTTAAATGTAGGCTGGAAAGAATACCTTTCGTTCATTTTTTTACCCCAGAACTTACACCTCGCCTAAATAGTGTGCAGTTTCTGAAGAAGAAATGCAAAATGTTTCTAATAGGATCTGAAATAGACTCTCAATGCTAAAAGTTAAGTATTGCTTATTTCTTGGTCCACATTATACTGAGTCATAAGTTCGTCACTTTGCCATTCTTCGTCGCGAAGTGCTAGTTTGAAGTTACATAGAACAAGCGTGAAGCAGCATATTTTAGAAGAGCATATTTTAGAATTACATATTTTAGTGACTGTCGGTTGGGTAAAATAACAATTTGCATCACATACGTTGCAAAGCTATTTGAACACATTTCTGTTGCTAATGCTATTCAGTGTCTCTAAAAACACGAGGTTTACTTCAGTACTTTATTGTATTAAAGTGAAATTAATAAAATACTAATATTAAGAAGTATGTGGTGCAGATAGATTGTGGAAGAAGAAACGCGATATACATTATATTATGAAAAAAATCTTTAGTAAAAGTAAATAAATTCCTGCATGGAACAATTTCAAAATGAAATGAAAACAAAATATCGGCGGATATTAATTTAAAATATATGAAAGTGAATGAATGTAATTGAATTGGGGCGCAAATTTTTTTGACTAGAGGAGAAAAGTTTTTTGTTTAAATAAAATAAAATAGTAAATAAAAATATTTATTATACACTTTTCATTTATTTAGTGTATTTGTTTTTGTTAATAGTTGCTTTTTTAAAAAAAAAAAAATTTCAAATTATAGTTTGCATGTTCTCATGCCCCTTTTCATTTCACAAGCACGTTCTACTAATTCTTTTTTCAAAATAGATCTCATATTTAGTACATAACGTAAAAAGGGCTCCAAACAAGTGATTCGCGCCCGAGTCAGGTTTGTCGTCCGAGCGTATGCGAGAACAAGTCACAAGCGTGCGGACCGCCTTGCACACATGTTGCGAATACTATGAGGGTTGGTCCAGAAGTATTGGCAACTTTTTTCTTGAGAGAAATGTTGTCGAACCGAACAATTACACTTAAAGCGTGAAAGAAATGCTGCAGTAGGATGGGTTCACATCAACAGGTAAGCTCTGAGTGTGTATCAGAGAGAACAAGAGCAACGTGAAATCAATTGTCCAACTACCACCAGGCATTCCTCTCACGGGGAATAAGAACTGTGTAGGCGGGCGTAGTTTCTGGTGGAGGCATGTGTGACGTCGTGGGAACACAACAGTAATCACAGACACGAGCTTCGGGTACTTACAGATTTATAAATAAGTATTTACAAATAAATAGTTTAATCACTTATTTACAAGATATATATTTGATAGACCCTATACCGTGATCGCAGGAGCGATCCTTAAATGATGCAATATCTTCCTGCCTCGTGAACCTCGCTACTGCAAGCTTACGCAAACTGCGTAGAGCCCCACAACCGCAGCCACCCATGGAAAAAAAATGTTCCACAGAGACGTTCCAACACATGGGTACACCAAACACTACGAGCCTAGCTCGTCTCCGCACCGCTCTGGGCGCCAGGTTTGTGCTTTCACACGAGGTTCTCACTCAGCTCAAAACCCACCCCGGCGCTTTGCGCTCACGCTTATATACCTTTCAAACCACGTGACACGCAACGCCATCCTGCGTTCGTGCGGCAATTTACGCCACGTGACTGTCGCGCCGCCACGTATTTTGGGCATCCCTTTCCATGGATTTCTGGAAGTTCCCAAATACCTTGAAGTGCCTCTGCCCCTAGCTACCGCCTATTCAAATTCTCATTTACTTTCTCCTACCGGCATTCGCTGCCTGCACTAATCTTGCCACTCATTCTTGCCACGCGGCGCCTGCCGGGCGCTGGGCTTCATACTTATGGCAATACAATACGTTACACATGCAACGTGTGTACACCCGATGTTGAAGTTGGCGCGCGCTCTATATTGAAATACTCGGCGCAGCGAGGCAGTATCCTCTCCATGGAACATCGAACTACGAGAGCGAGTCTGGAGCAGCGTTGTCCACCGATACATAATGGGTGGCCCGGCGCCCCAAGAGACAGAAGAGTTTGTGACTGAGTTGAGTGACTAGATACAGTTATTGTAACCGCTGCGCTGACCACGTCGAGTGTTACGCTATTCCCGTCGGATAAAATAGAGAGTTCGTGCACGCCATAACGGACAGCACTATCAAACTTGCGAAACTTGAACTGCGCATAAGCAGAAGATTGATAGTGTATTAACATAGGTGTTGCGGCTGTATAACCACGTTTGAAGAGCGCGCCAAGGTGGCAGCGCTCAGCGGCGACCGAGGAAGTCGGCAGAGGCGGCGAAGCGGAAAAGGCGCCGCCCGAGCTTAGAAAGAAGGCTGGCCGGAGGGCCAGGAGCGGTGCAGCGAGTTTGCGGCGCCGCCCGCTTTAAAAGCGAGCGCCGCCAGCCAGAGGTTCAGAACGCTAGTAACCGTGTATTGAGTACACTTGAGTGAGGAGATTGTACCGTGTAGAAGTGAGTGTAGGCCCGGCAGTTCATTCTGGTGTATTTCTTGGTTTGACATAGCTAGTTTTTTGGTACATCTCCCGGACTTTTGGTTTTTGATTTTGGCTTGTGACATGGTATACTCTTTTGGATTCTGGAATTGTGACCAATGTACTTTCTGTGATTCATTGTAATAAATCTGTTTTTGTGTAAAGCGTGCAATTATTCTGAAAATAACAGTAGGAGAAAGCACAATCTCCTTATTGTGATCGATCTTTGGACTGGTATATCTTCTGGGGATACGAAATACAGCTACGAACTTGGTACATTCTTACGGGCACTTAATATATTTATTGTATATTTGGAAAATGGCTTTTTGTTTGTAACTCTTGTGTAGCAGAATAAATTGTTTATGTTGAAACCTTTGAGTCTATGCTTATTCATACATTTCACAAGCGACCTCTCTGACCCTGAGCTTCACGGCAAAACTCACGTCGTTATCCTGAGGTGAGTCCTCAGTGAGTAGGTGGCTTGCTACCTACGGAATTGGGTATGGGATACGTCAGCCGGCATCCTCTGTACAGCTTGACAGCATACCCCTAACCTCATATCAAAGTCCAGACGGGGAACATGAAACTCCGTGTAGGGTTTGCCCATGTTTCGGCTGTACTCACGTCGATAGTCCCAAGAAGGAGGTAATGAGGAGACGGGTTGGGACCCCCTGGTTCTTAAATAGGGGATCCCAGTTGGCACTTTGCTTTGTCATGGCGGTAGCCCGACACTGTTCGCAAAGAGGAAGGACTTGTCCAGGCGCATGTGAGTGTCGCATTATTTTGACTCCGGTATTAGCCTGGATAGCTAGGAGCTCTGAGCTGGCAGTGCGTCCCGACCCAGGCATCGAAATAGGAGGTTGCCGTGAGGGCGTTCTGGAGGAATCCATATACCAGCCTATCGGCATACTTGTCGTCGGCGGGGGGTGAGGATAAAAGCGAAAATCGTTGATGCCCACTCCGGCGTTAACATCTCATGGTAGAACAAGAAATTGTGTGGTGGAGTAGACCACGCATGGTCCACTCATACCACCGGGCGAGATGAATGTAACCCGCTTCTACAGCGTTCATACTCTAAGACAGCCTTTCTCCATTGTAGAAATGCCCGAGAATGTCTCAGTGAATTGATGAAAGCTGTGGGGAATTGATGAAATGCCTTCCATACCGGGCAGTCGCGAGACGTGCAGGAGAGTTTCTGCGAAGACGCGCAGCAACCAGTCATCAGCAACGCACGCAACGACCTGTGAGCGTTTGGACCGAGGTGGCACGTGCGGCAATCGAGCCTTTATATCGAGTAATCGCGGTAATCGAAACTGTCTAATCGGGCCTTTATATCGAGTATGTAATGTTTGGAATATTGTGAACTTGTACATGCTAAAATACTTTGGAACATAAAATCAGTACAGGCATTTCAATTATCTTAATAAATACGAGAAAGACAATTTTGGAATATCGTTAAATGTCCAAAATGTCCATACACTTAATGTGTACCCTGTCCTTTCATTTGTGTGTTTCACATTTTACATACGTGCTCGTTTTCTCACAAAAAATGCTTAGATTTATGCTTCAACCCTCGTATTTTTAAATTGTTTTTAAGTGAAAGTTTATGTTAAGTAATTTTAAGTGAAAGATTTCGTGATGTTTCACACACGCTTTGTAATGTTACGCGCGCACGGCCTGTTTAAAAATATTTGTATTGCATAATATATAAATAAATAATAAATAGATAATATAAATATACAATACTATATAATATATGTTTGTAAATAATTTATTTGTATGCTTTAAAATATTTTTTGTTTTGTTACAGGTAGGATAAAACTGTCATCATTAAACGCTGGTGCATGCCAATAAGTGGAAATACGTACGGTGAGACTACTCATTTCTCATTTCCTAGAACTATGAGTTAAATTATTACTGAAATTGCAATTTCTATATCATTTTGAATTTGAAAATATGAGAGGAAAATCAATATTTTCTGAGAATTAGGAATACTATTCTTCGCTCAGGTGCATCAAATAACAAAAAATGAATGATATGGGCATTGACTACCTAGGTGTGTACTCTTTGCACATACACACACACACACACACACACAACCAAACAAGCGAACGAAATTTCAACATTGGCATGTTTGTTTTGGACGATGTGAAGTACCGATGGTATAATACGAAATTAAATCATGTATTGTGTGTATTATGTCTTCGTGAAACTTCACGTTTCAGTGAAGGTAAACAATTCGTAGTTATGGTACACCTCCACGGACCCCTTCAGTGAATGTGAAATGATTCATGGGGTTTTGAAACCATGCATTCACTAGAAATAGTGCACCATCGGTTGCAAATATATACCTTTACAATCGCGAGATAGGCAGTGTGATACAAATATGCTGCAATGATAACCAGACAGCAATTTCGTATAATGTAGTATCTCATTGAAAAATAGGTTTGTTTTAGGTAATAAGTATAGTAATGGAAGTGGAATAACTTGTGTTTACTTTAAATTAAATTGTTACCGTTTGTGATTTTTAAAAACAGATCAAAGACTAGTGCCCCGAACTGCGCGCGCGAAGACCTTGAGATCCTGACAAGCGCAGCAATTTGACCTATCTGGTCAGAGTTTCGCGGACCACTTTGTGTCAAAATTGCATTTCTTTAAAATTTCTTAGTTTTGTATTTAAAAAATATTAATACGCTAATATGGAACTCGGTCACTTAGCTATTAGATTTCATTAAATCCAACATAGCATCATTATTAATTTCATTGTACACTACCACAGCGGGGGCCCACTGATGGTACACTTGAACTAGTGGATGTGTATTATTCATCTTTTGGTACATTTCCACTGAATTTTAGTAGTAGTAGTATGCGAGTGCATTGTCCAACAAACCACATCCATAAAAGCATGAACATTTTGCTTGGTTAATACAGATACCCATTAAAACCAGAAATAATTATTTGGTGTTTATATTGGTAAAATAAATTTAAAGGCAAATAAATTTGAAATACATTTTATTACAAGAGAAAAGTAAATGGCTACTGATACCGCTTCTAAGCGTATATGTTTTATAGTTATATTGTGGGAAAACATGACAAAAGTATGTAAATATCTTTTGTCTTATGAAAATCTGAATCCCCTGGTTTTTTATTAACTGTTTTATTTAATATAATGAAAATAATGTGGATATACTAAGTAGGAAAATATATTTTTCTTTTTTAAAAGATAATTTACAGTATTTGAAATGAGCTTTGTAAACGTGAAGAGAAACATTTAAAAAAATTATTTCAGTGATATTTTTTAATTACCAAAATATACGTCTTTGCATGTGTAAACCGTATGGTGACTGATCACATTTTTCTGTAATATGTATTCTAATTCTGTAATTATTACAGTACGAAATACTTATTTTCATAGAATATACTTCAGAAGCGCAAGTGCTTGGAATAACGTCGAATTATGTGTAGCCACAAGAGTACAGAGTGGAGACTCGTGTAAGGCACACATGATTTCACCGCGAGATTGTGGGGTACATAACTTCTCATACATCCCTATACTCTATTTAAACCACCATTGATATCTCGTCATCTAATCATTCTTCCCTTATAATATCTACTATCATCCACGCAAACCAAGACAAAAACATATCATTACAGTTATTATCTGCCCAGAAAGGTACCTGTCTTACCGACCATATCTTGGAGGTTTGGATGGACGGGTGATGGTATGATGATTGTTTATATGATATGAATGGTGAAGTAATAGTGGAATGAAAACCAAGCTAAAAGAAAATACTCCCTGCCACAGTCCCTCTTGTCCACAAAAAAATTCACTATATCGACTGGGATTTGATCTCCGGCCAAAGAAAGAGTAGAACCTAAATAGCAAAACCTCCTTCCTCGCTTATGGTCGGTAACAGAGCCCATCAATCATTGTTATATTTATCATCATATTCGAGTGAAGAAGATAATTCAAAATGGTAGTACCACTCGATTTCGATGCGATGCCACAAGCAGCCACGTGGTGTTGGCTATCTACCTTCACCTGTCCGCTCGAAACCGCAGCATTCCCGCTAGTAATTCCCTCGGGCCGCGGAACTGGAGATGAAACTGTTTCGTGATACATGCTTGCACGTTTACTGCTCCTCTAATTTCGTCGTTAGAGTTCAGAAACTACCTATATATTCCTCGAACTTCTCGAAGACCATTTCAACAAGTGAAGTAAAACGTTCGGTTGTTTACGGGCGAACGAAGGCGAGCTGGAGGAATATATGGTGACCTTAATTGTTAGCCATTTTCCTCGCACTCGACGAAGTGAAATCTGATTTCTCGTGGAAACATTTCCTTGTTGCTATCGGAGAAAGTGTAAAGTTTTGAAAGTACGCAAGTTACTATTAACTGCGTATGACTTGCTTGGGGCGTTTTATGTTTATATTAGCTTAACTTTAAAGACTCGCTTTTCTTTCGCAGCATTAATATTACTTAACATTAATTTTAAAAAAATTCACGTCAAAGAAAAGGGATAGTGCTGTTTATTCACAAGTGTGTCATTTGTTAGTAATTTACTTTTAAAATACTTCAACTGTGTGCCAATTTTTTTGTACTCTCTCTTTTTGCAAAATATATTGTAATTTTAAAGAAAGTTGTAACTCTTGTTTCTTAGATGTCATGAATTTAATTAATTTTTTTTGTAATCTGCAATAATAATTGTTTGTTAATACACTTCTGAAAGTTATCATAAATTATCTCCGAAATAAAGTTTAGAATATTTATTGAGTTTCAGGAAAGTATTCTTCAGAATAAAAAGCACAACAAAAGAGTTTTAAGCACAATTTTCTATATTTCTGCACTTATTTATGTAAATATGTCATTACTCGTAAATTAAGTGCCAATGTTTGATGCACAAAAAACAAACATCGCACTCATATTCTAATTTTAAACGGTTTCATGTCTTTTGATGCGCTTCCTTTACTTCAAAACTACAGGAACAGACGACCAAATTATGATTCCAAAAGCAGTATGCTACCGTTTATTGGAATCTGTTGTTAACCGTAGCATATCAGTGCCACTCCTATACACGGAGAAAACTAATGGAAAGGCCAGCGGCAAACCTCAGAATAAATTGCAGTATAACTGAAAGGGAAAAATTATATATTTAGGAATAATTGTACGTGTATTTAGCAATGTATTGCACTTTTTTGTCATTTTGTATTGAAATATTTTGGCAAGATCTTAATCATTTTGATCAGTAGTCTCCGGGTTTGAATGAAATGTCATTTTTTTCTTTTCACTTTATAATAATCCCTTTATGTTACATGTATATAGATTAATTTTATGTTATAACAAAACGTGATGATTTTATTTTGCCTTTTTCGTCGGTTTCGGCTAATAAATTATTTATTACATATTTCTGTCATTATAAAAATCCTGATTTCATCGATTTTAATATCATTTTAATGGTACTTGATTAAAATAATATTTACGAGTTGCAACAAATATTATTCACTGAATTTCTATGTAGCCTATTCGATTTCTTCACTCAGAAATTGTAATGTTAGCCATTGTCAGTATGTAATATCTGGTTTCTCTTACTCCTATCAGTGCCATTGTCGGTTCGGCTGATCTCGATTTGGCCGATTTCGAGATAACTAAAGACAGATTTCGTTGTAAAGAAAATCCAACCCAAACGTTTGCAGGCTGAATTTCCTTGAATGAAAGGAAGAAACCTATCCAACAGCGCAACAGTAACGTATCCAACCGCTTGGGTTGTTCATCTGAATTGGTTTTTATCTCATTTTACGTAATTTTTATTTGATTTAAGGGTATTTTAAAAAACATTTTAAAACAGATCTCCCCTCTCGCATTTTATTGATCATTTTTTTATGTTTGCGATCCTTTCCCGGGTGACACAGATGGTCACGTTCGGTTTTTGAACTATTTTTCCACCAGTTTAAATTTTAGAAACTCTGCGTGATATTGTAATAGTATTTTAATTTAATTTAATGAGAATCAATATATAAACTGAATATCATTTTAAATTGAATTTTTTGGTGAATGCATAAATAAATCCCATTATGACTGAATGTGTTTCCTGCAAAAAATTACAGAAGTAGCTTCTTCTTTATTTCTTAATCTTCTGTAAGAAATTTTCGTCTACTATTATTATTAATATTATTATAATCATTATTATTTACTATATCAATCGAAAGTCATCATATTAACTGTGGTCCAGAGTGAAAACAATTAGCGGCGTTCACTGCGATTCCAACAATTTTACGGACGGGTCAACTGTCAGAAATAAAGCATAATACTCCTTCTAGTGTTTATACAAGGCATTCCAGTATAGTTCATTATACACACTAACGTCAGTGTCATGTGGTTAGATGTCTATATTCATACATAACTCCGATAATCACTGAAATTAACGATAAATATGTGAAAATATTTCCACCTATGGCTTTATTTATTCGACCATCTCTTTTCCTCCATATCGCCTGTTTTCTTCATTGCAATAGCTCTCTCTCTCTCTCTCTCTCTCTCTCTCTCTCTCTCTTCCTCTCTCTTCCTCTCTCTCTCTCTTCTCTCTCTGTCCTCTCTCTGTCCTCTCTCTGTCCTCTCTCTGTCCTCTCTCTGTCTTCTCTCTCTCCTCTCTCTCTCCCTCTCTTCTTCTCTCTCTTCTCTCTCTCTGTCCTCTCTCTGTCCTCTCTCTGTCCTCTCTCTGTCTTCTCTCTCTGTCTTCTCTCTCTGTCTTCCCTCTCCTCTCTCTCCTCTCTCTCTCCTCTCTCTCTCCTCTCTCTCTCCTCTCTCTGGTGCTGAAGCCTCAAAGATATGTGTTCTTAACTTCGTCTCTAACGCACTTTCTCACTGATCTCTCCGACCTTTATTTTCACTGCACTTCCTTCCTCTGTGTTTTGTTTTGAGTTTTACTTTCCCCTGTCTTTCTCCGACGCTCCTTCCCAAGCCCATTTTTTCTCGTCAATCTCTCGTACCTAAACGCTCTTCTCCCTTTTGTCCTCCGTCTGTGACCATTTCCCTCTCCCCGTACCTTCTATCCGCACGCTGCGCTCGCCGCCTTCTCCCACGTCTGCGTTCTCACCCTCTACCCGCCCTCGACCCCCGCCCTCACCCTCCGTGCGCGCCTGCCGCCCTCGTTTCCCGTGCGCTCCGCTGCCTTAGCGCGCGGCGCGGAGGTCGGCCCGAGGCTCGTTTCCAGCGCGTACGAGTGCCATTTAAACTGCTCCCACGAAAAAAACTAAAAAAACTTCTGTATGGTTACAAAAAATGATAATGGCTCCGCGACGAACAGCGGAGGGCGCGGAGGTGGTGGGTGGGCGCTGGGGCGAGGGGGGGAGGGGGGGGGGGGGGGGTGATGGGAGAGCGACGAAGTGGACGGGGACGGGTGAACATGGACGACGTGGTAGACCGACGAGGGCTACGAGGTGGACGAGGCTACGAGGTGGGGCGACGAGGTGGACGAGGGCGACGAGGTGGACGAGGGCGACGAGGTGGACGAGGGCTACGAGGTGGACGAGGGCTACGAGTGGACGAGGGCTACGATGGACGGGGCACGAGGTGGACGGGGCACGAGGTGGACGAGGGCTACGAGGTGGACGAGGGCACAGGGAGAGGGCAAGGACGGGAGGAGGTGGACGAGGGCGACAAGGGAGACAAGGTGGAAGAGTTCGACGAGGTACACTATTGCTACAAGGGAGACGAGGTGGACAGGGCGACGAGGTTGGGGGGGGCCCCGGGCGGCGGGGTGACAGAGACGATGGGAGCGACGAGGAGGGGGCTGCCACTTAAAGAATCGAGAGTTTGAGGCGCAGCGATAGCAACCCTTGGGAGACGGGCAGAGCGAAGTGCCGAAGGCGGGGGAGTGCATTCTTGGTTGTGGAAAATGTAGTCTCCGTGGAGAGATTGGAGGGGGAGGGGCAACGCCGACGAAGACAGAGGTGCAGAAGGCGGCGGGAGCGTTAAGTGTACTGGGGGCTGTGCTGTGACAGTTGAGTGAAGGTAACGGAGATAATGATGCTACAGGTCAAACGCGGTAGCACATTGGGAGACGAATGCTCCAAAACAAGAGATAAAAGAGAAAATGGATACATGAAGTGAATAATGACTTTGAGATACGATATATAAGGTAAGGTGTTAAAAGTCGGAATATGAATAGTGTTAAAAAGGGAGATTGTGAAGAAGCGGAGAATCGCGACTAGCTGAGGTTAAAGTGCCAGATAAAGTAATATGACAAAAAATACTCTTAAATAATGAAAACGATGGTAGCAATGAATGCTAAGTGGTATATAATTTTGTTTATTTCGATGTCGGAATCAAATTACTGTATTAATCAATCCTGAATAAACAATGTCGTTTCGACTGTTCAGTCTCCTGTCTGTTTTAAAATGTTTCCCTCGCGAAATGGACATTGTGTTTGCTATCTCTACAATAGACCGTTACGAACATTGACATTAAATAGTACAATACGTTTTTAAGATTTCATCTTGTTCATGAGTGCTGGTACCAATTAATATATTTGCTTCCATTTATGACATCTCCATTAATGCTGAACGTATCGTAGTCTGGAGCCTCTTTACATACGTTTGCAGGGCATGACGCTTTCGGATTTAATGAATGAGCGAAGGGAAGTCACGGAGCGAAATAAGATCATGAACTTACAGGAATCTAATGTGAAGGTAACAAGATAAATGTAAGATATTTAATGATAATGAAATGGAAGCAAGTGTGATAATGTCAGAAAGGAGAAGAATAATTTAAATCATAGTTAATGATTCGTTTTATCTCATTATTCCTGTCATTCAGGAGAATATCCAATTGTGTGAATAGAGAGCATACTCAAGGCGAATATACCGAATGGCTCAAGTAAAGATAGTAAATTGCATTGTGTGAATTAGAGAGTGAGAATGAAAGAAAGAGAAGTAGAATGAAGCGTCCCCTTCAGTTAGCAAGAATGATCTGGTAGAATGTTTGGTTCCATCGAACAGATATTGGGACAGAATCCACAGTCCCTTAAGACTAGTTGGTAGTGCGAAGGTATCAAGAAACAGCATTCGCGATGGGAAATTCGAACGAGGAAGGGGAGAAACAGTAGCCACCCATAAAGTGATGAGGAAAAACGAACGGGCTGGAGATGATGAGAAAAGGAACAATGGGAACAACGGAGACGCGAGTGCTGCCGAGACGGATGGCAACAACGGTAAAAGCAGGCGCCGCCGGCGGGGGCGGTGGCGTCGGCGGCGTCGGCGTCGCGTCGGCCACGTTAACGGCGACGGCGACAGGGGCGGAGTTGGTCGGAAACGGGCGGGGCGCGCTGCCTCCGTCGCCACCGGAGCAACCGGCTGTTGGCGCGGCTGAGCGCGGACGGGCTCGACTGTGAAGACGGCGCGGCGACGCACTACCCTTCCTCTCGTCCCTTTCCACCCTTCCCTTTCCCTTTTATACTCGTCCCCCTCCTCCTGCCCGTCTCCCTGGTTCACCTCCGCAGTTACCCCTCTCCACTTCCTCCTTCTGCCTTCCCTTCCTCCCCATTCCCCTGACCTTCCTCCTCCTTTTTCTCCCTTCCTCCTTCCTCTTCCTCCTCCCAGCCCCCGCACCGTCATCTGCCGTCCCTGCCCGCCGTCGCTCGCTCGGCCGTTTCCGCGTGTTCCACTTTTCTGGTCGGGTTGCGTTTTGTTTCCAGGCCCACTTTTTTACTCGCTCATATTTGCGTAAAAGGGACGTCGAGAGAGTATTGCGACAGTGAAGGATGTCGTATTCGAAAAAATGGAAGAGACGAGTTTTGTGTCGGATGGCGCCTTACGACGATGGCGCGTCTCACTGTATTTTTGCTGGAGCGCTCGCGCGCGAGTAGTAACACGTTTATTGAATTGGCTGGAAATTTTAATACCTATTCCTCGCTGAGATAAATATTTTATTTCCTCGGATTCTTTTTTTTTATCTTAGTTTATTGATTCCTTATATGCTTCTTATTTAATACAGTTGTATCACACATTGCATACGGCTCATTTGTTTAGTCAAAATATTTCTAATTTATACCATTGCATGTACCAGCTTATACTATTATCCCAGCTTAAACTGCTCTTGCTGGTTTATGTAAATGGCCGCGGAAAATTTAATGAAGCTAATTCGAGCTTGTGATATTTTGGTGACGTTCTGGGAAACGTCATTTTTATTTTATCATGATTCATGTATTAAATGCCATACAAACTGTGACAGGTCTGTAGGAAAAACTTTATTGTAAATTAATTATTCTAAATGTTATTAACCCGTTTCCAATAATACTGTTTGGGGGATGTAATTTAATAATTGGATTCTTTTATTAATTATTATCTGTAAACGCTAAAGGCTTGGAAAATTGAATATGATATATTTTCAAAATAATGTATAATATTAGATGCCCTCTACAAGGAACGTAAATTCATCTCAATCATTTCAGATTTTTTATTAAAGTTTAAATGAATGAGGTCGTAATATTATTCCGGTTATTATTGCAAAATGCTTGACACTTATTTAGCCAGCAATTAATTGGCTGTATTTATTTCATAAACATGTACTCTCGGGGAATATGCCTACTTGCCCTAATATTTTGGAGGAATGTCAATATCGTCTGACTTTGAACAGACTTGCAGATACGAGAAAATGAAGTGTTCAATACTGTGCATGAATCATTCTGAAGATGATTACGGGCTGATATTCAATAAACGGAAAACGTTACATTTCCGTTTAGAAATAGGTTTTTTGGAGCAATTAGACTTCGTAGAGAACATTCGTTATATGTAAAATAAGTAAATAAATGAACTCAAGTAATATTCACTTTACTGTTAGTGGCGTAGTAACGTATCGAAAGCTTCTTGTAATTCATGTACTGTTCTTTACGATATTTTACCGTTATAAATAATAAAGGCTTCGGCTCTAACTCATTTTCGACAAAAATAAAATAAACCTAGTAAATATTTGCTATATCGAATATCACATATTGTGCGATCGTTTTAGTGCTTGTGTATGTATGCTCCACAAAGGAGATATTTCTGCTTTACTGTATGTCAAGGGATGTCGAATTGAAACCTTTATTCTCTTATTCCACAGAGAACTCGATGTAGCATAGGACTATCTGAAACCAAACTCTACAAATGTGTAGTGAATATTATGCATACATTTAAAATGAACTAAAATCTTTCTCTGTATTCCATTATTATATTCATGTGAGGAATCATATTGACATTAATTAAAATCGTGAACGAAATTCGAGATGCAAAATATTTAAATTCATTACTTTTCTTTTGTTTCATAGCGCCTTGTTTCAAATATATGTCCCAGGATTATGTAGAACACGCAAATAAACAAGTTGAGTTTTATCCGTAAAACACTAAATTGAAGGTCTTTGCCTCGCACCGGTAACTATAAAACTTTATTGCAGTCATAACTCAGTATCAATAGTGGCACCATGAGATTTTTGCCTTTATTTAGTAACATCACATCAAATGCCAATGCTGATGACCATAAACCGTATGATTCTGCGTACTATCTCATTTAAAGTTTTAAAATTGATATCATATTTTGGGAAAACAGAACACTAAATGAAAAATTACAAATTACAGGTTTGCATATTGTTTTACGAGGCAGTGGTCAAGAATAAAAGAAGCAATAAGACAATTGATCTTATCTTTATTATAGAGTAATAAAAGATACGACTCTACAGCAATAAATAAATGTTACTCTTGTACGACGTATTATAAATACCACCGGAGTGAATTTTAGAGAACGTCTTCCTCTCTTCCTGAAGTGTACGTCGGTGAATCACTCGTGTGACCGCAGACAGAGATAAAAGACATGCCAGCCGCTGAATGTCACGTGGATTTATTTACCCGTCGCATAACCAACACAAATGCCGGTAATAGTCTCCGGCCATTTTTACGCGCGCGTTCTCAAACGAGCGGCGGAGTGGGACGAGTGATGGATACGGTCGTCAACGCGTTTGCGTTTAATGGCCGCGATGGACCTCCGCCGCGCACGCGACCTGTCACCTCTTAAGCGAAAGTGGCGTTCTGGGAAGACATCTTTCATTCCGCGGAGAAGGAAGCGGACGGGGTGGATGAGATTCTTATCGCGGGGGTTCATTCTGAGGATTCAATTCCGGTGGCGGAGCCCGTCTCTCGGAACAGGTAAATACACTACGCGCGACTCTGAATGTGGAATATAGTACGAGAATTTCTGAGGACGTCTGGACTTATGCTGTGTTTGAACGCTGCAAAACAAAAAAAAACTTACGGGGTGGCAGGTTTCTCAGAAAAGGAGCATTGTTGGTCGCGAAATCATATTCTCGTAAAGGAAAATAAACCGCACAGAAAGCAATGCAAATATGAGTTCTCTGATAAAATCCCGAGAATCCAGTTTTTTTAATAATGGGTTCATAGAACACCGTGACGAAATTTTTAATTCTATTTTGGGAGAATTCATTTCATTTCCCAAAATTATTGCATAAGGAAGGCTAAATGAATTTATATTTGCTATTGTGTGGTCAGAACATTTCCTTTCAGACGTCACACTACATCACATGCTCAGGAAAGTATACGCGAATGACAGTAAAATTGTTATCATGTAATATTTCTGTAATGCTTCGAATATTTATGAAGTGTCTTTTCAAAAAAAGTTTTCTTCGTATTTTTGCTCGAAAAACTTTTACTTGTGAGTAGAGTATATTTGCTGCCTTTATGCCTGTGTATTGTTCTATGAATGGACTACGCAGAAAGCGACTCTGAGTTGAGGATTGTCTCTCACAGCCGGGGAAAACCAACACCACTGAGATTCTGTGAACGTGGTAAGGTCCCTGGGATGCGAATTCTTGGGACTGTACAACGGTCAATTGGTATCACGGGTTTCACAAGTACGCCGGTGAGCGCAATCTTTCTCAAATAGAATCATCGGTTACCGATAACGAACGCTTGGCGACATCACATCGCATGACGGAAGGAAAATTGCTCATTGTAGTGCAGCTGGCAATGGATCGTTACGAACCGCGTGGAATAGGCAGTCAAAATTTTAGCGCATGCACAAGGTTTGTTTCTACGCGGTTCACCTATACAGCCGTTCGCAATGACCTTAGTGCAAGCCATTATTGCTCCTTATACGACCAATTTCAATTCGTTGCATTACCCTTGCGTCTTGCGTGTTATGTACGAGTCTTCTGTCTTGTCAGTTCATGTACAGTTGTTCTCACCACTAATTTATAACAGTCCCACCAAAACCAAACCTGCAAGCGGACATAACACAATTATTACATTCGCATTGTGACTCTAGATTTAGTAGAGACAACCAAAGAGCTTTGGGCGTTCTACTGCCTTGACTCTTGGCGGCGCATTTCACTGCTCGTGACATCGGAGCCGGAGTTGGTTTTCGGCGGGTGCTGGCCTGATTCGAACCGGGGGGGTCGGGCCGCGGGTGGCCGGGGGAGAAGGACAGAGGTGGTGGAGAAGGCGGGGCGGGGCCGCGATGCCTGCGTCCCGACGCTAACCCCTCCGTTCCCGGGCCCCAGAAGACGAGGAGCGTCGTGGGCCGCCGGGGTCCGACGGGCCTGGGCGGGGCGACAGCAACGACGGAGGCGGCGGCGGCGGCGGAGGCGGGCAGGGCCGCCGAGAGGAACAGGCGTAGCGTAGTAGGCGCACGGGGGGTCGCCCACCAGTTGAGCGGCGAGGGCGGCGGCGCCTGGCACGGCCACGCCACGCCCCTTCCGCCCTCGCCACCGCCTCAGTTGTCCGCCTCCTTCTCCTCCTCCTTCTCCTCCGTCACCACCTCCGCCACTGCCTCCGCCGCCTCCGCCGCCGCGCGCCGCCCGCTGGGGCCTACAGGCCGCGGTTCGGGGCGTAATCAATCTTTGTAAGACAAGAGGGAATGGCCGAGCGGGGGGGGGCGGGGGGGGGGGGAAAGTAGCACTGGCGGTGGAAGGTAGTAGTAGTAGTCGTCGTAGTGGCAGTGGCAAGGGCAAATGACGGCGGCGGGCGGCAATAGTAGGTGTAGTGGCAGCAGCTGCGGCAGCGGGGACGGCGATAGTAGAGGCAGTAGCAGTGGCAACTGCAGTAAGGCGTCTGCGGCGGCGGAACAGCAATACTAGAGTAGTGGCTGCTGCATTGCCAATGGTAGTGGCAGCGTCTGCAGCAGCAGTACAGTTAGTGACAGTGGTAGTGGCAGTGGCAGTGACAGCGTCTGCGGCGGCCGAAGCGGGGGAGGCGGCGCATAGCGTCGCAGCCGCGGTGGAGGCGACGGCGCCGACACGGAGAGGAATGGCGCGAGTGGGGGCCACGGAGGTCGTGGGCCGTGCGGAGCGCGAGCGCTGGTGACCGCTGTGATGGAGGATGCGCTTGTGGAGGAGTGATTGTGTCGGGAAGAGGCGATTACGGCGGTGACAACGCCAGAGGAAGCGCAAGCAATTGCGAAAGCCGGGGAAGCGAACGTTAATCATGGTGGCGGGGGGTTGTTGTCGAAGTGGTTATGGTGATGGTGGGCCGTTTGATATTTGTGGTGGTGAATCCGTTGATGTGAACTTAAAAATGGTGATGACGACGCACTAATGTGAAAAAGTAAGAGAGTTTGTGGTAATGAATTATGTTGAAGTGCATTATTATTAGAAAAGTTCGGGAAGTTTATACAAGGAATTCACGTACAACCGTGGTAATGACCATTTCTGAATGATTTTGTTGTGTAACCCGGAAAGCAGAAACGTACATGGATGCCATGTTTCAAATGCATCAATATGAGTTATTGAAGTTGTAAGCTGCTGTTGATGTGATAGAAGAGTGGAATATGTTACAGAAGTACAAATAATGTTGGTGGAGCGACCTATTGTATCGTCAGAAAAATAAGAAAGCCAGAGATAAAAATAATTCAGGAAGCATTACTTTGAAATCTAATTGGAGATGTGATATGAAATAAATATGAGATACGTAAAAAGCGATGGAACAGAACCATTGGGATGACGGAAATAAAACACGTTAAGCGAATTTGAACGGAAACCGAACGATAAATTGCTGAACGAAGCAATGGCATATGTAGTTGAAATCTGAAATAGACAGCCAACGACACGAGATGGATAGATGAAGTGTAAAGGAAGGTAGGTGACAATTTCAAGACTAATTTAGTGATGAAAGTGTGCAGCGCGGTAAAAAATTGGGATCTACACCCAATATTTGGAAATCCCTGTCTCCATGTCCGTAGCGGACACCGCCACTGTCGCCGTCGTCATACCCGTCACCATTATAACCGTTCTTTGTAACCTTCTGCGTCTTTCGCAACGGTCTGCGCCTTTTAGTGACTGTCTGCATCTTTTGGTAACGACATGCGTGTTTTGGTAACGGTATGTGTCTTTTGGTAACGATGTGTCTTTTGTAACGTTGTCTTTTGGAACGGGGCATGGTTTTGGAAGGTGTTTTGATAACCGCATGCGTCTTTTAGTAACGGTTCTGCATCTTTTTGTAACTGTCTGTGGCGTCGTAAGCATGTCCCTTCGTAACCGTCTCCGTCACTACAACCATCTCCACCGCAGTTCTGAGGCCGAGAGCAGAGACCGTTGCCTACGCCATTGTTATTGCTGTCACCATCGTCAGTCTTTTTACTTCGTTGCCACCATTGGTTCTCGGTCTCCTCCGTCTCACTTCTATGAAGTCTGTCTGCCGCTACACCGTCACTCCCGTAGTCTCTCCGTTGTTTGCTATGCCCCACATTATTATTTCTGTATTCTCCGCCAACGTCACCATCACCACCGTCGTCGACGTTGATGTTGCCACATCTGCGGCATCTTGGAACATCCGCAAACGAGTTAAGCGGCGACGGAACAAAACCAATGCACTGAGATGGGAATTTGGGAGAGAAGTAAACAGGGTAATTTCTGCAAATTTTTCGAGCGCTTTACGGATGGGTTGTGGTGGAAACAAAACCCTTCCCAAAGGCGCCTGACGTGCCACTCTATTCACATACTGGAACCAGATGATATGTAGAATGAAGAAACACATGGAAGGTGGAGATATCGAATATAAATAAAAGTAAACAAACGTGTAGAATAATTTTCACTTTTGTTTTCTAGATATTGAATCCAAATCTTCTGAGTATAATTTTTTTCAGTCATTTGCCATCTTTTTAAGTACAATAGTTGAGGTAATGGCGTATAAAATTCACCTAACATTAAATGATGCCTTAATAGTATTATTTCCAGTGACTGCTGTTTGAAAAGAAATAGATAAATTTTGAACGTAAAAACTAAGATTGAACAGTGTTCAATTTTGACGCAATAATTTCCCAAAGAAACAGAGAGTGAGTGCTGAGAAGTTAGCCGTCCTAAAAATTAAAATTGAACTCAAAGAACCTATCGAAAATTAACTTCTTTAGAAAAGACTTATCGTTTTCATCTTTTCGCGCAATTAGCTTCAGGGCGTATAAAATTTACCTAACATTAAATGATGCCTTAAGGGTTAATAACAAAATTTCTTCATTCCAAATTACCTTGTAGACGTATTTCTTTAGTGAAACATTAAACTCCTCGTTTTGTTATATTGACTGACATGAATAAATGTATGTAACAAGAGTTGAGTTGAGTTTTCATTAAGAAATAGATCACAAAATAATATCAACAGACACTGATTTGAGTGTTAATCTTTCACTGTCTGAGTTAATACAGAACTTATAGTAACCCTACCCATAGCTGCTGTATCGAATAAATAAGAATCATACATTTGAATTCTAAAGTACCATCGTGTTGTAGTACCGACTCAAAAAAATTTCATTTATATCTCAAAATATTTATAAATTTTACGTAAGAAACTACACAGTTTCACAGTTTATTATGAAGAAAAATATAAACCTTCGTGTAGTCTTCTTATTGAAGTTCTTGCTAAGAAGAAAAAATTCGAGACATGTTTGAAGAATCCTTGGCCTGGAAACAATAGCTTGTTTGTAATGAGAGAGCGGTACTACGCTGCAAATGTTTGTGCGGATGACATCGTGTGTTTCCATGGACATTCGTAGAATGATTCAATAACAGTCACCTATTCACGACGTATCCCGCTTTCGGCGATGGTGCCGTCATTTATAGAATTTTGTTCTCCTTCTTTCCTTCTGCGCCCTGGGTTCTCAGCTCGGTCCCTCTCTTTCCATTCCGTTTCCGGAGGGCGCTCGAATCTCGCGGACTAAGCTGTAGCTCAGGCTAACCTGCCACCAAATCCCCTCACGCCTACGCGGGGTTCGTGTCTCCTCCCCAACCCCTTGAACCTTAACCCCCTGCCCCTCCCATCGGCCCCTGCCCTGCGGCGACCACGCCTGTGTATTGCCCCCCCCCCTCGCGACTCCGGTTTCCCCCCGCCCCCGTTGGTGCCGAGCTCTTGGCCGTCGGCGTTCCCGCCCTCACGGTGCGTGGGGCCCTTTCGCCCCCGGCGCCACTCTTCCGGGCGGGGCCTCGAACCCGCGGCGGCGCCGGCGGCGGCGGCGGCGGCACGCGATAACGCGCCGGACGCGGTGCCCGCCAGCGCGGAACGCGTCGATAAGCTGCTGCTGCCGTTGCTGGGCGGAAAAGGCGGGCGCGTGCTGGGCGGTGCGGGTGGACTGGTCCTGGAGGACTGGGAGGGGGTGGCTGGGAATGGGACGGGGCAGCGTGGAGCGGGGGGAGGTGAGTGGGACCGGAAGAAGTAGAGTCGGGGAGAAAAGGAGAATGGAGTGGCGTCGATCGGGAAGAGGGGGGAGGAAGTGGCCTGGGCCGGCGGAGGGGCGTATGCAGGGAGGTGTCGGGGGCAGGGGGGAGAGTGGAATGGAATGGGGGCGGGGTGGATGAGAATGGGTGGAAGGGAGAGGAGATAAGATGAGAGTGTAGTGGCATGGAGGGAGAGGGGCGTGGCGGGCGTGGGTGGAGAGGGGCGTGGCGTGGAGTGGAGAGGGGCGTGGAGGGTAGTCGGGCGGATCATGGAGGGGAGTGGGGTGGGGGGCGTGAAGTGTAGGGAGTTGCGGAGAGTGGCGGGCCGGGCGCGAGTTGCCGTAAGTTGCTCGATGACAGGACCATAGTGGAACGGACATGATTTATATAAAATAATAATAATAATAATAATAATAATAATAATAATAATAATAATAATAATAATAATAATGTCTTTATTTGTGACGAGGCTCAGGCCTTGAGCCGTGCTCTTCCGCCTTACTACTTTAATGAATTTCCAATTTTAAAAATTACAGTTGAGGTGTTCAGGTGTAATTAATATTAACTGACATTTCATGTCGCAGAGGAAAAAAGGTAAATTTGTGGCTACCATCTACATTAATTTATCTGTGCGAGCCAAATGAATTTATTGTATTCTTTGTCTATTCATGAAATTTTCCAAAATGGAAAGACAAGATGTAAGAAAAATTCTTAAAAATGAGATAAAAAAGATCTTTCACTTATTCTACTTAGAATCAATAATTCTAAATTCGCCTGAAATGTCAGCTGTCATTACCCGATATGCCTCAACTGTGAACAATAAACAAACAAATGTGGGTATATTTTACATTTACGTCTGGGATGCAATACTAGTGTAACGTATTGTATTATCATAAGCAGGAAGACCGGCACCTTGCAGGCGCTGCGTCGCAGGACTAGGGCAGCCAGAGAATGCTGGGTGGAAAAAGGAAGTACAATGAATAGGCGGTAGCTACGGGCGAAGACACCCCGAGGTATTTTGGGAGCATCCCGAAATCCATGGAAAGGGATGCCGTGTGAGTGCCGCGCGAAAGCGAGATGACGTTGCGTGTCACGTGGTCTGGAAGGTATATAAGTTGATGTGTTTCCGGGCGCGTCAACTGCTTCAGTCATTAGTCCCGTTAGTGTAGTGCATGTTTTTTTTCGGGAGATGGCGGTGATCTTCCCCCGGTGGATGGCGACATCCGGCGCCAACCTACCGTCGGCTAGTGGGGTTTCCCCCTAACCAGGCCTTTCCCACCAGTGGGGCACCGCCCCAGTCGAGACAAGCTCTAAGCTCCCGACCGGTCTCCCGGAATATGTGGTAGTGTAGTGCATGTTAGTGTAAGTGTGTGTGTAAGGGGAGAGGATAGGACAAGGAAGAGGAAGGACAGATCGCGCGCGGTCCGTGGCCCGTTTGGTAGGGTACTGCTCCGACATTCTCCTGGTGTTGATCGGAGAAACCACAGAAAAGTACCGATCAGAGCAGCCGGCCACTAGAATTCTCCTCCAGACAGCGACTGGATTCGACCTAGCTGAAAATCTAGTGTCGAAAATCTTGCCGCCGTCAGGACTCGAACCTAGGGCCTCCCGGTTAAAGGCGCTGCAGTCACATCAGTTGATGCACTGGGCTACCGGTTGGTATATAAGCGAGAGCGCAAAGCGCGGGGGTGGTTTTGAGCTGAGTGAAAACCTCGTGCGAAGGCACAAAACTTGCGCCCAGAGCGGTGCGGAGACGAGCTAGTCTTTAAGGCAACCCATGCGTTGGGACGCCGCTGTGGAACATTTTTCCACGGGTGACTGCGGTCACCGGGGCTCTTCGCTGTGCGCGTAATTTCGCTGAGGGGTGGCGAGGGCCACGGTTCAGGCAGATTTGCATCATTTTCTGTGGAGAGCTGTAAATAACTGATCAAACTATTTATTTGTAAATACATATTAATAAATCTGTAAGTATCTGAAGCTCGTGTCTGTGATTGCTGTTGTGTTTCCACGATGTCACACTAGGGACCGTCCCGGCATACGCCTTAAGCGATTGAGTAAACTCAGAAATAACCTCAACCAGAATGGCGGCTTTAGGCCGAAACATTGAGAGCCAGAAATATCAGGGTTGAGAGTGAAAAACAAAAGAAGAGAGAAAGAAAATAAAATGGAGATGGACAAGAGAGGGGCCTGATTTCGCTTCAGGGAATGCGATTACTCGTACTCGCTGAGTGGTCGAGGTACTAGGTGCCCACTAGTTCTTGTGGCAGAAGTAGTAGTGATTGTGTCGTGTTTTGTACTAGGAAGCGTGGAATGCCGCCATGGTGTGTTAGGAAGAACCTAAGGAAATCTAGTTGTAATACCGAGAATATGACACTGTCTAGATCGATGTTGCAGTCTTGTGAAGAAAAAAATGGAGAAAACGTGGGAGAAAAATACCCGAAAAATATGAAATGAAAATTCAAACAATTGTGGAAAAAAGAATTAGATGTCTCGGGGAAGAAAAAACTGTAATTCTTCAAATCCAATGACAAAATTCTCTCTGGAAGTTTACGGCTTCGACGTCAAATTCACCTGAAAACGCGAGATAATTTCAATATCCCTTCATCAAGCTGCGCCAATCCCACACATGCAAAGCAATTTGATCGGTATCCATGGATACACGTGCGCAGTGCTTTCAAACATGGGCGCGGAAGTGATATGGCTTTGCCTGACGCGCCTCGCCCCTCACATCGACTGGTGACATCAACAAAGAGATAAAAGATCAGATGTAATGATATTCATGATCCTTTCTGCTTCAATCTATGTATGTACACATACTCACGCCGCACCAGCAACGCAGCTTAATGCTGATGCTGGTTGGACTCGAAATGCTAATGGAGTTGGAAGGGCAGAGATGGGTTACAGTGGCAGATCATCTATTTTAATGATTGGTATTTCAGCGTAGTGGGTAGAATTGGACCTGTGTTTAATGAATTGATTATAATTAGTCCAAAATAATCGATATTTCATTGGTTGATATTTTAACAATGAATGTGTCGATCCCATTTTTTAGTGTGTAAATATGACATTTATATCGAATATATAATTTATGTAGATATTTATGGAATTAAACATTGGCCATTAAGAACATGAAGTACCAATCATACAATGCAATGCGTGCAAATTAATATAAAATATTATACGGTAATGTTTTAGGAACAAAAAATGTTCCTCTAATGTTTGTGTGTATAAATATATAATCAATTCTAAAGAATCGACGTCCATTAGAAAAATTATTTCACAGAAAATAAATTATTTAACGATTTCGATTCAGTGAATGAATATGGAAATTGTCAACTACACTTTTCCAAAATATTTGTTTAGTTCCCAAAGACCTATAAGCCATTGCAAAAGCTGTACTTCGATTTTTTTTAAAGTGGCCGATGATATTAGGTCATTCTTACACTTCCTGACTTATAAAATCAATTATTTTAATTAATGGCTTCTATCTTGTATTGTATCCTTTCAACTTCTGATATTTATCAGATGGAAAAGAGAATCTTCTGGAGGCATAATGAAGCTAGATGCACTCGAGTAATCATTATCCTCTTCCAGAATCGCAATTATTTGTTCTGTTGTTAACAATCTAAGAAGATAAATGATCAAATAGATGAATTGTAAAATAATTATTTATGGTACCGTTCGTGCCTGGTGTTCCAATATTGGAACATTTTAGAAAAATCGTTTTCAGCTCAGCTAAATAGTAATATTTTCAAGATTTTTTACTGTATTAATGAAAAGATAATATCATTAACTATATTCATAAAACAAAAAAGTTTAATGTAAAAAAAATAACACGATATTTTTTACCTTTTATCATTCATGGTGCCAGCAGTGAAACATCGGCTCAATTAACCTTCTCCTCTCGGCGTACAAACGAGAACTGAAATCAACTCTTGGCACTATCGGGAAATTCGATCCCTCTGTTGAAGTTCTAGGAACATACCGAAGCCTCCACGTGCGCTCCGCGATAAAAAAAAGTCAGAGACAAAACCACTGTCGCTTGTTCCAATAATGGAACACCGGGCAAATATGCGTTAACCGTTATTCCACCAAAGCCGCCAAATAATACACATTAATCTATTAAAGTCTTTCTAAAGTCAGTGAAACAGCCGAGGAAGTCACTTGTACTTTTCTTGCAGACTGATATTTTCATCTGAAACTAAACAACGTCACGAAAATAGTCGGCAACCCTGCCTCTACGTTTACTTATCAGACCTCGGGTTTAAGGACAAATGCCTATTTACTTCCTTTGAGAGGTTGTGGAAAATAATTGCAGATGTCCACGAATCATGAAAAAATAGAGCTACTGAAATCATTTAATAATGCCTTAAATGGCCTCAATGGGTGGTTGATGCCTATTTTAATATTATTCTCCTACACCTGCCTAAAACGAATAATTTTGAAGAAATATATTAGATCTAATAAGTTACTGTTTTTTTTTAATTTGTTGTACCAAACGCAACTACTTTCCCGAATTTGCGGAAACGCGACACGAATATTCACTGATCAAATACGTGATCGACTGCCCACCAAAATCTCTCACCCAACACACCGAACATAAGGAGCTCCGCCGGTCAATAACAAGAGGATGTTTCACGCTCCTATCCGAACAGCAGGCACTCAAGCAATTGTCCCCATTTCCGGTGTAGTTGGGTTGTTGACAGGTTGAAAATGAAAAGTGTCAAAGAATGAATGAAATGAAAGTGAATAAAATGATATGCTAGTATTCACTCAATGTAAAATTCTGGATTTTCCTAAATAATAGAACATGCCTAATTTAATCCTTTTGTAATCAGTTCTAGATGTCAAAAACTTGACTTTTCGTTCAACATTTAGCTAATTTAATTTTAACCTATTATAGGCCTAAATCATCAGTTGCCTAAAGTCTCAAGTCTACTTATCACTAGCGGCAAATTGTAATGAAATGTAATTTTTTTCTTTTCACTTTAGAACAATGCCTTTTAGTATACATATTATTTTTAAGTTATGACGCAAGCAAGTGACTCTTTTTAGGCCTTTTTTTTCATTTTTTGTCGGTTTCGACTGTAATTTTTTAATTTTTTCTGTCATTTTAAAGCATTTTTCGTTAATTTCATCGATTTTAATGTGATTTGAAAGGCATTTGCTTCAAATAATATTTACGATATGCAAAAAATATTCACCACAAAATTCCTGACTTGCCTTTTCGATTTATTCGCTCATATATTGTAATGTACGTCGTTGTGAATACTATGTAATTTATGGTTTCTGTGAGACCTATCAACGCCATTGTCGGTCCGGCAGATTTCGCGATAGCTAATGACAGATATTTCCTGGTACAGTTCAGTCCAAACCAAAAAATTAAATTCTGAATTCACTTGAACTAACAGAAGGAGCCTCCATTACATCTGTAGCTTAACCCTAGCTTGAGTTGTTCTTCTGAACTGGTTTTGTCTAATTTTGAACATTATTTTTCTTTGCCTTTAGAACATTTTAAAAACTTTTGAAGATAATTTTATTGATGATTTTTGGCAAGTTTGTAGACCTTCCAAATCCGCCCTTACTTATCGCACATATCGCACAGTTTACAGCCTTAATGAGATCATTCATTAGCTAAAAGTGTAGGTTCCGCTCGGCTTACTACCAGTTCTTTTTCCCTTATCAATAGCGGCTCGCCAGTCTCTTAATATGGACGCAGAACTCCCATTACGTTGAAGAGAATATATTTCAATAACAATGTCAGGCTTGTTAACAGACAAATATTAGGAAATCGAGCTATGGTATGGATCACTTCACCATTAGATCTCACAGAAGCCCCTGATCTGGATTCTTAGAGAATATATCATCCACAGCCTAGAGTACCTCAAAGAAGTAGAAACTCCATCGAAACTATTTATGTGATTATTTATATCTTGTACTGCTTGATCTCTGTGAATCTATCAAAAGCGATTTTTCCGTACTGGAAGCCACTTCGACGGGCGAGATGATGGTGATTCATGGTAATGGAATGTAAGGCAGGGGAAGGTGAGAAAACTTGTCGCAGACCCGTTTTGTTCACCATAAATTCGACATTAGGTAACCAGGTTTTGAACTCTGTTACCTACAGCTGAAAGATGTGTGTTTTGTTCACTATATCACGGGTCACTCCTGGATAAACAGTTACAGTGCGTAATAACTCATTTCTTTAGAATCATTTTCAGGATGTACAAGCTACAATTATGGAATTCGTGCAAACGCACGCATAATCTTCCTCTGTTCTATGCACAAGGGAACGGAAAGGGTGCCTGGGGAAAAAATTATAAATTTAACTACTCTTACATAAACTTCTCTGGGCTCGAAAGAGAGTTTCATGTCCGTTTTAGCCCTTGCAACGTAAAAAGGAAATTATAAATTACAATATAGGTACATTAAAGATTTTAAAGCAAAAAACACCTTTTGCTCGTCGATTATATTAAATAGTTGTTCTCGGAACTGCTTTATTTTATGAGAAGCCAACAACACAGTGTGCTCGCGAAAGAATGGCTCTCAGTTCCTAAGCCGCGAGGGTTCTGCGTCGTTTAGTGCGTTTTTTCAGTCCATTCAGACATCACAATTTCCTCATATGATTTGAAGCAGTATGTTTGACATCAATGTTTGGGATGTCCGAACTCTTTTTTTTTTCTCACCTCAAGCGCTACATGGAACGACGAGGTTTTGCGAACCCCCGTAAGATGGAAGGTGAGCAGTCTGTCCACTATCCAGTGTGTCTCTTCAGTATCAGTAGTAGATCGTTACATGGCGTAACAATTCATTTCTTCACTAAACTTTCTCTGACGAGAAATGTACTAGGAGTAAAGGCTGTGTTTATTGAGTATGTTTGGACGTATGTTTAATCTGAATTAGTTCCGTTTTCAATGAGCGAAGTTTTTGACAAAAAATCTTCATTTTATAAATTTAATTACTATTCAAGTACACTGTGCTCGGATGTTAGTGTAAAGTGAGTTATAGCCGCTGCAACAGAAAGCGGAACTATAAATAACAAAATAATTACGATAAAGGCTTTAAAACGAAAACCACCTTATGTCCGTAAATTCTTTTTAAATAGTTGTTCTCCAAACAATGTTCTTTTACGTGACGCCAACTATGCGGAATGCTAAGGGCAGTCCCCCCAATTCCTAAGCCGCAAGCGCTCTTCTATTTTTACTAGTGCGCACGCAGTTTTATTGATTTCTTCATTCAACCATCACCTTTTTCTCATGTGATTTTGAAGCAATATGTTTGCGAACGTTTTGGATGCCGTACAGCACAAAGACTCAATATTTGACGCGTTAAAGGCGAAACGAAGTCATCGCGTTTATCAAATGAAGAAGAAGGAGAAAAACGACTTGCACTGTGTATTTTGGTGCAGAATACATACCACGTATGTTGCCGTAACTGACGCCCAAAAACCATATATAACTGACTTTCAGAAGAAGAGTTAACCACGAAACTACAGAAATGGGAGTTTTCAAGAGCATCTGTCGTCAACGCTTTTTGGGCACGTGACTTGCTCACTTGGTAGAATTCAAATTCACCTGACGCAGTCTCGAAACTGTTGCAACGTTTCCAGAAACCTGATTCCATACTGCCTACATTCGTCGCACATTTGAAAGAAAGGTGACCCTACCTGTTATTGAAATTCCTAAATAGAAATTCTTCTTTGAAAATGTTCACGAACTTTGCCACATTATTATTCTTTGAACAGTCTGCTGCCTTTTCATTGAGGTATAAAATCTCTGTTGCACAAAATGTCTTTTCTAGTAACGGGAAAGGGCGTGAAAAACGGACGTTCTCTAGATATTCTGTGCATTACAGCCTTCAGTACAGCCTATTTACGGTCAATTTATGATTGGCGATTGTAGGAACATTTCAACTAATTTCTATTTTACGCTGTTTCATGTAGCGCGAAATTAAGTGATTGCATTGTTTGATTCAATTTGCAGCAAGGTTGAAGAAGAAAATGCTCACTAGTGAAAATGTGAAATGATATCAGTTGAAAGTACTATTAGTTCGAATACTTTATTGAGTCTGTTTTTGACCCTCTTCACCGTCCTGTGATGGAACAAAAATTACTTTTAATTGGATTCGCTGTTCTAACATTTGATTTATTTTCATTTTAAAATATGCCAAAGCGTGAACAGCATAACATGTTATGCTATGTGTTTGTTTTATATTTAAATTCTGAAAATAATGTTTCACTATTTTATCCTTCACTCACCGTGCTATTATAACTTTCTCTGTATTGTTGGTTCTTAAAATATCCCCTCTCAAAGTTACCTGCATTGTTTCTTTCTTCATTCAATAGTTATTAATTATTATTATTATTATTATAAATCAATATAAATAGAAAAATTATTATTGTGCATATATTGAAACATTTACAATTCCTTTTCAAAACTCTCTCGATATGTACATTTATGAATTAAATTTACGTTTTGATTTATTTGGAACCAAAAGAAGGTATTTCTGAAGTATTGGGTTATTCAAAATTAAAAACAAATTTGCGTAGTTCTAATTTGGTTTTTGTCCACTAAGTTTTTATATAGGTGTGCGTAAATCATTGACGAAACTCAGTATATAAATTATTATACGATTACTGTTAGTGAGCTATCCATTAATTCGTATATTTCCATTGAGAAATGCTATAAAGGAATTAAACGTAGCTAATGTAATTATCTCAAATTCTGTTATAAACAAATAAAAAAATCTAGGAAACGTAATAATGTATTTATATTAAAATTTCGAGAACTTTTAATATACTGAAAAATTAAATTGTCTCTGGGTCCTGTTTGTTTGTGTGTCTTGTTTGAAACCTCCGGTATGTAGGGTAGGGGATTTTCGAAAATTCTATAATAGTTCCGAGAAACACCGCTACTGTACGAACTGGAAATGTGCAGCAACTGTAGTGGTTGGTCATGGTCAATTATCATCGTTTGACTTTTGCGTTTTCCTAATCAGTTTCATTCAGAGACATGTATTGTACATCATTATAATCGGAAAATTGCAGCATTTCGAGTATTAATAATTGTAAATTATATTTATACTGAGAGCAACAAATTTCTCCCTTCACTTAGGAAATTTTGCAAATTTGTATACATTCATATTATTTATATTTGTGTTTTATAATTGATGTGTTATTTATATTTAATTTGTCATCGGTACCCCCTGAAAAAATATCTTGGAAGTGCTATGAGTAAGCGATCCATAGTTAAATACATTAGACGCGGTAATCCGAGCCTCGCTCAGCCGAGATTCGTGCAATCCGAGTTGGTCTGATGTGTCACCAAACAAGCTGCGATAATCAAAGCTGGCTCCTGACCGGTTAGCAACAAAGCGCCGATCACGTGCGCGATGTTCGGTGCCATTGCCAGACTGACTGCCACATTGTTGTGACCGGTTCGCGCTTATGTAGATACCTGTTATTTTAGTATTATCAACTCATTAAATTTGACTTCGTTATACACTGTAGTTGAAAATGGCGTGATAATTTTTCCTTTTTTGATAAAACACTAAGTTTTGTAATCTGAGCTACCATCAGTCGCAGTTATTTCATTTTATCGTGACTCTACTGGAATTCCAATTTTTTACAATTGAAAATTAGACACCACGAATTGACAACATCCACATTTCAGATAAATATTAAAGCATTAATGAATTCTCCCGTTTCTTTTATTTTCTCGCCTTAATTTTTAAGAATTTTCTGTTAAATGTTTGTTCTACATTTTGAGTAATTTACGTATTTTTTATGCACCAGAATACTTCTAAAACTATTCAGTTCATAGAATTTGAAATTCTTTTTAAATCTTACTACTTTGTAATGATAGAAGCTCGACTAGTGGTGAAGATATAAAGTCGACGGTAACTTGAGCTTAAGCATTACCAAGATTAAATTTGTTACTAAAATCCTTGATTTTTTTTTTAAAAATTTTTATATTAAATTAACCATGACTGCAATATAGAAAATCTGTAGAGTTCCCTAAAAATAAAATAAAATCTTAAAAGTTGGAGAACAGTTTTAATAATATGCATTGCATGCAATATACGAGGTGCATTGACAAAGTAAGTTGACCTAGATCGTCCACAAAAAGAAAACTATTTCATGAAAAAAGTTTTGTAGCAAATACATCACGTGTTGAATTATTTTTCAACACAATCGCTACCAGGACATTTGTCATACCGCGGAATGAACATCTGTATCCATGTGTCAGAAATCTAGCGCTTGGAGAAGGTACCACTGTTTGACAGACACCTGCAACTCTCCATCACTATGAAACGCATAATGCTGACAAAAATTTCTTGGGATGTAAGAAAAGACGGAAATCACCGGGCGCTAGGATGAGTACATTGGACTCGGCCCACAACAGGTCTTCTGCAGCTGTTCCGGTGGTAGGTGTTTCACATTTCTAGAGTTCTATGATAGTAAGTAATAGCACTTTCGATTGGTATTAATGCACAATTAATGAACACATTTCCAAATGGAACAATGACCTCGTAACATTGCTCTTCAACGGAACCGCAGTTCCTCTGTTGATTCGCGGGCGGTACTATTTATTCCGGCCCTGCCGCCACCCGCCGTCTCCAACAATTCGTTTTCATCAACTCCGCGCGGGGCGCTCACAATTGAAATCCATCTGGCGTATCCGTCCTTCACCTGGCCGTCCTGCGAGTCCCCGTCCGCCGCATCGCGGTCGTCAACGATTCCAAATCACCGGCCTCTCCGGCGCGCGACAATTCGAATTCACCTGACGCGCGTTCCCCTGCACTGTTCCCCCAACATTGCCGTTCTCCCCCCCCCCGTGCCCCCTCGACCGACGCGCGTCCCTTGCGTTCGCGGCGCGCTCCAAAGCGAGAAGAAAAGCTGCGCGGTGGAGGTGGTGCGCGGGTGGGGCGCGGGGACGCGGGTGTGAGTGTGGGCTGGAGCAGGGCCGCGCGAACTGTGGACGCGGCGCTAGAGATAACTTTTTACTGCGCAATAAATCCCACGGACTGAATGCACCAACGGGTGCGTTCGCTCTTTGGAGTGGGCCGCGAGCACTGCGTACTCTCTCTCTCTGCCACTGGTGCTGTCGCCGCCGCCGCCGCCGCCGCCGCCAGCGGCGGCGCGTCGCCGGCTGCGCCACCGCCAGCGCGATGCTGCTGTTGCTGCTACCGTCCAAATGAAAACAGATTAATTTATATTACATCATTGAGCAGCGGCAGGAGTAACTTTTTAAACCGCTTGTATGGTGCGTGAATAAATAATTACACATTTTACAGCGGGCTTATTTATTCATCAGAGGCGACCGTGGCCGCGCGTGCACCCTCCCGCCCACGCATCGCCCGTAACTGTCCCTCCCCGCCCCACCTCTCCCTTCCCTGCCCGTCGCTCCCGCTCTCTTCCTCCCTCCACCGCCCTCTCTCACTCTCCCAGGTTCCTGCCCGCCGCTGCACCGGGAGCGGTAGCTCAGTGCATCAACTGATGTCACTGCAGCACCTCTGACCGGGAGGTCCTAGGTTCGAGTCCTGACGGCGGCAGGATTTTCGACACTAGCTTTTCGGCTAGATCGAATTCAGTCGCTGCCTGGAGGAGAATTCTTGCGGACGGTTGCTCTGATCGGTAGTTTTCCGTGGTTTCTTCTATCAACACCAGGCGAATGCCGGAGCAGTACCCTACCAAACGGGCCACGGACCGCGCGCGATCTATCCTTCCTCTTCCTTGTCCTATCCTCTCCCCCTTGTACACACACTTACACTAACATGCATTACACTACCACATATTCCGGGAGACCGGTTGGGATCTTAGAGCTTGTCCCGGGTGAGGCGGTGCCCCGCTGGTGGGAGAGTCCTGGTTAGGGGGAAACCCCACTAGCCGACGTTAGGTCGGCGCCGGATCTCGCCATCCTGCGCGGGAAGACCACCGCTATCTCCCGCGAAAGAAATGCACTACACTAACGGGACTAATGACCACAGCAGTTGACGCGCCCGGAAACACGATAAAACCAAACCAACCAAACCATCCCCGCCGCTGCCCGTTTTCTCTCGCTCTCGCCCGCCCGACTCCGTGCCTCTCGCGCGCTCACGTAAGCCGCCTGCGCTGCCGAAGGAGAAAAATTTGCGCAAGAAGGGGGAGGCTCGCCGGCGGGCGCGCGTGCGATGGGCTGCGGCGGGAGGAGCGGGGAGGAGAAGGAAAGAGAAGGGAAGCGAGAATCCGCAAAAGTCGATGAGGCAAGTGCGAGGCACGATGTCGACGGGCAGCGGGCAGGGGGAGCCGGTGGAGCTCTTGTATGTACGTATGTGTGTATATACGTGTGTGTGTGTGTGTGTGTGTGTGTGTGTGTGTGTGTGTGTGCGCGCGCGCGTGCGTGTGTGTGTGGGGTGTGCGGATGTGGAAGGGCCGGATGCGCAAACGGGGAAATGGGTTAAGGCTCGTGCCGGGCGAGGCAAGACTCGGTTTCGCACGAGTGCGCGGATTGTAAACGTTGCAAATGAGAAAGGATGTCGCTGCCGCTGTCGCCACCGTTGCCACCCTCGCCTTCGTCGTTGCTGATAGGTCTGTCGCTGTTGCTGCTGCTGTTGCTGCTGCAGTTTCTGCTCATGATGAAATTTCTTGACAGAATTGTCGAAATGTGCCGGGAAATTTACTGAACGTTCCTAGATTGATACTGCTCACGCCGCAAAGTTTGTGCTGGGACAGAAAGAACGACTGAGACGTGGATTACATGTAAACAAAGGTGTGGCTTAGTACAGAATTTTAACAATAGCACAGTAATTTTGTAACAACACCTGAAAGCTGACCTGACTGCAATATGATTATCACAAGAATTAGGTAAAAATGCTAATATTTATCTTTTTATTCAATATAGTTGGGATAAACAATGTAAATATTGTAAATTCCTTTGATTACCAGCAGTCTACGTAGATTTATTTCATTTACTACAATATTGATCTTCCTTCACTACGTCATTTAGTAAGAAATGTATGTTTTTGTGTACTTTAAAACTTAGATACCACAAATTATGTTTGTTTAGTTTAATTTTGAATGTTTAATAAAAACTAGAATCTGGCAATAACTATAATGCAGAACAAAACCATTCATATGGTTTTACAAAAAGTAGCACACACACTGCTTAAGAACAACAAATAAAATATTTTCATAAAACACGGCAATAAAATAAATATTTTAACAAAGTCATCACGAATTCTGTAGTAACATAGTTAAGTATACATACAGTATAACAGTTCTTCACACACCGAGAATATAAAAAATGCAGTTCCATAGCGCAACACGTTAACAGCAAATAATTAGCGACAGTCGGTCTCCTTCTGTGGACCCTTATTGTCACGATGTCAACTGTGCCTTAAGAAGTGACTCAACGAATATGAGAATTTAGTGGGTAGACACAGTGTGAGAATACGCAAAATAACAGAATTATATATTTGCATTTTCAGCCACAATCGAAATTGTTTAATATATTATAGGTTGTGTTGTTTTCTTTCAATTTCTGCGTGAGATTAGCAATTTTAATGGATAATTGCAACACGAATATTCTCTCATGTATTATAAAGAGCCAATTTGATTGAGTTGGGATATGGCAAAATTTAATTTTAGTCAAGCCATATGTAGTTTCATACGTTAAACACTGCCCGGTTAGATACATTAATTTTGCAATAATATTTGTCAAACTACATTTGATGCTTGAGTTTTACAGGACCTTTTTTAGTTATTGGACAATGGAACCAAAATTTCTAGTGAACAGCGGGGTTAAAATATGATTTTATGATTTGTTTGACCGATTCCCTGTCTCTCTCTTTATCATGTCGATTCCTTTCTCTGTCTTGCTGAAAAACACTCGCACACGCACGCTGTTGCTTTGGAGTCAGGATCAAAGGACAGACTAAGACGAGTGGAAACAATCCAAGCAATTTTCTTGCAGACGAATGATAATAAACAAAACTACAAAGCAATTGAAGCCTGGAACCATCAGAGAAGTCAGCGTTATGAGGTAGGCTCGAGTATACAATATCTCTGTGATGTTATGCGCCCGAGAGCTAGATGAAATACTACTGTTTCGAATCCTGGTTATCATCTGGAAGAGGTTTGCAACGTGGAAGCGAGTTGCTTCCGTTGTAAACGGTCAAATATAATGTCCTTTATATTTTTTTCTAAATTGCCACTGACCTGCAGACGTTCCTTTAAAGAATACCTCTTATCTGGTTTTTGAAGATTTGTTGTTCTTTCTTTTAAATGCGGTATATAATAAGCAGTGGTGATGCTAAAGTCATTACTTTTGTGGAACTCAGGTTTTGATGTCAAGAAAGGAACAATGCAACATTACAATTTGTGCTATTACAAATCTTCCATTTTTTCACGTGTATCGCTTCAACAAATGTATCACACTTTTATGTATGTATATAACGAAGATTTATCAAAAGCATGGTGTCGTGAATTGCTTTACTTACCTAATTCAGGTGAATCCAATTGTAAGTTGCTAGACGTCCAGCGTAAGATATACTCTTAAATCTAATAGTTTAATTGTAGATACACGTACGATTCATATTACCGCCAAATTATGTCAGCAGTATGTAGCAAATTTGCATGAGCCGTTTGAGTTTATACTTCGAAAGACGTGAATTGCTCCTAACATTCGAAATCTGAACTTTTACCTTCAGTCTACAAAGTACGGATAATTATTCCATAAATTATTCAATTGTGAGAACGTATATTTCAGAAACGCACGAATGTTACAAAGTAAATTTGTAAGTATGTAATATGTAAGTTTGTAAATTTTGTAAATATTAAAGCAAATACAATATAAACTAGTGGCCACGAAAAATGCTGCTGAACAAAACCGCACAAAATGGTGTTGCATGCACACTGATCAAGAACAAAACATAAAATGCTCTCCTATCACTTTGAAATAAAGTATATATTTTAAAAATAACTGCCCTCGCGAGTACTTCATTGATGTAGTTTTGAACATATATAGTTGAACAGTTCTTTATAAACCAGAAATATCAGAAACGACCTGTTCCGTAATAGAACACCTGAATAGCAAATATTTATTTACAAGCAACCTCTTC
Organism: Teleogryllus oceanicus; assembly: GCA_964035755.1. Classification (NCBI taxonomy): domain Eukaryota; kingdom Metazoa; phylum Arthropoda; class Insecta; order Orthoptera; family Gryllidae; genus Teleogryllus; species Teleogryllus oceanicus. The sequence continues at coordinate 74,944,713 of CAXIVR010000001.1, read as the reverse complement.
GTTTTACCTTGCTATAATATGTCGTAAATTTTGACGCACAGGCTAAAAGAATTCAGTCGATGCACACTGTGTGAGATACACAGAATTACACAATCAAATATTTGCATTTTTTGATAAAACTGAAAATGTTTAATTGTTTGTGTATTTTTCCTGAATTGTCGGTACCCAACGAAACCAAAATCATCTCTCACATGGATGGAGGCTGCGTATTTTTCTTTAAATTTCTGCGCACTTTGAAAACGCTTTTGAATTTTTCCAAATTTGTGGAAATCTCATTAAAGTGCATACACGTCTCACGTGGAGGCTACAGTTTTCTTTCAATTTCTGAGCGCATTGAAAATTAGCACTCGTAAATATTTTTGTATTTTCCCCGAGTTGTTAGGTATCTAACAAAACCATTTCTGCTCGTTGGACTTAAATATTTATTTCTTACAAATTTGTATCTGTGTTCTTTAATGTTACGAATTTTTTGTTTCCAATTATGGAACAAATGAGATCGAATCGAGCTCGCGTCTAGTGAATATCACTTTCGCCTGCGTCATTCAGGACATTTAAATCAATAGGATATAGAAACTACTCCTCTGTGAATCGTAGACGAATTACCACGGGTATTATTGCTAGAGAATTCTCTCCGTTGTTTTATCACTTTGACATGCAATTGTCTTACAATATAAAAACGCTATATTCGCCACAGGAAACCTGAGCAAATTGGTGAAGTATTTAGTAGAAATCGTTAGCAGGGAAATTCTGTATTTTTTCTAAACACTTTCAAAATTTTAATTGTGGCATTGTTTTAATTGTTGTGGCAATAAGTTTTACTCGCATGTTTGTAATTGCAATAAAACCTGCATTTTATTAGTAAATTTCAATGCACTTTTTATACCTTTGAAAATTCTCTATTTCATCATATGAATGGTCTTACTCGTTAACTTGCTAATTTCATTTTTATATGAAGACATAAAATAAGTTCATTCATTTGGTTTATATGAATTTTCATTTGGTTATGCATTATCCATTTCTACGAAGTAAAGGGGGGAATCATCGGTCTGGTAAAGACGATTATTTGTAAGTGTACATAAGTTTAGGTTCTGTTAGGGCAAGAATGGCGAGTGTCAACAAGTAAGTTACATTGAGAGGAAAATATTCAATAATATACTTTTAATCAAGCAAATTATCCAATCTGACATTGTAAAAATCCTAAACACTATAAATATACATTACAGTGCAGTAAATTTAACTCTTTTAATTTCAAAATCAGGATCAGATTTGTTCTGTACTTCCAAAATCCGTTAAAATGAGGTCTGTGGAATCGAAGAATACGAGCATAAAATTTTAATTATATACCCGAACTCGTGAGAGATTGATGTTGAGTAGAAACATACTTCGACGATATAAGATGATAAAATATTGAATGTTACTGCCCGAAATCATTATGGATTACGATATCTCAAGTCGTTACGTATCTACCGACGAATTTCATTCACGAGATGATGGTTAAAGTCTTACAACGCACTGAAAAGTTCATCGTCGCCTTCTAGGGGTGTTGATTCCATTTATGTTTGACGCCTATTCATCTATTCAAACAAATCATATTTTATTGCTATTCTCTCAGAGTGACGTTGGAATGGAAACCATGACAAATACAAATTTAATCTAGTGTATTTTAGTGTGGGGTGCTCTGTTGGTGTTCCTCGTTGTAAAGAGAAATTTGAAAACACAACTAAATTTGCAATAGAATATTTAAGTGCACACAGGATAATAATATGCCAATGTACTAAAACATTGCTGGCGGAAATCGTTTAGAAAATTCTTGTAGATGATCGCTGTTTCTGCGCTGTTCAAAAATATAATTAGTCATCTAAGAAATGCTATGGAAATTTCTTGTCTGTGGACTTCGTATGTGTACTAAGATAATTAAGACGCCTATTTAATTCCTTTGAAGTCCTTCGTGCGACAGAATGTTTGACACATAAGGAGTTGCTACTCGTTCCCCATAAAATATTGTATTATCGTTTTTTTGTTGGAGATAGGAATTTTTGTAGGAATGTGAGGTGAAGACAAAAGCAATATCGGTGCCTCGAAATATGTAATTTATTTCTGAAAGACATTATATTGTAATTAACTCAAAAAAATGTCTTCAATGTTCGTCATTTTGATCATTTTAATGTACAATCTGGCTAATTTCAAGATTCGCTGAAGCATGGAGTTTTTTCATCTGTATGATCTATATTTTTACATAAATAAGTGACCAAACATTGACCCATTAAAACAAATCTTAACTTATTTTTATAATCTAATTACGTACAGGCATCTTGGTTCTCTTTTTACGACTTTAATATTTCACAATTTCGCTCAATTTTCCAGTAAGTAAACTTTTCGGAGTATTGGAGTTGAAAATTCGGTATAAAATACAAGTTTGCATACAATCGATATTCTAGTAAAATTTGAAACTCATTCCACACCCTACAAAGCAAGTTTTTGTTCGATTAAAACTTTTCTTCAACCTGGATCGGTTTCGGATTACTTGCAAATCAGATGAGCGCCAGTTCGTGCAACGACTACCGCGTCTTAATTTAATCCAATAGCAGAGTAAATCACTTATATTTTCATAAACGAAAAATGTATTTTTTCTCCTATACTCGGTGGTCGTTTCCGGACGTATTTACAAAAACCAAAACGATCGATGGCCTTTAGTTTTAATGCATGAAATAATGCATTATGTTTGGTATATTGTAGCACAAATTCAACAAATTCAAAATTTAATATTTTGGTTACTTTTTTTTTTTTTGTTTATTATAGTCGCATCAACCAAAGGTTCTTAGCGACTTTTCAGTATTTTACATATTGCACTTACATTACATTATATTTCGTTACATTTCATTACATTACATTGCTTACATTACATTACACTTATATTTTATTGAATATATTAATCTTCTGGCAGAATCTTTCTGGTTACTTTCTTTTTATCAAACTGAATCATTTATCATTCATATTGTAATCTAATTTATTTTATTTAGAAATTCAGTTGAGGAAAATGAATAATGATTAAGGATGCATAATTAAGGCACGAATAATATTTAAATAAAGAAATGTTCCCTCGTGTGTTCATATTGCTTTTTGGTGTTTTTCTCATTGTTGTATTACATTTTATTATTTCTTAGATTAAAATAATATGTTTTCCGTTCAGTTAATTTAATTTATAACGTGAATATAATATATAGAATATATAGTTAATTTCCTATACCTGAACTACCGTAATATGCCAATAAAAATTGTTTGTAGAACTAAAGTTCTTGATACTACCCAGTACAATATACTATCGATGATGTTCAGGTAAAGGGAATTACCGCGTAGAAGTAATCGCGAAGAAATTTGGAAATAAAAATTATTTTTTTTATTTTTTTTATTTTGTTTATTTAAGGTCGTTTTTTAACATCAAAGGTCATCAACGACCGCAATTATTGTATTCATTGTAAGGAAGGGATTATTTTAAAAATGTTAAATTCACTTTATTTTAATTGTAGATTTGTTGTGTAGATTATAGATTCTGGCATGCATAACTAAGTCACAAAATCCCACCTTCCCAAATCTGTCATGACTCCTTTTCCCCAAACACCATATATTGTTGAATTAATTGGTATATTTCATTCTAAATCATGGCTGCGCATAATTTTCCCTGACATTGTCTTATTATTATCATGTTACTGAAATGACACCCTTGACACAAGTTTTTTAAATCTCATCAATAAAATAAAATAAAAACTTTAACTTCGTATCTTAGTGTAAAAATGAGTGTTAATGTATGTAGTCTGGTCTAGCCTCAAAAGCCTACTAATTGTTCGCTAACTTTTTAGAATTGGTTATTTATTTTATCGCTTCATCATATATGTGAAAGACTAAAAGCAGACTTCAAATAATCGTAATGTTACCACCGATAGCATTTATAGTTAACATTACTTAGAGGAAAAAACAGGACGTTCAGGAAATAGAAAGTATTTCAGAATGTTTTTGTCCCCCTAGTAATAGTGTATGAAAATTAAATCCACAAAATAATGTGTATCCTGAACTCGAATCCTTTGTTCAAATTAAAACCTATTATATCGGAAATAGTGAGACCAAAATTTTTGGATCTTGGAAGTTCGTGCAAAATTTATCAAAAGGACACAGATGGATCCATTGTCTATGGAACTCCTTTTTACAATTTTCAATTACAATGTATAGTTATAATATAAATTATTTTATGAACGAAGTTGCGAAGAAAAGAAAACTTCTTGAAATATCTCATTATTCGTTTAATTGATGGAAAACATTTATTATACCTTGGTTATTTATTCGGGCATACTAATTTATGGTATTGTTCATCCTGTGTACATCTTAATTTATTCCATGAGTATTAAAATGCATCTTTATTTTCTTCATGAACGTAACGTAGAAATTTTATTACTTCATTTGGGTTATTGTTTTTACTAAGAAATTTTATTCATTACGGCTGAGCTCAAACAATTCATATAAAGAAAATCGTTAAAAAATCTTCTCTTTAAAACTTTTCGTGCTCTATAAGTAAGGTGTTTAATAATACTGCTAAATAACAGCAACTAATCTCAGTTTAAGAAACTAAAGTATGATCATAGTGTTGGGAATAATAATATGTTAACCTTAACAATAGTGCTTGATAAAAACTAGAAAGTTTGATTAACCAGCGTTAGTAAATATATTGAGAACAATAGATGCGGCATTTTAAAACGTAGTACAATTCCATATTTTTTAAAAAATAGAGTTAACTCCATTTTTAGGTTCTTGCAAGTGTCTGCATAAATGCAAGTGTCTTGCATTTATTTTGAAAGTTATTTATTAAGATTTTGTTAATAAAGTCATTTATTCTACTTACTGATGTAACTTATTCTGAAAGTTCTTTCTGTGGACGATATAGTGCATCACAATAAAAGTGACTCGCAGGAGATTGCAATCTATTTATTTTGATAGTGGTACAACTTCAGTGGTACGGCTACGTGGTTATCTACAAGTCTGTGAGGAGTCATTTTCGAGATATTTATAGCATCTGCAGTGATATGATAATAAAAGAGCGTGATCCAGATTTGGTAATAGGAACAACAAAAATAATATAACTATATCGCACATTTTTTATATAATACAGAAATTAAACTTAATTGTCTATGTCTATAAAAAGACCTTCAAACATATGTAACAAGAAGGAAAAAATGAACGAAATAATGTCCCTAACTGGCTAAAAAATGATATGGATTAGATTTGTCAAACAGAAGTCTTTTATAATTATGTACATGTAAACCTTAAACGAAGACGTTGGTTTCTACACTGTAAACGTTATTACACACAATCCACCAGTGAATGTCTAAGAAGTAAGGTTTTCAAAAACTAAAATATCCCGCTTCTACTCACACAGAAAAGGAAGGTTAATGTGAAAAAACGGGGCCTATGCTTGATTTGGTTCCATTCATTTAAAGCATTAATCACGCTTATTTAATTTCATAGAACCATTAAAATAAAAAAGTTTTAATAAATCGATATTGTCTTCATTTCCAACTTTTCTTAGAACGATATTTACCGATTTGACTCTTCAACCTCATTTGTATGGGGGTATAACTCCTTTACACCCCCAATATTCTGCGAAGCATACAGTATGCTTATTCATATCATCTTCAGACAAAGAAGTAAATATCTAATAAGATTTTTGTCTGACCCACACATTTTTGTCTGACCCAATCCCCGACTGTTTATAATCATTTGACTTTAGAGCTTAATATCTCGTAATGAGTGTCAGTGGAGTTGTACCACTATTAAAATAACGCCTCCATGTGTCCTTCGTTATGGTGGTAGATCGGAATGTATGTACACTCATTTCTTCTATTAAGTACTCGAAGTAGGCCGTATAGGAAATGTACAAAAGAAACAGTAAAAAGTCTGATCGTCACTTTTCACGAAAGCCAATTTCAGTGTGGGTCCCTCTCTACCGCCGCGAGGGAAGAAAATCGGAAAATTGTACCTCTCTAACGCGCAGCTCCTACCTCCAGCGCACGTCATACGTCATTTTCTACAAAAAATATGCAGCGAAGTGCTTCCAACCGCAATGCACCTTCAGCCCATTTTCCCCGACCGGGAAGGCAAAATGGTCTCCTCTACATGACGTAGCCTTCAACGCATCTCTTCGTCTTTTCCGGCTGAAGAGCCTCAGTGGCAGGATTGTGATTACCTCTTGCAACGTTGTTGATCGGGAAGATCTACGTTCAAGTTCGACGGATGCGTATTTTCGTCAGTATTTGGAGGAGAAATGTAGACTGCTTTGATGGGTTGTTTTTCCTTGTTTCTACGGTCAAAATCGGGTGAATGCCAGAAGAGCGTCTTAACAAACAGACCACACAGCGCGCGATCTTTTAGTCATTACCCTTGTCCCTTCCTCTCGTCTCACACACACACACTCTTAAATTTGCATGCGCTCTACTGTATTGGGAGAGCCGTTGGGGTCTTATAGCTTCTTCCAAGGTACGGCGGAGACTCTGAAGGAGAAGAACGCCATAAGGCCAACGAATAGGTCGGCGCCGTGTCTCACTTTCCAGTGGGGTGGAACATCAACGCATCCAGGGATAATGCACCAAGTATTTTTTAATTCGTTGCGTCCTTACTCTGACTTTATTGACGCTACGCGTCTCTTCGCTGCTGGTCGAGCGTTTCTTAAAGAGTAATCTTCCATTAATATCTTAAGCTGTATTTATATCTCCAGTCTCGCCTCATCTAGTTAGTTCTCAAAGAGGACCGCCAGGTAGCATCTCCGCGTACGCGCCTCTTACTCCACGCGCCCCTACGTCACTATCCAGTGGCCAGAATTGAAAAGGAATAAGGATAGGGTAGGGTTTAGGACACTTCACAGGGGTTGGACTGGCCGTTGTGTAGCAGCCAAACTCGTTTTCTTGGATCAAATTCCACATGAGATTCGACGGGATTCGAGACCGGACCTCAGTGGTACAAGGCTAGCGACTTCGCAATGAGCCACGAGTTCAACTATTTTAGTTGAACTAGTACCATCTAGTTGCCCGGATTCGTCAAGTAACCAATCAGTCTACGAAAATGGTGTCCTCTACTTCACGAACCATTCATGCATCTCTTATTCCTACTAATGGTACCCAGTACTTCGAACTCTGCCCCACGTTTCTTCGTACTTTGTTCAATATCTGGTTGAATTCAGTTCAATACTGCATCATAAGAAACTGATATAAACGGGAACAAGTGTTTATGTTCAATTTGAATATTCATACATAAAATAAACGTAGTTCTTGAAGCATTCATCAGATTTGAGTAGAAAAAGCGTATCATCAGAGAGCTAACAACGATTTAGACGTATTTTATTATTTCCTTTTCTACATCGGTTTATCCTATTGTTTTGGAAATGAATTCAAGCACATTAATTTAAAACAAGTATTCTTTTTCTTTTGCTTCCTTTTGTATCCTTGTTGAAACTAAAAAAACTTAATTTTTGCAAAATATGAGTTGTTTTGGGTATGTTTTGGAGAAATCGTAATGAAAAATACCATAACAAGATTTTTCAAAAATCGGCTTTATTTCATAGATTTGTTAGAATAGAAAAATAGCATTTCGCTATAATATAATTTGTCATTTCGCAGAAAAACTGTTTTTGGGCGGAAATGTGGTTTGGAAATGTTTTGGGGCGGAAATGTTTCTTCGTTCGTTGAATAGTTATTGTAACTTAACTCTTCCTCAGACGTAGCATGTAGTGTTAATTGCTTATTGACGTATTACATTATTATTATTATTATTATTATTATTATTATTATTATTATTGTTGTTGTTATTGTTATTGTCATTATTGTTATTGTTATCATTATTATTACTACGGTACAGAACTAATACGTGAGTCTCTACATTCACATTTTTTCAACCCCTCGCTTGCATCCCTCTCGATTTTATCTTGTGCCAAGCTCGGAGTGTTGTCTTCTTCGTCGCACTCTTGAGTCTCAGTCCCCTCTTCCGCTGCCCCCGCTTCCGCGCCCGCTTCCCTCCTTCCAGCTTCCTTCTCTCCCTTCCCCGCTCTCCGCCTTCCACACCGCTGAGGTTGAGGGAACGGCTGAAGTAAATTGCCTGTGACTGGTTGACAGAATCAAGATGAGACGTGAGGTGCGGACAGAATGCGCGAGGGGTGGAGGGCTGCGCGGCGGCGGCGGAGAGGATGGGGTCGGCGAGGACGCGGGGGCTCGAGGGGAGAGAGGGGGGGCGATGACACGGGGTTATGGGCGAGAGTAGGCGTGGGCGAGAGTGGGCGTGGGCGAGAGTGGGCGTGGGCGAGAGTGTGCGTGGGCGAGAGTGTGCGTGGGCGAGAGTGTGCGTGGGCGAGAGTGTCGCGTGGGCGAGGGGTGGCGCGTGGGCGAGGGTGGCGCGTGGGCGAGGGTGGCGCGTGGGCGAGGGTGGCGCGTGGGCGAGGGTGGCGCGTGGGCGAGGGTGGCGCGTGGGCGAGGGTGGCGCGTGGGCGAGGGTGGCGCGTGGGCGAGGGTGGCGCGTGGGCGAGGGTGGCGCGTGGGCGAGAGCGGGCGTGGGCGAGGGTGGCGCGTGGGCGAGGGTGGCGCGTGGGCGAGGGTGGCGCGTGGGCGAGGGTGGCGCGTGGGCGAGGGTGGCGCGTGGGCGAGGTGGCGCGTGGCGAGGGTGGCGCGTGGGCGAGGTGGCGCGTGGGCGAGGGTGGCGCGTGGGCGAGGTGGCGCGTGGGCGAGGTGGCGCGTGGGCGAGGTGGGCGTGGCGAGGTGGCGGGGGGAGGGTGGCGCGTGGGCGGGGTGGCGCGTGGGCGAGGTGGCGCGTGGCGAGGGTGGGGTGGCGAGGGGGCGGTAGGGGGCGTCGGCGAGGGGGGCGTCGGCGAGAGGGGGCGTCCGTCGGCGAGAATGGGCGTGTGAGAGAGGAGGCGAGGGCGGGTAGCTGGCGAGAGTGGGCGTGGGCGAGAGTGGGTGTGACCAAAAGCGGGTGGCGGGCGAGGGCAGCGGGTGCGGGGGGTGTTCGAACTCGGGTCCTCCGCCCCCACCCTTTGCTCGCGAGCCGGGTCGGGCCGAGGGGACGCAGGGTAACGTAATAAATTACCTGGCTAGGGAGGGGTCGGAATGTGACCATGTGGATGGCGAAAAATGAAACGCCGGGGTGGCTTGCTTGCGGGCGGGGGCGTGCAAAATAGCTCTCGCGCTCCAACTGCTCACCGGCTGCGATGACCGTGTATGCGTAGATGACAGAGAATTTGGGATCATTCGAGTAATGGAATACTAGTTACTAGCGTAGTATAACGCTTCTATCCGGTAGTTTCATGCAACAGTGTTTACTTGTTATAGAAGTTCACAATAAAAATAAATTTTAAACGTAATGTGGCTGCCTAGCTTGTCGCTGCCCGAGCACAGAGTATAGATTGAAATACTTCCTAAAATGTTTTATTGCAAAATGTATGTTTTATAATATCAATATAATAATATATTATTATTATTATTATTATTATTATTATTATTATTATTATTATTATTGACCATATAATGGGTCGTAGGGAATAAGTCGTAGGGATTCATGTTGTACTGAAAAGGCAGGATAGCAATTTAGAGATTTGCAGAACTTAAAGTCCATTAAATGTTCTAATCGTAATCCTCTATTCAATATTCGTTACTCATGAATTGATGGTACACTCTAGATCCTGGTTTTCATATGCGTAAGGATAATTTTCACTGTTATTTTACACAAAAAATCAATTATTAAGATGATTTCATACATCCCCACGCTTGTGTCGTGAAGTTTGAGCTGCTCAGCAAATAGAAACCTTTTTTTGTTTTCTTGCATACTATTACATATACTTTAGGGATAGGATGCAAAAAAATAGTTTTTGGATAGGATCTCTCCATAAACAATACAGGATTGAAAACAGATTGAGTCGCTATAATATCTGGTGAAATTGAAACTGACATGTGGATAAACGTCATTAGTTTTCACGGCGCGCAGTTCGGTTTCGCAATTACACCCAGATGGAGATTTGAGATACAGACGTAAAAGCATACTTTATAAAGATAATTCTAGAATCACGGTACTGAAGGCAATACACAAAAAATTAAAACTACTGCCTATGTGACACTGCAACAACGCACACTTTCTGGCATTTTTCTAACTCTCGACATTTTTAAATATTCTGACAGTAAGACCTGCTAAACTTTGAGGATTGTACTATTTCCAAGAAAATAATTTTAAAAAATTGAGCCATTTTGAGAATTCGTATAAATTGCATTAACATCACGAAAACATTATGTGGAAACTACCCGATTTCTTTAAAATATTGCACGTAAACGTATTCCAAAATCTAATTTATTGCAGAAGATATCATTTAGAAGAAATTGTTTACATATGAAAATATATTATTCGAGGATTATTTTTATAAAATCAGGCCCGTTTGTTAATAAGAAGAAATTTACTTTATATCATTAAAATACATTTTTTTCAATATTCTGCGGACTTTGATCTTCATTTCTACATAATTTTCATTTTTGCTCAAACAATTGTTATACCGTTCAACAAGTTTCTGAATTCAGGTGTTAATAAAATTCTGCCGCTCATGAAGTGCAATCCATGATTGCAGTTTTCAATTCTTCGTCATTGAACCTTTGACCGCCAAGGAAATCCATTAAGCACCGAAACATGCGAGAGATAGTAGGTGCTAGTTTTGAATTGTATGGTGGATATCCAGTGGTTTCCATCAAAAAGACCTGATTAGACCTTGTAGTTGTGCACAAACATGGCGACGTCAACTAACAGCTTAATGTTCTTAAACATTGTGAATTTCTGCAACTCAGCTCACAGATGTACGGTACGTCTGAAAAAGCGGGCAAAACATGGTGAACTTAGAAACTCATCGCACGTCAATCTCACTCTCACACAAACGTAACTCATTCACATAATAACCTACATAATTTTACAATATTTCTTTTCGTAATCTTCCTTGTCTAGTTCATTCCGGATATTACATTACTCGTTATTAGTTTTTTTATCATGCGATATCTTTACATTCCGATTGCTTACAGTCCTTGGACATTTATTTTTCATATTTGTGTCAATATTTCAGGCTATTTCATATCGTTTTCAGTGCCATGGCCATCAACATCCAACATCACCCTACTTCATAATTCTTCAAAGACACATCCCTGTCAGTCTCGCCCTCTTTCTGGAAATACTGCATGACATGGTGCGGTGCTCCCCAAATGTCACGTTCGAAATATTTCGATAGCTCTCGTACCACACAAAGGTCACTCTGCATCAAGATGTCCGATAAAATGTTGATGTGGCGACGCGCGGGCATGAGGGAAAAACTCGTGAGGAAGATACGTGGGTGTGAGGAGAATCGTGTGGGTTGAGTAACTGTGGTATAAGATGGGAGGAAGGAAGGAAGAAAAAAAGGAAAGGCAATAGGAAGTGAGGTGATACTGGCTCAATGGCGGCGATGTGTAGGGGTGTGGCAGATACTGTGATGGGCTGTAATGAAGGGGTGAATGAGTATTTATTGTTTGCAGGCGCGTCAACTATTTTGATCATTAGTTCCGTGAGTGTAGTGCGTGTTATATTTGGGGGTGGCGGATTTCCTCCCCCGCTTCACCGTAGGATCTGGTGCCCACACAATCGTCGGTTTGCGGAGTTTTCTCCTCCCCGCATCTCCCCTAACAGGGCACCGCCCCAGCCGGTATTATCTGTAAGCTGGTCCCCTGGTCCACGACTGGTCCCCTATTATGGGTTGTAGGGTATGGGTATGTAGGGTTATCTACACTAGTGAGTGTGTTCAAACGGAGAAGAGGGGCAAGGATGCGGTATGGAAGTTCGCGCGTGATCCGTGGCCCGTTTGTAGGGTACTTCTGCAGCATTCGCCTAGTAGTAATAAGGGAAATCCAAGCAAAACTGCCGATCAAAGTCATGCAAAACTGTCGAACATCAGTACATTAGACCTAGATATGCAGTTAGTCGAACGTTCACCACCGTCGTAACTTGAACTCTAGAACTTCTCTACCAGACGTTACTTAGAAACTATCTTCACGAAATTTCAATGACTCTTTGATCACACGATACCAACAAAATAAGGTACGTAAGAAACTTTGCAATGAATAAACTAAATTGGAAAGCACGTAAATTCAAAACAACAGTTACGCTAAGTAGTCATTCTAATGAGAAAGTAAGGAGTCCAAAGGATTAGCAAGTTCGTCGTTAAACCATTACTTGAGTACTCAACGAGCTGTTGAACCGGCTTAGGTGGCTCAGAGCATCAACTGATGTCACATAGTGGCTCTGAACGGGAGGTCTTAGGGTTCAATTTTCGATGGTTGCCAATTTTCGACACTATCTATACAGTTAAGTTGACTTCAGCCACTGTCTGGAGGAAAATCCTAACGGTCGACTGCTATGTTTGGTAGTTTTCCGTGGTGTCTCCGAACAATACCAGCAATATGACGGATCAGTATTCTAGTGAACTGACCTGCGGCCCAGCTTTATCTTTTGATTCTCATCCTTGTTTCCTTCTGTGCCCTTATATAAACCTCTTGCACGTATATGAACTACAGCACTGCACAGGTCGATTTGATTGATTTATTAGTGATTCAGGGCGCGTCGGGCTTTCAAGCACCACTACTTAAAGAGATATAACATGCACTACACTTACGCGACTAACGGGCATAGCTATTGACGCTCCCGGAAATAAAATAGTGCATTAACCAATCAATCAAACCTAGGGATTGCTAGTAAACGATGTTGCTAAATCAGCGGCGTTGCCGCGGAGTCCTTGCAGCAGGTGGTTATGAGAATGAATTATTTGTGATGGAGAAGACTGGTGTGAAGAACGTAGGAACGTACGGCCTGTCGGAAAACAGATTGATGAATTGTGGCGTCTTCAGTAGGCAATTTAGAAGGAATGTAATATACAATTGTAAGGCAAGTCCGAAAATAAAACCGAACAAATATGACCAAGATAACTTATGTACTGAATTAAGTACAAATGCAGACTTGTGGTAAGTGGGCGACAGTGAAGTCGATGTGGATTGATTAGTGATTCTAGACGCGTCAACTATTAAGGTCGTTAGTTCCGTAAGCGTAGTGCATGCTTTAATCTCTTAAGTTGACTGTTATCTTACCCCGCTGGGCGTCGAGGTCCGGCGCCGACCTACACCTCGTCTTACGGGATTTCGCCAACCAGGTGACCCCACCGGCGCGGCACCAACCTAGCCGGGACTAGCTCTACTGCAAGCTCACGGCATGTGTGTTAGTGCTGTGCGTGTAAGGGTAAATATGTATGCTTATAGGGTGAGAACATGACAAGGATGAGGAAGGAAAGATCGCGCGCTTCGTGTCCCATTTGTTAGGGTACTGCACGTGCATTCGCCTGGTGTTGATTAGAGAAATCACGGAAAACTACCGATCAGAGCAGCCGTTCGCTAGAATTCTCCTTCAGACAGCGGTGGAATTCGACCTAGCTAGTGTCGAAAATTGTGCCACCGTCAGGCGTGGAGCCCAAAGACCTCCCGGTCAGAGGCAATGCAGTGACGTCAATTGATGCCCTAAGCCATCTAGACCGGCATGTCGATATGGAAGGAGGCTGCGTCGCGAGACGAAAAAGCATGAATCGGAACGAAAAGGTGGTAGGGAAGACCCGGAGGGCGGGAACGCCAAGGAAAGGCTCCAGAGCCGTGAAGCAGAGGCGAGGCGGTACGCCCACGTCAGCTTCACCAAAAAAGGAAACCGAGCAGAAAAGCGAAGACGGCGTGGTTGGGCAGTGGGGCGGGCGGCCAGCCGGCCGGTCGGCCGTTCGCTCTCGGCCTCTTCGGAGATTCGGAATGTGGTGGCTGGGAGCGTGTAACTCTCTTACAGCTGTCGGTGGAAGAAACGTACGGTCAGAATCTGCAAACTCTTGCAAAATTTGTGTCCACGTATGTTCATTGTTGATTCTGAAGATGTGCTCACGTTTGCATTAAAGAAGACCGTACATGAGCGTCTCTATTTGGAATTTTCTTTCTTTGCTTTGTCGAACTCGCTTTCCCTTTACTTGTATTGAATTTGGGAAGACAATGCGATTTTTCATACGGAATGAGTTGTTTTCAATTGTTTTCTAGTGCATCACTCAAATAGCACTGCTTACATTTAAATATAATATTCACTTGCATTCCGATCTGAATTGACGTTGAATTCATGAATAAGTATTTCTCCAGAAGAGAATACTTGGCGTCTTCTCAATTTTATTTATATTTTCCTTTTCCCTGAGTTTTCTCTTTTTAAAATAGTTAATCTCCAAATATTTGACATGTAGTTAGAATTGATGGTTGATGAATGCTTTGAATTACTCTAGGTTTCAGGCCATAAACGAGGATCTAATAATTTATAAGGTGGTAATTTATAATGATAATAATGGTAGCAGAGAAGGTTTTTGATATTTTTTCTTAAAGTTAGCGTGCTTTTTGGTTAAACTTGTGACGTTATTGTTACGAAAGTAATCACTTCTATTATTGATGTTATTTCGAATACTATTACCCTTTGGTAAATGCGTTTAGAATTTACGAGTTGTGATAATAAGAAATATTATTTAATGATGCAATTATGCTATGTAGATGGAGACTATTAACATATATTTACTAGTATGCATGTAAAATTGCCTAAATATCACTCCAATGCCCGAAATATTTGCTCACGTTTTCACTTAGTTTTTCGAAATATTTGTTGCCTAAATATCGACATTATTATTATTATTATTATTATTATTATTATTATTATTATTATTATTATTATTATTATTATTATATTTTCACTGCAGAAATACTGTAATTTCATCAGAATCAAATACGTTTTCAGTGTTCGCAACAAATGTATTATTTAAGAAATGTATGTTAGTTTTTTGTTCTCGTTTCGAAAATGTTGCTTCTAACAAATGGTACTGCGAACCGAATGCAATGGCAGCGTTTTTCATCTGCAATTCCGTTACTTCCGAGCTATTCAATAATAGATGCTGGTGCATTCACACAGGTATGTACATCCAGCCATTCGATTTAGTAACAAAAGCAATATGCAATATGAAAAACGCCGCAGGTCACTAGGCGTTCTAATTTACATCATAACCTATAGGATCACAAAGAGAATAATGATATAACATTTATGAACTCTCTTCATTAACATTGCTATTATTTTTTGGAAATGTTCCATGTTATCACTGAAGTAATGTGGTCCATTATATTGTAATATTTATTATCCTCATCCCCAGTTTTTCAGTTACGAGTTCATACGAGGTATTGCACATGATTTATAAACTACACTTTTGGAATTCAAACGCAACACATAGTTTATCTTGGCCGATTTAAAACGCACTTGATACAATTTAAACACATAGCAGAATATTTGATATATTAATAAGATCGATTAGTTTTTATGGTATTATGCAAAACAGAAGAAAATGACATCATTGGCATTCTGAAAATAAGTGGCCTCACAGTGGAAGAGAAATTATGAATTTCATATTTTTGCAGAGACATGACAAATCTTATTAATACGAGCTTATAGACAAGTTTGAAATCTAATATTAGAGTCGTTCATTTCTTTTGGAATTGTGCAAAAAATTATTTGTATTTAAGTTCAAAGAGACGCGTTAGAAAGGAATATGAGCTTGATACGAAACTGTTAGAACAATACAAAATTCTAAAAATGTTGCTTTCTCCCCTTGAATATTTCGATAATTTTCTAGTGTTATATTTGGAAGTGAAACTGTATTTAAGAAGACTAAGAGACATATCTGTATGGGTTAATAATAAATCTTCTCAATGTGCATATTGAAAATGACGCATGGTGAGATTTCCCAGCACTTAAACACTGACAAAAAGTATTACTGTTTTACCCCTGTAAATGTCTTAGAAGTTCTTAACATCTATTCTGAACAAGCCTCTAGAGTGTTTGGGAAACACGTTTTTTGTTAATACAATTTTAATGTTTGTATTTTTTGGAATGTATGAATATATCGATGGCTTTCGCGGCCAATCATGGGAAAGAACGTGTGCGCCGCGTCAAAAGCTGAGATGCCGACGTTTGTCATGCCATCTTTTCCTGGTCTTTCTCATGGGCTGAGTGATCCTCCTCACAGATATATTAAAAAAACACCGTTCGTAATTTTCAGAAAATATTAAAAAATTCCGTTTGCTTAGCATATAATAATTTCTATGCTAAGTATGCTTTGAATGCATGGTATTAGTGTGTTAACTAGTCACTCATATCGTTCATAGGCTGCAACGCAGCACAAATCGAAAAATATGTATCTTCAAGTGTGATATTTATTTTTTAACATTTTATAATAATATTAACTTATAATTTCATTAGCGTGTTACTCATTAGCATGTTATTAATACTTTGCAATTGCCAGCTAAAACTTACAACGCATTTGTACCTCGTAACTTCATGTTACATTATCCTTTAATAGTAGAAAACTAGTATAGAAGGTAATGAAGAGTGACGTAATTCTGCAAAGTTGATCTTCTTTTGACGGAAAAACACTTTCTCGAATGACCGTTTTACCCCAATTCTAATAAGTGAAATAGCAATAAGCTGTAGAAACGTTTTGACACAATTACAAACTTTTATTTCATTCCTATCTCACCGTGCCGACCGAAACAGATGGTTCAGGGTATCGACTTATGTCATTGCAGTCCCTCTAACTAGGAGGTCCTAGGTGCGAGTCCTGACGGTGGCCGAGTTTTCGACAATAGTTTGTCAGCTAGGTCTAATTTAGTCGCTGTGTGGAGAGGATTTCTAACGGCAGGCTGCTCAGAACGGTAGTTTTCGGTGGTTTCTTCGAACAACACTAGGCAAATGCCAGAACAATACCCGATGGTCCACGGATCGCTTGCGATCTTTCTTAGCTCTCTGTGTCCTATCCTCACCCCTTAGACACATTTACACTAACATGTACTACACTACTACATATTCCGGGAGACCGGTTGGAAGCTTAGAGCTTGTCCTGGCTGGGGCGGTGCCCCGCTGGTGGGAGATACCTGGTAGGGGAAAACCCAGCTAGCCGACGGTAGGCCGACACCGGATCTCACCATCCAGCGGGGGACCACCGCTGGACCTACCGAGCAAAAACACGCACTACGGAACTAATGACCATAGTAGTTGACGCGCCCGGAATCACTAACAATCTATCAATCAATCAGTCACCATGCCGACGAATGCAATTGAAGGATATAGTATTTATTTAAAACCGACCGTTTTCGCCCGGTCCAGGCCGCGGAGGAAGGGCCGTGGAAGACGGGCTGCGGAAGACGGGCCGCGGAGGACGGGCCGCGGAGAGGACGGGCCGCGGAGAGGACGGGCCGCGGAGAGGACGGGCCGCGGAGAGGACGGGCCGCGGAGAGGACGGGCCGCGGAGAGGACGGGCCGCGGAGAGGACGGGCCGCGGAGAGGACGGGCCGCGGAGAGGACGGGTCGCGGAGAGGACGGGCCGCGGAGAGGACGGGCCGCGGAGAGGACGGGCCGCGGAGAGGACGGGCCGCGAAGAGGACGGGCCGCGGGCAATGTTTCAAGGGTTTTGATATTGGGCCGGAAATCTTTGATAATGTTTCGGAGTGTTTGATGAGGGGTGGTGGTATGTGAGGGGACGAAAGGCGAAGATCGCAACGTCGTCTGAACGTGAATTCATGTGACGGCGAGGCTTAAAGGGGGCGGTAGGGAAGGCGGAGGCTGTGCGCCGGGGCTGGAGGGCTAGGCGCGCAGGCCAGGGGAAGCCGGCTGCCGGCGCACGTCGCGTGCCGCCCCGTAAACACATGCTGAGTCAAACGCGCCTCTAATTTGGCGCCTGGAGAGCGCGCTTCGCCCTCATCCCGCCTCCGCGTCACGTCTAGCGCGCTCCTCGCCCTCCGGCTCCCCGCCCCGCTCTCCCCAGCCCCGCTCGCCTCCGCGCCGACCGTCCCCACCGCAGACCGATTAGGGGTGTTTGCGGCGCCGCAAGGCGAGGGTTGTCGGAGTCTGGCAGGTGCAGGCACAAGCACACGGGCGGCGGGCTGAAGGAGGCTGCAAAAGGCGGAGCAAAAGCCAGACTGCGGGCAAGATTAGAGGACAGATGGGTGCAGCAACTGAAGAGACGACCGTTGAGTAGGATCAAGTACGGAGGAATAAAAAAATGCAAATAGGATGAAGTTAGAGAGTTCAACATTCGGTGAAGAGAAAGGGGCAAGAATGAAATGTAATGAACAGCGTGATAAGAAGATTGACACCCATTTCAAAAGATGTTGGTTTAACTATGTATGTGAAAATAATTTTCGTGAGTGAAATCAAGGATTATGATCAGAATTGCTGGGGTTTGATGAGTTTTGGGAATTTTAAAGGAATTTGCTGGGGATAGCCGAAGAGAAAAGCGAGATGTAATAAATGCGCAGTAGTGTAATTACCCGTCGTGATCAAACCTAACGTGGAGAGAGTGTATAATTGAAATTGTAAAGGGAATAATGATCCCCCTATGGGGCAGAAATTATAAATAGGTCCGACAACTGAAGAGAGAGAATAATACACTTAACTTATGAAAGGTAAAGGTTGCATAAAACCACAGGCATCTTCAAAACCAAATACCAATTCGACACAACTATTATGTAAAGCATAATTCTCAGAAAGTTACAAAATACATGGCAATATAATAATCAAAGCATTTTTTCTCGTATTATCTTGAAAACATACATTCCATCTACTGTCGGGAATATCATCTTAAAATTAATTGACTCTTAAAACTCATAGGCTAAGGAATCATTCGGATTTCATAGCGGAATAAATACTCGCGGGTTTAGGAGGCGCAATAGTACTAAGGGAAACTGCAAACTTGGACGTGGTAGAAGGAAAGTCGGGACTGGGGCCAAAGGCAGTGAGTAAAACTCCGCGTGCTCTCTCTTCCCTTCGTAGAAAGGGTTCTCTCCTCCTCCGCAGCTCAGCTGTGGGCTCTGCTGCTACTGCCGTCACCACCGCCATTCCCACATCCGCAGAATCCGCGCCCCCGCTTTGCTTGCCTTGCGCACGCCCCGCTCCCCGTCTCTTTTCGGCAACGCCGCCGCCGTCCTTGCGACCCTGACATCCCCGCGCCCTCATCAATCCCTCCGCTTTTCGTGTTTGATTGGTTGATTAGTGATTCCAGACGCCACCTGCTAAGGCCAACTGCTGAGGTCATTAGACCCGTAAGTGCAGTGCATATTTTTTATCGCTGGAGGCGGCGGTGATCTCTCTCCGCTAGATGGTGAGATTCAGCGTGGACCTCTCCGTCGACTTGCGAGGTTTTCTCAAACCAGTTGCCCCAACCCACCACCGGGGCACTGCCCCAGCTGGAGCAAGCTCTATTGTCTCCACCGATCACCCGGCATATGTGTTAGTGTAGTGCATGTAAGTGTAAGTGTGTGTAAGTAAGGTTGGAGGATAGAACAAAGAATAGGAAGGAAGAATTGCGTGCGGTCCGTCGCCTGTTTGTTGGGGTACTGCTCTGGCATTCGCCTGATGCTGACCGGAGAAACCACGGAAACTGCTGATCGGAGCAGCCGGCCGCTAGAATTCTTCTCTAGACAACAACTAAATTTGACCTAGCTAGTGTCGAAAATCCTGGCCCCGTCGGGGCTCGATCCTAGGACCGCCCGGTCAGAGTCACTGCAGTGATATCAGTTGATGCCCTGAGCCACCTCTCCCACCCCCCCCCCCGCGCTCACTCTTCCCGCACGCGCTGCCCCCCCAGTCGCCGCATCCTCCGTTGCCATCGCCGTCGACGTCACCGCCACCGTCCGCGCCCCTCACAGGGCCGTGTTCAATTAACGTAAAAACGCCGACGCAGAGGCATGCTGATGTTAAGTACAGGCCTCGCAAATATCTGCGTCGGTTGGTTGTAACGCCCCGCCTCCTCCCCTGCAGCCACCATCCCACTCCGGTGCCTGCGTCGCTGGAAATCTTGGCTGGCGGTGCGTGCTTCTGTTGATTCGTTGATTCGCAATTACCTTAATTAAGATAATGTCATCAAACAGCCGCATCTAGTCTAAGTCGAGCTCAGAGCGACAACTTTATGGCAATTCATTGTTTGCGTATAATTCTGACGTAAGGAAAGCAGCCGTGGGAGATTTCGTGAGTTTCTGTCTTATGTTTGCGAACAGTGCCTTGTTCTGTGAACAGTAGATAGGAGTTTCATAGCTTGGACGGAGTCTGTGAGAAATTCATTTTCCGTGAGAGAGAGAATATTCTTTTTTTTAATTGCGTGACGTGCAAAGGTAATGACTGACAATACATTGACCCTTTCGAGTAGCAATGACATCTACGCCATTTGAATATCCTACTCATGGTGGAAAAGCCATCATTGTATATTTGTGCGTATTCGGCCGATTTTTTCTGTTACATTTTCGTGTAAATTTTGCATATTTCCTTAAAATAGAGATTTATCTCTAAAACATTTTATCTTTTCAGATAATATTTTTATTTGTGAGTGTTCATTAATTCAAAAGAGCTTGTCACAGTTTGCGTTTGTTTTTCTTTTCCTTTTTTATAGTTGAGAAAATACTTGTGCAAATATACGTTCTTGACATATTTTTTTGAACAGGCAGGAGAAATGCAACAAGACATACTTGGTTAATATTTACTTCAATTATTTCTCCCGCGAAGTACGGTAGATTATATATTTTATTCCAAGCATGTTTGACGTGTATTTATCAAGAAAGATTTATACAGGAAATGAAAATATTGTTAATTTTGTTTGCATATTAAAGTGCATATTTAAGAATTTTTATGTCATAAATGCATTTTTAATGCGTATTTCAAGATTTTTCGGGCATAAAATGCATCCCTAATTATGGCTATTTGCACAATTATCCTATACGATCCAATTCAACGTGACGGCGTCAACGGTCCACTTATTACGATATCGTCGAAATTTCCAAATACGAAACGGTCAAAAATTTCTGCGGGATGTTTCGGGATATATCGTACAATGAAACAGTCATTATTAGAGTGGAAAATCTGCAATTGTGGTGGTCTTGCCAATGACATCATTCATTTATTTCTCTTTTTGATTTAAAAATTAATATAATTGTATATATCTACCTGTGTCCTTCCGTTTTATTCACCACTGTCTTTCCTTAAGCGATTAGTTCTATTTGAACACATTACTTGTCTCCTTAGGTAACAAGCTTCCCATTGCTTCGCTGACCACTGGCGGCATTTCGAGTTTTTACAACCGTGTCCCGCTTTCCCCTCGGACGACTTTGCCATCTCCGTCGCGCCGTCTCGCCTTCTCTTTGTCTTCCACCCGCGACCTTCTGCCCTCGGCATGTCTTCTTCTTCGACTTGTTCTTCTGCGAGAAAATACTGTATCGATTGTGACGGCGGCGGCGACGGCGGCGGTGGCCGCCACTCCTCAGGCCACGCCCGCGGGCCACGGGCAGATTTATACGTGTGTTAAGGAAACATTATTCATCGCTCAGGGGCCGGAGACTTCAGCAGGGGGCGAGGCCGACCACGAGACGGTGAGGGTGGCTGGGGACGCGCGCGGGAGAGGAAACGGCGTGGCGCGGCCGGGGGACGGCCGAGACGATGAAGACGAGCGCCGCCACTCGAGACGGTGTCGTCCCCTTCCCCGCCCCCGACGTCCCCCACCCGGCCCCGCGTCCCCACCGCCACGCCCCCACACCCTCCGGCGCCGCTCCTCCTGATTGTCCCTGCAACGAGGTCCTCGGGGACTTCATTACCATCGGACATTGTTAGGACGCCGCTTCTCCCGGTGCCATCCATCCTCCGCCTGGGCGCACGCGCGGACCAGCCCTCCGCGCGTCCTCGCGGCTGCGCGCCCTCGCGGACGTCCATGCGGCGCGCGTGGCCGGGGGATTCGGAGGCCGACCGACCTCGTTCCAGACATCTTGTTTCTCGGTCATTATCGTTTCTGGAATGGCGGCCTGAAATTTTAATGTGGAAATGGAAATATTTTTGATAACTTAAACATTCTGGCGTCTTTTTCTACGTTTTGGCGTGCTGTTAAATATTTCTTGGTACTATTGTCGCTTACGACGGAGTTGTCAATAACTGATAATTTTAAGGTAGAATAAAATGAATGTCAATTAATATTCATGTTTCATGTACGTGCTCATATACTGCTCAGTGACTCTTTTATGTAGAATATTACAAAGATATTGAATTTGTGTTTGCTTTGGTTCGTATTTCAGTTGTAACTGGTGTCAAAGCGACCGTGCTGTATCTCCTCTCGAGGAAAGGACTGTCTGTTCCGAAACATGCCATCTGACGCTACTTTCACCCCACCCTCTGTCACCTCCGACGTTTCTGCCTTCCCATTGAGAGTTTAAATTATTTTTCTGCTTTGTTCATTTGCATCCAAACCTCATTCCATTCGCACCTCACCCTTCAACTTTCCTTCCTTTTTTCTTAGCGTCATTACCACGTCGTTTTCCTCATACGTGTCGTCTTCTTCCCTCTTCGTCCCTTCTCCTTCCGTCCTCACTGGTTCTCTCCCTCCTTATCCTTACCTGCAGTGGCCATGTTAGTCGCCGACCCTCGTAGTATTGAATATTTCCACATTTTATTCTCTCATCACTCTTTTTCACGTCTGCTATGATTGTCTTTATTTTTGCTTCGTCTGCGCCTTTCTCTTACCTTTTCCTCACCCATACCGTATCATGTCGTCCGCACGGCATCTTGAAGACGCTTCCGTCGTTGGCCCATGCGAAATTTCAGTATATGCCCGGAGGACGCAGACTGTATAGTCTCTCCCCATTTTTCGGCTTAGCGTGGAGAGGAGCCACTTTTCTCCCGAAGGAAATTCGAATTATTGGAAAAGGAACAGAGAGAATGCAATTTCCAGCGTCTATACGTACAAGAAAAGCGAAGATGCGCTACTTGTCGGAAAATAGGAGAAATCCTGTCCAAAGACACGACACGCAGACAATTTTCCACCATGTAACAAAAATGGATTTCGATGTAGTTACTCCCTTATCTCGGGTCTTATTTATTGCGAAAGAAATTGCGCACAAGTTTGTAATAGGAGTAGGAGCACGAAGGCACTATAAAAGAAACACGTGAAGTTTTTAAAGCTGAAGTATTCGCACAAAACGTTCTGAAAATTTCGTCATAAACGTGTATTTCTAAACATGTTATGCCGGAATGAAGCCCTATTTCAGAAACATCTTTCCTTCGTCATTATTTACTTACACGTACTTTTGTTTGTGGGAGAGTGAATCGTGTGTGATTTCGATGCGTATTGCGTTAGAGCATTATCCAACAACGGCTGTTATTACTCATTTCGAAGGAACGTATCTGTCGGTCGCTATTCGACTAATGAAATAGGATCCGTCTTCCTCTCTAACGAGCAATGCCGCGCGCATAACAGCATGTCAGGCTCATGAAAATCTATAGCAAGCACGTAAGATCAAATTATGCACTGTGGTGATGAGTTATAGGGTTAACGAAACACGTTAGAATAGTTTTTTTTTCGGGAATCTTCTATTTTCATTGTCAGTTTTGTTTTGTGTTATCTGAGGTATATTGATATCCTGATGTATTCAACTATATGGCGAGACCAGAGAACAAAACCAATAACTACACCAACAATCTAATGCTTATTATTTGAAACCTTTTGCGTAATACTTGCCAGGATGAAACGTCTCTTCTGTTATGGAAAATACAATGCGACCACATACGATAAAGAGTCCTGACTGTGCGTGCCCTGTCAAAATGATAATTTCGTCTGAACATACGGCAAAAACCGGAAAATTAAATTACATATTTCTTGAGTCTGAATGTTTACATTCGTGCCTTATTGCGTTCGAATCAAAAATAGATGAAAATCATTTTTTAATGTTGAGTTACAATTCTCTATGTAGATTTCTGTGAAGTCTTAACTAGTGAGTGACCGCTTGTGGATTCCCGTAATGTGACTTTCTTTCGTTTGCCTCGAGCAGCACAACTGTCGTGTTTCAGTGCGAATAAACAGTGGTCCCCTAAATAGTAGTTACAGAATATCGAAAAACCTAAAAAGGTGCCAGTACGTACAAGATTGATGGCAATGTACGCACTCTTTTCCATCTTCCTCCTCTGATATGCTATGTACGGGCGGAAGTTACGATAATTTCTCAATACGGTAATGGTGGCAATGATTTACATCATCACTACTGTCATCTAGAAATTAATAAAAAAATAGTACACAAAATATATTGCGAGACTTCACAACAATATCATGTAAGACATTATCAACGGTGACTTGTACTTTCATTCAATTACATTGAATGGTAATGTAGATGCAAATTACGCACTTTTAATACTTACGTCGCTCTCTTTCCCAGTACTTCACATCAAATGTCATTATTTCATGACTAAACGTGTGCAAATTCTCTTCATGTACTTTCTGGATATTGGAGGAGTCATTGTTCATAAGCTACTCCAGAAAGACTCCAGTTATTAAAAAAAAATTGCGGGCGGAATATATCCTAAACACCGACATATGTCAGAGCCAATAGTTTGATCACCTCCGTCGGTCCTGCCTTAAAAAAAATATTTTAAACATATTGATTTTCTATTAGATTAGTTTTGTAGTGTTTCTGATTTTTCAATATGTAAATCGGCTAAAATAATTACTGCCTTCTGAATTTCATCAGCTCCACTAGGCAAATCGTCGAGAACAATCCCACATCAACGGCCTCCGCTCCGCCCCCGCGCCGCCCCCGCGCCGCCCCCACGCCCCCCCCGCGCTGAACCTCCCCCGTACACATCCACCCCCCCCCCCCCCTACTCCCCCCCCTCCCCCAACGCCGCCGCCACGTCGCCACCCCTCCGTCTTGCCTACGCACCTCCTTGCCCACCGTCGCCGTCGCCGAGGTCGGCACAGCTGCCCGCGGGGCGCTGGGCTAATGAAACGGGAGGCGCCGGATATTAAGTTTGCCGGAGTGCAATATTATGTATTAGTGGCGGGGAGCCACGCCGGCGGTGGTCCCCTCCTCGACTCCCGCGATCGGCCTCGGGCGCGGCCGTTAGCACTCTTCCCCCCTCTGTCCCCGCCTCTTCGCTCGCTCCTCGAGCTCGTCCTCGCGCCCACACCCCCGCCCCCGCCGGCGCGACATAACCGCGACCTTGTTACCCGCGCGCCCCGTTACGGCTGCGGACATTATGGGGCTTGTTATCGCTCTTCATATAGCTCCCCGGGATTTAATAGGACCGCGCGGGCGGCAGGCCGCGGGCGGGTGGGGGGGTGAGCGACTAGGCAGAGGCAGGGGGAACGAAAGGAAGTCGAGGCGGAGGAGGTGCTGAGAAAGTGGAGTCGTTGCTAAAGAACGACGAAGGCGTCGATAGATGGGAGGGGAGGATGAGGTGGTCGTGTGCTGCTTATTGAATCGCAGAGGTAACACGTAAGTGATAGTAAGGGAAGGTGAGAATTGGAGGAGGTGTTACTAGTATGGAGACATTGTTGTAGAAGAAGGGGTTTGTGAACATTAATTATATGTTAAACGTAAATACGTAGCGACGAACTTTTAAAGGTGAAAAATATTTGAAAGTGCTAAAAGAAAATCATTAAGGAAAATATAATTAACACAAATTTCTCTAGTGTCTGTGAGGAAAGTGGAATACAAAGACTGCCAAGTTCGTGAATGAAAAATGAAGAGACTATCAAAAGAAGGTAAAAAACAGGCGCGCCAGGAGAAAGCAAAAGACGTATCGTGGAAAACAAAAAAATATGGTGGAAATTAAGCCAATTACAAGACTGAGCATAATAATTACAGAGGTAAACGAGACTGGAAGTATGGAAAACTATTAACGAGTTGGGTGCAACGAGTTTAGGAGAGCGAATACAGGAAGCAATGAAAACCGAGGTGCAGTAAATTGGGGTAGTGTGCAGGAAAAGGGAGTGAGGGGCCCTGAAGAGTAAGACGGGAAGCATCGACAGGAAGAAGCGTTATCAGCGTCGGTGCAAAGCCATGGAATCGGCAGCCACAGGAAGCGGGTAATCGCGAAACAGGAACGAAAGTCGACGGGTGGAATCAGATGAAGATCGGGGAGTTAGAACTCCGTACACCACGCCGACCGGAGGAGACGAGGTGGGAACCCATTTCCACCGGCGGGCACGGCACGGCACGGCACGGCTCGGCACGGCACGGCTCGGCACGGCGCAGCTCGGCGCGGTACAGCGCAGCACCGAATAGTTTCGCGTGGTACGGGCCGAGAGCCAGCAAGAAAAACCAAGTGTGATAAGCCCTAAAGCTAAAACCTTTTGAGAAGTTAGCCAGTGTTATGAAGCATAGGGATACGCAAATATGGCGGCCTGTAGGTGTCTGCGTTGCGCTACACTATGTTTGAATATGTTGAGAAAAAAACTATGTGCTTGGGAATGAGTACACAACTAATTCTTGTGATATATTGTTCGTTAGATAGTCAAACTATAAACTGACAAATTGGACATTTTTGAAAGAGTGTGGCGGCTACTTAGAGAAACAGTATGGCGTGGTCATAATCGTCAATAAAAAATAATTTTCTCACATTAGACAAAAAAATTAGCTTTGAACCCATTATCCAAGAAGGCATAAAAATGTCACTTTGAATTCAATACGGCAGACAGTTTGAGACCCCACATCGGTATTATGTGCAATTTCTTCCTACTTAAGCTATCTAACGAAGATTAGTTAGTATTAGTTGCGTACTCATTCGCCAAAAGCATAGTTTTTTTTTCGATATATTCATACAATTGCGTAACACAACGCCAACACGTACAGGCCGCTATATTTGTGTTTCCCTATATCATATAACATTGGCTAACTTCTCAAAAAGTTCTAGCTTTGAACGTATCATACGTGTTTTTTTGTTGTTTCTTTTTTTTGCTGACTCCCGGCCTAGTAGTCAGTTACAAGCCGTTTCCAAAGGCTGGTCGACCTGACTGCATCCGGCAGCGAAACGGGCCGCCCGAAATTCTTTCACAATTAGTAAATCCGCTAGTCGGACGACCAGGACAGAGCGGCAGGTTTATTTATTTATTTATTTATTTGCGTCAAAAAAACAGTTAAAAACTGCGTATGACGTGCTATGGGGAAAAGTGAATTGTGTGCACATTTTCAAAATTCTGCGATCTCTACACCAAGTCATATACTACTTAAATTTTGAATTTTGAAAGGGAGAAAAACAACAAAAACTCCATGTAATAAAACCTATTTTCAAGGATAAACAAGCAATAAATTTTGAATTTTGAAAGGAGAAAAAAACTCCCATGTAATAAAATCCATTTTCAAGGATAAATAAGCAATAAATTTTGAATTTTGAAAGGAGAAAAAACAACAAAAACTCCCATGTAATAAAATCTATTTTCAAAGAAAATAAGCAATAAATTTTGGCTCTTATTACTTCCTGCCGCGACAACATGGAAACGATAATTTGAATAAATGTATTTCCCACTGAATTCTAGAAGACGTGCACAGAAATGAAGTTACATTTATGTCCAGAAGCAAAACAAGGGGCCATCTCAGCATTTGCTCAATGGATCAGGAAACTGGACGAAAACCTGATCGAGATGGGGGTCATTGACCCGAAGCTGTAGTACAATAGTTGTTACAGGTTGTTTATACTCATTTATACAGTCCAAATGGTAAATAATGCATTATGTATCATTGTTAAAATTAATGTTACTTTTCTTGTGATGCTCAGTATAGTCTCTAATTGTATAGAAACAGTTATGCAGCAGAAACGATTTCACTTGGGATTTAAACTTTTCTATTGAATTTAATCGTTTAATGTCATCTGGCAAAGTGTTGTAAAATAATGTACATGTATTGTATGTGAATTTTTGTAATGAGCTGTTGATACTGTCACCTGATGAATATGATTTCTACGTCGAGTGTTATAGTAATAGACTTCGGCGTTTTCTGAAAATATATTCCGCCCTTGAGCAAGTCATTTTTACGAAAACCACTGATTCGTAAATAAAATGACACGGTAATGGTAAAATTCCTAGATTAATGAAGAGAGGCTTACATGAATCACGTGGGTGGGATTTGGTTATTATTCGTACAATTCGTTTTTGTAATCTAAAAGTCTGGGAGCTATAAATGTATTTCCCAGAATATTATGCCTATCTCAGGTATGAAGGCTGACTGAATTTGCAAGAATTCTGAACGCGTAGCATAATGAACTTAATTTTGTGTTCAATTCATTTAAATGGACGTTCCATTTAAGGTTTGACTGAATTGAGAGACCTAAAAATTTTGTTACCTTAACATCAGTCAATGGTACACTGTTCATTTTCAATGGAGCACAGAATTGTTTATTTGAAATAGAAAACTGCATTAAAACCGTTTTCTTTTCGTTTACTATTAATTTGTTATTTCGGAACCAATTTGAAACATCTGATATTGTACTATTTACGGTTTCTTTATTGCAAAGGATGTTCGTATCATCCGCAAAGAGAACCGTTCTTCCGTTTCGAATCGTCGAGGCATATCGTTTACGTAAAGTAGGAACAGAGTAGGGCCTAAAATCGATCCTGAGGAACTCCATGCAACGGGCAAAGAGTCGGAAAGGTGCGTACGTAATGTTCCATCATTCCAGTAAGGTATTTCAACTCTCTGAGATCGTTGTTTAAGGTACGAACATAACCAATCTAGAGCAATACCACGAATTCCATATGAAGGTAATTTGGAAAGTAAAATGTCATGATCAATGACGTCAAAAGCTTTTGAGAGATCTAAAATAATCCAATAGGTGCCTCGTTTTGATCCAATGATGAGGCGACATCTTTAAGAAAAGAAAATATAGCTGTTTCCGTTGATTTTGATTTTCTAAATCCATGTTGGCAATCTGAAAGCGCGTCGTGTTTAGTGAGAAGGTTTCCATTCGTACGTAAAAAGTCTCTCTAATATTTTTGAAAAACTGATAGAAGAGAAATGGGCCGATAATTTTGAATTTCATTTTGTTGCCTTTTTGAAAAGCGGCTTAATTTTAGCTGTTTTGAAAATATCTGAAACGTTCCAGTGCATAAAGATGCATTAAATATGTGAGTTAACGGGTGTATAATGGCATACGCACAAGTCTTTAACAAAGAATCCGGAATTCATCTAAACCGGACGAATATTTATTTTTTGTTTACCGATTATTTTGAGAATTTCATAGGAAGAAGTTTCGAAACGAACATTGTGTCTAAAATTTTGGGTGAACTGTCTGTTTTGAGTTTTGTGCCTGAAGACCCTTAGTGAGATCGGCAGCAATTCTCGAAAGTATTGGTTAAAGAGATTAGCCACTGTTGCCGGATCTTTCACATTTATATCGTTATATTTTAAAACAACATTCTCTACGGGTTTTCTAGTTGATTTGGTAGTATTTTTATTATATTCCACATTGCTTTTGTTTTATTATTTGAGTTCAAAATATCCTGATCGTTTTCATGATTTTAGCCTGCCTTATGACTTTTCGTAACAATGTTTTGTATTTTTAAAGTAGATAAGAAAATCGTGAGATACGTCATGACGTTTAGAAAGAAAGTAGAGAGTACGTGTACGTTACACGATGTTCTAATTCCTTTTGTGATCCAAGTATTACTTTTTCGTGAAATGTTTAATTTCTCTTTTAATAGGAAAGCATGCGTTAAAGAGAAATGAAAGCTTTGAGAAAAATAAATTATATTTTTTATTTGTGTCAATAGCGTTATAAACTGCCTCCCATGATTCTTTCAGCAAGTAGTCCGTAAATAACTTTATGTTAACTGAAGTAAATGCTCGGCACATGCGTGTTTTATTTATTGTGTCAGTATTCATGTTATTAGTAATTGTAAGAATTTGTGCATCGTGGTCACTGTAACCTAGATTATTCGTTATTATTTCATATCTAGTTGTGGTTTTGTTAATTATAATTTGATCTATTGCTGTTTGTGATTTAAGAGTATTCCGTGTAGGTACGTTCACTGTAATATCTAAATTAAAAGAATGAATTAAGTTGAGAAACTGCTCTTTTTCGTGGGATTCGCTCAGAAAATCAATATTGAAATCTCCACATACAACAATGGATTTAAAAGAGAGATTACTAATTTTGTTCAGAGTTATCTCTAGATTTTCTACGAAATTGAAATAATCTACAGCTTGCTTTGTTGGAGGTCTGTAGATGCAAAGTAAGATAATTTTGAGCGTAGTAAGATGTACAACTGTTATTTCAAAAACTTTTTCAACTGCATATAACGTTGACGTTCTGTTTCAGGAATTAACGGCTTCAACTGACTATTGAGCGCTTGTGTATCGGGCGTCAATCACTATCTTTCTTCCTCACTAGTCCCAATGACACGGTCACGAATACTGATGATTCTTGGTGCAAATCAAGAGGGAAATAAAAATATTTCCTTAGTTAATTTGCGTCGGATTTCCCAATATTCATTCGCGGGAATTTATAATACATAGACACACAATAATTGTTATACACATGTAGATTTAAATCCAGTACATTAATAGCGATTTAACTAGTAGTTTCCTGATTGATTCATGAACATTTTACCCTATTCTTACAGTAAATTGAGTTGAATTTTTCCAATTTTCAAAAATTCAGCGTATTTAATTAAATCGGACTTAAACCATGTTTACAAAAGATCTGAGCTGTAAATACTCAAACAAGAAAATTGATGAAAAATTTAGGCTCCATATTGAAAAAAATTGTTAAAAATGTGGAATGAGCTTCATATAAAGTACACCTTACTTTTTTTATTTCTTTAAAAATTGTAGGGCCTGATGTTGAGACAAATCAAATGGATTGTATTGGTTTTGGAATAGATACTGATTTGACTTCCTAACAGTTGTGCACCGAGCTGTCAGTTGTAAATGGGTGACTCACTAGCCGAGCGAGTGCCACAAAGTGGCGGATGCTCTGTAAGGCTGTAAGGCTTGTAACGTAGCCGCAAAACCTACAAATGAGTTACTAAGCGAGACCATTCACAATGCCTTGACGTAACCGTAGACGTAAGTCCGTAAACTGAGAGTTCACAAGCTCAAAGCTTTTACGTTACGTTTACAACGGAATTCTAGCGAACACCAATCAGAGAGCAGCGTGGAATGTTATATTGGCAATTTGTTATTGTAAAAAAAATTTTAATTAATTTTTATTGTGATTTTAACTTGACATGGCTAATAAACTAATTATGTTCGACGAATTACTCATGAATTTGGTACAAGAGAATCCTTGTTTATTCGATGAAGGTAAAGCGAGCACTAATACAACAGCTACTCGCATTTATATAAAGACACAAATTGATAGAAGAAGAAGCCAGAAACTATGGTGGAAAGATCTTTCCACCGTTCTCGAAACGAATCAAGTTTCAGTACATTGAATTCTGATTGGTTCAGGCGAAACTTACGTTCCAGCTTACGTTCTCCATTGTGAATGCCTTTTTTTACGTGTAAATGTTACGCCTAAATTTACAGCATTACGTTACGTTACGTTACGTTTAAGTATTCATTGTGAATGAGGTCTAAGGACTCTAGAGTGGCTCCCTCCCCAGACAAAACAAACTCGAGAAAAAACTAAAAAAGGATTAAGATTTGATGCGCGCCAATCGGTTGTTCATTTCGTGCTATAGTTTTATTGTTCAAGAAATATTGTGTTGTATTTTCGATCTTGATGTCACCCCTTCTAATTTGCAACCCACTGGCCGCCACTGGTGCTGCCCTGTCTGGGTTGCGCTGTGCCGGCCGGTCGGTGGAAACGGATTCCCTTCAGTATAGAACGATTTTCCTAAGGATGAGCCAAAGTGACAGTTCGCGAAAACAAGTGAACATCACATGTATTTCAGAGAAGAATCCCTCCGCCGCGAGAGCTGTTCAGTCACGCCGCTTCGTAAAATGCTTATGACTCCTGTGAAAACATCCCTATGAAGAAGTCTAAGAGTTTCGCTGAGGTATAGGCACGTACGTGAGGCCGAGAAATATTTAACTTTAATTGCGTATGTGGAAAATCTCTTAATATGCTCTCACAGTCAGTTTTTACTGATTTACGTGAAAACTGCCACGAATGTAAATAGAAGGAAAAATGATTTTAAGCCGGAAACACGTGCACCGGTACTCATCTCACACTCAAGTCTCGGTTTTAAAATAAACATAATATTTATCACACAAAAAGTAAATTCAATGTAATATATAAAGAAAAAAAAATTACAGAATAGTACATTACACTGCACTTCCTAATATCAATTATTTCTCGCAGCGCACTATATTTTTGTCGTACAAGGACACCACAGAAGGAAGTGTCGAAGCCATTTACAAGTTAGCGAACTGCAAACGAACGAATGCGGGAAGGAGTCTAATGAGTTTAAGGGCACAACGTCCACAGAATCTTCAGTTATGTTGCCAGCACTAGCTGTCATTTTGGCTCATCCTTAAGAAAATCGCTCTATACCCTGGTTGCGCCGTCCGCACGCTGGCGACCAACAAGGACGTGGGTGGGGCGGCACGTGCGCCATCACGTGGTCCCTGCGGGATGCCGCATGGCGTGTCTCGCTGGCCGCCGCTCGCGTACTGGCACGTGCCGTGGGCAGATTTTAAAATTTATTTATTTTTTGTTGGCCAATGCTTAGGGCTCGCTATTTGTGGCCAAAGTTTAGAACACTTTGGTAGTTTTCTCAAAAGATTGACATGAAGGACTAAATTGATGTGAAATTCAATGAGCAATTAGCAGACCACTTTCTGAATACAACTCTTGCTAAAAATGACTAATGTTTAATTTGTTTTTATTTTTTACTACTTGATTTCAAAAACCCAGTTTTGTTCCAGTAATGTGCACGTGGAAATTGTAAATGTTTCATAGTAAGTACTAGTCATTACTTAGTCAGATACGTGACTCAGTAATTGCCAATCGTTATTCTACTCCCTAAACATGTCTGAGACCTAAAATCCAGAAAATACCGATTCACATTGGACCTACAATGTCCAAACAAGAACCGATTCATGTTGCATTATTGTAATGCCAATAATACATACAAAAAATAAAATTGTGAATAAAATAAAAACAATGATTGAGCTAATTTTTTCAGCTTAATCGTTAAATATAAAATAACGAAGAAGAAATAAGTTATATACGTTCTGTTACTTAACACTGAAAGACATCATATCTAAATCATTCAAGTTTGAAGACGACCATCAACGTCTAAAACATAAACATTTGTGAGGATTGTGTCCTTGTGTTCTCTAGCCAGGTTCCAATTTCGCGGATATTTTCAGGAAAATGTTTAAATGATCTCTCTTTTTGATTCTGGTAGTGTGGTTGGAGATTTCCTCGAATATGAAAGATGGTAGTATAGTGCTTTGGGGAAGGTTAGAGAAAAGATGGTTGGCCAGATGCGTGATCAGTCATGCATGTGATGCAAGTGATATGCCAGATGTTCTGTGGATCCTACGTTGTATTCGTTGTTTAGGTAATGGTTGACATCGGGGGTACGGTCTTTGGACTATTCGAGAGTGGAAGTATTCAGAGTATTGGATCTTGCTTGCTGTTGCTGCCGTTATCATGATTTAGAACTCCAAGGTTATTATTTAACGTTATTGTATCTGTTGAAATGAACGAAAGGGATTGTTTTCGCGTTAATTTGGGCTGCGTTCTGACTGATTCAATTAGTGTCCGTATGACTGAATATAAACTTACTGTTTACCACCATCTATACATCTCATTCTGAAATTACAGCACGATTCAAATGATCAACAGGGTTGCCTGATTTGCGTTACATCGTGGCGGAAGGATGATAAGGTTTTGAATATTCCAGTGGATTTAAAACATACTAGTGATATCCAGTAGCAAAAATACTCCTGAACAAAACCATATAAAATGATTTTTCAAAAAATAGCACGCACAATGCTCAAGAAGAACAAATGAAATTCTCTCGTATAACACTGCAATAAATTAAATACTTCAACGCAGTCTTCGCGAATACTGCAATAACATAGTATTGTTACGTTTTCCCCTTGGGATTTGTACTGCCAGGGCTGGGTTCCAGGCGTGCTCGCCCGGAATTCGTGAACAACTTACCTTGCCCGCCGATCTTTGACAGCAGCCGAAGATTTCTACCGGATAACTCCTAGTAGAGCCGGAGATATCTACAGGATCTGGATCTCTCTGGGTTAGATTTTCAAATAAAATGGGATCATGAGTCGCAACATGAATTATTGAATAAAACGCAGTAATTCGTTGAAAGTGGTTCCTGAGGGGAGTTCAATTATTTATTTCATTAATGTTTGCTCAAACTACTACTACAATTTCTGACACTTTTTACTTAAAGTTTAACCTAAACAAAACAATTTATAATTCCTGTGCATTACACTAATATTATTTTTTCATACTTGACGCTTTAAAAGTTCCTCTCATTAGTCTAACATTTTTGTTTCAGCACTGTCACAAAACCTTCTATTACGCGCATCTCGTATTTACAATATGATTTATCTACTTACAAATGATGAGGTCGTGAATCGGTTGTCACCACTCAGGGAAGTCAGCGCCCTTGGGTGCAATAAATGCACCGGAAATGAAGCTGGTATGCAGCCCTTCGTGCGGCGGGAGGGCTACTGTGGCAGCGGGTCTCAGGCCATTCGTAATGCAAACATAAACATAAGCATGGCGTTAACATAAAAGTTAGGACTAAGCGGTCTCATTCACAATGCGTCCTAAGCATTAAACGTAAGACGTTAACTTAATAGCTTGCAAGCTTCAAGCTTCTGTGCTTATGCTTATGTCAGAAATAAGAAATGAACCAATCACAGTACATTGACTCAAAATCGAGTATCGAAATAAAGCGATATACGAACTAACGCAATCCATGGCAAGAGCCCCCCATCATGGACACAGTCGATATCTCGAAATCGATTCTCACATCCAACCAGTAGTAAACTTGAATGTCTCATAGCCAACAGAAACTCTTATTTTGCTTAGGTTCATGTGCGACATTGTGAATACTTCAGACCATCACTTATGTTAATGTTTACGTCTATGTAATATACTTATGTGTGTGTGTGTGTGCGTGTGTGTGTGTGTGTGTGTGTGTGTGTGTGTGTGCATTGTGAATGGGCCTTGAAGGGCCGGCTGGGTGCGGGCTGGGTGCGGGTCGGCGCCTCGGGTGGGGGCGAGCGGCGGACCGGCGTCTTGGCGAAGTCCGAATAGCAGTCAGGTACACAGGGCGCAGGAATCGTTCGTAATGTCTCTATACTTGAGTTTTCGTAACGTGCGGATGACATTAGGTCATTTGTACACCTTCCACCTTATAAAATGAATCTTTTTTATTATTTCGCGAAGATCCTTAACGGAGCTCATGGCTTCAAACATGTACTGATCACCATTGTAAAGATTCATTTTATAAGGCAGGAGGTGTACAAATGACCTAATGTCATCCCCCACGTCATGAAAACCCAAGTATATTTCCACGCGTTGGCATCGAAGCTCGAGCAACGATGACGTTGTTGCCGCGACTGCGCTCCAAGTGCATAATATTTTCAGAATTCGTTATTGTCAGGCACTGCTATGCGCGGTCGAGTATTGGAGGAAAACGTTCAGGTCGCGAGTATAAATTGGCGGCGAGAACGTGTCGGTCAAGTTGAAGTGATAAAATCAAAATCAGTTGTCTCTCTGCAGTCTCGTTTTCTTCAAATTAAAATCAGTCTCACCTTTTTGAAGTAAGATGTGCACCTCCTACACACGAAGTCAAGTATGCGTCTACTCTTCTCGTGGTCAATTATTCGTCTGTTCTACTCGATGCCACGTATCTATCTCTTCTATTCAAAGTCAAAAGTCCGTGTGTTGCGCTCAACGAAGAGCTCCTATCCCGTAAGCCTTCTCTCCTGCGTAAAACCTCGTTTTCATATCTTTTTATCATATCGTCCAATCGAATTTAAGGCGCTCAGCAACGCGGAACGCATCGGCGCCTAAACCGCGGATTTGCTGCCGATGTATACATATGGTCTAGCTTCTAGAATTTTCATTCGTTCTCATACATCTGATTGGCTGTCCTTCATCGAAGAAACGAGATTCTATGCTTGCGCGTGTCTGAGACCACAAAATCCTAGAAAACACTCATGCTACGTTATTGCAACGCTAATGTTAATCAGATATTTATACGTTATTACTATTTAAATATAAAATAATGGAAAATCAATAAATTGGTATAGTTTTAATCAACATCATTTGGAGGCATTTTCTCCACGTACTGCTGCATTGAAACCAATGTACAGCCTCTAATTCTTATTATAGAAATTTTGTATTTAAAGTGGCGACTACTATCGTCAAATTGTTACCTACTACATATCATTTGGATAAAATGAAGTTGCTTTTCATTTCGCTAATATTTTCAAAAGAAAAAACATATTTTCACAAAAAACCAACGCTTTCAGAGCACTTCTAGTTAGATGCTGTGCTATGACTCGTTTTTCGTGTCACTGCACGATAACACAGTGGGCTTACTAGTGGGCTCTCCTTCCGTTCGTGACATGACACATACGAGGCCGACTATGCATTTCGTGTAGTAGTCGCAACATGGCGCCGTCCGTCCCAGCGGTGGGGTGGTAGACAACTTGATTCAACGGAAACGGTTTGTCTTTATTTATTTATTTATTTATTTATTTATTTATTTATTTATTTATTTATTTATTTATTTATTTATTTATTTATTTATTTATTTATTTATTTATTTATTTATTTATTTATTTATTTATTTATTTATTTATTTATTTATTTATTTATTTATTTATTTATTTATTTATTTATTTATTTATTTATTTATTTATTTATTTATTTATTTATTTATTTATTTATTTATTTATTTATTTATTTATTTATTTATTTATTTATTTATTTATTTATTTATTTATTTATTTATTTATTTATTTATTTATTTATTTAAGTAAAAACAGTTAAGAACTGTGTGTGCTATGCTACGGGGAGAAGTTCATTTTGTGTGTTTTCATGATTCTGTGGACCCTATCCTAAGCCATATACTAGTTGAGTTTTCAATATAGTGTATTCAATGAGTGTATTTTGCAAGGATTATGAACAAAAATATTCCCTCTGGTGTAATAAAATCGATGTATTTTCCAAAATAAATCAGCTATAGGTGTGGGCTCTTATCCTTCATCATGTCCTTCGTGAGCGAATAATACTTTCTGTTGCGACATGGAGAACGATAGTTTGAATAATTATATTTCCCTCTGAATTCTAGAAGACGTGCACAGATGTTACATATATGTCCAGAAGCAAAACACGGGGCCATCTCAGCATTTTCCCAAGAACCATGGTAACTGGGTGAAAACCTAATCGATGGTTCCCCCTCCTGTCTTTCTTCTTACGATATTGACGACTTGTACTTGGCGGATATGAAATTCTTATCAACAGGAGATATTTTGTTCCAAATAAGTTATTCATTTAAGTTTTTGCAGATTTGTTTTTGTACTTAAACTTGCAACTTTTCCTTGCTCGACTATCGTAAGCTCGTGTCTATTTAAGCGAGAAACTTTAAACAATTTATTGATTTTCCCGACTCGAAAAAGAGACCGAAAGCATTTTTTATTAGAAAGAAGTGAAAGACTCAATCAAATTAAAGGTAGATTTTCAACTACTCAATTTTGAAACTATCACGACTGATTGACTGTTTTAATAGCTATCTGTTTCAATATGATGTGGTGATAAACATGTTGCGTTTTGTTTGTGTAAAATTATTGAAAAACTATGCATTTTGAGATTGATTTATTACTCCGCATTCTTTGTTTATTCTTAACAAATTTTGCTGCGTATTTATGCAATTTTTCAAGAAACACTATTTACTCTAAACGATAAAGACCCCAACAAACTGTGTCGTATTTGAGTATCGAACGCTGTTGCGAACGAAAGTGTACCATTATTCCCTTGATTTATTTTTCTTAACCTAATTACTAATTGTGAAGATTTACACGTCCTGTTTACTGTGTAATTCAATGTACTGCATTTGCGTATATTTAAAAATAATAAGCTCTGAAAATTCAACAAATCGGGGTTGATGTGCGATAATATTCTTGAAATTATTGGAATTCCTTAAAATCTCTCTTTTAAGTGATATATTCTGCAGTGAAGAAATACATGGAAGGCTTTCAAAGAAAATGTGTTAACAGATCCATCTGAGATGCTTTTCCTTGTAAACTAAGTAACTTGGTTTGAGATAAATTTATTTTGATGGAAATATTCTTTATCTTGTTGCCGTTGAGATGGACAATTACACGTTTAAGAGGAAATAATCGTCAACGCAAGTCTGACGGTTAGATTTAAATTCGTATTTTTTTGTTTCATCCACTGAATGAGGACAGAATTCACTGCTACTTCTTTCTCCCTGATTGAATTTGATGGCTGTGTTCGGGGTTGAAGTGTTATGTATACTTATCACATGAGGCACACGATGTTAATGTTATTTATATCACATCACACTTCTCCAGTGTGTCTTATATTGCTCTGGAGTTATTCACTCACGTTCGAATTAATTAACACTTATGAATGTAATTTACTGCATGAATAGTAGCGTCAAGATATGTTCACCTACGTTTATGTAAGGATATCTGTCTGGAAACTACTACAAAAATTCTGGGTTAGCTGTGCGCCATGCTCCGATTAGATCTTCACGACCGCGGAGAACTCAGAATGTGCAGTCACGCGCTCTCATTTGGACTCATTCTCACATGCGTGATCACGCGCACAGCCCGTAGGTTTTCCCACCGGTCAGGAGACACTTTTGCATTTTATTTCGTTTTTACGCCTGCATTTCCAGCCCTGTATTTTCTGGATTTTGTTTCGCACTCATTTATGCATGTTGTTTCGCAATTTTGTACATTATTTAAAACGCCGGGCGGTGGTGGTAGTGGGGGGTAGTGGGAGTGGGAACTCTTAGGACTTGGCGCGGAAACCGCAATCCCATCGAGCGCTCGGTGGGCGTGGAAGGGGAGGAGACAGGGTGGTGACGGAGGCGAATGAAAACGCGATGGGCAACGCTCTACCCGAAGCTACTCCCAAGATTTTTTTTCTTCGTTTTATTTTTCCTAAATGTTTTGTGCCTGTTTGCAGCGGGCGAGCATTGTACCTGCTGAGTGTGACGAGTGCCATAAAGAAGCCACTGCGAAGCTCTGAACAATGCAGTTGCCGAGTTCGCGTTTTTGCCCGGGCCGTCCAACCCGCAGCAATTAATTGTAGCAGAAACGTGAACGTGGCGCGTCTTGCATCGCTGGAATGTTTCAATGGAGTTTGTACGCTACAGTGGAAACGCCATTTTTATCACGCTTCCCACGCCGTAAGTTTTAAAGGTATGCGATTCAGTGGGGGAGTTTCGATTTTGTATGAATTTTGTTGTGTGTGCTGAGCGACATAGCTACACAAGCAGCACAAACATTTCAGTATCGTGGAGTAACGGTTGGGGATTGCATTGCAACCCATTTTCAAATCTGGTTGAATGCTAATATAAATTTAGATGTGAATGCAAGAACGATCAATTGCTTGCTTACTGCTGGAAGCAATATAAAATTCTTTTGAATTTCTCGACGCTAACCGACATCATCAATTGACGAGTTTTTGAGTGAAAAAAACTAGAGTTATCATAACTTGCTCAAATTTATTTGGGTTTTGTATAAGTGTGCCACATAATCAAGTCGTGCGTACTGAATACATAATTTCAAAACTTTGTGACATGAGTAAAATATTTTCAGGAGTGAAGTTCTGGGTAGTATGAGGTAGAATTTTGTTTATCGTATTTTTGCGGGAATTCTGATGCGGTATTTTTGACGTAATTTCAGGAAGAAATTAAAGAAGTCATCTCGGTGAACTTAATATATTTATTTGGAGAAGGCTTGATGGTTTAGTTAAATTAAAAAAATTATATGAATAAAAACCAAGTAAATACAAAATAAGACAAATTGGGGAGAAAAAAAAAAAAATTAAAAATATGAAATGCACGGGGGATATTAATATACAGACCAGTAGCAAATGAAATTACAAATTTAAAATGTACAGGAGGATCAATCTAAATAATAGATACATTTAAAATTATAATTATTACCAAAATCAAATAAAATTACAATGGCATGAAATACAAATAAAGAAAATACACATTATTAAATTGCAAAAGATACAAAAAAGCAGGGAATAGTAGTAATAATTAACTACTAGTAATTACTACTCTACTTTTATTTTTTATTTGTGTGTATATATATATATATATATATATATATATATATATATATATATATATAGTAATGAATAAGATAATCAATCAGCTTAAAACGAAAAATAGATACAGAATGGGGAAATTTAACATAAACATAATTTGTTGTGCGGACCATGCAAAATTTGTAGCCAAAAATGAAGATGATCTACAACGGCTTCTCCATGAATTTAATGAACTCTGCAGAAACTATAATTTGACTATCTCCATCCAAAAAAAAACTAAAAATATGCCAATATAAAAATATCCTATTCAATGTAAGCTTGTGGTAAATGATCCACCAATAGAGCAAATGTTAGATACAAAATACTTGATTTTCTCCATGAATTTAATGAACTCTGCAGAAACTATAATTTGACTATCTCCATCCAAAAAAACTAAAAATATGCCAATATAAAAATATCCTATTCAATGTAAGCTTGTGGTAAATGATCCACCAATAGAGCAAATGTTAGATACAAAATACTTGGGGATAGTGATCACAAGCCCAGGACAGATGAATAAGGAGGTAAAAGAACAAGTCACAAAAGGAAACAGAATTTGTGTTTTCTTAAATTACTCAATGTGGTACAACAAATATTTGAGACAAGATTCAAAAGTAAGAATATATAAATCAGTAGTTAGACCGATTTCAACATATGCAACTGAGACACGAGGTGAACCAAAAAGCATGCAACGTCAGCTGGTGTGGCAGTTGTGGCAGAAATGCGTAAGTTGAGGAAAATTTTAAACAAAACGTTCTTGGATAGAGAAAGAAATGATAACATTAGAGCAATTTGTGGACCCATTTCCGAATGGATAATATCACGTAGGAGAGAATCAACACATTGATAGAATGTTTTTAAGTCCAAGGAATGTAACATACTAAGAAGTAAAAGAAGAAGAATTGCTATTGTTCTGTAACTATTGTAATGTTAAATGTATCTTTTATCTGTATCAATCCCTCTTGTTGCATTTCATATTTTGTAATTTTATTTGCTATTGGTTTGTAATAGTTATAATTTTAAATATATCTATTATTTACATTCATCCCCCCTTTGCATTATATTTTGTAATTCCATTTGCTACTGGTCTCTGTATTAATACCCCCTTGTATTTCATATTTTGTAATTTTACTTGCTAATTATTGCAATTTTAAATGTATCTATTATTTATATTAATCCGCCATTTTGTCTTATTTTGTATTTACTTGGTATTTTATTTATATTTAATTTTTTTTATATTTGTAGACTGATATCGGCAATGCCGGCGAAAGCCGGTTCCGTGAATAAATATATTAAGTTGACAGAGATGACTTCTTTTATTCCTTCATATCGTATTTTTGTTGCCTATTTTATGTACGTTGTGCATGTAATTCTTGTTTTAGACGTATTAGAGAGAGATATCCCGTTGTTTATATCGTTTTAAAATTTTACCAAAAACTCTTCTCTCAGAATTCGCATCCGAAATTACGCTAAGTAGTTGTAGAAAATTTGTTTCATGGTAAGGCCGATAGGCAAAAGTATAGTCTAGTGGGGTAGATATCACAACGTCGATATTTTGTGCCTTTACGTTCGACTCGTAATAGTTCAAGATTATTGATGAAACATGATGGATATGGATCTTAAAGGGAATTGTCGGATTGCGTATAGCAGTCTTTTTATTTATTTATTTATTTTACGTCAAAAAAACAGTTAAAAACTGCGTATGACGTGCTATAAGGAAAAGTGAATTGTGTGCACATTTTCAAAATTCTGTGATCCCTACACTAAGTCATATACTACTTAAATTTTGAATTTTTGAAAGGGAGAAAAAAAACAACTCCCATGTAATGTCTGTTTTCCTTTACATCCCTTTCCCAGATAATTCTCTTTCACTTGTGGCTACCGGGAAGGCATGATCCATTGCATCCCGGCGGGTGTTTTGGAATGGGAAAGGAGAAAACAGTTAAGTAAAGTTTCCATTTATGAGTAATGATAATATATGTTCTCACAATAGTTGAGAGAAAACCTGAAACACAGATGAACGTGTCAGAAGTTTT
The DNA here is from genome assembly GCA_964035755.1 of Teleogryllus oceanicus. Lineage (NCBI taxonomy): Eukaryota > Metazoa > Arthropoda > Insecta > Orthoptera > Gryllidae > Teleogryllus > Teleogryllus oceanicus. The sequence goes on along the minus strand of CAXIVR010000001.1, from coordinate 74,902,465 downwards.
GAAACTGTGTTTGTAATCTAAAGAAAGCATACTTACTTTAATTTTGCAGATTTTACGGGAAGACCATGTTTCCTTTCTCCTCCTTAGAGCAGCCGACGTTATACGGAGAAATCTGTTTCAATGAATAACGAACATTAGTAACACTTTAGTTCCAAAATAAGTTTTCTTTACTCTTTTTCCCTAAACATTATGATACAAAAGAAAGCGACAGTTAACAACGTTAAAAATATATTTTTCCTTTTAATGTTCATCAACTATAAAAACCTAGGGATGATCTTGAAAGCAGTGATGCCTGCGCAATTTGTTTCTTGCACTCACAAAGTATACCGAACCTGATGCTACTGGGCTACGCCATTTGGGGCGACATGTAACAGAAAATGATGACCGCGGCATGCAATCGGCTACGTCTCAACATACAATATTGGACGTTCTAAAAACACAAAATAGGATAATGATTAAACCTGTACCAAATTTTATAATAAAAATAAAATGTATCATAATATAAAAAGAATAATATTCAATCGCCGGCACTTCTATTTGACTTTTAGAATTTAAACGGGAAAATTAAATAGTATATAAAAGTTTTATTTATTTCCGAAGATTGACGTTAACAGAATCTAGAATAAAATAGCCGTTGAAAATAAAAATAGTTGATGGGAACAGAGCTATTAAAAATCATTGTAAATAATCATATTTTTAGCATCTAGTCAGGAAATACACTGCGCCAGGAATGTCTCTCCGCACCGAACCGAATAAGACTCGTATTAAAAATTGCATTTGTGTTAATAGCAATGAAATCACTGGGAAACAAGTGAAGGGGACGACACTTCTAGCATCTGTTATGATGACGGTGAGTACACTACTTACGTTTTCTTTTGTAACAAATTGCAGTTTGTGCTACCAACATAATTTCTGTTCCTTTAGGAACTTAACAAGGCCGCTGGGGAGAGCCACTGCGCAGAGACATTCCTGGAGTGTATGTTATAGTTTGCATACTATGTAGGTTTACAAAAATGTGTTTTTTTTTATTAGTGACTATACCTTTACTTTGCAAGCACAAAATTATTTGTAACAAAAAAACTGTATTAATGACAATGAATTTTTAAAAGTTGGCTATTATTTTTAGTGTATATTTCAATGTGATGTGCATCACGTGTCAGGAAACATGTCATAAACACTATTATCTTCCTTTAAGGGATAAAAATCCCCAAATCGTACTCTCTTAATCATTTCTTGTCATACAAACTAACATTATTGCATTCTACATTGGTTGAGTGTATTTTTCAGTCAAAGATTTATCCATATTCTTTTTAGTTAGAATTTTTTGACAAGTTCCAGTTGTATTACGCATCGCTTGGCCTCAGGTGTTTAATCGTTTTCTGAACTGTGTTTGTTCATTTCTTCAGACAGTTGTGCAAACTCCAAAACTGACACAATTGTTAAATCAACTTATCCGAATGCGCAATTCAGGGTCAGTAGATACCAACTTCTTAGCGTCTTGTGTTAACCCACCATTATTCCCGCATATTTTTGTTAGGCGATTTCTTGCTTGTTAGATTTTATCTAACAGCTGTTTATGTAGTATTTATTGTTTATCATGAAGCAAATTTGTGCATTAATATTCCCATATATTTGTTATTGAGTTATGTAACTTGTATATATGTAAAAATGCATAAAAAAGAAAAATACAGGGACATTTATGAACTAAAATAAGCGAACTCAGAACTATATTCATTGCAAACAAATAGTGTTCCTTGTATGATTTTTACTCAGGGGTTTACAGCAAATATTACAACAATGCTACGGAAACCTGTTTTTCTCTTCGGAAAATAAATGCATTTTACTTTCTCGCTTGGTTGTTCCCCTTTCACTTTCTCGCCTTTTCCATTTGCTGAAAAGCAAAATTTTGATCTTCTCCCTCTTCCAATCACATCAATAAGTCTTTCGCTAAACACACCGCTGAATCTATGAATCTTATATTTTATATCAAATATAAAATACACGATCATGACGAGACACCTAGCTTTTCTGACCTTTACGCAAGAACTAATAACACAAAACTGAGCGAATAACTGAGAGGAGAGTAGATGCAACAATCGTATCGAAATATAACGCGATTGCTCGCGCGCGAGAAAATATCAAACATGACGAGCCGCAATAAACATTGTCTTCTCCGATTATTTCCCTTTCCAGGACTGATAAGATCGACTAACAGATGCATAGCTGAATCGTGTGTGAAGGCATTGCTGGAGCGTTAACTCCGTATGTTGAAAACTGTCAATGCTGTAGAAAAAAAAAAAAGATTTGTTAGATTTTTTCTAACAGCGCGAGAGCACGAGTTAATATCCTAATTTATAAGATAGTTTCTTTTTGGACATTGTATCCCGTTTTTGGCGTGTTCCTACACCACGCATCACGAGTTATTGAAAAAGCTGGAAGTTGGGTTCAAATATAAATCGACAGTTTTAATCGAAGTGGCCCTTTTGTCATGTGAATGAATACACCGTGCTGCATACAGACACAAATTTTAAAGAAAATTTTTTAAAGAACCTCGTTTTCAGAAAAATCCAAGGGATTTCCCGTGAATATCTTTTAAATATTAAATGAGCCATTTCCAATTTACATGACCTAACTTTTGAGAAGAACGATCGGGGAACATCCATTTTTGGGAAATTCTGTGCGAGATTTCTATGAAAGTATAGTTCACAGACTGACAGATGTTGACACAGTACAAAAATATTTCTTAGGTATATTTAAATTGAAGGCATCACTTAAATTGCGCCCTCATCATGACTGAAAACGTTTAAAGGGTTCATTCATAAAGTAAGTTTGACGGTTAAAGATGCACATGGCAACGCCAACAATTTCTTTTCGTTACTTATTACATATATCATTACTTATTGATTACACTACTCATAATATAATTGGGCCACTCTATTAACTGTAAAGGGGTTTTTCCTTGGGTTCGAACACTTCAGGAAGCAGAATATTATTGTTACCAAAGTGTACAAAAGGGCAGGTAAATATTGTTTCTTCAACGGATTTTAAGATCGAAAGTCTGAATGCAATCAAAATGATAATTCGCTTGCCTCCAATACCATAGTTCTCTAGGCTTTTTTGTGAGAGCCCGAGCCCTCGTTTTCCTCTCTATCCTCACTCACGGCACCATCCTCGCCCAGCCCTGCGCCCAGGGCCGCGACCTGAGCTCCGCCCCTCTCGTTGTAAAACGCCACGTCGGAGGCAGAAGAGCTTTCGACGCTTAAGTGACACATGAATATGGAAGTAGACGTGATCGAAACTTCTCCTATCATTAGCATTCTTCAAAAGTAGTTGCCCGTCGTAATCTGAGGAGTCAGTTATAAAAGTTTTCTTTACTACTATTCGTCGGGATTTTCTTAAAATAAACTGGTGTTAATCCTCTTGGTTTTCGTTTCCCTGGTGCAAATACCTTCACGTTTTAGTAGTAATTTTGTATACAGGAAATTATAAATGCTTTTGTAGAGCAACAGCGTTTTAAAAGACCTCATTCTGGATGGTAAGTTTTAATAAAGGAACCTGAAACTGTTGGTTTGCCCACATGTACGACCGAACCATGTACTGTGCAAACATTTTATGGATTTCGTAAGGTATATTAAAGGCATCTCTTGTTCCAATGGGACATGAAAATCTGGTTTTAAGGCCTTAGTACGAATCGTTTCTCAATTTTACACGATGATAAAATGTGGAGGAGGGTAATGTGTGTTGCGTGTGTCATGTGCACATTATGATTTTAATAACACAGGCGCGCACGCACACGCACACGCACACGCACACGCACACGCGCGCACACACACACACACACACACACACACACACACACACACATTGTCAAACCCCAAGACTTGAAAATGTTTATCTTTGTATTTTGAAGCGCTGAATTAGAATCTCAAGCCAGAATTGCGCCACCATCCCCCAATTTTTATTAATCGCAAAACAACACCCTGAAATTGTATTTTCGGGGATTGTTGTCAGACCCAAAGATTTAACATATGTTTCTCTATGGTTATCAACGCGATGAATGCGAATCTGACGCCAGAATTCCCGCCACATTCCATTTTTTTTAATAGCAAAAAAAAATCGTGAAAAAACACCGTGGAACTGTAAATTTCGCGGTGTTTTTTCGGTTTAAAAAAACTGGAGGATTGTGGCGCAATTCTCGCTTCAGTTTTAGATTCAGCGGGTCGACATACATAGAGAAACATGTTTCAAGTCTTCGGATGTGACAACAACTTCCAAAAAGGAAAACAAACGGGGAAGTTTTGGCAGAAAGACTTAGTACAGGGCTCTGGTAACGAAAAAGTGAATAATTCCAGTTGCTAAATTTAGAAAAAAAATTCTCACACGTGATGTAGCCAAAATACATGTTTTGTGGATCCTTGATACCGGAAAATCGAATGACGGGAAAACATCCGTCCATCCGTCTGCGCACAACGCTAGCGGCTGAACCGTTCAGCCGATTTTCTCCAAAATTGATAATCCTCTATTAATATGGCTGATGTCGCGGCCCCTTGAATTTGATCTCAACTTTTTAAAAAAATGGCTCCATTGTTTTTATTAAATTTTGTTGCTGGGTAGTGTTAAGGACGTTTAAGAGAATGGTGCAGGTCTCATGTTCGTCGAAAACCGGTATTTTTTTTAAATTGCAAAAATTCAAAAGTTTTTTCGAGTCTTCCTACAACTAAAATATTAAAGATCTTCATTTTTCCTGAATGAAATCTGTTCTTTAGTTAGATTTTAAAATAAGGTCATGTACAATTTTTCGAAAATTTGAGTACTTTTGCCTAATTTTGCGTGAAAATGCAGGCGAAAAGTACTTACTGTTTTAGCACCACTAGTTTCTCTGACGAATATACTCGTAGTTGTATAGATGACTACATATTTATTCGAGCGACAATTTTTATTGACTTATATAATATTCATGTTGAATTTCCATTTAACTACCCGCTTACCACTAGGTTTCTTTGCTTGAATAAATGTGCATAATGAGCATTACAAGATTTGTGTGACAAATTACAGATATGCAGTTTTATTTTCTCGTATACATACATATACGTAGTATAGAGAAAGTTATGAAATGCTGCGGAAAATCGATTTCGAGATTTCAACGGAAATACACGTTCTGTCCATTCGTCCGTCAGCCTGTCTATTTGTAGGGCCTAACCCACACATACGATCTTTTCCAAATTGAAATCCCTGTCCATCTAGCTCTAGTTGAAGCTTTGAAATTTTGAGAAACATTCTTTAAAGTTTAGGTGTACTTTAAATGAAGCCCCCCAGACATTTTCGAAAATTTAGCATAAATGGCTCCAAATTTTTACTTTAAATATCATGTAAGAATAGAGTATAAAACACTTATAAAAGTGGCATCAGTCTGATTTTCACTGTTAACTCTGAATTTTTGAAAATTGCAAAATTTGGATTTTTTCGACGTCTTCCTAAAACTACAAAATTGAAGATAGAGATTTTTCCTTAAAATGAAATTTGTTGTTCATAAATAGTTGTTTATTGAAGGTCATGTAAATGTTTTGGAAATTTTAGTAGTTTTTGTGCAATACTGCGTGCAATATTTGCAATTTTAAAAAATACCCATAAGATTTTCTCAAAAAACTGCTTCGAATTTTTTCTTAAACTTTTTGGTGGGGTAATACCATACGAACCCTATAAGGTGACACAAACGCCATATTGCCGTATTCTTTTATTTTTTTCAAACGTTACAAAAATGTAATTTTTTTCTCTCGCGTTGGTAGTATTTGCATTAAAGGCATTTTCTTCACATTATTAGATTTCTAAGAAAAGTGCTGTAAATAATGTCATATAAAGTTTCTCCAAAACTCAACAGTTTTCTGTAGAAACGAGCTCCAAATTTCGCATTTTCAGAAACACTCAAACGCCATTTTCCCAAAAATTGCTCCAGATTTTTTCTTCCAACTTTTCTAATGGATACTGGTAATACCAGTGTTTAATATGACGTAAAGTTCACTTTGGTGCATTCTTTTGGTGCATTACACAAATGTAATATTTTTTTAAAATATGTCTCACACCTTTAATATGCATATTTCCATCAATTTGCATACATTATAGCATTTGTGAGTAGGAGTGCTTTAAATGAAGTTTTTCGAAAACTCAATAGATTCCTGTGAAAAGAAAATTCTAATTTCGCATTTACAGTAAAGCTTAATTGCCATTTTCATAGAAATAGCTCAAATTTCTCAATGAGAATTTCTATATAAGGACGAGATTTTACTGTTCTTTAATATTCGTAAAGAAATATTTTGGTTCTACTATTACGAAACCAAAAAGTTGAGAAAATGTAAAAAAATAATACTTTGGGCGACAATAGATGGAAGTTGGCCAGAGAATGGAGCAAGACCTTAATGCCAGTCCACACCAAGGGAATTAGAAAAATTTGTTATGAGAAAGTCTGTGCCATTCTGTAGCACATCTAGTTTCACTCTAAAGAGTAGCTGATGTATAATTTTCCATGTTACGTATTTTCCCAAACACAAAGCCTGTTATGAGACTGCAGCATTATGATTACGTGCGAGTGTGTCCATCTCCCCCCCCCCTGTGTATTGGTTAACGTTTACGTGTGATCATTTGTCCATGATCCTGGAAACGCGTCCATCAAGTACAGTAAAATACGCTGTCACGAACGTTGCAGCTTTGTTACCAACTTTACAATGGTCGCCCTTTGTTGAAATATATTAAATATATTTCGTTCTAAGGTTTTCAGTTAGCGCAATACATATATTTTGGTTTATTCGCTTTACTAAGTTTATTACTTTAGTTTATCCAGAATATTTCGTGAATATATAATATCAGAATTAATTGTTTTCATTATTTTCTTCTAATTTACGTAGTTTGTTTTTATCAAGCTTGCGTTCCGTAGTTATTACAAAATATCTTCAGTAATTAACGGATTGAACAGTCAGGAGGTCCCAGTGGGATCATTGAAGCCTTAGATTCAGTGATCGGGGAACTAATTTCCTCTCCGAACGACACTTCACTCGATAGAGCTAATTAGTTGATGTCAATAATCCTCTTCTCTCAGATCGTGAAGTCGAGGCACAGCCAAATACAACTAGCGGTATAACCAGTACGCTAATAAAAATAATACACAGGTTGTCAGTTTTCACGTGATATTTCAGGGCATCGAATGCATTCTCTGTGCGAATCGTCAACTCGACGATCTCACCGAGAGTGAGAGCCAATTTTGTTTTGTTGCCGACATTTTGCATTGATATGAATGGAACCGCACGATTTAATAGGATTTTTGTTATCTCTGGAATGAATGATCCGCAGAAAAGTGTGTGCATCATATGTGCACACGTCTGTTTTAAGTGGAACATACGTATTCCGTTCTCATTTCCGCTTTTAACTAAAGACACAGGCTTGTTCAAAACAAGTAAATAAGTGTATATTGCTTTCTAAAACAACTGTGTTATTCATCTTTTTGAACCAGCTCCTTTTGCTTTTAACCACTCCCTATTGTCGAATGATTGATTGATTGATTTATTCATGTTTCCGGGCGCGTCAACTGCTCTGGTCATTCGTCCCGTTAGTGTAATGCATGTTTTTTCTCGGGAGATGGCGGTGATCTCCCCCGCTGGATCGCGAGATGCGGCGCCGACCTACCGTCAGCTAGTGGGGTTCCCCCTAACCAGGACTCTTCCACCAGCGGGGCACCGCCCCCAGCCGGGACAAGCTCTAATCTCCCGACCGGTCTCCCGGGATATGTGGTAGTGTAGTGCATGTTAGTGTAAATGTGTGTGTAAGGGGAGAAGATAGGACAAGGAATGGAAAGGACAGATCGCGCGCGGTCCGTGGTCCGTCTGATAGGGTACTGCTCTGGCATTCGCCTGGTGTTGATCGGAGAAACCACGGAAAACTACCGATCAGAGCACCGAGACACCGCTCCCGGTCCCTATTGTCGAAGCAAGAGACAAAGGTTTCTCTTCATTTGAGTTGAATGTTTTCGTATGAAATTGACACACCAGGTTGTATTTGATCGTCTTCCTAAAAAACAAACAAATATATATATATATATATATATATATATATATATATATATATATATATATATTTATATATATTTATATTTTTATAAAATTATTATATAAAATTAAATTATTAAATTATTAAAATATTATTAAATTATTAAATTATTAAAATATATATAAATTATATATATATAATATATATATATATAAAATCATATCAACAATATGAAGGAAATGATGTGCTGAGGATGAAATTTCTCAAATTGTGTTTTTGCACAGTATACTTCTGTTCTGGATTATTTTAAATTTTTTTCATTTTTCGATTTGCCATATTTCCATATTACTTTGTTCACGGTTGAGTTCACGGCTCATAACAAGGGTATTATGTTGAATCTAAGAGAGAAAAATATGTAAAATAATATTTTAAAATTTGTTTCATTTGCGAAATCATTTATTATGTTAAAATTGTTATGTTACAACCTTGGATATTAGTTTTCAAATTTAATAGGTCTCGTCAGAGTAATAAGTTTGATTCCCATCAGTTTTCTGCCTGCCGTTTCCGTTTACTCTGTGCTCTCTGGCGGCTCATTATAAACATTCCCTGTGCAAGCCCTTCATTCCTTGCGCATAAAAAGCGCAAATGCGTCGAGAGCATTTTCCAAACCCAACACTCGCCCGCATAGGCTGGCCGAAAAAGGCCAACGGGCACTCTGGCCAAGCTCATTTATTTACTCTCAAACACAATTTCATCACGTAGTCTAAGTCCAGAATAAAACGTGACCCACTCGCAAGTAAACTGTGCACCCCCGCCGCAACCGCTCACCACCACCACCACCACCACCACCACCACCACCACCACCAATACCACTACCACCACCACCACCACCACTACCACCCACCACCACCCACCACCACCACCACCCCTTCCCCCCCCCCCCCCCCCCTTCCGCCGCCGTCGTCCCGTCCCCCCGTCCCTCCGTTCCTGTTCCCCACCTTCGCCGCCGCCGCCGCCCGCCGTCCCCGTCTTCACCTCCGTCGCCACCGCTCAACCCCACCACACCCACCACCACCGCCGTATCCACTTTCTCCTCCTCCACCACCAACTTCACCAACACCATTACCCTCACTGCCGTTAGCGTCACCTCTGCCCTCCCCGCCGCCCCCGCCATCATTGCCGTCCCCGCCATCTAAACGTACTACTTAGATCAAAATTCATGTCTGTGATGATTAAATGATTTTGAAGAAATAACGGTCCTAAATGAATGGGATCGTATTCTCAATAAAAAGTAACTCTATTAGACAGTTAAAATCAATAAATAATATTTAAATCGAATTAATCATTGTTTCTTTCGATATCGTAGACAAGGACTTTCGAACATTGTTAGAACCACTATTTAATTATCACTCACCACAATTTGCAAACTCATCTTCCTCTAAGGAAAAATCATTTGGCACTGTTGCCCCTGTTGCTACATTAGATCCCAAGCCTTGTTTTAATGCATGCTTTCTCCTCGCTCATCTACACACACTTCGTTTTCTTCATCATCCCATTAATTTTATTTCAGTTTTCCCTCTCTCTGTCTTCATACTTCTCTATCTCTGTATTATCACAAGCAGGTCCCTTTTTAAATGCTATCGTTCTCACGTTCCCTCGAAATTTGTTTTCTTTCTTTTGGGTAGTAATCCCGTCACTATCATCGCGTTCAAGAACAGTCGCTGCGTCTGCTGCAACATTTGTCGAGCAGTCTCCATCTCTGCGCCTCCACCAATCCGCGCCAATTCTCTGCTATCACCAGCCGCCTCGTGCCTCCGGCGTGTTCGTCCTTCAACCCCTCCCCTCACCTCCGCCTTTCATCCCCCACCGTTCGTCTCCGTCCATCCGCCTGCCAGAGCGGTCACTTTCCGCTCCGCCGCCGCCGCCGCCGCCCGCGTCGCCGACAGGGTGGGTCCGCGTCCGCGCGCTCTTGCGCCCTCCACTATCACACTCCCGTCCCCCGCTTGCCGTCGTCCTGCCCTGCCCGCCGCGCCCCTGCCGCCCCTCCTATCTCTGCTGCTAATTTATACAGGTCGCGGCCTCGCTATCGAATTCCAATTTGTTTGGCTGCGGCCGCGCAGTTTCCGTGTTCTGGCGCGCAGGGCGGCGCGGGCGGCGCGGGCGGCGCGGGCGGCGCGGGGGCGCGGGCGGCGCGGGCGGCGCGGGCGGCGCGGGGCGAAACGGGACGTGGCGGGGAGAGGTGTGGCTGGGTGGGGCTGGGCGGCTCGGCTCTGGGTAGGGTAGAGCGCGATGAGGCTGGGCGGCGGGGAGGGGCGGGGTGGCGTGGGCGGAGGACGTGTGTCGTGGGGCGAGGGGGAGGGAGCGGGTGCCGTGGGCGGCGCGGGCAGCGCGAATGGCGGTCGGGGCCCCGGCGTTGCTGATAGCGTAAGCGGTCGCGTTGCTGCATCGCTGCGTTATTGAATTACGGCGTTACTACGCGCACCTGCGTCGTTCGCCTCCGCCGCCGCCGCCGGCGTCCCGTCTCTTTGCGTCGCCCCGCTAGGCGAATCCCCGTGTTACACGTCACTTCGCGACGCCTAACGCCCAACGTTGTGTGGCTGGCTATTGTCGCAGACGTTGCGGTTACCGCTGTCAGTTTCATCGTCGGGGGTTGTATACGCCGGGTTGCATGTGGAATCAAGTGGTCCTTACCGTTATGCGAGGTAAACAGCAGCTTGTGTTTGTTGATCAAATATCCTTCTACCGGGAAGTTTGCCAGCTCGGTGGCCGGAAAGTAAATGAGTGGGGGAGGCGCTCGTCAAGTTGTGATTATCTCCAGTATTTGCATTAGGGGGATTAAGGAATTGATCACCAAATCCCAGTGATGTGCTGCTGAGCACAAATGAAAGTGATGTGTGACAGGACTTTTGGATTAAAATAGCTTGCATAGGTTGGCTTGAACCTCGAATGACCTATACCACCTACGCCATCGGTTGTAATTATTAGTTTAATATGCAAATCAGAAGTATTTCCTAAAATTAAGGACTTGAAATGCCCTGCGATTTCAAATACATTTATTGCAGCAGTTTACCGCGAAATACGTTATCATTAGAATGTATTGTCAATAATAAATTAATTCTAGGGAATGGATTTTTTTCTGGGACCTTGACGTTGTTTTGAATCCTATCCTTTACTGATTTAGCTATTACCAGGCAGTATTGGGTAATTCCATCTTCTTTGATGACACATGCTGCGAAACAGTTTTCAGTCTTGAGGCCCCTGAAAGATTATAGAAACCATTAACACAAAAAAGTGATTCAAAATAAATACTAAAGATTTTGTTATAAAAATTAAACTTTCTTCCGAATGAATAAAAGTAGAAAGAAAAAATTATATTTGGTGTGCACTCATAAAAAGAATTATTTCTTGTAATGAATGAGTAACTGTTTATGCAAGCTTTCATGCCAGGAGTCAAATATTAAATTATTTAACGGGTTGCTACACCGTGCTCCAATTGAAGTCCTACTTCGGGACATTTCGTCTGCAACAGCGGCGTACATCATTAGTAGCGTTGGGGCAGTGGTCGCAGACCCTTCCGGGTGAACTTCTGGCTGAATAATGATTCCAGAACTTAGTCAAAGTCCACTAGGATGGTTCTCCACCGCCGCTGATGATATCTGCCGCAGTTGGAAACGAAACATGTTTTGGTTTTTATACTATTAATTACAACTGATGGCAAAGGTTGTATTGGAATGTAACTGGACGAATGCTTATTAGATCAATAAACAAGTTATCAGTAACAATAATCTGTCCCGTGCTTAATTTGTTAACTATATATTAATTTTAATTTTGTTATGAAAACTTCTGCCGAGTAAATGTTAAATATACTCTTTTGTAAATTTTAATATCAACATGAATATTCCTCTCGCGCAACTGTAAAAAGAACTGTGATAGTTGTTTAGAGAACAAGAAATTGCTTCATCTAATAACTTTTTGCAGCAGTTTTTAATTGTATATTCGTGTGCATCAGCGTATGCGAATAAAATTCCCCAGTTATGTTTTTAAATTAATAGAAAAACGTTTTAAAATATTGCCAGTTTCATATTCATGCCTTCTCTTTTCCCATACTTCGTGAAAAATTTGTTCCATCTTCAAATTCAAGGGAAAATCTTTTTATGTTAATTGCAGGAAACATCATCGGGGAAAAAATTAACGTTATATTATTTTTCCGTAATACATTCAAAATTACTCAATTGAAAACTTTGTTCCATTCATTGTACATGGGCACTATCCGGGCACTATCTTTCTCAGTAGATATAGTTGTTTTTTCAAGAAGCAAGTCTTCTAAATTGCCAAAGAACCATGTTCAAGGATCTCCGTAAATGAATGGAATTAATTTTCCTAAAACGAAAATGAAGGTTCCCAAGTATAGTGTGAAATGACTTTGTCAAGTCTAATTATAAACAAACTAATAACAAATGTACAAAACCTGAAACGAAAGTTGTACGCTGGCCCAGTGGTACATGGGTAATGTAAGAAAGTTTAATTTGAGCCCATATCCCTGAAAATTAATGTACATATTATTTGGAAAATTATGTCTGAATTTAAATTAAAACATTTCTAAAACTAAAAGCAATTGTAGTACAAATATTTAAAAATATAATGTTTATATGTATAATAATATTGGTTACAAATTTAATTGCTAATATTGGTTATAATATTTATTATAAATTAAGGTTTACAATCTGAAAACAAAGTATCAATTTTTATCATAAATAAATTTAATTTTTATAAAAAAAAGTTAAAAAAATAACACCACATAATCATTTCCTGAAGCCACCCTTGCAATAGTATTACGTAAGTAATATTTAATTATTATTCTCAGTACGTAGCGATTTCGAGCATACCCGGGTTGGTTTTAATATGTCAACGATCTATTTAATGATCTAATTAGAATGATGATAATGAGATAGAGAGGACACGAGAGAATCCCAAGAAAACGTTCCGCGAACTCGCTGCGCACACCACAAATTCCTCCTGATCGACCGAATTTTAAACACGGGATCCAGAAGTAAAGGTGAGCAGTCTCAACAGTACATCACGGATCACTACAATGTAATTTTTATGTAGTTGGTTCCATGTTTCGATTGTTTTACTGGAACATTACGTAATTACTCTATTTGTACATTGACTTCTATTCTATGACATGAATTATTACGATCAATAATGTATGATGATATAGAATGCATATAAATTATAACGATTTGAATTCATTGTGAATTGCATTACACAATGACAATATTTTTAATGCGAAAAGGGTGGCGAAAATATACACTAACCGACTTATATTTGCTTCGGAATAATTGTAAATTGTCTGGCGAGTGCGTGGCCTCATCTCGTGTAACCCGCGAAACAACACTGAATACTGATACTGAAGACTTCGGTGGTAAGCTAAATGAATGACAAAACATGCTTCAAGGTTATTTATTCAATCTAGACCTAAACGTAAATGCATTTTAATTTTTTGGCCGATTTTCAGCAGCGTTCCTGCATTGCGGCGGTATTGAATTCCTACGTATCCCAGCGCGGCGTGATCGTCGCCCGCCAGCCTTGCCCCCTCTCCATCTGCAAAGCCTCGCCTTGCGAATATTCCCGACGTGCATCACAACCCGTCGACGATTGCTGGGATCTGGGCTCGGCTGCGCAAGCACGAAGTCATCGCTGTTGTTTCTGCAGCATCGTTGACCGTGCGGTCCTAGAGTTGATTTCCGTCGGAAGCACCGGGAGAGATGGCTCAGGGCATCAACTGATATCACTACAGTGCCTCTAGCCGGGAGGTCCTAGGTTGGAGTCCCGACGGCGGCAAGATTTTCGACACTAGCTTTCCGGCTAGGTCGAATTCAGTCGCTGCCTAGAGGAAAATTCTAGCGACCGGCTGCTCTGATCGGTGGTTTTTCGTGGTCTCTCCGATCAACGCCAAGCGAATGCCGGAGCAGTACCCTAACAAACGGGCCACGGACCGCGCGCGTTCTGTTCTTCCTCTTCCTTGTCCTATCCTCTCCTCTTACACACACACACTTACACTAACATGCACCACACTACCACATTTCCGGGAGACCGGTCGGGAGCGTAGAGCTTGTCCCGACAGGGGCGGTGCCCCGCTAGTGGGAGAGTCCTGGTTAGGGGGAAACCCCACTAGCCGACGGTAGGTCGGCGCCGGATCTCGCCATCCCGCGGGGGAAGATCACTGCCAGCTTCCGCGAAAAAAACATGCACTACACTAACGGGACTAATGACCAAAGCAGTTGACACGTCCGGAAACACGAAAAAATCAATCAAAAAATTCAAATTTTAGCAGTCCGTGTCTTTACTGTTCCCTCACATTCGTCTTAGTGCCTATTTCATTGGCAATAAACACCTGCAATACTAGAACCAGCAATAAACGTACGCATCTCCAGGTGCCTTACGTTTCACCGAGAGGGATTTACGTGGAAACTAATGAAACCAAAGCTTTAGTGCTCTGAAGAGAAGTTACCTTGAGGAACATTGCAGTACTAAACAGAAACGGGTAAAAGCTTCAGTTAATACTTTTACTTTTTAAAACCCACCTTTTCAGGTGATTAAGAAACCTCGCTAATCTTAATCTCTTTTATACAGCAGACTAAATATAAATTTAACTGTGTTCCTGCAGCAAGCAGACGTGGCCTTTAATTATTTGTAACCATTGAATCCATTAAATTTATTTTGTAATTGTTTAATACCGTTTTGATAGTTAAATTAGACAAAAGAAAATCGACTAGATCCCAGGGTTTGCTCTTACGTCCTTCATAAATTTGAAAGTGTACCATTTGCACAAGAAAGATTCGGCATACTACATATGTGACAATTGTGTATAATCTTCTATCTTGTGTTATTTTCTCAGGTAAACAAAAACATGCTGTGGTAGCGTTAGAGTTATTAATATATACCTAATTAGATTCAAAAGCATTAAATTCATTCTGTACGAATTTAGGAAACGTCAGAAGTAAGTTTCAATTGTTAGTGAGTTCGTAGAAACAGAGACAATGACGAACAAGTCATGTTCAGTGTCGTGAATTTCCGTAACTACACCTTTAAAGATAATTTATAAAAATAAGAAAATGGAATTATATTGTTGATATCATATTACTGTTTATATACCAGTTACATAAAGTGCTGAATTTTCAGTATTGTAATATCGTTAATTTAATGAAAGAAGGGAAGAGCCTTTATATCACCTTTACTGTGCTCACACAACTTGCATTCAAGTGAAAGTTATAAATGAATGAAAGAGAATCTGACGATGTTATTTCGACAACATGCTTTACGACTGTGTTTGTTAGTCTGAAGCTTTATTATTATTGGAAATTTTCTCATGTGGAGTGAGGGTTAAAATACTCATACAGATTTGTGCTAGAATTTTGAGGGTCAAGGACTGTTTGTGCCCGGAAACCGAATTTCAACTTTTCTTTTCGAATTCGCTGACCTGTTCAGGGTTCATTACGCCAAGATCATCGCCACCACAAAACACTTCCTCAGGTGTCCCGTTTCTCTTATCGCCGCTTTTGGATCACACGTCACATCACCGCTAGTATTATCGTACCACATTTTCTAAGGACACATTTCGTAACACATTTAAATATTATTTGTGGAAGTCGTCTTCAATATTCTCACCACGCATATCTCTCACTCATAATTAGCTGAACCGCGTTTTATTAATCTCGTGCATTTGCGGTCATAACTTTTCAGCCGCAAGCAATACAAATACAATAGCCAGTCCAATAGTCAATACAATAGCCAGTCGCTAGCCAGCCGCCGACCCCGATACTACGCTCACGACGCTGCCGCCACTGAAGATGTCCACCGCAGATGTGGACGAAACTTTTGGCTCTTCAGTGCCAACTGGACCACGGCCTATCAGCCCGGAAAATTTCTCGTATGTTGACTCTGGCCGTGAAAGCCTACGATGCTATGTAATACAAATACCGTTTACTAATAGTATATGGTCACTATTTGCTTCTCATGACTATAATCGCCATAATTTTAATTGGAATTTGGAATTCAGCGTAGCATACGTGCAGCAGGTCCTTCAGATCTCGAGTGTGACCGCTGCCGCAGCTAGTGCCTTCCTGGCGCACCCGTCATCACCGCCTCTGCCTCCGCCGTCGCCTCTGCCCTCTCCTCTCTGCCCCGTTGCGCGAGCCCCATGGCGCGTCCAAGGCCCAGCGCGAGGCTGCTTCTAACGGCCCGTAAAAGTTTTATTGTTAATTGCCTGGTGCAGGCCGCTTCATTAGCGGCGGCCCTGGGCGCGGCGCCGCCCTCCCCCTCCCCCGGCCAGCCCCCCCGCGCGCACCATGCACGTGGAGCCGCCCCTCGCTCCCCGCTCCCCGCCCCGCGCCCCGCTGCCGCCCCGCCACGCCCCCGCGGAGCCCTCCCGCGCGCGGATCCCCCATTAGCATATCTAAGCCGGGCGGCCGGGCGCCCAAAGCCGGCTTTGCTGTAAGCGCTGCTGGTGGACCTGGCGGGCGGGGTGGGGGTGTCGACAGGGGGCGGGGCGGGGTGGGAGGGGAGGGGGAAGGGGAGCGCGGGCGAGCAGCGACGTGGGCGGCGTGGGCGGCGTGGGCGGCGGAGAGTGAGTGCGAGCCGGCCGCGTGGAACTATCGCCTCTTTGGACGCCGCCGTCGTAGTTATTGCAAGTCCGGGACTCGTTGGCGCTTGCAGACGCCCTTCCCCACGGCCCCACGAGCGGGGCGCCGCCTCTCTAAAACACAGTGTAACTTCCCTCTAATAGCTAGATGATCGTCAATGGCATCAGGAACTTTTGCTTTTATTCTCGGAGCACTGAAAGGAGATGTTTCCCGACCCTTCTGCATGGCTCTTTTTGTGTTGCGTTTGATGTCGTGTTGAAACGTGCCACAAGTTTGATTGCGCTGGGATATTTTAAATTTCTGTTAAACTAGTTTCAGATATCTACTGGCATAAAACGTTGTAACCACCATGTTTTTGCGAATCAAAACCATTTGTTTCTTTTTTCTCCAAACTCGTTTTTAACTAGGTAATAATACTTTCCGCGAAATTAAAATGTGGTGACGTGACACGATTTGGAATACAAAATTACATGTGGAAAATGGAACTGGACTAAAAAAATGTACGTTTTACACATGAGAATATGCTTTGTTGATATATCAAATATTCACCCCAGCTTGAAATAATTTAACACTTCAAGACTTTTGGTAAAATATTTTCTCGGCCTTTGATGAAGAATGTTCAAAGTTACATTAATTCGTTTTTATTCCAATTTATTTCAAGCAAATCGTAAGCTTAAAACTTAGGGATGCATAAGAACAAAGCACCAAGAGAAGATAAAACAGTGTAGTGTTTAAATTACTTCTTAAATAATAACAAACTTGTCACACGGGAATACTGAGTGTCCCCCACTAGTACTTCGCGAACGATAGATCGATATTCCGAAACATTGACCAAAATTTGCGGTCAATTCTAGTACAAGTGACTAACTTTAGAATAATTTGAAATGTTTGAAGAATATCATGAAATAATAGAGTAAAAAATATTAAAACAATAAAACTTATGAGATATGCTCAGTTTTCTGAATATCTAAAATAGGTAAACTAATCTCCAGAACGATGCAAGTGTAACTTTGCTGCAGTTTTTTAGTTAAGTGACTAGTCACTTTGTTCTGATCATTGAATATACTCCTTACATTTTTCGCCGTCATTTTGAGCGAAATTTTCCTATTTTTCATTGATACCACATTGCATCGTGACAATGCTGCTAGTGTGTGGCAGTGAACTATTCATTACTCTTATCTTGGTACACACTGTCATCAATTCTAGACTTTGGATCTTCTATCTCTGTAGAGGGGTGATTGAGGACATTGACTTTTACCATTTGTGTGACCGGGCAATTTTCCATTCTGTATATTTATGTTATACTTGATGTGAATATTTTGTTTGAATTCATTGACACAAATTTCAGTTCTCAAGCACGGGACGGAACGTGGCATCAAAAGGTTGTGGATTACAAAATTAAGCCGGAGCTGTATATAACGAAAGTTATAGAACGACCTACTCGACTCCTTCAACAAATCCAGCCGCACACAAAGCACTACGGATCTGTATTCACTGATGCATGTTCTACAACTCAGCCAAGATTTCCTTTACAATTTAACGAGATACATATCACACAAACTGATACGTGGAGAACGCATTGTTTTTTTCTTTCATTTTTGAAAGACGAACAATGCTTGTGTAACTTCTATTGAAATTTGTAACTTTCGATGAAATGTAAATTGTTACTAAAACATTTAAAAAAACAACGGCATGATTCTTTCATCGAATTTACGTCTTTTTAATGGAGTTTGCGTACTCTTTGGCAATCTATGCTCTCTGAGCTCATATGCTCGGCCCGCGTATTACGGATCGCGTGCAAATGGATCAGGTTATTCGCGTTCCCTTTGGTCTGACAGTCAGGTCTCTACCCTCAGATCTTAGTGATGTAGGTTAACATCATGGAGGTAGGTGTGTCTCAATACCTTGCTGCTCTCCTCTCCCATCCATTGGTTTCTCATTGCCTATGCTTTTACATTGTGACTTCCAAGCAACGAGAAGTAAACCACCAGTGTCACAGTACATATACGGATTATTTTCTCGTGTCTGATTTTCTGTTAATGCAAGAACGGGATTCGGTTATGACTGACGAGAGTAATTGAACACATGACATATACGCGTATTACATATAAGCCATGGTGCACCCAAGAGGGAGCTTAATGGCGTCTACTAATTGTCTGTACTAACGAAGTCATTATATCAATTGTTTTAGTTATAAATATGAACAAGACGTCAACAAATAAATATACATTTTATATTCAATGTTAATGAAAGAATTTTGTAAGAAAACATCAAGTCAGTCAGACACTGTACTTATAGCCTCCTCCTCGAAAAAGAAATCCTGGGTGCCCTTCTGTCAATAAGTCAATATATTTAAATAGCGAACATATATAACATATAAGAGGCACTATTTTCCCTCTCCTCTAACAAAATGAAAATTCCTTAAACAAAAACATATGATGTATTACATAACACTATTTTTGCCTAATAAATATAGAGTATTTACAATAGTAATTTATTACAACGAAAGTTTGGCAGCCGTTCTCAGTTTTATTTATGGATCACTATAAATAAAGACTTTTTTTCAAAATATCGATATATTTTTAAATCTTTTCCTTTCTAGTTGTGATTTATATTATAATTAAGAAACACTTTTTATTTTCTCTAATAAAGTGCAGCCTTTTACTTGTCTCAAGAACCTCATCTTAGACGTCAGAATTCTGATAAAATCTTTCTTTTTCATGGTCCATGTCTCATATCCACAAAGAAGTATGGGAATAGCCATTGTTTTATAAAATTTAAGTTGTTTCCTTTTTTGTTTTCTTTCTCAGGTACTTTATTATTGAACCATAGATATTTTGGAATTTTTGGGTTTTTATTGAAATATCTTTATTGAATTCAAAAGTAATATCACATCTTAAATATCTAAAATGGCTAACTAGTTCTCTAATTTTATATTTTTTATTATTATTTTACTTCGTATGGGATGTTTGCCTCTAAACACCATTACTTTGGTTTTCTGAGTTGAGATTCTCAAGTTATATTGTTCACATATGTTATTCAATTTATAGAGAGCCCTCTGTAACTTATTCTCACTCTCTTGAATAATTATCTGATCGTCTGCAAATAAAAATCTATTTAGTGTGGTTTTGGAGTTTATTTCAATGCCATCAATAATACACTGTTTCCGTTCTCAGAGAACGTCGTCTATATAAATATTAAATAAACTTGGTGATACGCTACAGCCTTGTCTAACACCTCAATTAATTTTAAATTCTTCGGATAATTTACCATTTAAATCCAACATATTAATAGTTCTGTGGGAGAGGGATTTGAAATGGAATACCTCTTTTATTCATTATCTTCCATATCGTGTATCGATGCACAATGACGAATGCTTTCTCATAATACCGCCAAGCTGGGTCCAACGTATGGGAAACCAGATTCTGCCTGTCACAAGCCAGGATAAAGAGGGGAGTGATGGAGGAGTAACACCTCTTATTATAAAACCTTGGTCCAGCTGGCCCGGCTGGTAGTACCTTGTCAGGGCCCCTAGCCGGGGTAACGGCAGCTATGGCGGAAGAGGAGACCTTTAGAACGACATAATTCAAGAAAGAGACACTTTTCCCCTTTGAGGTCAACAAATGTGGATGCGTATCTAGAGGCATTAAGATGGCAGCCCCATCATTAGACTTACCCATCAACAGGGTCGTAACCTGTCATGGGGAATTTAAAATTACTGACACTCTTCAACAAAATTATTTATTATTATTATTATTATTATTATTATTATTATTATTTGGTTATTTTGTTGTCAAAGTTTTTCATAAGAATCATTCCAGACCTGTTTTAATAATTTATTTGTTTCTATAACTTTTTGAAAATCATAACAGAAAATTTTGCATAGAAAAAAGCAATGTTATACCATTGATGAAAGTTTAATATTTTATTTAAAACGTTTATATACTTATCATTTAGTTTTTACACAAAACTGTGTGATGTATGCCGAAGAAGAATAATATATGTACGTTTAGTACTACCTAAAGAACGTGGAAACAAGGAACCAACTATCTTGGATGAAATTAAAGAAAACGGAACAAAACCGTAACTTCCAACCAACCCCAGAGTGCGTCTAGTGTGTGCTGGTTGTGTGTATATAAAATGTACATACTTATCTATTATTTTTGTTTTTGTTTTCTTAATTTTGTTTTGAAAATTGAAGACACTGTGGCGCTATTCGGGTGCTTTATATCCTCAATTTACTTGTGAAAAGTGCACGAATATGGTTGAGAGTAAGCAAATACTTTCCCCAACCAGATAAAAGCATTTAGAAAATTAAACATTTCCTGATTTATCTCGAATTAAAATGCCGACATTTCTGCGGCAGCGTCTTTTATAGCACTCCGCGCGGCATTAGAAGGGGAGCCGGGGGAATCCGGCTGAAAGCCGCTGGAGTAGACAGCGCCGACTTCATTATTTCGATTTGATCGGTTTCCCTGGGGGATAATCCAGGGCATCTCGCACTGTGCGTGCCAAGCTTTCCGAAATAGGCGTTGCTTTTATTGGGTGCGGAGCTGTTTGTCCGTGCGGCCGCTCCGCCGGCGCCTGGGAAATGGAGGGGCGTTTAAAAACACATCCGTTTCGTTCTTGCGATCCCCTTTAATTTGCTTCCCAAAGTGTCAACGCGCTGTACACGCCATCGGAGCGGCGCCCGTCATTGTCGCACGTGGCTTGTGCGAATATCTACCACCATTTTGGAGACGCTACGTTCCCGCTTTCACGAGGCTGAACTGAACTCCCCCTTCATTTTCGTTTTTTCCTCCCTGATTGCAATTTTTGCGTGGAAATGTGTAATTAAATTATGTGTTCAGTGTTAATAAAACAAACATTCTATATTATTTTTTTTATGTTATGATGAAAGGTAATGTAACAGTACGCATTAATTAGATGCTCCTAAAATGTCTTAAAAAATTGCAATTTATAATATTCTCTGAATAACCCCTCTTATTCTGCAGAAACAATGGAAAAATAAGATTGCAGGTGTTGTTATTAGGACTTTACGTGACTCGTGTAACATTTACCAATATTTTTATGATTATAATACTCAGTAGTCATTCAATTTACGAAGCATCATTGCTCCACGAACCTTCTGCGAATATCTAGCATTTTAGTGTTGGTTTGAACAGAGTTGCTCTTTGTTTGTCGGATGAACTGTTGTCTGAGCGTGTCTTGTGAAACATTTTTGTACCTATTTTGAGAATAGTCATGTTCTGCATGAATCGAAGAACGAGAGGAAATGTAAGATTTTGGATTCATTTGTATGCGTAGATTAATATACTATATTAATTATTTTTATTATTGAAGAATTAAAATACTAAAACCAATTTAATATTAATTGATATTTGAAATGTGCTCCTTGAGAACCCAAGTATTTTTTCCCAATTTATGTACTGATTTCATAGTTATAATTTATTATATAAAATGATCAATTTCTATAAGAATTGTAGTTTAAATGTTTTATTTTCTTTTATACACGGAGTTTTTTAAGTGTCCATTGATTGTCAAAATTTTGTTTATTTATGAATTGGTATTATTGTATTAATAAACAATATTATAAATGTTTTCATGTTATATAAAATAAAATCAACTGATAAAATAGCATTTTATAATCTTCGGTATAATAATCTATATACAATTCAAAATGAATACTTAAAATAACTGACCAAACTATACAAAAACTTTGTCATAGCAAAAGCATGAACTTTCAATGTCAAATGTGCCTATTTATCATAAACATATTATGTTATTTTGAGATTCATTTCATGTAAAACGTAACTTTATCATTAACAATAAAACATATTTTACGTGAACCGGTGTTGCCCGAGTCTGAAAGAAGACTGAAAAGGTGGAGTATATTGATGCATTAGTGACCTTTAAGAATTAATTAAAAGATGAGTTCCTAAGTTACTAAAATATTCATTATACTCTAAAACTACGGTCCGATGATCCCTGTATCAACAATCATAATCAGCTTTTTGAAAAATTACTTTTCAACTCTCAGAATTACCTTCCGTCTACGATACTTTTTGAACGCACTGCACGTCGTCCGTAATAAATATTGAAGGTGATATACCGGGGCACTAAATATTCGCTGTTAGAAAAACTGTGAAAGTGGCACTTCAAATTAATAATATTGATGGTATTTAACTTTTCTTTATGTGTTAATTCCCTGTTGTTCAAGTTCTCAATGAATTTTTAGATTCAATGAAAGTTATTTTCTTATTAAAAATTCTATTGAAACAGCTCTTCCGTTACGCGAAGAAAACACTCCATGAATTTCTCGTGGTAATATTCACGTAATTCCATTGAATGACAGGAAAGCAGGAAATCGAAAATTCATTGTTGTTTTGTGCTGGTGGAATTTTCCAGGAATATAAATATTCCATTGATGTGAAACTTCTTTTTTTATCCAACGCAGATGAACGTTATATAAAAGTATACTAAGCTTCACTGCATCGTTAATCACTGTAACAGAAAGGGGATAACACGTCAGTGATATGAAAGGAATATATGCATTGGTAGCTCGGCATTTGACCATCAATGTGTAATAGACGCTTTTACTCAAATTTCTATATTTAACACTAAGTATCTGTAAATTGTGATTTTTCATCTTAACAGTTATGAATCTATTTATTCATTGCTGTATTTAGTATTTTCATAGAGAATTGAATTAAGCAGCCTTTGTATTGTGAAAATGATGGATTTTGTATTCATCGACGAAGCTCATAGGAAAGCTCATACGAAAATTCACTGTCATATTAAGGAACATTTCTCATTTTAAATATTTTGTAAATTGAGAGTCCAGTGTTCCGAATTAACTAAGGTTAAAGTTTTCTAAAATTGTGATAATATAATGCTCCAAGGTTTTGTATATAGTTTTTAAAACAGATTGTAGTGTGATTATAGTGACATTATATGCGCAATGCAATTGTGCAATTTATAATGTAGTGAATGAAAATTTGTATTTCTTTTTCAAGACTCTTGCATTTTGCTTAAACTTGACGATGAAAATGTGATTGGCATTGATACAGAAAAGAGTGTAGTGGTTTTAAATTGTAGGTTCACCTCGTGTAACCCGATGTCCGTATCAATCAATTAACTAATTCATTATTAAAAACAAATACTGAAATCATACCCGGAACGGGGCCCGTCTAAATGACGCTAATGTTACCGATGACAGATCTCCTAATTCCACACAATTTCAAACTTGAACCCGAACAGCACTGCGGGCGCATTCGATATCAGTGGATTCGTTACAAAATAGGTTTACAAAACCGATGTGTTTATTCATATTCTGTCCCTTTGTTGTCACGCCGCCTATTCTGCAATTTGGGAAACGTTCGTGGAACAGTCAGTCCTGTGCGCCGCGTTGTATACAAACCGGGGGTCATTTATCTTCCAACCTTCCGAATGCCGGTGAACTCCGAAACAGTAGTGAGTGGGGAAAATCGCACCAGATAATAAAGCCGGCGCGCCATGGGTTTGCGGCCTGATGGGATTTGTCGAGGATGAAATGTCATACGAGTTGTCACCTAGCGCGACACGCGCGCGGCCCGCACCGGCGCTGCCTCTAGCAGCACCTCCGTCCGGAGACGAGAAATTAAATGGCGCCCCCTCCCCTCCCGTCACGGCCCCCCTCTTCCCTTCGACGTCTGACAGATACTCCTTGACAGGTTCCGGCCGTTGATATACACGCATGCATACATACAGAACGTATCAGAATCCGATATTTTAACTCGCTGCGCGGCATCTGTGATTCGAAACAAACAAATATCGGCCCTGCGCTCGTGATATCGATTTTGTTCGGTTGAGGTTGCGGGAATGCGGATGTTTGGGGCGTTACTAGGCTGACATAAAATTGTTTTATAATGGGTTTTTGTTTTTATTTACATTTTGCTTTACATAATTTTAATCTTTAGAGTGGACCGTGTGCAGTAATAGTATACAGCGCCGTTAAATAAAGAAGGATTGGGCGCCATTTTTACGTAGTATTTGCTTGAATTCCAAATGTATTGAAACTACATTGCAAGAATTTATGATTGATTATGTCAAACAGTATTATATATAAATAAAATTTCATATTTACAAAACCAGGCATGTCTTCCATGCAAATTGTGTTCACACATTTCACACTTTTAATAACTCATAATTTTGTAGATATCACCATGTAGGTTATGTCGTGTATTTTTATCAAGTTACTTCTACAATTTTCAATACTAAATATTTGATTTTCTATAGTGGGATTTGCTGTATATTGCAGAATACATGTCACAAAATATAGTCCTACGTTATTTACGAAAAGCACTACGTAAAAACGCAATATGCTGGTGAATCATTAGAAAAGTGCACGGACGTAGAAGACATGAATAGAGAATGGTATGGGCAAGATGTTTTGTTAATGAACCCTGGGTCTAATTGTCCAGGAGTTCAACTCTAGGCTGGGTCAATGAAGCCGCCTGTCTCGCTGAGACCAGAATGCAAACATTCGCTGGAGTTAAAGGGGCTTCCACGACAGAGATCGGGTAGAACTTAAAACCTTAAACATTTCCGGAGGAATCGTCGATATTTGTTTGAAGACCACGGAGGTGCTGGGAAATGAGTCATGATTTGAGTGGAGCACTATATTACTCAATGCAATACGACACTCACACTTATAAAAACAATAAAATGTAACGCAGAAATGATCTCTACGTGCAGAAGGATATTATTGCCATCATCTTATGGTTCATTTAAGTACGTGTTGTTAACTCCACTGCTTTCAACTGAGATATTCCGTTCTTATTAGGAGTAGAAATACGAATTTTTAGTATTCGTAGACAGTTGTCACGATGTATTAACTTGATAATTTTCTCTATGAATATTATATAACATTTTACGAATTAAAATTAGTATACTTTAATCTTGATGGATAGTTCGATAGATAAATACAAATAGAGGATGATAGATAGATGGATAGATAGATAAAAATGGTCCCGCCTGAACGCAGACCACGCGACACCTTTCAACGTCACAGCGAAATACTATCACCCTGAGGAAGGTCGCAGCGTGTCAGTTGAAACATTAGTATTTGTGTCTAGAACACAGCGTCTCTCGGACAGCCAAATGGATATCGACAACAGCCGCAGAAGTCAATGCTTTCATGCAGCAGGAAGTTATTATGCACCCTTGCGATGCAACTGATATCACTGAGGTACTCACGCCCGGAGCTCAAATTGTTCATGTCGTAACTGATTGACACAAATGCCGACAATTACACCAAACTAGATATCATTGAGTTTGATCCTGAGATGTTATTCGGTTAATGCCACGTTCTGCAGCCTTGCAAGATGTGCCACAGGAAAAAGTTTGCAACCGGAAAGTGGATTCACACACGGAACTCGTCTGCAAGTCAGTGTTCGCCTAACGCATGAATCAGAGTTCCTAACAGAAAGAGTATTCGAGAGTCCATTCTGGAGTGTTTTTAAAGTGTCTCTTTCCTCCAGCATTATCTATGTCACAGCTCGGTACCTCCCTCCATCACAGGCGGTTCATTTCCCCTCTTCATATTTGCGTTATGTTATTGGCGAAGCCCATGCTGCGATCCAATCAAATGTCTCGTATTATTGATCAGTGAAGTAAGTCGAGTTGCCAGTAAGTTGGTCGAATTGCGAGTTTATCTGTCGTCTGACGAATGAGCCAGTGTATTGTCTAATGGCCCTACGTCGGAGTTTGTTGGAACAAAGGGTTAGACTGGTTTTTTTGTTTTCTTGTCGTGCCTTATATCCTCCTTATATAGCTTAATTCCCCAATGGACTCATCCTTCGTTATTGTCTGAATTTCTTTCGTCGCAGTCGATCACAGCAAAGCACACGCCCGCCCCTTGGGTTCGCAAGTGGGTCACAGGCATGCCGTTTCCCTTCTCTGTAGCCATAAACCATTCATTCGGTTTCATTTTCGCTCTCTCACTCGAGGGGCTAGCGTATTCAGCTTCGACCCACACAAAGTCGTTCTGTCCCCCTAATTCGTTTCAGCGCTGGGCTACAACGCCTCCACTACCCTTTTCTGCAGCCCTTAAACTTTCTTCCAGTCAGCTACTTGCTATAAGTACTTTGATTTTAATGTAACGAAAATATGACGTGTGTTATATCACATGTATATGTACATAAAATAACTAATAGTACTACAACACATACTTTCTCGCATTATTCCTAACATTAGCCATTTTCAAGTGAGTTAAACTGAAATGAGGCCCGCGTCATTCATTTAAACGTACATTGTTCTCTCTGTGAAAAATATCGGTTTTTAAGAATTTTTATAAATTGCATTAGTTTGAAGCCCAAATTACGCAAAACTCCTCATCCCTTCAAAAGTATACATTACCTTTTTAAAGAACTGATATTATACAACATGATAATATCAGTTCTTTTCGACAATAGCATATTCGTCTTTTAACGCTCGTCATGATACACTAAAAAATGGGTATAATTGTATTTGAAAAAACCAAGTTACACCAAATAGCTCGTAAAATACAAGTGATAAAATGTAAATGAATACACGTGTCAATTAGCTTTATTTCTTCATGCACTTTCGTGAAAACTGCCTTGCATTAACTTCAACCATTCATAAGTTACAGGTGGTGCTAAAGTTATATATATAACGGTGTGTGCGTGTGTATGTGATTTATCAACTTTTTCGTTACTAAGGCTCGACAATAAGAGTTTTTCTGTCTAAAATTCGCCGTTTTCAAGCGCACGATTACAATTCTTTCTCGTCGTATATTTGTAAGGACGAGAAAATAAAAATTGTTATGAATTAGTAATTTCGGTATGTTGTTTACACATTTTACCCACGCTTTGAATTTATCATTTACTTAATGAAATAATTTTAAACGATAAAACCTGCTAAATTTAATGAAATGGCCTTTCGGAGTATCGACATTTCGCATATATTGCGTATTTACCATCTCAGAGAAGGATGTTCTACCACAATATGTTTTGTGTCATTTTTTTTCTGATATTCTTCTCCGTAAAACGTTATGTGGATGTTCCTGTAGGTTATTTGTGATGCTGTATTTGCTTTAGTATTCGTTTTCTCTACGCATTTTCCGTTTGCAAACAAAAAGAAAACACATGCGTTTTATTTTCAGAATATTTTTGCGTAAAATAAAGTGTATTTTTTGAAGTGTCATCACAGAGTAGTCGATAGCGGCAAGCTCTCATCCGACTGGTGGAAGAATATACTGCAATAATATATCCCCGTTAACGACAAGCGATGGTCTTGTGTATTTCCCAATCTGTCAAAACCTATACGTCAACACTGCAAATTGCTTCTGTACTTCTTTACGTTACCTGTGTGCGCAGCAACAATTTACCTTGTTTCCCGTTTTCTATCATACGGGCAGTGCTGGATCATAAGATGAGTATATACTGTGTGACGTCATGGATAAAGGCGCACATACGTTTAAAAGTATGTACAAGTTTAATTTACAAAGAATGTACAATAATTACATTAATTGCTCCGTAAATACCCACTTTCCGGTATTTCCCAACCTCCCACCAGTGGATACCCCACATATTCAAGTATGGATACCCCGCCTCGAGTGCACGCTCCTACCGCGCCATTTCTGCGACTTTTGTCACCCGTGCAACGCACGAACACGTTCCAGCCTGGGCTTCAATTTTGCGCAAAGCCCGAGGTTTCCAAATACAAAACCCGCCGAGTGAGCGAGTCAGGTCCTTTTTTATACTTGTCGTCTTGCCGCCACGTCTCCGCCGTTGAGCGTGGGAGCGAGGTTCCCATACTACCACATGGCAGTCCAAGCAACGCCCACGTCCACCAAGTCTAAACATATGGAGCTTCCCGCGTCCTCCTCCCACGCAGGGCCGCCAACGTGACATTACAACTGATTGAATTGGTTGTAGTTAATGGATACTACGCACGATTGGCTTCCTTGACTCAACATTCTTCAAGGTGGAATTTCGCCTGTGTGTTCATTTACGTAAATTAAAAAGATATGAAATCAATGTATCATATCATCGCACACTATTTTGAGTGGACGTTTTCTGTGTTTGTAATGGAATGAATGGCTTTTGAAGATTTGACGATTATCCTTTTGTCTAAATTTTAATTGCAAGATCACATTTTAATGTTTTTAGTGCTTTACATGTTACATTACACTTCACAGTATATCCAGATGTTATGGTAAAATATATTCCATTTGTAAAACGAAACCTCATGAGGCGCCTCTTAGATTATGTAATTATTAAAAGAAAGCTATAAATAAGTGATTTTGTTCACTGTTTTTGGAAAGTAATTTTTGTATTTAAGACCACATTTGACCCCAACAGTTGACAAGCGACTGACTTGACTAAAGCGGTTATAAGTATGACGACAGACGTACGTTGAGGAAGACGAACGATGACGAACATGCAAGTTGAATGCTGTTTATCACACAATATTGATCATTGTAGAATTGATGTTGGAAACAAATGTTGTTTTTTTGATTTGATTTATTTTTGATAAAGAACAGTAAAAACTGTGTGAGACATTTTGGGGAGAAGTACAGTCAGTGCATGTTTTCTTGAACTACAGAATCTCTTCCTCCACTCTTTAACCGTAAGTATTTGAATGATGAATAGAAATACCAACAATGTGAGGTTAGGAATATTTGAGAACTAGACATTTTGCTCTAGATTTATAGAAAACTTACTTGCATTGGTAAACTAACTACATGCTTGATTGTTTAGCACTGCCTAATAAAATAGTATCCGAAACTGCCGGCTCTGCTCCTTTCACAACTAGTTCAAAGAGAGCTCAACAAAACGTGGGCATAGAAAAGCTACATTTTTGTACAGAAGCGAAAAGAAGAGCCATCTCGGCATTAGCTCAGTGGATCAGGGAAACTGGACGAAAACGTGATCGAGATCTGATCATTGATCTAGAAGCTGAAGAGCATTACTTGTTACAGGAATATTAAGTACTTTTAAAATTGCAAAATAGAAATATTCCAGATGCTTGGCTATGCGGAGACGCAGCGTCGTAGGCACAGGTGCCAACGTTGCAGGTGCCTTTCTGCGACCTTCCTCAGGCCGAAATCCTGAGAAAGGTCGTGAAATGGCACCTGTGCCTGTCTCCCGGACAGCCAAGCTACTACTGAATCTGGCCGCGGAAGCCTATGCTCTCTACACAAATGTTAACTAATCCATTGTATACGATTGGTAAAATAAATATTAATTATTTTGATGATCAGTATAGTCTATAATTGTATAGAAACAATTTTGCAGCAGAAAATGTTTTAATTTGAACTAAAATTACATAGCATCGTAGGCTTTCACGGCCGGAGTCAATATTAGTAGAAGTTTCCGGGCTGGTAGGCCGTGGTCCAGTTGGCATTGAGGTACCAAACGTTTCGTCCACAGCTGCGGTGGACATCTTCAGTGGCGGCAGCGTCGTGGGGGTAGTCTCCGGGTCGGCGGCTGTCCAGCGACTGACGCCGCGTTCTGCGTGGCGGCGGCTTTTATAGTCGGCGTGAGGGGGGCGCTGCGGTGGAAATTTCGCGCGCTAGCTTGCGATTGTGGACGAAACGTTTGGTACCTCAATGCCAACTGGACCACGGCCTACCAGCCCGGAAACTTCTACTAATATGAACTAAAATTGTTTTTTTTATTTTAAATGTTTAATGTCATCTGGCAATGTGTAGTAAAGTAACGTACATTCATTATACTCGTATCTTGTGGTTTACTTGTAGTAAGATGTTGATACTGACCCCGGATGAATGTGATCTCTACGGTGTGTGTTGAAATAAATATTAATATTGCGTGACAATATGTTCTCACCGTTAAATACCTTAGTTATGACAAAAGTACGTATTACTGTGATCCCATTTTAAATAATTAAAATGATAATACAAAGAATCTGTAAATACAAGACATTAATCAAACATACTTGGGTTATTCAATGCTTTATACTATTTATACAATTTTTATATTTTATAAAACCCAGATTGACATTCGTTCAATGACTTCCATTTGTATCACATTTTTCGTCTAGTTTCACTTGATCTGTTAAGCAAATGTAGAGGTAGGTTTGGTTTCGTTTCTGAGAATAATGTAACTTCACTATGTGCAGATTTTTTGTGCTATTTTGCTTGTTGTGCGAGGAATAGGATGGGGTGGAGCTTTCTTATTTTGTCAGAAGTAATATACACTCAAATCTGTAGTTTATTTTCTAATGCAAATACGACATCGATTACACACAAGCCGGTACTTCTACTTTTCAAATGTTGCCAACCGTACTCATTGGTATTTTCATTCATGTTTTATTACGTATAGTAAGGTACGGTTAGAAACGGGAGGAAAAGCATATATACAGCAAATGTTGACCGTGACAGATGAATTACAAATTTTTATGCTTATGTTTGAAGAGGGGCATAGTTCATGTTTCAGTTGCTGAACCTGGAAAATTGTTTACGTTGAATCAGGGCGCTATTCGATGAATTCGATCAGAGATCAGAAATATTGCCAGAGTGTATAAAACGATGCCTCTGAAGTTGCAGTGACCCGCACATGACGTAAAAGCAATTTTAGTACAGATACGCAATAGCGAATAGTTGGCCAAATTAGTTTCTCCGCGTAGTGAATTGAACCGATCTAAATGAAATAATCTTAGTTATTTTGATTCCTTGTACTGAAGCTTTTGTTTGTTTCCGAATTGTCGTTTTTGAGTTGTTAATGTACAAAACCAAAGGAGAAATTGTTGAATCAGCAGCAGAAAAAATGGGAGAGTCGGGAGAACACAAGCGGCGAATCCGCTTTTCCCTCTAAAAAATTCACATAGATCGACCGGCATTGCAGCCCCGGCTCTCCGAGTTGGAACACAACATGCGCGTTGGCTTTCACTCAGCGAGTTATGAATATATAGATGAATGATAACGAGTCTGATGCTTACGGAGGAGGGGAATGCGGACGTGGGAACGAACCAGAAGCCCGAGAACACTGACCCTGTCGCACAACCCCGTTTCACCGACCGCTAATTCCACCCGGATTAACCGGAAGCCGAACCGCGGTCCCAGAGGTGAGACGCCCGAATTCAGCCCCGCCATTTCCCCATAGGTCGACCGAAACGAAGGCCTCGGGCAGGATCGCGGGCTGCCCTTGCACTCCCCTTGCACGCGAGCGGGAGCACGGGCGCTGCGCCTGGGTACGCCGGAGCCGGTGCGCCTTGGAATGAAGGGGGCGGCGTGGGGCAACGCGGGGGGTGCGGGGCGGGGCAGGACGCAGGCGGGGAGTCGCCGTCAGCTGGCGGCCGAGGAAACTGCCCGGCGCCGGAGCGTGGACGGGAGCAGCGCCGAGGACGGAAGTGGAGGCGAAGGCGGACGCTGCGCATTGAAATGGGGATGGAGATGGTGATGGAGGTATACACGGGCGGAGGCACGTGTGGGGGAGGGGATGCGAAGGCGGGGCGCGGAGGCGGGACGGGAGGCGGGCGGGGCGCGGAAGCGGGGCGGGGATGGATGTGGGGCGGGGCGCGGAGGCGGGGGGCGCGAAGGTGGGGAGGGGGCGGGGGCGAGGCGGAGGCGGGAGGGGCGCGGAGCGCGGAGGCGGGGCGTGGACGTGGAGGCGGGACGTGGAGGCGCAGCGCAGGCGGGGAGGGCGCGCAGCAAGGCGGTCGGGAGCCTCTTTCGCGCTGATGAATTATACATAGCGGTGGCCGCGGGACGGCGCGGGTCGCGCCGCAGGTATTTAAATGGCGCTCTGAAAGACAACAAGGAGACAAAGCGGCCGGCCCCCAGTAATGGAACGGGCGCGGCCGTCCCGCCCCCCGCCCTTCCCGTGCGCCGCTATCGCCCCTCCCTCCTCGCTCCTCCCCCCTCCCCTTCGACGACGGCAGAAAAGCGTTCGCGTGCCTCGCCGACTGACACCGCCGCGGCGGCTGCAGGGATGGCCAAGGCCTTTGCCGACCGGGGAAAATGCGCGCCGGTTTGATCCGTTGCAGTGGCCGGGCGGTTGCTTTTCTACGAATTAAAGGAGAGGTAGGCAGAACTCTAGACGAAATCGTAAAGAAGTAGTGTACTTCTTCTGGCTTTGAGATTGTCCAGTGTTCCGCCGTGATTACTAAAATTATTACGTTGGGAAATCTTCGGTAAAATTGCTGTAGTGAGATAAAGTTTTGATTACGTCTATTTTGTCACTAATGTGTCTATTCAAGGGATTTTTTCGTAGGGTTAATTTCTGTTATCCCATCATAGCGTTTGCAATATAACTTTCAGTAATGAGATTAAATATTCATATCATGGAAGATATAGAGATTTCGAGATCGTGAGAGATATTCATTATCCAAATTTATCGCTTTTTCTACTTCTTGATAATTCGCTTTTTGTGTCATCTGTTCCAGAGTCCAATTAACTAATACCCATTGGTTACGAAATTGAGAAAATGGACCCTTTCCGAATTTCTGATCATAAATCAAATACGAAATGAATTTCAGAGACATTGAAAGCAGTACAAGGAAATTTTACTATCGATAATTTAGAATTCTGTATTTCTTTTCGCAATGTCGAATATGGCGCTCGTAACTTGAAATTATGTCTCTTATTCGGGACACTTCTCTATCGGAGAATATAGTTTCTCAATTATACTAGTATTTGGAGAATTTCAGTGAATACAACGTTTTGCCATGAAAATTGTCAACTAGGTTTTCCTTTTTCTTTCTAATCCAAGTTATTTTTATAATGAAGTTTATTGTAGGTCAAACATAAAATTATCTGGCCTATAAGTAGAGGTTCAAATTTAGTGAAAATCTGTTTTAAGGTATGCTGTAGCTAAGAATGACAAAATTTAACAAGTGATGTAATACGGGATGCAAATACATTTATTTTGTAATGGATTTTCACTCTGATGAAACATTAGCGTTATTATGGAGGCCGCTATTGAAATGGAAAGTTAAAACTGTTGTTGGAACGCAACGCATACCGCCAGATAAGCTGACGTGTGGCATGATCCTGCGGTCAATCTAATCGAACCGCGATATGTCACATCATGTCATCTTTAACTGTAATGCTTATGAAATCATTTTATGAAATATGTACTGTTCAGCAATGGTTCTGGAGCATCATTTCGATGCTCATTCATCATGTCGAAAGAACCAGACGTGAAGATTAATTTCATGTAATTCAAGACAACAGATACGTTACAGATAAAGAAAATTATAAATATTTTAAGTTGATGTCATATCTTGTAAATTTGTAATATATTGTTAGATAAATTATTAGATATTATTACAGATTTGTGTAAGCAAATAATATTATTTACTATAAAGAATGGTAGTAAATGTGAAAAATGTGTAATTCATGAATCTTTATGATTTAATACAGTAGTTCAACAGATTTTCTGTCTCCATGGACTCAAACTATATATTTATATTTATCTCATAAACTCTATTTTTCTATTTATATATTTCTAATTAGCAGAAAGCCGTATTTTGCTATTCGAATGTACTTTTTGACGGCTTTTAGTAAGCGAAAGTAAGCAGTGTATTTGTATAGCATTGGAGAATTGCGAAAAGACCGGTGTTGGTAACCGTGGGCAGGAACAATGTTTACTGCCAACGAATTTCAAATGAAGTGGTTAGACGGCAGAGTGGTCATGATGTTCTGCGTCTAACCACTTAAAATGAAGGTAATTTCAAATCAATTATAATTCATTTAACGAGTTTCATATGTACTATGCATTGCGACTGAAATTGGTTAATGGTCTGTTTACCAAAGAAGTTAATACTCATTAAAAGTAAATATCGTTGATTACTAGAGGAAAATATCAAACCAATTATTAAACAATGTATTTTGAAAATTATTCTGTCAATTTAGTGTCAATCATTATATGATCATTACATACGCAAATCATGCGCCAGGTATTATAAATTACTGTAAAGTATATTGAAGGTCAATGCGTCTAAATTAGGTAGAGTATAATGACAAAGTATCGTGATTCGATGAAAGGGAAAATGGAATTTCAGGATGAACGTGAATGGATGCATTTTCTCTCAATGCATCGAACATTTACAAAGAACGAAATGCGAATTCAGTATATCTGGTGTCACAGACAATATTAAAGTTGTCGCATCTGCACTAGATTATTTATGGAAAACGAAACATTTTATAAACTAGCTAATTGTGGTGCCTTCGGCAGATACTTTCAGGTCGACACTTTCAATTTAGACTAAGCGAGTTCATAAGAAAAATAAATTTTGAATCACACAATTGCTACGTAACTCTACACGCGGGAACAGAGGATTTCATGAAAAATTAGGTATCGTTAGAAGTAATTTAAAACTGTATGAATTACGTAATTAGGTTTAACTATCTTCAATCTTATTAAATATCATCAATCGTAAGAATGTCCTAAAGATTCAGAATATGCCGGAAAGATGTTAATAATTTACAATATTGCAACATCGTAGATACTTTGAAATCCCCAAAACATGTTCCTTTCTACATTTTTTTAGGAATATTCCAGAAAGTTCGGGCTAAAATATTGACAATCGATTCATCTTGGCAAGAGCAATCGAATGAACAATTAATGTAGGTGCCTTAAACTCGCAAACAGTTGTACGTGCTTAAAATCTCCCAATTCTCTTTAAAGGTTCTCAAATAATCTGAAAAAAAAGGTCAAAACGTCATCAGTAAACGGAGACGCGAGGAATGACAATTCATTTTCTCCGAATTGTGGACCGGAAAAGGTCTAACCGTGAGTGGCCGACACACAAACACACACACACACACACACACACACACGCACACACACGTTCGCCTCTGGTCACTTGATTACATTACGGATGATTTATTATTATTATTATTATTATTATTATTATTATTATTATTATTATTTAGAGCTCTATTTATGCATACCACTTATAAATATTTTCGGTTTTCGATATATCATTTATATTGATACTAGAAGTTATAAAGTGTGCCCAAGTAGAATTCGGACAAAACTACAAAACTTCGCCATATTTTATTGAAATTAAAAAAAAAATTGTATGTATAATTGTTTACATTTGGATTGAATCATTTTTTAATAACTCTGTTATTTAATAAACATGACTTTGCGTTCATGATAGCTTCAATACAGAGATGGAAGCATGACCGTTCCTTATTCAAGTTGTCCTTTTCCTTATTTGTAAACGATGCGGCAACATTACAATACTATGGCAAGTATTTAGCAAATTTTAATCAAGGCTGCTAGAAGGCGAAAAATAACTGTTTCGTAACGTAATGATGTCTGATGTTTGTGGCAAATCCTCCTCCGAAAAGGCTGGAATACGTCGTCTATTCTTCCAAGGAAATTAGACATTTGTGATAGCACAATGTCAATGTTCTGCTCTACGACAGTTTGCAGAACATTTAATCAAGTTTCTTGGCGAAATTTTCATCTTTTGAGGGAAGAGTTAAGGCAAGATGTCCCCCTCTCAGTCAACATGTCACTTATAACTTGGACATTTACCGGAAATTTGGCCACAATAGAAAAAATTCTCGGAGATGTGTGCGAGCGAGTAAGCAAGCGATCATTTTGTTGGTTCTCTTTACCAGAAATAGATTTTTGGTCAGAAAAATTCGGATGTGACGAACTTTAGTTCTTGACAGAAGAAAATAACAAAGTTTTGAATTTAATATCTTCAGAAAGCATTTGTCACATTTAAATAACATCCGACATGTCCCTGAGATCTTCATGGGACGTCTCATCAAATCGTTTTCGACTCGTGTTTAGAATAGTGAAATGACTGTGATAGCTCAGTGGTAACCTCATTGGATCTGTCGGATTGTTGACCGGGATGTTCTAGAATTAAAATTCCGTTGGTGGTGGACTTGGCACTAGCTGCACTGTTGAGTCGGATTCAACCACTCTCTTGAGAATAATTATTCTAGCGCCGGGCTGCTCGGATCAATAGAAACCCGTTTCTTCCATCAACACCCAATCTCAGTGCACCTTCAGAAAACAGACGACGAGTCGCGCGCGATCTTTCCTTCCTCATCCTGCTTACCAACTCTCCCCTTTCACTTACACACGGCTACGTGTCCTGCTCTACTACTCATCGGGAGACCAGTCGGGAGCTTGGAGCTTGTCCCAGTTGGGGCTGATTGTGTCTATAGTTTTCGCAGTGAAGATAATATTATATAAATGTCTATAAATATTTTCTTAATGTTAAAAAATTACTTACATATAGCTCAAATGTAAATCCACGCCTTCACAGAACACACAAAAACAGTGCAAACGGAAAAAGTAAATCGTTGTACCACGAAGATCGTTGAAACAATAGTATTTACACTGAACCATATCTGTTGACACTTGAACAAATGTGTTCGTGGTAAACCTATTCTAATAGCATTAATTTGACAACGGACTCTTAAGTCAATAAAGTCCATCAAAGAATAATACAATTAAAAAGCAAGCTAATATCTCTGTCGAAGTCCACCCTTTTAAGTATTTGTGTTGCGCCTGCCTCTGCCCAGTCACTTTGTCCATTTACTTGTAAAAGATCGCGCCGCTCATTTAGAAGATTCGAGCGCTGAATGACGCGGAAATACGTCTGAGGGCTGTGTTTTGCGACGTATGGAATGAACACGATATTGGAAACACTGCACCACCGCAGTCTGCGACACAGCAATCAATAAATTTGTCGTCTGAAAAGGCGATTGTTTCCGCGAGCGGCTCGGAGAGCTCGGTGGAGCGGCGAGAAGCCAGTGAAAGGAACGGAAAGGGGCAAGCAACGGAGCAGCGTGGCGTCTCCATAATGCGTTTTGTTGGTGTTTCTACTTAGGACGGTGTGTCAAGTGTTTTTGTGGCGGCCGCTCGTCGCAGCTTTCGTGTGGTCATGCTCGTTTCTCTCGCTGTGAATGGAGCCCCCTAAATGTATTTACAGTGAAGGAGGAGATACAGAGGTTTAGATACGCAGTGGAATGCTGGATGTAATTCTTATTATCGATTTTTGTATTGTATCGTTCTGTTTAGGAGCAATTTTTTAATCGACTCTTAATTATAATCGTCTTCCATTATTTGTACATTTTCTAAGTCAGAAAAGTGTGCCCATCGCAGAAGAAAAAAGAACTATTGATGCTACAGCGTACACTTTCTCGTACTATTTGTTAAGGGACGTATCATTATAATACTAATTGAACCCGCAATTTTTTCATTCAGCATAAATATTTTTTAAACCGAGACCATAAAACTGTTCCGCGCGGATCATTCGCGCATAACAGTTTTATCCACTAGACCATCTAGCAGTTGGTATCCGAAAAACGCTTCAGACGCATCAAAAAGTAAGTTATTTTGGAAATGATTTTATTCAAATAATTTTTTTTGCACGCACTTTTTACGAAAAATGGATTTGAAGCGAAATTGAAAAAGTTCCCCAAGGGCAAAATTATCGCGAAATCCATTAATATGTGAAAGAATCGCTTTTCAAATGTAATAATTGATGTTTATTGCTTCTATTTATATTTTATATATTCGTCGAAACAGATTATTTCAAATTAATTCTCGGAGTCTCTAGATTCGCAGCAAATGCCGGAGTCCTAAGAGAGGTCGGTAGTGTAGGAATTTGGAAAGATTTTAAAATGAAACCCATTAAACTTTGGATTAAATTAGCAGGTGAACAGACTGACTCACTTATAAATAGATGTTTTCGGGTGCAGTTACAGGAAGCAACCAACGCTACTGGTCGTATAAAATTAAACTGCTACTGGAACGTTCAGGTCTGGGAGACGTTTCTCCGGAAATGGTGGGAGATAGGGGAACACGTGACATAGAACGGTTAATTTCGGATAGACTTGCGGATATTAAAAGGCAAGAGATCCTGGCAGCAACGGCCGAAAAACGTTCGCTAGTTGCGCAAATTCACGCGAGTCCGTTATGGGGTTGCGAACGTTACGTAAACACACTGCAAAAGGACGCAAGAGGGGGATACGCTTGGTTCAGGGTCGGGGGGTGGATGCAACGTAGATTAAAGGACTCGAATGGTAATGGCATCTGTGTGCTTTGCGGTGATAGGGAAGACTGGATCCATATCCTTTTAATTTGCAGTGCGACCGAAACTTGGAGAGGAAAATGGATGGGAATGGGAAATTACTACTTCCAACATAGGAACGTAACGCTCGCCCAAAACATTCTAGGGGATAAAAGAGCTAACTTCATGAAAGAATTAGGAAAATTTCTCGGAAAGGTTCGGACCACTAGAGAAACGGAAATTAAGGAGTGGAAAACAGCAGTGGTTAGTACGAGCAGAGCCTAGACTGGAGAGAAATATGTAATAAATCAATAAACTAACAATAATTAAGTTAGAAAAAAAAAAAAAAAAAAAAAAAAAAAAAAAAAAAAAAAATAATAATTAGTATAAGTAGATAAATAAGTCAATAAAATATATATATATATATATATATATATATATATATATATATATATATATTAACTTAAAATAATTAAAATAAGTTAAATAAATTAAAATTAAATTAATTTAAAACAAGTTAAATAAATTAAAATAAGTTATATAAATTAAAATTAAATTAATTAAAATAAGTTAAATAAATTAAAAATAAATTAAATTAAAATAAAATAAAAGGAAACGGCTAAAATAAAGCACATTAGGGGGCGAAGGGAAGTGGGAATCGGAAATGTTAGGGCAGAGGCGTTGGTGCGGACGATTTTCTGTGGTGCTGTTTGTTTTCAGGTGCGGTGGAGGCCAAACACTGGAAGGAGAATGCCTGACGCCCGCGCCAAATAAATAAATAGTCTAAAAACCGGATAGAGTAGCATGTACTCGGCTTCTGACGGCAGGTTTTTCCCCTTCAGGGTTTTTCCCTCAGCCGTACCTTATGGTCTCGTTTCCGCGGCTTTGAGGCGATGGAGAGACCATTGGGGGTGAATACCAGAAGGCGAAAGGTTAGAACTCGGTAGAATGTAGGTATTGTAATGGCTTAAAGGCCTTCGGCCTAGCCACATTGGATCAAGTTTCTAATTTGTCTGTAATAATTACCTATTAAATAAAAAATAAAAATTTTATATATTATCTATAATTTTCAGTAAATTAATGATTTAAAAATAGATTAAGATAACAATCGTATCTCCAATGTTTCTAATCATCGTCAGTGAAAAATATAGATAAATTACAGAGACTTCAATAAATTTATTTCACCCATAAATTTTAAGAAACATCTCTTTTGTAAAATTGAAGAAAATTATGACAACAATTATGAATCCTTTTGCACAGTGCGACAACGCGCCTGCACCTTTTTTCGTATGCAGAAGCTATTACCTTACAGGCATGTTCGGGACACCACGCTCAGTAATCACAATTAATAAATCTGCGAGCTCCACTTACAGCCCGTCACCAAGATTACAATAGCGCGCTTGTCCTGTCACCAACATCACAATACCAGCGCAAGGCCTGGTACCAGTATCGCAATATGAGCGCTCGTCCTGTCACAAGATCGCAATACAAGGGCATATATTGCTTCCAAGAACGCAAAATGAACACTCGTCCTCTCACCAAGATCACAATACCAGTGCACGTCTTGTTATCCAGATCTCAACATGAGCGCTCGTCCTGTCAGGAGATTACTATACAAGCGCACGCACTGTTACCGAGATCGCAATTTGAGCGTTCGTCCTGTCACCAAGATCACAATACCAGTCACGGACTGTCACCAAAATTGCAATATCACCATTCGTCCTGCCACTGAGATCGCAATACAAGCGCATGTCTTGCCACCAAGATGGCAATATGAGTACTTTTTCGTTCACTTCAGCGGCTACTAAATAGGGCTGTGCTACGTAGAAACACCAGAAAAAGCCCGTTATGGAATTGTCCTTGTTTAATTGTTTGCTGTGTATAGTCACATTTTTTTCTCCAGTGCATAAATTCCATTTCGAAAAAGTTACAATTCCCAAGGGTTTGTCATTGAATAGGTAATTTTGCCTTGTAGTTGTAAATGTGAAACTAGAAATGAAATAATTTGGTATAAATGTTTTTAATCTACCTGGCATTGACATTTATTTGCATAGTATTTGCTACAGTTACTGTCCCATTTCATTTAAAACGTTTTCGATGTTTTACGCAATTGGATATTTGATAGAGATAATGCAAAGTATTATAATTAGTAAAACGTTTTTGATAAACATGCTTACACACGCTGTGTAATGTCATAAAAACGAATGAAGTAAATGACGAAAATTTACTTCTGAAGAAGTTATTTCAGTCGTGAAATTATCTAAAATATAAAGTACAAATCCCCACTTTTTCATCGATACTACCTTGAATTCTATTGAATGTTATTATTTTCATCCCCGGCTACATAGAGTTTAAAACGTTAAAACGGACGCGTGTAAGATTGTGCGATGTAATGAGCCACTAGGGAAATTAAATATAAATTTGTGTAACGCGAACTTCGTGTATTTGATGAATGAATTAATGAGTCCTCAATTTAGGTTTGTAAATGAAAATTGCGGCATGATAAATTTAAAGTTAATTGTTCATTTTGGAAATTGAGTGAACGGTAACTAATATATTGATTATCATAACAAAGGGTTCATATTATCAACGCAAATATTTTCGCAAAATTTTCGACGTGAAGTAATCGATAGCGTATTCTTTCGCCCTGACAAGAGCTGCGGGCTTTGCAAAAACTCTTGCTTTATTTGAGATGATTTGATATACTTCTATACTGCTCTCATCTCGGGAATTATTAATAGTCTTATATGCAATTGAGTAAATACTTAAAAATAACATCTTATTTTTGCTAATAAAATTAATATTTGGTCACTGAATATTTGAATTGTTGATGCGATGTGTATTGTCTACTTATAAGATATCAATGCATGTCATTGACATTGTTACAATAAACTAGCGTTTTCCTTTTGTTGAAGGGAACTATTCCGTATTCGTAATAAAAAACAAACGAAGAAATTAGGAATCAAAAAATGTTGAAGTACATTTATTGAAAAAAGATGCATTCATTTTTTTGCCTTTGCAGAAATTCTACCTCCACTCGAATTTTGGTTGCAAAATAATCGGAAGTTCGTAGTAACATCAACTGTGTAAAACGCAAGCAC
The DNA here is from genome assembly GCA_964035755.1 of Teleogryllus oceanicus. Lineage (NCBI taxonomy): Eukaryota > Metazoa > Arthropoda > Insecta > Orthoptera > Gryllidae > Teleogryllus > Teleogryllus oceanicus. Next base: position 74,860,668 of record CAXIVR010000001.1, on the reverse strand, counting down.
AACGGGGACGGTCGTTCGCTACAGGAGAGACAAAACGCACCCCGTCCTATCGCGAGCGAGAACAAAACACAGAAGAAAAGGAAATGAAAAAAAAAGCAAAAGATTGACGTGCTGTTTTAATGCACATAATAGGTATTCGTGGGAGCAGCCCCGTGTTTCCATTTCCTTCCGTACGTGACAACGCAGTATGACGTAACCCGGGACCCATTCATTATTGGTAGAGGGTGGGCGGCGGCGATGCAAAGTGAAAGCAAGGCGTAGCAAGGGTAGGGAAGGAGGCAAGGCGTGGAGTGGGTGAAGGAACGTTACAACGCGGGGCAAAGGGTCACTTCGCGCAAGCAGCACTGGCTGCGAGAAATTGAGAGGAACACTTGCTGAGGACATGCCACAGGGTTTGCGGTGTTCACAAACGAGGGCTATCGTTATGTCTGGAGATGATAATTGCGTAGTATTGAGCCTTCTACCTGGCACTGAGGTTGATTGCGGTGGCATTCCAACGCAGATCAAGGGAAAGAGGCTGTGCCGTCCGCCCAGTGCGCCACTCATGCGCCCCTTCGTCTTTATATGGCAGCCAGCCGCAGAAGGGACGATGCTGTGACATGTAGGTGCGAGCAGAGAATAGACATGATCCAAATGTGGCGTCTCAAGATGACATCCTGGCATCCCGCGTTGATTGATTCCGGGCGCGTCAACTGCTAAGGTCATTAGTCTGTAAATGTAATGCATAACATTTCCTCGGGATGTGGCGTTGATCTTCCCTCGCTGGATAATGAGATTCGGCGCCGATCTACCTTTGGTTAGCGGTTTTCCCCAACCAGGTATATCCCACTAACCCAGTATCTCCCACCGTCCCCAGCTGGGAAAAAGTCAAAGCTGTCGTCCAGTCTCCCGGCAAGTGTAGTATTGTAGTGCATGAAAGTGTGTGTGTAAGGGGTGGGAATACGGAATGGGACGGAAACAAGGAATGGGAAGGAAAGATCGCGGGCGGTCCGTGGCTCGTTCGGTAGTGTACTGTTCGGGCATTCGCCAGACATTGACCAGGAAAACTACCGATCAGGACATCCGGCCGCTAGAATTTTCCTCTAGACAGCGAGTGAATGCGACCTAGCTATCTAGGTAGTAGAGAGTTTTTGCAAGTCGTGCACTTGAAAGACGTAAGACGACAATTCTGGGAAGAATTGATGCGCAAGCGCCAGCATCAAATGAAGGGATTTCGATTGTCGGATCCCGTCATTGTCCCTACTTTGTTGTCTACGACAAACTTACACTTAACGTAAGTTTTCGCAGCCACCACTAAACACGAATTCAACACTAACACATATTGCTAGTATGGATATTGTATTTTCTATTACTTCCATGCGGGTTGGGAAGAGATGTTTTAACTCAGGATGGGACTATGTCGTACTCTAAAGCAGGGATTCCCAAACTTTGTCTTTCACCGATCCCTTTTGAAGATTTTTTTTAATCCCTTACCTTTCTCCTTCCCTACCATTCCTCCATAATTTACAGCACACATAATATCCATAACATAAATAATGATACATAAACGATTTAAAGACATTTACATAAAGAATATGAACTTTGTTTTGGAGTAAAGTATGTTAGATTTTTGTTATTTCATTTTTTATTTACACAACTTTGCGGCTGAAAACTTACCTGTATTTAAAGAATTATAAAATGTCACAGATTCTAATTGCACAAAAGTTCGATTTTCATTATTATGAATTAAACGAGGAAATCTTTCTCTCGACCTCTCGAGGGCACTTCTTCGTCCCGTCACGATTAGTTAGCAGCTCCTGCTTCAAAATAGTGTGCAAGGGACTGAATTGTGCTCAACACTCACATGTTCTCATGAAGGTAGCTCGGTAGCATTAACAAGGGATTCCAGAAAGAGGTTTCTGTATTCAGATGGATTTTTCAAGCGATCGAAACGGGACATTAGTGGGATGGGATGGAAGACCCGTGACCTAATTTTGACTTTATCGGTGGATTTGTGAATTTTTGTGTGTGATAAATCCATAATGAGCTGAGACTTATTATATCTACACCTTATATTTTCTTCTACATTTTGTATGCAAAGAAGCATTACAGAAGTGAATATTCAAACCAAAAGGGTCACAACTTCAATTCTACGATTCACTGTCGCAATTCCACTACGAGGGTTGGTGCCAAAATCACGGTGACTATTTTTCTGGGAGAAATGTTATCGTATCACACAATTTTATTTCTCGCGTGAAAGAAATGCTATACTATTATGTTTTCACAACAACAGACGGATTTGTGAGACACTATTTTCACAGAGCAATGTGAAATCAGTTGTCTGACTGTCGTCGTACTAGATGAATGTAACCCGTTTCAAGTAGCGCTCATACTCCAAATAGCCATTCTCCATGTCACAAATGCCCGAGAATATCACAGAGAATTGGTGGAATCTCTTTAGAATAATGCCCTTTCATACCGGGGAGTCACGAGATGGACAGGGGTGTTTCTTCGAGGCGCATAGCAACGTGATCAGCAATGCACGTGACAATCCGTGCGTGTGCGGACTTATGTATCGCGTGCGGTAATCGAGCATATGTCTAATCGGGCCTTTAAAACGAGTATGTAACGCTTTTGGAATGTAGTGATCTGGTATATGCAAAAATGCTTTTGAACCTGAAACCAGTACTGTAATTTCAAGTACCTTAATAATTATGAGAAACACAATTTGAATGTGTCGTTAAATGTAGATGCACTTTTCGTGACTTTTCTTTCATGTGTGTATATCACATTTTCCACCAGTGCTCGTAATCTAAAAAGAAAATTGTCGTGACTTGTGCCCCAACCTTCGTATTAAAATTCCCGTGACTTGCTTTAATAGTATAATCGTCGGCCGCTGTTTGCGAGTATGGTATTCAAAATACGTTGGTAACGTTGCCAGCTGGTAATGAAGTCAAATTAGAAATTGCCAGTAACACATCCCGTTTCGAAAAAGCGTAATCAATATGTGGCCAGTGTAGGGAGATTAGAAAGAAAACATATTGGTATAGAAGTGTTTGGAGAAACATAATTATGGTCCTTATTTCACACATCCAAAATTATGATCTTAGAAATCGTTTAACAAATGTGTTCACTTAATATTTCTAAAGCAATCACGAAGAGTATGTTGCTAACTTAACTTAGTAATGTGGTTAATATTAGGATTAGCAGGTAATTCGCACGTACAGAAGACGATGTGAATGAAGTTGTGTGGTGATCTCTTCGGACCTCACCAGGCTAATGTTGGCATAGCTACAGAGCGCTGGGTAGAGGAAGGCCATTGTCCGAGTGTGAAGCGACTTATGTGTTCGCGAGAAATATTTTGCTATAAAAGAGATTAGGAAAGTATGCGTTACACAGACTCAAGATTGTTTTTCGTATAAATCGCGACTGCTAGAGGCGGGATCTCTTCACCAACTCGATAATGTGGTTTGTTGCGTCATTTGAGGTATTCATTGAGGTTATGTTGAGAGGATCGTTCGGAAATTTACATCTCACACGCAAAAATTGAAACAACTTATTATGTCTCTCACTAGCATTAGAAATTTTCCTTCCAGAAGTCGGATTCTAGTTTATCACGTATCTGCTACTCCTTATCAACTTAACATACAACTTCCCCATACATGTCGTGTTGGCTAATGTGCACTTCATCGTGCAGAAGTTGGAAGTATACCTCGGAGCAATTCCTACTTCGGACTTTATCCACCCTTTTCGTATAATGTGAAAACTGACCTGTTAATTTGGTAAGTATCCCGTATCGGACATTAGCCGTTACATATACACAAAGTGTGAAACATCTGAATTTACACACACGACGTTTTATCTCTGATCTATAAAAAGTTCAGTGTTATCATTTTTGCCCGACGCGTTCAATTAAAACGAAACTCACCAATGCGATTGTCTTGGGTATAAGCGGAACTTTTTATATTTACTTCTCTCAAATCAGGTAGTCGTCTGTAATCGACTATGAAGTTTGAGCTCAACGATTTCGGTATCCAAAGCCACACATCTGCTTCCTGCCTGCTGCTCCCCCTGGAGGAGATCGCCCACGAGGACAGCCGCACGCCCAGCAACGCAGCCACTTGGGGGCGGGGTCGCGGGCGGTGGGTGGCGGGGGCGGAGAGGTCGACCGCGGGGGCCGAGGCGCGGACCGCATCGGCTGCGGCGACCCAGAGGGTGGCGGGTGGGGCGAGCGAGAGCACGAACAGGCGGCGCAGATTCACCCAGAGCAAGCCCCGGAGTTCGGGAGGGGGAGAAAGCGCTAACGGATGCGGAGGTTGTGGCAGTGGAGACGGAGGGAGAATCCGATGTGGCCGGGCTTGGGGACGCAGAAAACATGAGTGCAAAAGGGTGACGGGAAGGGAAACCGGGAGGAAGGTACGGAGGTGTGACGAGGTCGGGTGTGGACATGGGGTGGTTGAAGGGTGGGATGGATTTTGAAACTGGGTGGCAGTTGAAAGATGTTGGCTACTGGTATGAGGGCCACGGGGACGGCCCACGGGTTAGAAAATTGCTGAGTAGGGACGTGGTGGGGAAAGAGGGGGGTTGGGGGAAAATGTGGGGGTTTTGGGGGATTTATGCGAAGGGCTGGACTTGGGCAAAGGGGCTCGTTTGGGGGTTGGGATGGGTTTGGAGGAAAGGGTGGGTTTGAGGGACGTGGGGGGTTAATGAGAAGGGGCGATGTTTGGAGGAGAGGGCGATGTTTGGACGGGGTTTTGAGGAGGAAGATGTGGGGGTTGGGGAAGCGGCGGCGTCGACGGAACTTGGGGATCGGGGTAGAGACGGAGTCAGGGAAGCGGCATTGGGGATGTGGGAGGCGGAGCGAAAGGAGCAGCGGCCCGGGGGCGCGCGGGGTTCCGTCCGCGTGAGGTTATTGGGGCGCGGGGCGCGAGGTAGTATCGCTGTGAATTTTGAACAAGGCGGCCGCTGTCCCTTGGCGCAGCGGCCGTCCGGAAGGTTGGGAGGACGCGAGGACGCGGGGGAGGGAATCGAGGATGAGCAGAGGTCGAAGGGAGCCCGACGGGCGACCCGACTCTGACACCCGCGCGCGAGGCAGACATGAGAGGATGTGACTGACGGCCTGGATACAGATGATCGAGAATTCATAACTTCGGGCGTTCCGAGCCAATAATGATGGTGATGAACGTTTTAAAGAGAGAATATGAAGTTCAATAAGTTCCTGTATTTAGACTGTATGAGCATCAATTGAAGACTCGTATAATATAACCAAAATTTAATATTTCACTACCCATCCTTAAGGACAAGATCTATAGTTTAAATTTAATCCATTTATAAATGAATGGCTACTATCTTTTCTCATACTTTCGTTTACTCTGAATAAATTCATCATCGTTTACTCTGAATAAATTGTGTTATTCTTGTTTTTTATATTTCAGTATATTATTGTTTTTATATCTTATAGATGCTTTGTGTCTGCTTGCAATTAATAGTTTTTGTATATAAAGGCTCTTATTTTGTATTTTTTTATATAATTTTAAGGTTTTGTTTCATTTTTTTGTATGAGGATCACCACCCGATTGAGAATAAATAATAAAATGAAAAATAAAAATTTCTGTGAGTATTACGTTCGGATGATACTGGCTTTGTTCCACGACTCTAAAAACTCACTATCTGACGTTTTGAGGTAAACGTTTTTAAAATTTGAGCTGTTTGAGAAACGCGGGTATCTCATCGTTACTAATTGATTCAATAAACACCTGTACGAAAGGCTTTACAAGCGTTCTGATAATCTTTATTACAGGTTGTTCAAATGCAAATAATATAAAATATCATTATTTTGCAGAGTACAAAGTCTTGTACGCCAACCTGCAGTGACATAGATTGGCAAACAGAGATTGGTAGTCTAGAAATTATAGTTCATTTTTATGAAAAAATATCACTGTATTTTTTATTTTTATGAATATTCATTTTTGTCTCATGTATATCTGAATATTTTATGTGTATAATGTTTTTATGATAAAAACATTATCAAATAAAGGGTAAAATTAAAAGTTCGTATTTTCCCAGTTGTGTTATTATTCCATACCTTAAACGATATAAAAATATCGTGTTTGGAACGCCTGGACCCTTGCAGATTGATTGATTGATTTGCCCATCCCCTCCATGGGCAGAAATTGTTAAACATTTTTATTTGATATTCTATAGGCTGCCAGCGTTGCTTGGAGATTTTGACACCAATATTTGCCGCTATGGAATGCCGCAACTATGATCTGAATAATATACATTTATTATCTGAGGGGTTCCACAATAAAGGAACTCAATGATCTGATTAACATGATAATTGTAGGACGATGTAAATTGTAGGGGCGGGCTTCTCTTACATGCCGCAAGTGCAACATATCCATTGAATTTTCCATCCTTCGACTGATTGGTTGATTACATTTGTGTTTCCGGGCACGTCAACTCCTATAGTCATTAGTTCCGTAAGTGTAGTGCAAGTTTTCGTTCTGGGAGGTAATGATGTGCTTCCCTTCGCAGGATGGTGAGATCCTACACCGAGCTACATGTGTGCTTGCCGGGATTTCCCTATCCAGGTATCTCCCACTAGTAGGGCATCCCTACCGACAGGAGAAGCTCGAAGCTACCGACTAGTCTTCCTACATGTGTGATAGTGTCACTACATATGCGATCTTCTTACAAGTACGTGTGTGTATAAGTAAGAGTAAGGATAGGACAAGGAACAGAAAGGAAAGATTACGCGCGGTCCTTGGTCGGTTTGTTAGGAAACTGCTCCGGTATTCACTTGATATTGATCTGAAAAAACACGGAAATATACCGAACACAGCAGCTTGCCGCTTGAATTCTCTTCCACACAGCGGCCGAATTCGACACTAGCTAGATTACTAAATTTGCCTCCATCGGTGATTAAAACCCTGGGACCTCCTGGTCAGAAGCACTGCTGTAACATCAGTTGGTGCCCTGAGCCACCTAAGCCTTTCAACCTTCGAAAATCTGTTACCTCATTTCGATCAAAGTTGTGCTCCGGAGTGAGAGGCCAAAAAAACTATTCACCTACCGAAGTGGGCGTGATTTTTAAACGTAGGTGCCTTCCTCATACTTAAACAATACGGTAACCTTCAATTATACGTACGAAAAAAAATATTGTCATAATTACTTAAATTCAGTGTTTTTTGTAACTTCTATAGCGATTAATATTGTGATATGTTGTACGTATAAAATATTCTGTATAATATTATAGTTATTAATATTAAAACAACTAGTACAGTCAGTAGGTATGTCATTCAAAGTATTGTTCCACTTACGAAAGAGCAGCCACAAGAAAATGTAACATAATTGTCAGCGATACGAAGGATTTTTGACAAGTAAGAGAGTTATTTCCTCTAGTCTTGTGACCCCAATTAAGTGACATTCAATGATCCAAGATATCTCTCCTCATTCGTCACGGAGATAAGTTTTTACAACGGGTTTCGCCAGGCGCTCTGGGCGGTCCGGAGACATAGATGATAAAGGGAATCCGGAGAGGCACAACAAAATAAATCTTATTGTCAAGTTGAGATAATGCAGTGAATCCAAATCTGGCATATGTGACGGTAAAATATATTACCATATTATTTCTACGCTATCGGATGTAAACTACACACTAATATTCAGTTTACTTAATTATTAATCTGTTGTCGTTTCATGATTGACTTTTCACGGTGAATGTTCTCTTTAACATTTTACTTCAAATTAACTCTCAATTTCTGGATAACACGAAAATCTTCTCACAATAGTTCACATCATTGATGTCGAAATGTATGTTATCTTTTTTTCTTTAAAAGTAAAACGGCATATTCGCTTGAATTTTAAGTAACTTTTGTTTACTTTTCTACCTTTGTATAATTTCATCTGGGTTAGTTGCTTTCTGCTACTGATAAATATAATAGAACTTTACGTACAGCTCGTAGAAAAACAGACATTGGAACATTGGATTTGTATTAAGAATTAGAACTTTGGCATTGAATTAAAAAGAAATATCTGCTTCATGAAGAAAATACCAAAGACGGATTCACAAATACGATTCTTGGGGATTGAGCATCAAGTGCATTTTTTTACAGACGTGACACGAAATGGGTTAGAAAGAGAAGAGAGTTATACAGAAATCACAGATGTTTGCATTCAGGCAATTGCTGTTACTTTTTAATTGGTACTTTTTTAAGAGAAAATAAAGTGTTCTCTGTTTAGAGTTATTTTCTCATTAAATTGGTAATGCATTTGTTGAAAATCACTCCCAATACTTATGTTGAGATGAATATAAACTCGACTATTAAATTATTAAGACGAATTAAACATTACTCTGAAATGAAATAGGACGTTATAAAGATAAAATGTTTAACCGTATTTTTTTCAATAGGCCCTTCTTTTGTTAATAAAGCCACACAAGAACAGAGTTGAGTTGATTATACAATGAATGAAAAGCAAGAAGTGGCGGAGAATGAGAATGAATGAAAGTGAGCAGTTTACGGAGCATCTTGTGCTAATTAGCAGCAAGTAAGAAAGTATGATGCGCTTAGGTAAAATAACGTATATAAGTAACTGAGAGAGTTGCCATAAATATTGTTATTCCCCTTCACAACTGTAATTCTGCATAATTATTCCACGGTGTCTACAAGCTCAAATTAATGGACTGAGTAATGCAGTTTTCTCGTTTAGTGCGGTTGAAAACCTTAAACCTCCTATTTTGTTGAAGATGAAAAGCGACGCGAATTAAGAATGAAAAGTACTGGAATGAATTAATATATTAAAGTCTCTCCTGTGTTTAGAAAAGAAACTCTTGCATGTATACAACAAGGTAAATATAAAAAAGAAAAATAGTAAAACACAATTTTTCAGTAATAAATGTCAAATGTTGAGATATGGCTGGTCACAAGTAAAAAAGCCTCTTTCTTCAGGAGCGGTATTTGCATTTAATCATCTGGCTAGGCAATGAGTAAACTTCAGCCGTCTGCAGTAAAGCATGAATTAGAATTCTCATGCACCAAGGGAGCATGATTTGTAATACAACAACCTATAAAATGGGAAGTTTTCACTTCTAAAGGTTTTTTTCACCGGAAGAGACTCTTGTCAGGACCATTGAAATAGCGCAGCTCTTATTTAACATTTCAAGCTCGACTTCACATGGAAGGAGCGAATATTATCTTCCACGTGGCGTTTTGACCGGGCGTCGCTCATCATTCTCGAAACAAAAACCTCTGACAGGTTTCACGTGAATTATTGCCTCAATAGTGTGCCTTATAATTAGTATCGAAATGTTTCACGTTTCATGAGCAACATGTTTACCCCGTACCATTGGAGAATTGCTGTTCTCCGTATTTGCCTGTAGGGTCATTTAATGCAATTGTTCGACCCCGTATTTGAGCAGCTGGTCGATGTTAAGACATAGTCAGCTGAATAATATTCAGGAGGAAAATATGAAGTAGTGTCGTATTTCATCTACATTTCAGAGTTGAAAGACATTCACTTAATAACTCAAGAGTTTTCTACCGGGAATTTTATCAATATGATGTTTCCTACCTGTTTATTAAGAAAATATTTCACAAGAACAGTCAGAAAAAAGACAAAAGAGAGTAGGAGCGCACAGAGAGTGAGTGAGAGAGAGATATGTGCTGCTAACCAGTAACATGAACAAGAGTAATTTTTGTTAAAAATGTAAGTTTCTAGAAAATTGCAAGAAAAAGTGACAAAGTAGTATGTATTAATACTCGAAGAAAAATAATTTATTCATCGGAAACTGCTCTGTGAACACGTTAAAGTAAACGATCTACATCGTTCATGCAAATAGACAGCAATACTAGCGTGACAACTACAACAGAAAATTGAATGGATAAAAGAGATGCGCAATGATAGAAGAAATATTCCGAGTCATATCGGAACAAAACATGTAGATTCGCAAGGTGTGGGTAGAAAGCCGTGATTTGAAACAGTAGATGCGCAAGGGGAGAAACAAAAAGTCCGCGTGCACCGTGCCGTCGAGAAGTGGAGAGCGGAAAACGCCGGTTTTCCCGTCGGGCTGCAGGCGTCTGGCCGCTACTCCCCGGCCTCCCTCCCCTCCTCCACTTCCTCCTTCTCGCCTGCGCGTAAAGGAGAAGAAACGGCGGAGCGGGCGCGAGCACGGGCGGCGCGGGCGCCGGCGGCGGCGCTAAAGGAGACGAATGCCGGCGCGCCGCCGCCTCCCGAGATAAGCGGGATTAAAAAGCACAGCGAGAGAATAAACACGGCGCGGGATTGACTGGGGAGCGGCGAAGCGACGGAGGGGGCCCGCCGGGACGGGTAGTGGGCGGGGTGGGGAGGCGGAGAGGGGGGGGGGGGGGCTGGACGGAGCGGTGCGGGGAGTGTTGGGGCGGGACGGAGCGGGGTACTGCGGGTCGAGTAGTGGGTCAGGGAGAGAACGTTGGGAGTGGGATAGAGCCGAGAGGCCGTGGGGCAGCAGATGGTTCGGGGAAAAGCGATGGCGGGCAATGGGATCATAGGGGGTGAGGGCAGGGCGGGGTGGGGAGGCAGGCGCGTGTAGGCCATGCTTCGGTGTCCACGTTGCCGGGAAAAGGCAGGCGAAGCGTCGAGTCAATGCGAGTGTCTCAGGTTGCCGCTTGCACTTACTCCGCGCGCAGTTTCGGCTGGGTCTGTGAGTCGCTTTGAATGGAACAGCACCTCCTACATTTCGGCACTTTATATATTAAACTAAGAATGCTTCTAACTGAAGATCGCCACCTACAAATTATATTTATTCAAATGATATTTGTATTACTATTTCACTGGCTTTGGATGATATAGTGGTTATCATCCCGGGTTATTAATCTCTAGTTTGCGGTTTCAAACCCGGTCAAAGTTGGGGGATTTTTGAGGTGCCAAAAATCAACGTTATGCATGCGGACGACTCCAGGAAAATGATCCCAGGATGAGCACTAGGCCGATCGTGGCAAACTTAAATCGTGTAGCAATTTAGCACCAAGCAGAGTTTCGATTAAAATTACCGGGTACGATTGCGGATATTGTAACTAGGCCTAAGCTCTCTGATATTCAAATCAAACGTCAAAATTGACGCATTAGCGCCCCTAGGGAAAGCAATGACAAACTATCCTAGTTATACTTTCCCGGGACAAGTCTCACAAAAAGGCACTAGGGGTTTCTGGCTAGCCTACGCACAATAAGTGTACGACAGTAAAAGAAGTAAGACAACTATTTTGTGTCAGTACTACTATCGTCAGCATCATTGCTTAATAGGCAAATACAGGAGGCTGAAGAGCGAGCAAGTGAGTGACTAGGATTCTCAGTCGGCCATTGAACCCATTTAATGGTTAATATAAACTACGTATCTAATGATTCTACCCATCATGATATTTTAAATTGGTTCTGAGTGATCTGTGTGAGTGTGCTGAGTGATCCCCCTTTACCGATTTTTTTGCCAGATTCTGTTTAGAAGTATGGTTCAATAAAGGGTAAAAAAAACAACTGCTGTTTAGAAAATAAACGAGAAACGCGAATTATATGTGAAGTGGGATTTATATTTTGTTTTTGTTGTATAGAGAAAGTTGGTATTGAATGAAAATAAACAATATAGTCGTGTTAAATGAAGTTCGAGGGAAAATGTATCGTTCTAGATCTAAGATGATCATGGCTCCCTTGTTTTATTTATGTTCAAATGTCATGATTAAACGTTTTCTATTCTACTCTTAATGAATGCTCGTATGCATTGACGAGATGGATCCATTAATTATATCCTTGTTACTAGTTACAAAGCGTACGTTAATCTTTAAGTAGGATGTTCAAATCATACTTTTGTCCCCTACTTCACATTTAATATTAATTTTTTTACGAATAGATAAAAATTAGTAAAAAACCAAATAAATAACTGAAAATTAGATAACTCAAAAAATATTCCACTTATTATAAAACTTAGCTAATATAATGTTTTGAAGATACAAAATTCATAACTTTAAACTTCACTAATTCACTAATTTGGAACAATTACGCGTGAAATGGAGTAATAAAAATGTGGATAATCTGATAGCCTGTAGTCTTTGTGTGTAGCTTAATGTCAAATGGAAAGTACATACGCGATTTGGGAAACAATTATGTAGAGTTATTATGAAACATATTCACACACAACAATGAACATCTCCGATTGTGAATTCAGGTTAATTATAATCGTTAGCACAATTGCTTCTAGAATCTGAAATACAGGATTTACAATAACTATAAATTTCACCATTTCTTTTAATGTATTGGCACACCTCTCAACAAGTTAGATTGATCTGTTTTCAGCGCATAAACTAAATGAATCTTCACATTCATCTTCAGTTCCATCCTGCTTTCTTTCCATCGGCAGACACCCCTGCTTCTGTATACCACCCTTATTGCCGCTGCGTGCAGACTTCAAGACCAGCAGCACCTCTTTGGCCTCGACCTTCGCCTGCTCATCCACTCGCTGGACCCCCATTTCCTTCCCATCCAGATCCTTTTCCTCCAGAGCTACCAGAGCCGCGGAGAAGCCTGAGAGCATTGCACCATCCAACCTGGTCGCAATGGCGAACTCCGCCTCCGCCCCCTCACGTCCTCCCCTTCCCGCCTCGCCCCATCTCACCCCACCCACAACCCCGTCACGCACATCCTCCCCCGCCTCACCCACCCCGCGCTCCCGTAGCACCAACTGCCTTCCCCGCCGCGGGCAGTGCTACCTCTGCCCCCCTGCGTCTCACAGTCCCCCCCCCCCACCTCTGCCACTGCCGCCGTTTTGCCTCGACCGTCACAGCCGTGCGTCTCACAGTCAGCTCAACCCCCCGGCGTCTTGGTTGCCGCCGGTCCCGCGTCCCTGCCACCGCCGTCGCCGCTGCCACCCACGCCATCGCCGCCAGAGCTGCCCCGCATCCAAATAAATTAGAAAGTAGAGTGAATTAGGAGGAGGGAGCCGTGGGCCCCGAGGCGGCCGCAAGGGGCATCAGAAGGGCGGCGGCGGCGGCGGGCGGTGGAAGACGCGTCCCCGCGGCAGGGACCGTCGGAAACGCCGACCACTCGTTTTCTCTTCCCCTCCCCTTCATCCCCCACCCACGCTACCGTCCTCTCTCCCCTCTGCCCGCCGGCCGCACGCACCGCCGCCATCGCACGCGCGCTGTGCCGCCTCTTGCTTGGCCAGCCCCCTCGCGCCGCGCGCGCAGCCCCTTTCCAATATCCCCACGCTAATCGACGCGCCAGATAAGCCCTAATTGGAAAGACGGAGGAATAATTGTTTGAGCTGGATAACTCGGGGAAAGTGTTATCTGGATTCGTTTTCTTTCGTATCGCACAATGACGCAAATCCATACAATTAAGTTTTCGTCGAGTTTTGCGTGGGGAAGGACGTCAACGAGTCTCCAATGGAAATGCTGCTTCGAGTTTCCTTTGGATTTTTTGTTTTTTCATTATCTGAACCCGTAATGCTCCATGGGTAATTGTGTTGATATTACGAATGTCGAGAGCTCATGGTTCCGACAGGGATTTTTATCTTACCAATATTGCGGGAACAGGTTCGTCGATCTGACGAAGAACCAAATTACCACACGCAAGTCGTTGCTTAAGAATATATCTACACTTTGGCTACAAACGACAAAGTAAACACTAATGATCTCAACTCGGTCTTACAAATATTATTGATACGTGTGGTATATTGTATGTATTGTGTATTTACTGTATTAACAATTGTGTCTATTGACTACGAGCTGCAGATTGCGTAATTTAAAAGAATTCCCAATTGCTGAGTTTTTTCTGCTCTTTAATATCCAGATAATATATTCAGAATAGAATTGACCTCACACTAAGTAATGTGCTTAAAAAAGGAAGAACACCTATGATCTTACCGAGACGTTTTGAATGGACATATGAGTTCCCATTAAAATACGAAAGGCAAAACTGTTGTGCGCTCTCACTTACATGGGATTGAGATGGAAAAAATAATCTGTGGGATTGATTTGTTTCTCCCCGCGCGTCATTTGCTACTGTTATTAGTCCCCCTAAGTAGTGTATACCTATCACAGGAGGTGGCGGTGCATTGATTGATTGATTGATTTTTTCGTGTTTCCGGGCGCGTCAACTGCTTGGGTCATTAGTCCCGTTAGTGTAGTGCATGTTTTTTCGGGAAATGGCGGTGATCTTCCTCCGCTGGATGGCAAGATCCGGCGCCGACCTACCGTCGGCTAGTGGGGTTTCCCCCTAACCAGGACTCTCCCGCCAGCGGGGCGCCGCCCCAGTCGGAACAAGCTCTAAGCTTCCGACCGGTCTCCCGGAATATGTGGTAGTGTAGTGCGTGTTAGTGTAAGTGTGTGTGTGTAAGGGGAGAGCATAGGGCAAGTCCGGGCGCGGTCCGTTTGGTAGGGTACTGCTCCGGCATTCGCCTGGTGTTGATCGGAGAAACCACAGAAAACTACCGATCAGAGCAGCCGGCAGCTAGAAATCTCCTCCAGACAGCAACTGAATTCGACCTAGTTGAAAAGCTAGTGTCGAAAATCCTGCCGCCGACTCGAACCTAGGTCCTCCCGGGTGGCGGTGCACTTCACCTACTGGATGGTGAGATACGGCGCCGAATAACACGTCCGTTTGAGAGGTTTCCCCCAAAAAGGTACAACCCACCAGCACCTCCCATCTCCCGACTGGTCTCCTTACATGGATGGTAGAATATTGCATGTGACAGTAAGTGTAAGTAAAGAGTGCGGATGGAACGAGGAAGAGAAAGGAAAGACCTTGCGCGGTTCGTGGCCAGTTTGTTAGAGTAGAATTCGGCATTCGTCTGGTGTTGATCGGAGAATTCCCGGAAACAACCGATCAGAGCAGCCGGCAGCTAGAATTCTCCTCCTGACAGCGGCTGAATTCGACTTGCAGTCTAGATAGTGCCGAAAATCCTGTCACCGGCGGGACACGAACCCGAGGACCTCCGTTCAAAGGCACTGCAGTGATCAGTTGATGTTCTGAGCCACCTCATCCGCTAATTTGTGCGAACCTTTAGGCGATTTACACAAGTATAATACCACTTGTCACTGAAAGGTTAAATGTAAATGTCATTTGATGACCGATATTCAGCATTCTCACAATTTTCAATACATTCTTATTTTCAAATGAATGAATTTGACACGGAAATATGCCTTTTTTTGAGGTTGCTGGACACTAATCTAATGAAAAAATGGTTTCACTTAGCAATTTTTCACTCCAATTATAATAGTTAAAATGAAAGTGGTGATTCCTATCTCGGCATAGTCGCTTTTCTCTGAACATTAACGACGAGCTATTCATATAGTCAGCTATACTTTAAAAAATTAAGTATAGTTCAATGTTTTTTTTTTCAATCACCCCTTTCGAAAATGTGTCGTGATTTCATTCTATGTTCTCTTTTAATTTCACTTGACGCGATCATTTCGAAAATCAGCGTTATACAATGATAATGTTCGCTGTGGCACCTCATATGACCGTCATTATGATGTGTTGGAAATTGAAGGGATGCCGGTCTATGCTTAGTGGTTAATATTCGGTGGAGTTTCTATAGAGGCGGTGGATGGGAAGCAACTGTAAATTGGCGAGTTGACGCATTGTTAATGGCAGGTTCCCACATGCATGATAAACGACATCTACGAATGTGTTCAGAGCAATGGCACTCAAATTCCAGTTATATTATCTAGTACACGAGATGGAGACAAAGTATTTAGACAAATGTTCACGAAATGAAGGGAATAATAATTTTTGTTCTTTTATTTGTATGGCAATGCAAAATCATCACACACGGACAGCAACACAAAAATGTACTTAATAGAAATTTCGTCTTTTTTCTAACAATGTTTAGGGAATATTTATAAATGCCTAGTATTCATTCTTCTTAATGTTTATTCTGCTTTGCTTTACTTTTTGTAGGATTTTTAGTGGGATACTTCCCTTCAAAACACAATGTTATTAATGAATGAAAATATTATTTTTAGTTATCTCACTTTTAGTCGAAGTCTCCCCAAATTAATAAAATAAAGTGAAAAGTGCAAATACTGAACTTTCATATTCCCAAATAGGCCGAGGAAATAAAATCATGATCAGGTAAGAGAGGATGGAGAAAAGAAATGCCATTGAATTGTGGGTCTGAAGAAACGAGAGGTAAATAAGAGTAAAAGAGAAGAATGGCAATTGATAGAAATGTTACATCATACACAGGGTTCACTAATGGTACCTTTTGACATGGTTATAATTACATACAATACAATCGTACATAAAATTAATCTGAAGCAGTGCATTTTTACGCTTAACAATGAAGCTGTAAATATACAACATGAGAGAATAAGCTCCGAATAGCGCGCTATATGAGCAATAATTCGTATATAATATATTTGTTCTATGTACTCTCATTGATCGTAATACGCAGCATGCAAATGTCAAAGAACGCGAAATTTCAAATTATAAATTCTCATCTCCAGAGTTTATAAGGCGTTCTCATCATTAGCGTTTTTGAAACCCGAAAGCACGGTTTAAGTTCTTCCTTTTGGGACACCTCTACGTATCTTTTAAATGCTGATTAGCGTGCTCGTATACTTGTACTTGAGAACCAAACATTAAGAATCGTAAGTATTTTAATGCACTCTCGTTTCTTGTGGCAAAACTAAAACTTTTTCGTGTGGAGAGATTTGCATCAGCAACTGCGTTTATACTAAATCACCAGTACCTTCTTTCTCCCTACCGTAGCTCGTGGATCTTGCTTTACAGAGTGGCAATATATCTAGCGAAGGAGTGCCGAGGGTACCTCAACAATACTTGCAGAAAGACGACTTGTACTGAGAATCGTATTCAAGGGCGGTTACATCCCTTTCATCCCCTCTCGAGTATTCCATTAATATTTCAGATTTTTATTCTTGTTTGTCCTTCCCTCGTATTCGTTAATGTAAACGAGTGTCCTTGGATTATCTTATTATGAATATGTACTGGGCAATATGCGGTTGGAATAAAAAATTAAAATTTTAATAACAAGTACCATACTCATTGTAAATTGCTGGCATTGATAGTTTCATAACACTGAGTACGATGCCTTTTAGGATTGAACTTTGAAATGATACAAATCCTTCTCGTGCCTATGAAATATACGGATACTTTGGCATTTATAATAAATTTAAAATAGTCCGTGTACTCTTTCTAATTTCTGTTATCTCCTTCGTCAGGGCTGAGAGATTGATCAGGGCCACACCTATAGAAGGAGATAAGACAATATAAAATAAGTGATTTTTCGTGTAAATGTAGGTCTTTTTAGTTAATGTAGCTTAATATTAAATAATCTTAAACGTCATAAGAAAATGTATTTCCTAACTTGATTTTGCGATCCATTAAAACCTATCAGAACGAAGGAAATCATATTCATTGAAAAATCATTAAAATGTTTTCGCAAATGCTGAGGTATTCTGCACGCGCGCGCGCCCACGCACGCACACGCACACACACACACACATACACACAGTGGGAGAGAGGGAGAGATGTGTGTATGTGTATATATATATGTATATATATATATATATATATATGTATATATATATGTATGTATATACATACACACACATACATATACATACAATTTCTTTAGACCCATTGCTTCCCGTTAACCTATTTACTTCAGAACATTTTATTTCCCAAGCCTGTGTCCTAGTTTTTGTTACCTCTCTTTCAACGTTTGTATTGATATTACTACATGCTGTTCGATCTTTGGGGTCTGCTGAGGTTACCCATTTTTTTATATTTTATTTATCCCTTTTTTTTTTTTTTAAAAGTTTTTTTTTTTGGGTTTTACCTAATGCTTCAAACGCTGATCCATTGATTACTGTTTTTATTTGTTAATATAATTCGTTTGCCAATCTAAATTTATAGAGGAAACTGGTTATTTTGCAAGCTATCCAATTGATATATTTTTCAGTTACTTGGATTACGGTTTAGGTTACATGGATTATGAGTTTCTTGCATTATGACCTTTTTGAAATTTGGTTTGTGAAAAAAAATAAGGGCTTTAACTAATAGTGGTCGCTACCACACTCTACTCCTCTTAATAACTCTTACGTCTTGGCATTTTTGATAAGTTCTCTGTCTTAATGTAACATAATCAATTATTGACTTAATATTCCTGGTAGGTTGTGTCCATGTATAATTATGAATATCTTTGTATCTATAGAACCCATTCATGGTTTTAAGATCCATCTGAGTATTCAAATTCATCAATCTCTCTCCATTTTTATTAATACTTGTTCTCCACATTTACTCACTATATTATTATTCTGTTCACTTCTCATTTGGACATTTAAATCACCCATTATTAGAATTTATGTACTTGAAGCAATGCCTTCTAATATTTCCACTAGTTCTTCTTTAAATGAATCTCTTAAAGATTTTGTTGAATCTCCAGTTGCAGCATATGCTGATACAATTACCATAGTATGACCAAATATATCTAACTCCACTCCAAGCAGTCTCTCATTATTCTCATCCCAAGTTCTTATATTGTTTCTAAATTTTTTGTGGATTGCTACCGATACTCCACATTTAGCCCTACTACCTTTGTTTACACCACTATAAATACGGATATAATTACTGTAGTCTTTGTTAGCGAAACATTTATTAGCGAACAAATGTTTATAAATAATTTTTTCAACTGACTGAATAGTTCTTCATATTTTTTGCTAATACCCTGTGCTTTCCACGTCGCCATTTGCTTTGTCCAGTTTCGTAGCTTGTCTTCGATTGGGTCCGTTTAAAGGCTGTATAGAGTTTGTAAATATGATTTTTACGGGAATATGTTGGCCCATAGCCCAACCTCCAACCTGGCAGGCCAGGATTTTTTTGAGGGTTTTCTCCTCTAGCCTTTGGAGCTCCCACACCCTTCTGCAAGACAGCAGCGTGAAATCGGAAAAGAAGAAGAGCATACAGAGAAAGAAAGAAACGAGGAGCAAGAAAGTATAGAATAGAATAAGGAGGGAATAAAAGAGGAAAAATAATGACTTCTTAGCCTTTGCAACCTTTGCATTGGTAGCAAATATATTCGTTTCTTTTGTATATAATAATTTACATATTTCTGATATGTTTCTATGTCTGCAATGCAATGTTTTGCCTAGAAAACTTTTTTAATACCAATTTTTCACTGTAAATCAATATTTCTTCTTGATTATCAAAATATGTTTACAAATAAAAGTATCCACAGTTTTTATGACAATCATTTATTCAGTAATTTAACAACGTTTCGTAACTCATTTGGTTACATCTTCAGGTGCTAAACTAATGGGACACAGAAACTGTTATTGTACATATCAATTAGTGTAATTCCTAGAATAGTTCACAAACACTACTATTGTATCAAAAGTATAAGTCTATTGAGTAAAATTATCACAAAGTCAAACGTATCTACTACAAAAGAGATCCTTTTAAACTTATAATATTTATACAAAGCAACGAAAGAACAACACAAAAAAACAAAGAAAATACCAAATGGATACCTACCTTAATAAGGGAACGCTATCCCATTCAATTATAACATCAGCAGAACATTCAAGAAACCATTGCGAAAAACCTCACTCTCACACAGTTGATACCACATAACTAACCGTTACAGACACTCCATTCAAATTTTGAAAGCCACCAACGGGCGTATGAATATGCAGTAAGGTTACAACACGGCGTATGAATGAGTTACGAAACGTTGTGAAATTACTGAATAAATGATTGTCATAAAAAACTTTGGATACTTTTATTTGTAAACAATTTTTCACTGCTTATTGCGGTTCCTCCATTCGTAATATCCAAGTTGACAAAATATACTGAAAATTGTTTTAAAAACTTATTTTCGAATTTTCGACATTTGCTCGCAGGACACACACACACCACACACCCAGACATATGCACATATATGTATGTACTATATATATATATATATATATATATATATATATATATATATATGTACATACATACACACGTATAAAATCCTTTAAGAAGAAATAAAAGAAGTCATCTTATAAGAACTTCTTCTTATAAGAACGTCAACAACATCCAATCAGAATTCCACAATAAAATCCTTTATATGAAATTTCGGATCTCACGATTATTGTAAAAAATTGATCATTTTCGAGCCGACTACAAACATTGGGGGTTTGAAATATCCTGTATGTGTATTTTTCACCGATAAGATGGTAAATGGTAGTTAGTCTCAAATAGATATTTAGTTTATTACCTCCGCTATCTCATTAAAATGTACAGTAAACAAGTGCCTCTTTTCATTTTTCTCGTTTTTTAAGTACTTAAATGCGGTTTGTTTTGTTTACTCTGGGTCGTGCAAAATTCCTGGGCACGCGTGCTACGGAGTTAATGTGCTTTTTTATCCTTGTCCTTGGTTTGTTTATTTTCTTTAAAAGCGTGTTTAAGTTGATTTCCATTCCAAACAGCCTCTTGTACCTTGTGGGTAGTTTACAGAGAACATCACCTTTTAAAATTTTCGGCTCTAGATTTTGGTATTTAGTCAATATTAGTTTCCATTTTCACCTAATATCATTGATTATTTCATATATGCTTCTGGCTTTCTTTAAACGTGTTTAAAATACTAGTATTTCTTATAAAGCGTAGTTTCATTTGTGGTGCTGGTTGCTGCTTTTTTATTTGTGAATTGGCCTGGTGATTTCTATTAATTAACCTGTAGTTAATGTAAAGATGAATTGTGTTAAAGATTTCAGTATTTTATCACGAGTAAAATCTGTCTTCGCGATTTTAACATTAGTATAACATTAAAAAAGGTCTTCACTACGAGTATGGACCTGAGATGAGCTAAATAATTCTGATGAGTAACAAATATAATTCTCATACAATGTAGACTTTCACGGCCGGTTTAAACATTATTTGGCATTTTCGGGTTTGTAGGCCGTTGTCCAAACTTTGGACAGGTCTCCGTTAGACCGCGGCCTACAAACCCGAAAATGCCAAAAAAATATAATTCTGATAATGTACATTCCAAGTGAACTCCTCCTACCTTGCCGTATCGTTGAGTAAATACATGTTATTGCAAATTATTATTATTATTATTATTATTAATGTATTTATCAATTTATGGTAGGATTAATCAGATTTTGCGAACAAGCGGAGTTCCCAGGTCTGGGCCCTGTTTTATTTTTACCCGAGCCTGTATTTTTATCCAAGCCTAAGGAAGACATGTGGCGAGCATGACGTACTCCCATCACTATCTAGTTTACTTGGCATACCTGAGATTTTTCTTTCGTCACACAGAAGGGTCTGGAATCGAGTTTTTCGTTTTGATGAATTGAAAATTCAATGTTTTTTTCTCAATTCAGTGAAGTTTAAATTCTGCGATGCGTGCGTCTACGCAGGGTTACATTTGTTAGATGCAATTGAGACTGTGAGGCATGTGATGAATTTCCCCCTGCAAGAAAGCCTTCCTTAGCATAAAGCGTTTCAGTAGCACTTCATTTGAAAAAATCCTTTCAATTTTTCGAGTTTCCCTTTGACAGGAAATCTCGGGACAATTAATGCAATCAGTCGCGAAATCTAAATTAAAAAATTAGTTGAAATTGACGTGCCTATCTTGCGTATGATTCTACGATTGGTAGGCAAAGTGAAACGACATTTTCGTATTTGTTCCGTCTATTGAACTCGTCAATTGATTGCGCTAATAATCTGCTGCACCATAGCTTCAAAGTCCTTAACACCTTGATTTTTGAATCCGCTATTCCATTTATTCATCACTGACGTGGCGAAATGCTTCGTTAATTTTAACGACAATTATGGAAATAGGAAATATCTTCAGAATTTTACAACTCGTGAAATTGAGTTGTCTAGCCATAGGTTTTAATGCGTTTTCAGATCGTTTAACCAGTGTTCAGTGAGGCTAAAGAACAATAATTACATTTTTGGCATTAGGGTATGGTTCTCAGAATTCGCGATAGACTTTGTTCTGACGTCGACGTAGAGATAACTGATGACTGCGAAGATATCTTCGATGAAAGAAAATGATTTCGGTGTAGCACGGGACCAAAACTGGTGGGTTTACATCGTATATCGAAAGTTGTTTTATCTGCTGAATTTCCACCAGGACAAGGTGGGACCTGGTCATCAAAGCATTTAGATCACTTTTAAATACTATTTTTAATTAGATTTCATGTATCCAGAGGTCAGGATTTCGTGTATCCAGGATATGATGCAGCAACTAGGGCACTCTACTCGAAAAGGAATTTCAGGTGTAGAATATTAAGATCTCAAGGGAAATAACGACAGACAGGTAATGTATATTTGAAAGACAAAAAAAGCTAGAAAAAATATTTATCATTATAGAAAAAGACTCCTAGATGGAAAACGACAAAACGTTTAGAATACTCACGATACTTACCATCTATTACAGACCCACTTCTAAAAACCCCTCCATTGCCTTTTAAAGGCCACACAATAATATTTCTTCACGTAAATTGAAGAAATAAAACCGACCACACGCCATCCCATCCCGTCGGCGCACAAACTCTTTCCTCCTCTGTAGTGCCTCAATTTTCCGTCCCTTCGTCTCGGCGCGGCCCGGGAGCTGCGCGGGGGCGGGGCGCGCCGAGGCTGTGCGGGTGGCGTGGTGGGGCGGGCGGGGGGCGGCGGGGTGGACGGGGGGGGGGGGGAAGGGCGCGAGGGAGGTGCGGCGGCGGTGGCGAACACGGGGCGGGGGCGGGGGCGGCGGGGAAGGGAGGCGCGCTAAGAGCTGCCGGGCCGAAGAATGGCGGGTTAATGCATTTAGGGAGGAGAGAGACGCGGCTGCGCGGAGAGGGGCGGGGGCGAAGGGGGCGGGGAGGCGTGGGTGCGAGCGGGAGTTGGGGAAGCGGAGGGGGAGGGGAAGAAGAAAGGGGGGGGAGAAGATTGGTCGCGAGTCATGCGGCGCGGCGTGGAGGAGGCGTGCCGCAGGGGAGGCAAATAGGATAAGGGAAATTGCCGATTAAACTAATTAACTCTATGTGCTAGACTTGTTTATGGGAAAGTCGTCCTTTTACTGAAAACTCCATTCTGCGTGCGGCCTGCCGCGAGAAGAGTGAGAGCGTGGAAGGAGTGACGAAAAGGAGGAGGAGGGGGGTGAATGGATTTTAGGAGGAGGGGGAGGAAGTGGAGCAGGCGGAGGCGGCAAGTTGTGTATTGCGAGAAGGGCGACGGGGGCCTGGGTAGTCAAAGAAGAGTCAGGGCTTAGACAGGACAGGCCTCGCAAAGAGGTACGTGTAAACTCTGGCAAGACGGCAGTATACCCTTAAAGTAGGCCCCGGAGACTTGCACGATGTACAGCTGACTTGGTACGAGCTAGACGTTTCAGTGAGAAGTACTAGAAGAGTTTCTGCATAGAAGTCAAGACAAGCTCATGTGCACATGAGGAAAATTTTAATCTGGGTTGAAGCAGCGCCAAAATTTCTCCTTTTTCTCTTTTAGGGACAAAATATTAAACTGAGAATGTCGAAAGAAACTGGTCTCGAAAATGGACTTGAGATAACGATATGGCAACTGCATTTTTTTTGCTTTTTATGCACGCCTGGAGCCTCTAATTTGGCTTTGTGTGTACTAAGAGAGAAAGTGAGTAATGATACTGTTAATATTTCTGTTCTGATTCAGTCATCCAGTTTGCATTTTTGATGCCGATCGTGTAAATCTTTCAAAACACATATTTTTATGATATGCGTAACTTTGACAGACGTGACTAAACAGAGAAAAACGTGTAAGAAAAATATCAACATAATCACCCGGTTTAGCTCATAAACCCCCGGTGGTAAGCTGATAACTTTTTGCTGAAAATGAATTGACTATATTATTGAATTCTCCTAAAAATTATAATATGTGTACTCATAGAAACGTAATTACTTGAGGATCCTGTATAATGAATTGATATTATTTAGTAACTCAACCGAGTTGTTTGATTGTTTAGTTTAGTTTAGTTAGAGTCTTATTTTACGGGCCATCAGGCCAGTTCTTACGTCTAACCAGGCAAATTTCGCTACGCACTTTTCACCACCTAGCAGAGAAAGGAGGTATTATCTTGAGCGACGAAACAAGCGGATCTCAATTTTGTTCGGAGGCTTCTTTTAGGCTTGAGGATCTGTAGTAGATTTACATGCAGTAAATCTACTACATGGGACAGCCGGCTTTACTTCCCCTCCGAAGGCAGGCGTACGAAGGATTCGGCTTCGATCGGGTTTGAACCCGCAAACGCGGGTACAACAGTCCGGTATGCTGACCGTTATACCACCGAATCCGCAACTGTTATCCGCGATTGTTATCGCTGTAACAACTATTTTAAAACGTTGACTGAAAGGTAAAATAGGTTGATGTGCCTGTTCATGTATGATGGATGATTAATTCAAATAATCAAGTTATGTTACTCTTCTATAAAATTCACAAATTATCAAGAATATGGGTCTGTGATAGGTGACATTTGAGAGTTGATTGATTATTTTTTGCTTTTTGTCAGGTCAGCTGCTATGGTCAATAGTCCGGTAAGTGCAGTAAAAGTTAGATCTCGGAGGTAGCGGTGGTAGCCTCCAGCTGGAAAAGAATATGCGGCATGGGCCTATTCATCGGCTTGCGAATGTTTTCTTTCTTTAGGAACTACCACCTCTAGCGGAGGCAGTCCCAATCTGTACAATCTGTAAGCTCCCATTATGTGTGGTAGTATAGTGCGCGCGCGCGTGTGTGTGTGTGTGTGTGTGTGTGTGTGTGAGGGGAAAGGAGGGGGCAAGGAAAGGGAAGAAAACATCTCGCTAGTCCGTGGTCCATTTGTTAGGGTACTTTCGGACATGTATCTGGTATTGATCAGAGGAACCAAGCAGAACTACCGATCAGAGCAACTGACCAGCAGAATTCTTCTCCAGATAGCGGTTGAATTTGACTCATCTTTCTAGCTAGTGTGAAAATCTGCCCCTCTCAGGATTCGAACTCCAGGACATTCCGCTTAGAAACAGTACATATATAATAGTTATTCACCCAAGCCATCTTAGCCGGTTTTAGATGCGATTTAAGTGTTATTTGCAATATGTCTTTGAATTGGCTGCATGACTTTGATCTCATAACTATATTCGCCAATGTTTGCAATGCCAGTGTATACTCAGGTTCGTATAAATTGATTCCATATTCCTCTCTAGAGCTAGGAAACAAAATGTCCTGGGTTCAGGGCACATTCCCTCTTAAATGTGGACTCTATTTTTAACCTGATTTGCGATAATAATGTGTATTTTCGAATTCGAATCCATATTTGACTACTGCACGCGAATGTGATATATGGCATGTGAATCACCAAACGCAATGATGCGAACTATTTTGTGTATCCACTACATACTTTTTTATTATTGTAAATGATATTTTTGAGTACAATGTATGTATTATTCCAACCTTCTACTAATCCACATTCAACGGAATCAGTTTGAATGTTGGATTTAAAATGAAAAACCTCGCAAAAATAAAGATGTGTAAGTGAATAAAAATATGATAAAGTTTTCCGCGAATAATGGAGTAAATGTCATCTGGCAAGTTCAAGTGTCATGGTTCGAAATGGATTGGTTTCCACTTGGCATAGCGTGCATGTAATGATAAAGACTCTACATTTTGCACACGAATAATGAAAAGAAGTTAACTGGAAAGCGAGAAAGGAAAAGGCACAGCCCTTGTAAAGCTCGTTTCAGTTTCTTTTCGCCAGATCGAGTACGTAAACTCCATTTCCTGTTCTTTAGTCTGCACGCCATGCTGCGCGCACAAGATTCAAGATGGGTAAAAATGTGCCAACCAATCAGTGCAAAACATGATCACTCTACTAAATAACAAATGGATTGAACTTCGTCGATTCTTGGTAACTAAAGTTTCCAAATAATATCGCAAAACAATAGCTAAAATAGTTTTAAAGATTTATTCACTTATCAATTGCTCAGGTCTGGAGATTACTGGTTTGAAACATAACATGCTAAATATATTAAAAAAACATACTCTGCCATATCGTGATTTGTATACCGTAAAAATGGATTACATTTTCTTTGCGGCATTATCTGATCTCGAAGGAAGAAATGACTAAACCATGCGTGTCATAAACTCATTGCTGCAAGATCATGCAGACGTGGCGATGACACAAGTTCTCGTCACTAGTGAAGCAAGCCTAACTTCAATATAGTAATAATCATCACTCAAGTTCCTGACAAACGATTTTTTTTTTCACTGTACCAAGTATGCCCCATTACTTTATAAGCACAGTTTACATTCTCATTCTTTGACTCTGGGACTGAAATCTTATACAAACACACAAACGCCAACATAACTTTTTAAAATAATTTAATTAGACTTTAATTGTATGTTTACAATTGCTCCACCGTAACTCTTTCTATTCTTGTGATCTGACATTTTTAACGAGATTTGCCGCACTTGAAAATTTGCAAACATTACCAATATTCAAAATTAATGTACCATTCTACTTCCGAATCAGTGGCACACTGTTGTGATTATTTTCCATTGCATAATAGTAATTCTATTAACGAAGTACAGGTCGTAATGTGAACATTCACACCATGTTTTCAGCATCAATAAACTCGGGGTAACTATTTCACAGCATTTTACGGTGTTTGAAGCGAATCATAATCCCAGTTAAAGAAATTTATGCGTTAACCAATCTGTAGGGTAATACGCAGCCCAGTTATCGAAGTACGCAAACTTGATGAAAAAACATTAGCAGCATGTACTGGATATGAATACCGATTGGGCTGTTGCTTTTATATTTGATGTTAAGCATGCATTAATAGCAGTCTCTGATCTCAGCAGAACAGTTAGGAGTCACAAAGCAATGATTCGTTAATGACGTAATGAAAAGTATATTTAGCTATCCTTACAATCAGATACTAAGTTTTGAATTTTGCAGTGTTGCTACAGTTAAGTAGTCAATAGTTTAGTTGTAGTTAAAAATATATCCTACATCAAAACTTATTGCAGTTTCAATGTTGTGGAAAGGCTTTTCATCTTATTCAGTTCAGTTGGGCGCTTCTTTGTGGCTCTCCAGCAGGCAGTTGTCGCAAGACGAGCGGTGCATATTCATTGTTATATCTAAATTTACCAACGACAGAAGGAACTACTATCGTTTACATCAGGTCGCCGACAACATGATTCTAACACTTAAGCTAATATCCTCATGATCTCCTATCTATCAAACTCATTCGTCCATTCAAAATATGGCTAGAACGTGTTAGCCCTGAAATCATAATAAAGAATATATGAATTTAAATGAGTTATGTACTGTGCTACGTACACTATTTCTAGTTAAATTAGCAGACGTTCATTGGTGACCGATTTAACTGCTAAATACGACTGCCACGCCAAACTTGCTTTTGAACTGATTGCTGTTTATTTTTTTAAATCTATTAACTATTTTTGTGTTTTTAAATAGTCTCCATACATTTTTTTGTAGAGTACTACTACATATTATCGCATATTTTACTTTATCTTGTACAATTTTTACGTCATTAATATTTTATATAGTGCAGTGCCTGCTAAATTTGCTGTTTATATTCTTTGTAAACAGAAGATGAGGAAGAAACTCTTCTTCAAAACCTTGCATAATATCATTTAAAGAATAAAAAATGTAAAGCTGTCTTTTTCTATAGAAATGTTTTCCTATAAATAATTTTGGGTGTTGGTGAATCAAAAAAGTCGATTGGTTAATTGATTGATTGGTTGTTTTTTTCGTGTTTCCGGGCGCGTCAACTGCTTCGGTCATTGGTGCCGTTAGTGCAGTGCATGTTTTTTTCTCGGGAGATGGCGGTGATCTTCCCCCGCCGGATGGTGAGATCCGGCGCCGACCTACCGTCGGCTAGTGGGGTTTCCCCCTAACCAGGACTCTCCCGCCAGCGGGGCACCGTCCCAGTCGGGACAAGCTCTAAGCTCCCGACCGGTCTCCCGGAATATGTGGTAGTGTAGTGCATGTTAGTGTAAGTGTGTGTGTAAGAGGAGAGGATAGGACAAGGAAGAGGAAGGACAGATCGTGCGTGGTCCGTGGCCCGTTTGGTAGGGTACTGCTCCGGCATTCGCCTGGTGGTGATCGGAAAATCCACGGAAAACTACCGGTCAGAGCAGCGGGCCGCTAGAATTCTCCTCCAGACAGCGACTGAATTCGACCTAGTTGAAAAGCTAGTGTCGATTGGTCAAATATCTT
This sequence comes from Teleogryllus oceanicus, assembly GCA_964035755.1. Lineage (NCBI taxonomy): Eukaryota > Metazoa > Arthropoda > Insecta > Orthoptera > Gryllidae > Teleogryllus > Teleogryllus oceanicus. The sequence continues at coordinate 74,832,470 of CAXIVR010000001.1, read as the reverse complement.
ATGACGTTTATCTGTAATAACAGGTAATGAATAATTCCAAACCTGTCGAGTTTTGTGAAAATGTACAAACGTAAGAAACTTTTCGTTTGCAAGACATTCTGGCTCTCCCCGAGATCTACAGATCTCAAGTTACCCGTGTGGTCTGGGTAGTGACAATAGAGCAGGTGACGATGTCAACAGTACCTTGTTGAGGAACGGGAAATTGTTCCTCTTTCCCCGGAGCCACGCCCACCGAGCCCGGCTCTCATTACGCGCTCAGTCGCGTATGATTCGCTCCACGTTCAGTTTGTACCGGAAGGGATGGCTCAGTGCATCAACTGATGTCACTATAATGCCTCTCACCGAGAGGTCCTAGGTTCGAGTCCCGAAGGTGGCAGGATTTTTGACACACGTTGTCACCTTGAGGTCGAATTCCTTGGCTGTTTGGCGGAGAACTCTTGAAACCAGCTACTCTGATAGGTAGTTTTCCGTGGTTTCTCCGATCAACTTCAGATGAATGACGGAGCACTACCTTAACGAACGGGCCACGGAACCCGCGCGATCTTTCCTTACTCTTCCATGTCCTATCCTCACCCTTTACACACACACACACTTACACTAACATGCACTACACTACCACACATACCGGGAGATCGGTCGGGGACTTAGAATTTGTCCCGGCTGGAGCTGTGCTTCACTGGTGGGAGATATCTGTTTGGGGGAAAACCCCGCTAGTCGACGGTAGGTCGGAGCCGAATCTCACCATCCAATGGGGTAGATCATCGCCACCTCCACCAGTGCACTACACTTACGGGACTAATGACCTTAGTAGTTAATGCACGCCAAATCAGTAATGAATCAGTTGATTCAGCTTTGTGCAACCAGCCCAGCTCGCTCTCTGGTCTGCCGTGGGGCGTCGAAAAGTTGCGTTTCCGCAGGGCTGGCTCCCGCCCACGCGCCGCGCGCTCTGGGCCCGGCGGCGTTGGGCGCCACGCGTCGAGGGCGTCGAGGGGGCGGCCCCCGCTCAAGTGGAGCAAGAGTCGCGTGCAGCGCCGCGCGGTGCGGGGGTGCTCCGCGACCAGTTGGCCGTGAAGAGGCGCTTCGGACACAGACGCACTGCCCGCCGAGGGGAGAGAGAGAGAGAGAGAGAGAGAGGAGAGAGAGAGAGAGACCGAAACGCTCGGTCGAGAGGAGAGTAATGTGACTGCGGGAGAGCGTGGGTGACGAAGACTGCGTGTCGCGTCCTCAGGGGTGTGGTGGGGGAAGCAGGCAGGAATGGAGTCGGGAAAGGCGAGGCCAAGCGGGGCGGGTCGGAGGCGAGGGTGGCTGTAAGCAAGAGGCGTGGCAGAGGCGGGGGCGGAGGTTGGATGGATCAGAGAAGGAAGGTGGGGAAGCACTGGTTCACGACAGAGTCCGCGGTGAAATACGTTGGGGGGCGGAGGTGATAAGAACGACCACCAAACGACGAGTGGTTCGAGTCGCTGGAGGGAACTCGATCGAGACTGAGCGCGATGAGACACAGAAATGAGAAGGAATGGGAAAGTTCGGGTTGTCATCAGCACGGTTGGGTAGGCGAGGGGTAATGCGTTAAGTGGAGAACGCCGAGGTGGTGGAACAGATGGTGCTCATTGGAAATGAATTTGGTTGTTATAGTGAGAAATGTCGCGGTCGACCTGGATCTCAAACTTGCCAACTGCGAAAGTGACAAGGGAGTATAGGAAGGAGATTTGGGCGTATGTGATGAGTTGAAGAAATTTGTCTCTGTCGGTACCGATATGAGACTATAAAATTTCGCACAATAATTAACAGTGCAGGTAATGCAACTGCATTCCGATATAAGGCATCAAGAATCATGCGGAGTCCAGAAACATGACGATTAAAGCGATTAAGATGTGACACGACAGGAATACGATGGTCAATTGGGTTACTGAGGGCACAGAAGGAAAAGAGCAAATGTCGGAAAACTATGAGACTAGTGGGCTTAAGAAGTTCGTAGAGTAGGAGATTGCCACTTTAACATTAGGTATTTCGATTCAATTATGCCTTATTTTACGTGGCGAGACTCAAGCCATCAATCGTGCTCTTATATCTGACGACGCAAATTTAGCTACGCTCCTTTCACTCTCTGGCGGAGAAAGAAGGTATCACTCGGGCGACGAAACAAGCTTTATGAATTTAGCTCAGAGCCTTCTTTACGCAAGGGAATCTTTTACATGCAGTAAATCTACATGGGACATACGGCTTTACATCCTCTTCGAAGGAAGACGTACGGAATATCTTTTCTTCCTGAAAAATCCACGCTTCGCTCGGGTTTGAACCCGCATACTTGGGGATAACAGCCCGATACGTTAACCGTCATACGACCGTAGCCACTAACTGAGAAGGCAAACGACACGGAAGAATCCGTGTCGGAGTGACGGCACTGAGGTGGCATGGTAGCGGCATCTTCGCTGTCGCCACGCGCCGGGGGGCAGAGGTCCGGGTAAAGGCAGGGCGAATGCCCCAGCGCCAAGGCCATACTGGGAATGGCGAAGTTGGCGCAGCTTGAAGGCCATGGATGGCGGTGGCGGGAAGACGGGGGGGAAGCGTTGTTACAGCGGGTGGTGCCGCCGCCACCCCCGCCACCGCCGACGCCTCCATTGCCGCCTCCGCTGCCGCCGGAGGGAGCCTGGCCCCGAAAGAGAAGCCAATTTTCTCAGCGGCGACAATGGGCCACGGCCGACGTGCGGCTGATGAATTAAAGATGGATGCGGGGGCGGAGGGGCGGCGGGTGCTGGCCTGGCGAGGGAGGGGGTGGCCCGGGGGCGGGGCGGGGGCGGCGCGACCAGGGCCAGGGCCGAGCCGCCCTGGGCGCAAACGGAAGAATAATGACGATTTGCAGCGCAGCCGTTGCGCCGCCGCCTCCAATTGATTTCGCCGTTTATTGAGCCCGCGAGGAGGGGCGGCGATGGGGAGGGCACACCAGCAGAGAGAGGAGAACGGATATGGATGTGAAGTGCTGGATGGGATAAGGGATGAATAGCGGGGAATGGAGGAAAGTTCGCAGAAGAGAAATGAACATGCACAGGAAGGAATTGGAAGCGGAGGATGAGGCATGCTGACAATATAAGGGGAGGAGAAATTCATGGGGATGAGGTAAACATGCTGGAAGAAGAAAATATAAAGAAGGAAACGATTATGGAGTTGGAGAATTTGCGATGTAAGTAGAGGTCTAGCACACAGCAAAGGTTGAGTGGGCGTGAAGTAAGAAGGGCACAAGGAGTTGCACAGAAAGAAGATATGATGTAGGAGTTACGAATGTAAGTACGAGAACATGAAACAAGAGAGACTATAAGAGCAAGAAAAACGAATGGCATTTACAAAGGGAATAGAGGAACACTGGGTAATTCCTTGTCTGTACCAATTGTGTACAATCACTTATTATTCACATCGAATCTATTCTTCTCTAGGTTATGTAATAAACATCTTTATGTAGAATACTAATGACTATTATGTTATTCTCATTATTAAGTGTATTTCAGAGAGGTGGCTTATGCATTTTAGGCTGTTTTTGTGAGCACACTGGTGGTATCTTGTAATGAGGTCCGTCGCTAGATACTGAAGTATTGTGAAAATATTCCCTATTAATATCAATTTGCGAGGATTCTCGTGGTTTTTCCATTCAATTGTGAAATATGGGAGGCATTAGTCTTCAGAAGCTGCGATGTCGCTTCAGATGTCGCGATATATATATATATATATATATATATATATATATATATATATATATATATATATAGGCATTAGTCTTCAGCATTACATGTGTCTTTCATTTTATCAGGTTTTCTACGTTCGTATCCACCTTTCTTTTTTTTTCCTTCTATTCTGTGTAAATGTATTCCTTTTTTTTTTTTTTTTTCCTTGTATATTTTCCTTTTTACGTTTCGTTTTTTTTTCTAATTTTCCTTCGTTTGCTCTTCTTTCTGAGCTCAATATTTTCTCATTTTTTAATTTTTTTTCTTTCATTACAATTCCTCCGACTGCTTCGTTTCTTACACAATTTTCATTAGACCTTTATTCGCATTACGTAAGCATCACTAAATTATTTCATCTTCTACTATTCATTGGTGTATTCGAAGGAAATTAAATGTTCCCTTTTTGTTTGACCTCGTTTTACTAGCGGTTTCATTTTGTGCAAAACTCCCCCTCTTTTCATTCTTGAAACGGGCGGAATGAATACAAATGACTTACAGCACGTTAACAGTGACAATGCAATCAGTCGTCACAGTGTTAATGATAAACGCTTTTTCTCATTTATCCATTGCTGTGTATTGTATCTATTATGTACAATCATTGGTGATATTTTTTGACAGTGATGTAATTTTGTAATTCAATTAATTGGAACAAACGTTTTGTGTTCAGGAAAAAACATCAATATCAAGGGAAAACAATAATTATAATTTAAGTGTTAGTTTTATTTATTTGGCTCTGAGTCTGTACTGCAATGGACAATGAAAAATAAAATAAATATTTTATTTATAAACATATTCGATTGCAATCATAAGAGTTAAAAAATCTTAATACCTTTATATATGCAAATAAAGAAAATTAGTTGGTCGCTACTTTCGGGATAGTCAGAATTCTACATCGAAGAGACTTTTCGTTTCTTCCAAAAAAATTCTCTCTAACATGTATAACATAATGTATCGTTTCTGTATCGGCACCTTGATGTCATGAAAACGTCGATATTTTATTGCATCACATCGATGTCGTGCTGTGGAATATTTGAAGACGATGTATGGATGCACCAGTAAACTTCGCCCCATATTTCGAAGCTGACATTTATTGCTGCGTGTTGGAATAGATGCGATGGAGATAAAATGAACGTTTTCTCTATGGAAATGAAGAGAGCAGCATTAAAGTTCAGGGGTTGGCTGTGTTCAGTCCTACAGCAGAAATGCTTCTACTTGCGAGGTGGTATATGTTAAACCTGTGAAATATATCCTAAATTTTGTCTCTATTAATCCGAAACGTAACGATATTACCTCGCTTATCTTGCGATATACATTCGCATATTTTGCTCTTGTATGCCAGGTTCGATTGAGAGTCATATATTTCAGCGATTGTTTCGTGTTTCGGGGATATTACGCGAAGAAAGACACAGAATCAACCTTCATTTTGCGTGTACGGCCGTTGAAATGTCAATGACATTCTTTCGTCGATGTCTTCAGTTACCTAAAATATATTCTCGGTCACAATTTATGCCTTCTATTCGTACAAACATTCAAAAATATTCTGTATTTACTATTGTCTTTATAATAGTACTCACACACAAACTATATAACTAATGATATTACAAAGGAACTATTGTAGAATTCACGACCATCATGAGCAATTAGGAAATGTAGTTCACGGGATTTAGTCAAAGTGGGTAGAAAAATTAAACAATTAGTTTGCCCACGTTTCGGAATATTTTTATGAACGCACAATATGAATGTACACAAATTAATAATATGATGTGCAAAATGAAGAGTGTATATCGTGAATCATTTTACATATCATGTTATTAATTAGTGTATATCCATATTCATTCATTCACCTGCCATAAGAATGGAATAAAGTATTCTGAAACGTCGGCAAACTAATGGTTTAATTTGTACACTCTCTGACAAAATTCCGTGAACTACATTTCCTAATTACAAAAGAGGTATATTAGAATATCATTCTCCATGCCATTATAACCAAATAACAAAATGACGTTGGATTACCTAACCAACCATTCCGTATGTTGAGTTTCGCACTGAAAAAGTTGTATTGTGAAATATCGTTAGGAGTTCTGTAGATAAGAAACTAAAACATCACCTACTACATAGTAAAATTATAATAAATTTTATAACCATTTTATCATCCAGCCAAGTCTGTTAAATAGATGTGAAATACAAACAAGTTTTGATATAAAGGTGAATACCATCTGCAGAATGATTAACGTAATTAAATTTGTTAGTTCACATAACATATCGAACCTCACTTTGATTTTAAGTAAATGGAATTGAGTACCTCCAATATGTTAAGTGTTAGTGTATCCGAATGCGTCAACTACTCGTCAAATATAACAATGGACATTAGTTTATTTAGTTTTTCGTGTTTCCGGGCACGTCAACTGCTTTGGTCATTAGTCCCGTTAGTGTAGTGGATGTTTTTTTCTCGGAGACGGCGGTGATCTTCCCCGCTGGATGGCGAAATTCGGCGCCGACCTACCGTTCGCTAGTGGGGTTTCCAACCAGGGCTCTCCCACCAGCAATGCACCTTCTCAGCCGGGACAAGCTCTAAGCTCTCGACCGGTCTCCCGGGTTATGTGTTAGTGTAGTGCATGTTGTGTAAGTGTGTAAGGGGAGAGGATAGGACAAGGAAGGGGAAGGACATATCGCGTGCGGTCCGTGGACCGTTTGGTAGGGTACTGCTCCGGTATTCGCCTGGTGTTGATCGAGGAAACCACGGAAAACTACCAATCAGAGCAGCCGGTCGCTAGAATTCTCATCCTGACAGCGACTGAATTCGACCTAGCTGAAAAGCTAGTGTAGAAAATCCTGCCGCCGTCAGGACTCGAACCTTGGACCTCCCGTTCAGAGGCGCTGCAGTGACATCAGTTGATGAACAGAACTACCGCTCCCGGTGTGGACATTAGTTCCATAAGTCTAGAGCATGTTATATTCTGGAAGGTCCTCCTCTGCGTATCAGACCTGAACTTACACGCCGACTTGCGGGTTATTTCTCCTCGAGTTAGTTCCCCCAGTGGAGCACTGTCCCATCCAAGACAATTTCGAAGCTTTTGCGTGAATATATGTAAGAGTGTACCACTATTTAGATTATCGTAACATGTAAATCTTTATTAATTGTCATTTAACTAACTGTCTAATGGAAAACAATACTTTTACTGAACAAGTTACGATAGCGGGAAGGACAAACAAGAAGCACGACGTTGGCAGAAAGTTAAAAAAAAGACGCGAACGATAAAGAAAAACCAGAGACAAGAGATAAGGAAATCCAGAGAAGATAAAGAAATATGGGGGAACCATGGGGCTCTGAAAGTAGTCCGGGTAGCCCGCGGCTCAGAGTGGAAACGCTCACCTTTCACCAGGGGGGTCCGGGTTCTATGGCCATCGACTCCGGGACAAACGCATGTGAAATTTGTTCCAACAAAACGAGTTTGGCTACTTCACAGGGACATGTCCAACCCCTGTGAAGCGTCCTAAACCCTACCCCTGTCCTAATTCCTTCACCATTCTGGCCGCAGGGTAGTGACACGGCAGCGCGTGTAGCGTGAGAGGTTCATACGCGAAAATGCTGTCTGGTGGTCCTCTTGACAACTAACTGACGATAGTATTAATGGAGGATTACTCCCGACAACTGAATATGGCAAGTAAAAACTAATGTTTAATTCTGTAGTGGCAGCAGAGATATTGTGGTAATCCATGATTAAAATTTCAGAATATCAGAGGTGTCAACCACAATTAATAGGCAATATAAATTTACTATGCAGAAAATTTTAGCCATACACATGTGTCGGGAATTTTCCCCATCATCATGGCTCTCAATATTAAAATTGAACATATGGATAACTACGTCATACAAAGAAATACACAATCCGAATGAACATTCATATTATAAGATAGACTACTTAGTAATAAATCTTAATGAAGGATTATTGCTATGCGCTCAATACTCACACAAGGGCTTTGAGACGTGTTGGGCCGATTAAGATGCAACAAATTAAAAAAAAGCAAAACAAAGAAAAGCAAACGAGAAATGTGTAAGAAGATTCTCGGGAGGAAGAAGCAAGCTGGCAAAGGTATGAAGGGAAGCTGAGGTATCCCGTTAGTTGAAAGGTCGCCAACGTCAGTTAGTGGGCTAGATCCTACCGGATGCCTTTTATCGATGGCGCATGCGAAATAAGGGCAGATTTGAGATCTTGAAATTCTTTAAAATATCAAAGTACACCCTACACGGCGTCTGACGTATGTGTTGCCAGAAAGACCGCATGAAACTTCAGTAGCTTCTCTTTCTCAGTTCTTGTGATCTCTGCGGTGCCATGGAGACAGTCCCGATTCGCCAGCGTTTAAGGTATAACGCTATTCACTTCAACCGTTGAGCCGAATAACTGTCTAATTTGCAGATCATGTTGGGAATAATGTAACATAATGTAACATCACGTGGAATAATGTAACATGTTGTCTTGTGTAGCTTGTGTGTGCACGCAAGTAAACTATATGATAACAAAAAAAAACATTTTCATTTGATAACGGTCTGTTGCCAGTCTACTACTCAAATTTATGAGAGGAAGTAACATGTAGCATTTCCGCTTGTGAACTATCCAACAATCAACAATTGAACGAAAAAAATTGAATCTAAGTCAAGAATAGGTCTTTTAGTATGATTTTGCGGTTTGCGCTGTTTGGCTTAGGTTACGAATAAAGTAATATGAAGTATAGAAAAGAGAGAGAAAGTGGATCAATGAAAAAGGAAATTTTATTATTTGGGTTACTCTATGAAAGGTAATAAAGATATTAAACTGCAATTTATCATTCAAGGAAAGAGGCAGGATATAATATTATGTTTTCTTGGCTAGACAACTCAAAAATATGGTATAAGTACCGCGCAGTTAATTTATTCAGGTCTATCACATACTAAGTCTAGATCGCTATAATAACTGACATTCTGAGAGAAGACCAAGAAGATACAAGAAGGAGAAAACGAGGAAGGGATCCATGAAGCGGATGCATTGCATGTTGTCATGAGTCTTCATGCTGATTGTTTGTTAGTGAGTACGGGTGCCTCAACTGGTAAGGTAATTAGCTCCGTAAGTGTACTGAGTGTTTTCGCTCGATAGGTGGCTGTCATCTTGCCCCGCTGGATTGCGAGATCCGGCCCGACCTACCGTCGGATAACGATTTCCTCGACCAGGTATCTCTCACCAGCGGGGCACCTTTCCAGCCCGGACAAGCTCTAAGCTCCCGACCGGTCTCCCGGCATTTGTGACAGTGTAGTGCACGTTAGTGTACGTGTGTGTAAGTAAGGGGTGAGTCTAGGACAAAGAAAAGGAAGGTTAGATCGCGCGCGGTTCGTGGCCCGTTTGTTACGGTAATGCTCCGACATTCGCCTGGTATTGATCGGATACATCACCAAAAACTACCGATCAGAGCAGCTGATCTCTAGAATTCTCTTCCAGACAGCGTCTGAATTCGACCTTGCTGACAACTTAGTGTCGAAACTCCTGGCATTCGAACCTAGGACCCCCGGTCACAGGATCTGCAGTGACATCAGATGATGCCCTGAGCCACCTCTCCCGGTAGTCTTTATGCTGTGGGACGGTAGTGTGTGTTTGATGCACGAGGAGTGGTAATCGGAGTGAGACAGAGTGCGTTGGAGCGTGGTCCGAAGCGGGAAAGGCTGGAGCCGAAGCGGGACGCAGCGATAATGGGAGTTACGGGAGACAGCGGAAAAGTGAATGAGTGAGTGAGAGAGCGAGTAAAGATTTCGTGTTTCCGGACGCATCAACAACTTCGGCCATTGAAGCAAGAATTTACTGTAATTTTCCTGAAGAGGCGACCTTCCTCCCACTCTGGAACGTGAGATCTGTTGATGATCTGGGCTGTCCGGGTGACGCCGCGTCGACGGCTGAGGTGCCGACGTTTCGACCGACATATCGCGGTCCTCTTCAGGGCTGTACTGCCGCCCCGCCCCGCCCCGCCCCGCCCCGTCCCGCCCCGCCCGCTCCGCCCGTGGCAGTACAGCCCTGAAGAGGACCGCGATATGTCGGTCGAAACGTCGGCACCTCAGCCTTCGACGCGGCGTCACCCGGACAGCCCAGATCATAATTCTGGCCGCGGAAGCCTACGATATCACGTGAGATCTGTTGTTGACCTACACGTAGGATTGCGGGTACTTTCTAACCCCCTACGGGTCACTGTCTCAGTGAGGATAACCTTCAAGCTCCTGACTGATTTGTCGATGCATGTGAGTGTAAATCCGTGTTTGTGTTAGAATAGGGGGGCAAGGATGTGGAAGGAAAGATTGCGCGCGGTTCATGGTCTGTTAAGGTACTGCTTCGGTATTCGCCTGCTATTGATCGGAGAAACGATGGACAACTGAGAGTATCCGGCCGCTTGAATTCTCGTTCATACAGCAGCTGAGTGCGACCGAGCTACAGAGCGAGTGTCCAAAATACGCTACTGTCGGGACGCGAATCCTAGGACCTCCCCGACAGAGCTCTCTCAGCTGTTGTCACGGAGCCCCTCATCACCGCGGGCTAGAGCGAGGTGGGTCGAGACGAAACGAAGCGGTACTGAACAGGGCGCAGCGGTGCGGAGCCAAGCGGGACGGGTGGGGCGGGACGGGTGGGCGGATGCGGAGCGAGCGGGGCGGAGCGGGGCGGGGCGGGGCGGGGCGGAGCGGGGCGGAGCGGAGCGGGGCGGGGCGGGGTGGGGCGGGGTGGGGCGGGGTGGGGCGGGGCGGAGCGGGGCGGAGCGGGGCGGAGCGGGGCGGAGCGGGGCGGGGCGGGGGGGCGGGGCAGGGGGAGCGGGGCAGAGCTGAGCTAGGAAGGGGGGGGGCGAGGCGGAGGGGCGGAGCCGCAACCAGTGGCAGGGAGGAGCAGGGCAGCCACCGCCGTCGTGATTTAACGCCGATCGAGGCCCCAGGGAGTGGCGGGAAAACATCCCCTTCAAGACGCTTCCAATTAAACTCCCAACTTCTCGGGCCCGGGCGGGTGGCAGCGCGGTGCGAGAGAAAGAACGAGGTCAAGGGGGGGGGCGCGGGAGCGGGATTCCTGCCGATTCGGAAGAGCAAAGCTTGCAAGAGTGGAGAAGCTGAAATGAGTGAAGGCAGTAGAGGAAGTTGCGAGGGGGGTCGGAATTAATGATGTGTGGAATTTTGTAGCGAAGACACTGAGAGCGATAGTGAAGATGAAGATGGGCGGTATAGTAGAAATCGTTGAGTGTGCTGATGATAAGAACATAGGGACGAAAAAGGACATATTGACTATGTGAAAAAATCAAAATGAATGTTTAAAAATGGGGAACAAATGTTTAAGAAAATTACTTTGTCACGTGTGTGGTGTTTGTGAAGGAAAAAGCAAAAAATTATATGTAATTGACGAGAGAGAGAGAGAGAGAGAGAGAGAGAGAGAGAGAGAGAGAGAGAGGAAGACAGTGAGAAACTTGCTTTCTCTCGCCTACTACGTACTTACATACTAAAGAGAGTTTAGTAATTCAGCAGTGGAAAGGATTTTCCTGAGAACAAATCATATTGTAGGTCGCTGAGATAAAAAGACTTGGTAAATCTCCTTCTACATATAGTAAATTCCTTCCTCTAATACATTGCTTAGTCAGAATTCACGTTTTGATGGAACTTGAAACCGAAAAAAGGTTTACAAACGTCTGTCTGTTTGTAGTCAACACCAGCGCCTAAACTGTTGACAATTTTTCTCCAAAATTAGCATTCCCTACTAGATCTGACCTAACTCCAGGTCCTACAAACTTGAAATCAACATTTTGATTATTGACGATACTTTGTCAAAAATAAAAAAAAATATCAAAATTATCAAAAATTAATTTATCAAAAATTTGTCAAAAATTGCTCGAAATTTTGCGTTAATTTTTTGCCTGGAATATAGCAAAATATGCTTATAAAACGGGCGCTATACCCATTTTCGTTCAATTCCCTCTATTTTTGAACAAAATTGCAAAAGTTGATGATTCTAAAATTGATATTTTTTTAATGAAATCCATTCTAAAAAGATTGTGACCTTAAATAAGGTCATGTGAGCCGACCTGGATGGCTGAGGTGGTTATGCGCGTGTACCGACCGACTCAAGGCTCGTTCCAAGGGGCGTGGATTCGAATCCCGCCTTGCTCATGTTTCTTTGTCCTTTATCTCTCATGTATGTTTTGTCGCAGAGTGCTTCGCGTTCTGCTGATCCCACATCAGAGAAGCCCGCAAGTGTGGGGTGTTTAGTAGAATATGCGTTTCATCGGGACGTAAAGGGTACAGGCTGTCGACTGGATGAAGAAACTCTAAAGAAAGAAAAGGTCATGTAAATATTTTCAAAAGTGAGTAGTGTTTGCGGAATTTTCCATGAAATTATGCAAATTTAGTGACGTTCTCGTTACGGAGTACAACGTTATGTAATTCTGCGCGAAAAAACGAAAACTTTTAGACAGAAAAACTCTTATTATAGGGTCCTAGTAAGAAAATAGTAGATAAATTCAGTAGCTAAATTTAGAAAAAAATCTCTAACATGTTATGTAGCAAGAATCTATGTTTTTTGAGTCATTCGTACCAAAAAATTGAATGAGGGGAAAACGTCTATCTGTCCGTCCGTCTGTGAACAACACTAGCTGCTAAACCATTAAGCCAATTTTCTTCAACATTTATATTCCCTATTGATCTGGCCGATGTCGCGGCCCCTTGGATTTGAAACCAATATTTTAATTTTGTGGGGTATTTTACATGAAGCCCCTGGGATATTTTTTAAATTAAAAATTGGCTACATCGTTTTGATTTTGTTGTTTGATAGTGTGAAAAACGGTTAAGAGGATGGTGTAGGTCTGATGTTCTTTGAAACCCCTAATTTTTCGAAAATTGCGAAAGTTCAAAATTTTTTCAGTCTTCCTATAACTAAAATATTAAAGCTGGATATTTTTCTCTTAATGCAATTTGTTCCTTAAAGTTATATTTTGAAATACGTTCATGTAGAATTTTTCAAAAATTTGAGTAATTTTGCATGAAATTACGGGCGAGAAAGAACGCGCTGTTGTAGCACGTGTAGTTTGATATGTATATTTCCACTCTACCTAAGGCTATATTAGAGGTCACTCTGTCGTTGCAATAAGAGTTGTAACCTGGCATATTAAAACTGTGGCCACGAATTGTTTCCGTGATACACACGATTTTAATATTATGTTGACGTAAGAACACTTTAAACATGTTTCCTGTCGTTTTAAACCATTGATATTCCAATTTTAATGATTATTTATTTTATTTATATTTGCTATTATTTCGAGATCCAGAAACCATTGAATCAACCACATTTTCACTTATGGAATAATGGCGGAGTTATCTTGGTAGACAGTGAAGGAATTACATTGGAACAGTCAGTATTCGGGGCTGCGGTGTTGGAGTACTTTTTAAACAAGTACGGCGTGGTAGTGATAGGAAATATTGGTTGGAGTATTGGGAGTAGGGTTGTTTTTTGACGAATTAGAATAATAATTCTTTTGTTTAAGGTTAGACTTGAAGGAAAATGTTTAAGGCAATTTACAACCTCCATAGTTAGCTGCATGATATTCTTTGCGATTTACGCACTGTGGGTTGCGCCTTCTTTTTTGCATTCGAGATAGTGATTTCATACGCATTTTACGTATAGTGCTTTGAAACCATAATTAGTTTGTGAATGACCATATCGTTGACACTTTTTACACATTATAATTCTAGATTTCATTTTTTGTTGAACTCTAACTTCACTACAAAAATATTTTTAGTTGAATACATTCTTAGCCTCTCTGTTAGGTCTACTGCACAGATATAAATTGTTTTCTTATTGTATATCTATATACTTGGATTTGTGGTAAATTCATCCGGATTAATTCATCACTGGTACCGTTTCTCAGAGTACGAAACGTGCAAGTCTTTAATTACCACTGATATTTCTCGATGGGGTCTACATGAATAGAATAGGGTGTTTATCTTCATCACAGAAATTTCCTAAGTTGCGGACGTCGTCTTTAGCGTTGAACATTATTTTAACTGTGTCTGTGTTTGTTTAAGTTTTAGAGTAGTTTTAAGCTAATTTTTAATGCCGTGTAAGAATTTGGCATTATTATCAATCACCGGAACGTTTACAGGGCAAATTTTAACTTGAACCGGTTTGATTCGCATTCATTGTTTCATGTTTTAAATTTTCTAGAGTAGCATAACGTAACTTCACTGGGATACAACACAGAGTTTCACTTTCAAATGATTGCATCATTTTTTGTTTTTCTTTTGGATTCGTTTCCATAGTTATTGATATCGGTACTTACAGGAGATGATTTGTTAAATTGAGGGCAGTGCGTTGAAGAGCTGCTGCTCTAAAACCCTGAAGCTGAGGTTGCTGCTCCCTCAGTTGCGATACATTGCGTACCGTACTGTTGAGAAGGCCGCTGTAGCTGGTGGTGGTGTTGGCAATTTTCCTTCTTTCCTTGGGCGTGCTCTAGTTGCTGCAGTTGTCGACGCAGGTGATTTATTTGTAGTTCCTGCTGTTGAATAATAGCTAGTAGTTGATATACAACAGCTTTAGGTACACATTCTTCTTCGTTAGCGTCCCCCATGTCTGGCGCAGACCACACTGGCCGATGTGTGAGAGCCACACTGGCCGAGTCAAGATGTGTGAGCTCACTTTTAACTCACTTATAGATGTTGACTTTTTCAGAGATTAATATTACAGGTGATATAGTATTTTGGCTAATAACTATTGTATTAGGGTTTCAAGAAACAAAAACACTGGGTTCACTAACACATAGCATAAATTTTAACGGAATATCGGAGCGGAGCTCCATGTACACTGCGCTGTGGCTTAAGCAGAACTGAAATATGTTCTTTAAAATTTAAATCTTTAAATATCATCAGTTAAAATCTGATTTTTTATAATTTCAAATGCAAATATTTAGCCGTGTATTTAAAGCGGTGAGAAAGCTGGGCCTGGTTGTGTAACGGTAACGTGAAAGTATATTACGGAATACTGTCGAAAAATGTAGTAAACAGAGTCAACTGATGCAAATGACAAATGTTAGAATTTATCAGGTCGCATAAATTCTCTTAATTTTTTTCACCTACTTCCTATGGAGAAAGTTTTGAAATAGTTCAGGAAAAAGCGTCGACATTTACACTGAAATATGTTTGTGGGTTCCTAATGCTGAAAAATTGTTTCAATCTCTCTCCCATACGTAATATATTACATTCTCGGAATTATAATATTGTTAAAATGTACTTCGAATAGCACGAGAATGGCACCGCTGTAGATTACAACCGTGAGAACATAATTAGGAAACTATGATAGAGCAGGGGCAGAGTGCGAGACGAAATACGTCTAAACAACCATCAGACATGATATCGTAGGCTTCCGCGGCCAGAGTTATGATCTGGGCTGTCCGGGTGACGCCGCGTCGAAGGCTGGGGTGCCTCAACCATGAGACATTTCCATAATGGGGCTCGTAGCGATGTGCTGGGTAGGGGAAGTCAGACCTGTTCGCGAGAATGCACCAGCTCGCCAGCAAAAACGTGCGAACTGGCGGCGGCATTTTTGTAGCACAGATAGTTTAATGTCTGTTATTAGGCTCCTGGCATTTTGTTACGCCTACGAGTAACCAGGTTCTGGTGATGTGATTTGACAATAAATGGTAATTCCAAAAAGAAAACAAATGATAATTTCAAAAATGTTGGATATTTTCCTTAAAAAACAACTGTTGTGGTTGAATGTTTAAGTTAATATTTGTTTTTCTTTCATTTTCATTGTAACATTCATCACTTAGTTTCTCAATTCTCAAAATATTGCTAAGTTAATTTATCAATATTTAAATTACAAACACACAAGAACATGCGCATGTAATACACACATACCTACGCATGCAATATGTACTCGTCCATGCATACATGCATGAATATTTCTTGTGGGCGGAGCGTGTGACCCGCTCGCCAAGCGACCGCTCTGCAGAGCGGGCGGGGAGATCGCGAGGGCGAGGCTGCCTTGCCTCTCGCGTCGAAGCAAGGGAGAAGCTGCGCAGAGCCGGTTGTTTGCCTGCTCGGGCAGCTTGGCTCAGCGCGGCTCGGCGAGGAGCGAGCGGCTTGGAGTTTTGGCCCGAAATTAGGACGAAGGCGGTGCGAGGCGGCGACGGCGGCGGCGGCGGTGGCGGGAGCGGTGGCAGCGGTGCCGCAGGCGGAGGTCCGTCTGTGCGGGATACGCCCACTCCAAACACGCCTCGCTCCGAATCGCGGAAGTCGGTGTGGTGCGGCGTGGTGTGGTGTGGTGTGGTGTGGCGCGGGGCCGACTTGAGCGCTGCGTGCGGGAGACGTGAAGGCGCGGTTCGGCTCGGCGGCGGGCCCGCGGCGGCCCCGTGGCCCCATATCGCGTGCTGCTTTGTATTGGATTGAGGCTGCCGCGTTTGATGCTCGCCCTCCCCCTTTGTGTTGCGTAACTCCACGCCAAGATCTGACTTTGCCCTTATTGCGGAGAGGTGTCGACAGTGAAGGTTGAAACTCGTAAAGAAAACTAGAAGCCGATCGTAGTAATTTATTTTGAAATGGTTTTAAAATCTGTTGGAATGCTCGATGAATAACCATTATTTTTTAAAAAAAGATGTTAATTAGACATGAGTTTATTTCTTTAATTTAGTAATGTAGGTTTTTATGATTTTCGACTTATTTTATTTTGCATAAAGTATCAAAGTATCGAATATCCTTGTGATAAATCTTATAATTAAATAAATTCGTCTCAATGTGCTATACATGCATAGAAATATTTTATCATGGATATTTATTTTGCTTTGTGGTGAAGGTAGTGTAGAAAGAGGACTGTAATGATACAAAAAACATCTAAAGATTTTAATGGAAATGATGCATGTTGTGGGTCGTGAATGAAGTATTACTTTGAGTACAGATATTTTGAGCAAACAGTGGATCATTTTCCAAATATGTAATTTTTCACAGAAACAGCTCTAAATGTTTCCTTAAAATTTTTGTACGAATGTAGATTAATACAATGATGATTTATGCAATGATTTCAAGGAACGAACGTGACAATTTCATTCAAAATTTGTAATTTTAAAAAATTAACGGTATTTATTTTTCTATATTTTGCTTCTTGTATGTATAAATCAGATGCAAAGGAAAATGTATTAATTTTGGCTGCAAATAAAATAATTCCTATTTCTAGCTCATGACAGGATAACTTTTGTCAAAAAATTTAATACTTATGAATTCTCTAATTACTTAAAATTTTGTGTATGTACGTGACATCAAAATATTGATAACATAATTTCATTAATGTCACATTCCTCCGTGATATGTTAATTATTAAAAACGCTGTTTACATCGTATAATCTTTGAGATGGAGTACTGTACTATAGTTAATGAATTCAAACTGATGAATTGGTGGTGATGGTGATTTTCCAGTACATTTGGATTAAAGAGAGTTATGGATTACTTAAAATTGAAAGTGATATTCAGAATCCGCACTAGTTTTCGGATAGTTATTGAAAATTCTCGGGCTTGTTACGTGAGACGTTATAATGAGAAAATTTCTTTTCAAGAATCGCATTCGATTTTACTGCATTAATTTTCCCTTTCCAGAATCTATCGGCTCCTTTGTAACGTCACGTCTCAAAATTGAAGCTTCTCCACACGTGCACCACGTTCATCTCGAGCGACTGTTGCCCAACTTTGTATTCTAGTTTGCAGTTGTGTCAATACACCACTTCTGTTCGGTCCTTTCCCCTCCTTGCACTTCAAACTTGAAACTAGTCTCTGAATCTTGCGGGGACTACGCGGCAGTGCGGGCCTCGCTGATACCCATTGATCGTAGAATTCCCGAGCAAAGTGTTGAACTCCGAAAGGAAGCAGCTATATAGGAAGTCGCGATAAAATCTGTTCCAGTAACATCCGTTTTCTCATGCGGAGTTTACTCCAGCGAAATTCGATTGGCCTATCTTTGGATCTACTGAAAACTGTGCACGGTATGAGCATGCAATACTTGCTTTCCCGCGAGTGATAAAAGTTTCCACTCCATGCTATGTTATGCGACCTGCCTATTCGAAAATATTCCTTGTATATACACTATGTGTATGTATGTATTCCTTACATATTCCTTTTATAAAAGAGGAACGGCAGAATTTTGTTCTGCAACAAAAATCCTAACATTGAGATTTTTGCAGTGCTAATTTGTTTAATTTATAAGTAGTAAGTTTTCCCTTGCAATTTTGGTAAATTTAATAAATCCGTTAAAACGTAAGAACCTAAGAAGTACTGTGAAATGTGAGAAAAATTCTCCAAGTTTTAATAGGGCAAGAATAGAAAATTATAGAATCTACTCATGATTTTTGAAATTCAAGAGATGTTGAAGTCTCAAATTTGCAGTTTCTTGTAATATTTGGAACTGTTCTTCTGCCTAGGCCAATCCGTAAAAGCAATATTCATGTGCCGATAAATATTTTTATTACTTCGGTGTAAACTTCCAGGCCTACAGTTGAAAAGGATTTAAACTTCCCAAAGTATTGTTCTGAAAAATACACAAGTCAAACTTCATGTCTGTTCTTCTGAAAATATACTAGAATGAAAAATAGGTTGGGAACCAAGCTGGGCTCCATCTTTGTCATTATTCAAAATATCATTATTTGTCAAGTCTGAAAAAATATCAATGACTTCAGCTCAGGTTACATAGAAAGTAAACTCGATCTTTTCTTTTAGAAAGGCATTTCTAGTTCAGCCGGGAATATGATAAGCATGCTCATATGAATATTCGTGTATAATGATATATGGCCTATGTTGTTAAAGAGAAAGGTTTGTGGCCGTTTCTGTCGTGGCTTTGTAATGGTTTAAGCGGAATAGAATGTCAGGCAGAGTTTTGTCTTTTTGTTCATTCGAATACAAATATCTCATTCTTTCTACAATGAGCGTTCTTATATATTACGTTCATTTGGCGTAACCAACATCAAAATTGAACTGGATGAGATACGAAGAGCATTTGCTTACAGTTGACATTCCTAACACACATTCAACAATATCATGTGAGATCGCAGTTTCTCCGCAAATAGCAACCGACTGCCGAATTCCTTACACGACTGTTCATTCCATCCAACTTATTACCTTGTTTTGATAACGTGCCTCCGCGGGGTCGCGAAGTGGAGACTTCCCAAATCCAAAGTAAGCAAGCCGCCGGCCCCGCCCCCTCTCCCGCCCAGTGCGGTCTGTGTGCCTGTCATTGTACCTCTGCGAAAACATCCACTCTCCCCGCCCGAGGAACTTTCTGGCTCGCTGCAACGTATTATCCCATCCGCCGGCGGAGCTCTCTTTCCCCTCGTCGAATATACTCCTCCTCGGGCCTCCCGCTCACCTCCGCTCCGCGCCTCCATTCCGTCGCGCGCGGGAGCGGAGCGGAGCGGAGCGGAGCCGAGCGGGCCGGGCCGCGGCTGTGCACAGGCGCAGCTCCTCTTCGCGAGCACACCCCGCTCCCCCCCCCCCCTCGCGCACGGTCGAGCCAACTTGAGCCTCTGTTCGCCGAAGTTCACTTCTCGAGCCTGGCTCCGCCGGCGGCGGCGAGGCGGCGATGGAGGCGGCGGAGGCGGCGCCGGCGACGGACGGGAGTGCCGCCGGAGTGCCGAAGGATGTGGAGAAGTCATGCACGCAGACGGCCGCGAACGGTAGGCGAGCGCTGGGAAATTCGAGGTGGATGTAGGGTGACGTAGGAAGCCGGGTATGCCCGGGTGGGGCAGGTTTGTTTTGCCAAAATTGTGATATACTGCTTCTCGGCCGGCCTTGAGGGCACAGGGAGGTCATTCAACATCCGAGAACGCTGAACTAAAGGCTGCAGGTTCCAGTACCCGCGTATTGCATGGGAGATTTCACCTTGAGCTTTGACGGGCGTGGCATCCAATGCCAGACACGTATATTCTCGGAACGTCAGTCCGTTATCATTTACCATTCACTCATGATCCTCGTTCTTGCAGTGGAAGCGAGAATGGCACATCAACACTCTGATTCTTATTTGATTTCGTAACTTACGTTTACAGTACACTTCTGTTTTTTCACCTTAATATTTAAAATCTATTTAAAATATTCTTCTAAAATATTTAAATTATTAAAATAATTTGTTGTAGGACTTTAATACTCAATTTAGAAATATGTATGAAACCTAAAATGTTTAACTAATGAAGTAAGAATCATTTTAATTTGGCATACAATTAATTAGAAAATTCCAGAAATAAACGCGTCAAAAATATACCATTGGGATGAAACACGACATCTGATATTACGATTTTCACGGAAAATGGAAAACGCAAGCAAATGTTTTAAATTAAGAATATTTGTATTGAATTAAACTCCACCGATGTATATGAAATGGTATGAATATGTAATGTAACTGTAACGGTGCTGGTATGCATATATTATTAAAAAAAGCACTCAAGCCAGCAAATGTGACTCTGCTGCTCTCCAAATATTAATAAAAATGAATTTTCCCTTAATCGTTTCCGGCTCTCGTGTGACTGATTTTTTTCTTAATGTAGAACTTTAAGGTAAATTTATCAGTAATAGAAAAGTGTTTACAAAGTGTTGCGAGTTGTTTCTTGTAATTGCAATTACCGTTCTATCATATGCATTGTCTCATCAAAATTTCCTTCGACGGAAATGTTGTCTTTTGTGATCATGCTGTTTGCCTGTTCGCATTTTCCGTTTATGTTACACTGCTCATCTTTTTTGAAAAATTTCCTAATCATCATGTCATAGTTTCATAATCATCATACATTCTTGACGGTTATGTGACGACCAAGCACAGATAACCTATATTTGGCATTCATAGGCAATTATCAAATGAAAGATCGTTTAATTTAGATAATTATACGAATCTAAAAATTCAAGACAATTCCTTACACGAAACTCGCAATCCTGGTATTGTATCCTATGAACTCGCAATTTCTGGATGCATTGGGTCAACAAAAAGTAGGGTTTGCCTTTGTGCCCTCTTCATTTCACAGCCGCGCCCACTGTGTGACGAGCGCGGAGGCGGCAATGGCGGCGAAGAAGGCAGCGCTTGCGGCCGCGGCGACGCAAACGACGACGACGACGACGACGACGACGACGACGACGACTCGACTCCGGCGAGCGAGCAAGCTCGAGGCCGACTTTTTCTCCGGGTGATTCCCGTTATGAGTGCCATTCCGGGAGATTAGAGAAGTAGGAACGTTCTCGCGCCGCCGAGCAGTCGCGCTCTGGGATTGGCGCGTTCGAGGGGTTTTCGGACTTCGTTGTCTCTCCGGGACGGCCCCGTGATCCTCCGCGTCGGCCACCGCCACCGCCACCGCCGCAGACGTCGCTATTCGGCACGCGCCGCTGTATCGCCTCGGTAGAGCAAGTTCGGAGAAGAAAGTGGCCGTTTTAGCGAAGGTACGGTCTCTTAAAGTTTCCCCGGCAGCCGCGTCTGGGCTTCTGGCTTTCAAGGGGCGTCGGAGTCTTCTGTGTGAGTGTGTGTGTGTGTGTGTGTGTGTGTGTGTGTGTATAGACGTGTGCGTGCGTAACGGCGATGCAAGGGGAAACGAAGATAGCTGCTTATGCGGGAATGGAAGACTCCATCTGGTTCGCCCTTCGCGGTGGTAATGACCCGTAGAAAGGGCTCGGCTCAAGTGCGAGGCGATGACGTCTGAAAGGGAATCGCGTGATTTATGAGTAGAAGTCGGAGTACTAGAGACCTAGTGATCTCTTGAGGACATGTGGTTAATTCGCTTTCTACAATATGTATCCGTATTACATGAGGGCCCTCGTACACTTCAGTTTTAGGCTTACCAGCGTTAATCGAGGTAGGTGAGGACTGCTCATCAGAGCACTTAGCGCGTCCTCGGAAGTGGTGATGGGTTATTCCGTGAGAGAAACATTGTAGCATTGGCAATAACTTAGCCTCATACCATTAATTGGCCAATTGATGTTTCATCACACGTATACCGAATTCGCATCATATTCAAGTTTGAACGTCAAATTAATGTAACGAAATAAAACTTATTTATTTCGTGAGAATTCACCCTTCATCGTTCTGTTGTTTCACCTTTGCTCCTTATCAATACGGAGAAAGTATTCAAATATTAGCAGTCGACATGATGGCAATGAATGTGAAAGATCTTTAATTTTATTTCTACGGAACTATTATACATTCTCGTGGTAAATTCGAGGTGCTATAATTCACACTTGTCTGGTCGTGCCAAGTGCTTATCCATGTTACATTTGTAAAGCAAATGTTCAAAGCTGTTCCTAGAAAACGGAAAATAATTCTTCTCCAATTCGGGATGACAACGGCGCTGGGTGCTTATATTTTAAAATGACTTCATTGCAGAAAACGTACAAAATAGCGCTGAAAAACTTCGAAATGCTATCAACTCTTGGTTGGTTGTTAGTGATTCCGGGCGCGTCAACTAATGAGGTCATTAGTCGGTCATTAGTCATAAGTGTAGTGCATGTTTTCCACTCTGGGGTGGCGGTGTTCTTCCCCCGCAGAATAGCGACATCCGGCGCTGACCTACCGTCGGCATGCGGGGTTTACCCAACCAGATATCTCCCACCAGCAGGACACTGCCCCAGCTGGGACAAGTTCTAAGCTCCCGACCGGTCTCCCGGCATGTGTGGTAGTGTGGCATGTGTGATATTAGTGTATGAGTATATGTGTATATAGGGGTGAGGATAGGACAAGGAAGGGGAAGGGAATATCGCGCGCGGTCCGTGGCCTGTTGATAGGGTACTGCTCCGGCATTCGGCGGGTGTTGGTCGGAAAGAATCACGGAAAAATACCGAAGCCGGGCTCTAGAATTCTCCTCTAGACAGCGACTGAATTCGACCTGCTGCTGACAAGCTAGTGTCGAAAATCTTACCACTGCTGGGACTCGAACTTAAGACCTCCCTGTCAGAGGCTCTGCAGTGACATTAGTTGATGTACTGAGCCACCTCTCTCGGTGTTAGCTCTTGGAAAAAGCGCTAACTGCAGAAATAGTAAGTTATCCAAGGATACCTGTAGGAGACCATTTGGTTACGGACTAGAGACCATTCTCGATGTCTTGACATGGCGGGGCGCTAGCAATCCGCGGTCCAGACATCCGTCAACGATTCATTATATCACCTACATCTGGCCGAATTTCTCCCTTAGTGGGGCACCGCCGCATCTGGGACAAGCTGTAAGCGCACGAATCATCTCCCAACATGTGCGGTAGAGTAGTGTATGTAAGAATCTGCGTAAGGGAAAGGTAAGGACAAGGAAAGAGAAAGGAAAGGTCTCGTTTGTTAGTGTACTGTTCCGAGATTCGCTTCGTATTATGAAGAAACGACGAAAAACCACCGATCAAACCAGGCAATCGCTGGAAATCTTCTCCAGACAATGGCTGAAATCGGCCCAGCTAGCTAACTAGTGTTGAAAATCCGCCACCATCGGGACTCGAACTCTCGGTCCTCCCGATCAGCGCCACTATTGAGTCAGCGACAATGCTGTCTTTAAGCTTAACTCCGCCGGTCAAATTTGCCTTGAAATTATCTCCGGGTGAAATATCATTCGTGCAAGCGAAGTCGAGTAAATATTAAAGCGTCCGACGGCGCCACAAATTTTAGAAGAGACAAGTAAATCATAGAGTAAACATTGCCTTGACTTTGTCTCACGCATCGAGAATTTGCTTATTTGTACGTACGTCAATAAATCTGCAGTGCTCTTTCGAAACATTATCAGGAAAATTTACATTTCTTGGGCACTCTGTCATTATCGACATCGTTCAACTTAAATAGAATATTCTTAAATTGTCACCGAGAGCATTTTGAATTAATATGACATATTTCCTACCAACAGTGATCAATGGTGAAACCCATAATAATCTAGATACCCACACTATTCTAGTGAGTTAAAAAGAGATACTTTCATAATATGCATTCCAATGCTGCCTTTTTTACCCCTTTGTGTTATTGTTGAAATGGGGTATTACTAAATTAAAATACTTTTATTACTCATATTTATTGGTTAAAGCAGTACAGTTGATTTACATTCTGGGACAAGACAGAAAACGAAATATATTTTGATATTTAAAAAAATTAAACGTACATTCAGTACAAATGGATGCTTTGCCTGAACAAATATGAACAAAACATGACTCGTGAATTTATCTGATTGGAAATGTACTCACACACTGGCGTCTCGCTTATTTGGAATTACTGTTTAATTTTTAACTTACTCTCTATTTTGCAGAAATAGTTCAATATTAAGCGACAACTACTGATGTGTAGTCATATTCTGAATCCTAGATAGGTTACTTTTAGTTGTAGTTTTATTTAACCTTGCTCTTA
This sequence comes from Teleogryllus oceanicus, assembly GCA_964035755.1. Lineage (NCBI taxonomy): Eukaryota > Metazoa > Arthropoda > Insecta > Orthoptera > Gryllidae > Teleogryllus > Teleogryllus oceanicus. The sequence continues at coordinate 74,808,407 of CAXIVR010000001.1, read as the reverse complement.
TTTTTATTTTAGCTTCAGTAACGATTTTATGAATTTTTATACATTAATTGTAATGAAAAATAATGCTTATCGCTGACAAATTCAACTGAAAGGTTGGCAGTGCTCTAATGTTGATTGAACTGAATTTCTGCGTTTTGAACTTTCTACATCAATACTATTGCGTATGAATTTCGAGTGACTGATTTTGAATCCCTGTGAAGAATGTCCTTCAATAGGACAGCGTCTAAATATGAAAGAAATGTTGGTAGCTTTCGTGGAAGGGTGAGCAACAAATTAACAGCGTGACTGCTCCGCCAATGGATTCGGCAGCGCTTCGATCGTCTTCGGTCGAGGGAGGCAGCAGCACCCCATCTCCCCCTCCTCCCCGCGCCCACCGCGCCGACGCAACTCGAGGACTCCTCCAAGCAACGAGCACTAATTCCAGCGCACAATGAAACGTCTTCCCCCGAGCAAGCGGAGCTCTGCGTGTCCCGCACCCCTTCCGCCACTTCTTCCACACCCTCGCCTCTTCAGGCTTCTCCGCCCCCCCCTCCCCGCCCACCCCGCCTCTCGTCCTTTCTTGTCCCGGCCAGGCCGGCTATCCGATCCTCCCGCGCCAACCCGCTCCTTCCCACACGGCCCCATCCTCTTCTGCTTCTTACCGCCCTGCACCGCCACGCTCAGCCCCCCCACCCTCGCCACGCTTTGTACCTTCCTCGATATGCTCCTTCCAGCCCCGCCCTTTTTCCTTTTACGTGGTTCCCCCGCCCCCCCCAACCACCTCAGGTCACTCTGCTCCGCCCGCCCACTCCGCACTCACCGCTAAGGCCACTCGGCTCCGGTCACTCGGCTATAGCCACTCGGCTATGATCACTCGGCTACGGTCACCGAACTACGGTCACCCAGCTCCGCCCTCTCAGGTCCACCCTCGCGCCCCCTCGCAGCTCCACCGTCCCAGCTCTGGCCTCCCAACACCGCCCGCCCGGCTCCCATCCTCGCCTGTACCTCCACCCTCACCCTCCACTCCTCAAATCACCTGCCCCACACACTCTCGTTCTTGCCGTCGCTTTTCTCTTAGATCACACTACCCCACTCCGAGTCACCCAATTCACCCATCCTCTCTCTCCCCTTTCCATCCCATCGCGCCCCGCTACGCACCGCTGGCTCTGGTCCCCCGCTCCGCACCGCGCCGGCGCCATCCACCCTGCCCCCGCTCCGCCCGCTTCCCCGCTCCTCTCCCGGCCACGCAAACCTCTCCGGCTGAAGGGAGCGCCAGGAGATTTTCTCGCGAACCTCCTCACGTTTCCCGAAGCCCCTCCGCCTACTTGGGCAGACTTGTGTTTTCCAGGTCTAGTCCTTAACTTGTTTTCCTATGGCCTTACCCCGCCGCCCTTGCGCCTTCGCACGGCTCCACGCACGTCCTGGCCGCTCTTATTTTTTCCTGTTCACATGCCCGCTCTTTTCCTTAGCCGAGTTCTTATTTTGCGGTGACTTCTCGTAGAGTGAGCTTGGTTGCTTCATGCGTATCACGGAACGCCCATTTCCGGGGATATGGATGGACAACGCTGTAGTAGACGTGCTCTCGAATTTTGAGTGTCTGAGATCAAATCCTTCTTTATATCGGTGAAATTTGTAGTTGGTTAAATGGAGATTCAGCAAGCTTTACCCCTGGTTTCGTACGTATGTCTTATGTTACTATTACTTGGGTATTCATAAATCTATTTGTAATTTTCCATCGTAACTCATTTCTTTAATAATAATAATAATAATAATAATTATTATTATTATTATTATTATTATTATTATTATTATTATTATGTTCACTTATTTCGGGAAGTGCAACTGATTTTATCGTGTTGCGTGATAAAATGCGAGAGTTTCCTCCCAGGTACTGTGAAAAACATAATAGTGCTTATATAATTTGATTCTGAGGCTATCATGAATTCCGTTGTACGTGTGACCTTCCTCATATCTATATGTGGTCTTTCAAGGAAATAAAATAAACACCAATACCTTATGCGGTATGCCATAAAGAAAGAAAAATTAAATAAGATGATTTGTACAATTATTTATAATATGCTACCGTCAGAAAAAAAAGATTGGAAATGTAAGTTAGTCAGCGCGTAATATATCTCTTGAAGATATTATGAATTATCTTCTAACACTTAGCTTCCGAATGTGTCGTACATCTTGACCGGCCGGAGGAAATATTTTTTCCATTTTCCACCAGACATTACTACTTCTTCCGGCTGTTTCCCTTTCATTAATTTCTCCATTCCTATGCTCCTTAGCATCGTGTTACCTTCTACTTGGCTTCCGCATCGTTTTCCGGCCCCGCCCCCAAGTGCGCCCCTCCCCCATCTCATCAACATCCACTTTCTCTCGCGTTTCCCCTTACCCCTCCCTTTCTTTTCCACCCCTTCTTCGGCGTACGACTCTTCCTCCTTCCCCTCCTTCTCCCTTCCCCTGTGCCCCTCGTCCGCCGCAGCTTTCTCGTGTTTCGATGTAATTAAAATGTTTGCCCGGAGTTGCCAGCAATCTCCGGACGCAATATGCGGCGAGACCTTCTGCCGGATGGCGCAGCTCGGCGAACGGGTGGCGGGGAGGTGGGGAGTGGGGTGGGGGGAGGGCGAAGCGGGTAGCGCGAGTGGTGCGGGTGGCGCACTGGTGCGCGCTGGTACGCGCTGGTGGAGGCACCAACCGCGTTATGAGGCGCTCGCGGGATCGCCAACCCGCTGTAACGGCTCGCAGCAATGCTTACGCTGTGGTATCGTCCCCGACACTATTACCTAGGAAGGCAATTGCCGCAGCCGTCCGCGGTGAACTAGTGGCACTGTAATGCAGGGCCAAATTTCGCGATTTCAGAGTCGGCAATGCATGGATGCATTTGTTTGGACGAATACCTATCGCACGTAGAAATTTGGATGGAAAGCATCCGTGCATTACGTCGCTTTGCTTTACGGTTGTAATGCATAGGTTGGATCAAAAGTAATGCTGTAACTTAAAGCCGATGAGTCGGCATGCTGCCATCTGTCGTGAGAAAAGGAATGACTATTAGACGAGTGTATGCAGAGAATGGGAACAGAACTCTGTCCGTCTACTGCAGTGTGTAAATCATTGAACGTCATAGCAATAGTGCAATGGCTCTAACGACATGTTTACAAAGGTAGAGCAACTTTCGTGGCTCCACATTGAAGTTGCACGAGATCGAAGTAAAAAAGAATGTTTTCAGAGACTGCGTGAAGCATGTGGTGATACTGCGTTACCATACTCTATTGTCTCACGATGGGTTAAAATGTTCGGACGAGGCAGAGATGCTGTGAAGGATAACCCCCGTACAGGACGTCCCCACGTGGAGAATTCTTGTACCGCTAGCAAAGGGAGATTCTGGAACATCCACCTTACTCACCTCATATGAGTCCATGTGATTATAATATCTTCAGAAAAACGAAATAACCTCTGCGAAGAACCCGGTACAATGCCAGAGAAGAAATTATTCCTGCAGTAGGGCTGTCAATATAGGTCATCAACAGATATATACGCGCAGCTTGTGTACGAAGCCTTCCTAACATTTGGCAAAATGTTTTTAATAGCGGAGGCGATTTTATCGAAGGGGTGTAAATGTAAATACCTCTGTCAATAAAGTCATATCACATTACGTTTTATCCAACCCTTATATATGAATGACACGGTTCTATCTGACTTTGATGAAAGTTCACAGAAAAGCTTTTTTAAAGCTTGGTGGCGTGTAATAATGATGCGCAAAATGCAATGCCATTTTGTTCATTGAATATTTTCTAAAGTTTTATTTGAAAACATTTAATATATTGTAGATCTGTCAGAACATCATTTACGCTAAATGGTCAGATAGTACCTTGCTTTTCTGAGGCTGCAGTACATTAAGTACACGTTCATATTTATTGTCAAATCGTTTCGTCATTTAGAAGATTGAATGTTTTAAGCAGGTGCTCAAAATCTGGCCTCCGTGATGTTTAAGATAGATCTGAACTGCGAATGCAATTTGATTGACACAATATCACTGTTATTGGATATATTACAGAATTAGTCTAAAAGATTCAACCTCCTCTGTCATTATAGGTGCCACTTTCATTACCTCCATCATCTCTCGCACCATGTGTCATTTAACATTTTCATCATCATTATATTCTTTATTGCTTATTCCTCGGCTGACGTTAATGTACGCAACGATTACCTTGTCTTTTCATGTTTCCGCTGCTATCGATGTCAACAATCTATTGTTTTGATCTCAGCTTCGTCCCTTTCACAAATCCAAATACTCTCGGAAAATTCTAGACACCCAGCTTCATTCAAATCTTATCTTTCGGTCAGTATTGTCGTAATTCATTTACATACCTTCATTCTTTCGCATTATTTATCCCTTAGATTTTTTAGAAATAATGGCATTTGTTTTATTTAAAAAATACTAGAACTAATATTTTGTTGTATGCTAATAGAACACACAATAATCTAGAACGTCAAGGATATATCGATACATTCGAATGCACAGCAAATTTGGTTGTGTATTTATTACCGCGTTATGGTATATTAATAGCATAATATAAAGCTTTAAACAAATATTTCCTCTCAAAACAAAATTGTTTAGTGTAATTGGTTTCACCTTCATATGTCCGTATAATTTCCGCTACATTTAAATTATTGCTAATATGTTTACCTTACTGCTTGCGTGACGCGTTTATTCATCAATCGGCTAGAAAATAAGTATAAAGTATGTTGAACTTAAAAAAATGAATATTGTTCACCATACTTACATTATTGTAACGAAACTGCGCTACCTGGCAAGTATACTATCAAAGTTTAAATGAAGTTCTAAATGTCTGCACTGCAGTCCACGATGTCGAACACAATTGCCTCCGTCACTAGACTATCACCACCCTGTGTATATTCAATGTAATAGATACGCTCTAGGTTTCGATATGTTAGAGCCTACACCGAGGCAAGAAATACTTTATAGGATGTTAATTTTTAGTCATAAATGAATTAAATAATAGGTAATAGGCAATTTAGTAGACAAAATACGAATAGTAAAAGCCAAAACAAGAGAAACAACACAGACCCAATGTGTAGTTCTTAATTTTAGTAGAATTGTTGAAGAATATAACGACTTATTTGATCAAGGATTTTCAGTGTTTAAAATGATAAATTTAGAGATTCAAAGGTATGGCAAACATTAACAAAGTAAAAAAATATAGAAATGAAAAATTAACGCAATAAATATTGTTTATATAAAATTCATTTTATGTATCAGAAGTTATCGAGATCATATAAATCAAAACAATTAATGAAAACATAATTCCACTATCTGTACCATCACCGTTACTAATACGAGTATCCCATTGCTACCATCTTTCATATTACATCCACAAATATCATATCCAGGCAATGGATGTCTGACAGGTGATCCTCCAATGCGTCACACGTGTTAGGGACTTCACCGAAATATTTACTTGGTTTGCCGATCATAGGGCAAATGCAGCCGAAACAATTGCTTTCTTATCGCGGCTCCATAATTCACAAGTCTCTAAAAAATGTTAGAAAATAAGATATCTTGGCCATTTTCCGTGTGGTTTTGCCCATCCGGATGGCTGTGTCCCATGTTTCATCACATTACAGGCTCCATCAGCCACCGTTCGTCATTATGATCAACTGAATGTCCAATGGATAATTCAGACCGCAGAATTTTGTCTTGGGGCCGCATGCCGCAAATTAATCACTCCAACAAAGTCACAAATGAATGTGGTATCGACCACCCTGTCCTCTCTATTGTTTGTCGCCGGTGCCCACACACTGCCGTCCTTTTCATTACCAATACCCCCGTAAAGGCTCCGAATATTGGGTTTCCACCATAAAATCGACTTTCTCTCGCAGAATGAATTGTATTCTTACTGATTCTCGTACTAATCTATTCCAATACACGATGCGCTAAAAGAAACTTGCTGGGCATATCGTAAAACAATAAAATTGAACATTATTTATAACATGTATGTTATGCTTCCCACTAATGCTATAATTGTAAGGGATTATTCAAGTTGAGTATCGCCCTTGAACAAGAAAGCATTTTACAAGTTGACAAGGTGGAATCAGATTTCATGCAGCATTTCAGATTAATGTAGTATTTGAAATATGCGAACTTGCTATTATTTTATCTTTTTTGAACTTGTAGGTTATATTACGAGTGATTTGGTGGTATATTTTATTAAAGCATTTCAGGTGCAGTCGAACATAACTACATCCCGCTATATGTCGCGCATTCCCTCTATATTTTAAACTCGTCTCACATTATGTTCCATAAATTTGGATGCAACATCTTAGGGACCAAGAGTTTCATTTTACTTAAATCATGCATTTTACTTAAATCTAGAACACCGAATATCGCATTAAAAAGATACAAGTATTGTACTTCAGCTTCTGAGTGAATGACACTCCCTCCCCCTATTGATCAGGTTTTTCGTCCAGTTTCCCTGATCCTGTGAGTGCGTGCTGAAATGGACCTTTCTTCTGCTTCTGAACGTAAGTGTAACTTCAATATCTGTCCACGTTTTCTAAAGCTCAATGAGGAATATAGTTCTTAAAATAATCGTTCTCCACGTTCTCTATTCCTTCACTAGGGACACAATTACAGATAACAGCCCATTAGTTTTCTTTACACGGAAGCAAGTCTTTTCTTTTCAATTCTTGCCTAAAGTCCTTGTTTCCACCTGTATTCATAATTCAACTTTTATATGAGTTAGGGTAAGGATCTCAGAACTCAAGGAATAGTGCTCAGAATACACTTCTCCCCATAGTACGTCAGACACACCATGTTAAATAAATATATAAATACATAAATATATAAATAAATCTCTTCCCGTATAAATTCACGATCTTACCCGAAGTTTAGCCGAGAACACCCGAACCTGCAACTGAGTTGACTTGTTCCCTCTCCTGATAGAAAACATTAAAAATGTTAAAAGTTTTAAGTTTACCATGTGTTTTCAGTGCCCCGTGAGTTTGCACAAGTTCTTGCGTAAATTGTCGACAAAATCATAATGTCGTATCCGGTATCATTATTATTATTATTATTATTATTATTATTATTATTATTATTATTCATCTACTTCTCAAGCAATGTCGGAACATTTCTGCTTAAGACACAACTTGTCTATACGAAAATAAAGGGGTCGCTGAAATCATGAGCTTCCTCATGGAGTTCTAAAAACTCTTCGTGAAGTCCTACGTTTAGTGATGATTTTGGTAATGTCTTTACTATCTTGGCTTTTTCCACCTTCTTCAAGACACAAAAACTTTCTAGTGATGCCCCTGTAAAGCGGCCTTTTGCATAGTTCTGAGATGTTTTTTCTCTTTCTCTTTCTTCTTCTTCTTCTTCTTCTTCTTCTCATTATTATTATTATTATTATTATTATTATTATTATTATTATTATTATTGTTGTTGTTGTTATTATTGTTATTATTGTTATTATTATTATTATTATCATCATCGATGGTTTTATTGTTTAACATGATTATACGCACAACTGCATTCTCGTTTTCACTGCTTCTATTTTGATGCTGGTACTTTCACCACTTCCACCATTTCCATTCCCGCTCGGTACGTAAGACGAATGCTTACGTTAAAAGCTGCATATCGCGGGGGAGGCGAAGATAAAATGAAAAATAATTGGCCGGAGAAAACAATTAAAATTCTTAACTAGAAATAATGGGACGGGGCTTCTCGAGGAGGGCGAAATGCAGCAGAAGGCTCTGTATTAATGAAGAGCCGCGCGGGACGGCGCTATAAGAGATTTGGAAACAAATGCGATGATGATAACAAACGTCGCGGATGCCAGTGTCTTTTCAGTTGCCCCGCAGTCGACGCAGTTGTCATGACCCTGAATGGTCGTGCGTTGGACTTCAGGCGGCTCCACACATTCGTTATTCGTCGATCAGCAAGCCACCGCTTGCCGAATCCCCAGTAGTGTGGATGAGTAGCTTGCTATTTGCCGAGTAACGAATGTTCTGTGCTCGCCTTAGTAACCGCGTGTCGGTCTTTTGGACACATCAGAGGAAGCGAACAATCTCCAAATACAGCAGCTGTTCGTGAAGCCAGCAGTAGCTCGCTGCTCGGTGCATGCCGAATGTGTGGAGCCGCCTTTATGCTCAATGACAATTCCGTGTTGCCGCACTGGAACTCTACATAAAGAATGCGTTTAAGAACGTTGAGAGGAGGTCTTACAAATTTTCCATTTGGTCATCAAAACAACAAAGTTAAAGATTTTTTTTAAATTTATGCGGTCTCTCCTAATGTACTTGCAATCTGCAGCAAATATCCATCAATTTGCGAAGTTAAGAATTTTCGGATTTTATGAAAATTTTCTTTAATAATAATAATAACAACGACAATAATAATAATAATAATAATAATAATAATAATATTAATAATAATAATAATAATAATAATACTTATTATTATTATTATATCATTTTGAGTGGGAGTGTCTTTCGCTAAATTATTTTCATGAAATATATGAGTTGTAAATCTTCGCGTATATGTGCTGCTTGTTGCGAGTACTTTTTGTACATAAGAGACCAAACAAATTAAGACAAAATATTGCACAAATAACAGTCATATTAGAATACATCACACATCAAAATATTCTGTTAAATTGGAAAACAATTAAAAACCTTAATGATAGAGACTTTGTTCATTTAAGTAAATTACATTAAAGAAATTTCTTAACGTATTCGACGTCCGTTGATATATTTATTAACGTTTCGTTTACCTCTTTTGTTTAAATTAAATTTTCCAATACATTTCACATTAATTTGTGTAGATCGTTTACATTTTTATATTTTTGTGCGCAGAAAATGGGAAAAAAATACTAAGAACAGGAATCCTCTACGATTCCACTTAAGCACTAGCATCGCGGACACAATTATCCAAGTACGAATACATTCGCTTCCTTTAGCAACCTTTTTAAATTATTAGTATTTTAAATTAAATTCTCCAATTCATTTCGTTGTATGTAAACGAATCATTAGTGTTACATATTTCTAATGAATAAATGGCTTTCTTTACAGGATACCTGTATCGTCAATTACATTGCTCACAAATGTAGTAGATATAAATATTGGAAGGTGGTGAATTGCTTTCAGTTGCCCTTTTCCGCTGAAATTATACATGAATTTTTAAAAAGTTTTTACGGCTTCGGACATATTAAAGGTTATGTACAGTTGGAAACCTCAACAAACTTATATAAGTACTTTCAATTTTAATCTATCTTTACGGCTTATTTTTTCATGTTTTTCAGAGCTTATTTTTTCCTGTCTTTTCAATTAGGTAGAAAGAATATAACAAAAAAATTCAAAAATGTTTCAAAAGTGAACTTGTGTCATTTATTAGAAATACATAATCGAACACTCACAGTATAAATTCTTGGCTTGCTTATTAAATATTCGACATCTCTTGTTGAAGTCTTCTTAAAAATTAAGTTATATCGGAATTGTAATTATCAATTGAAAATTACGTACAATCTAATAACTTAGATAAAAGTTCTAATCTTGCCAGGTCAAATGTTGCCAGACTATAAACCGAGCTTTATTCTTCCCCAAACGTCACAATGTATATTTCCTAATTACGTAATGCATTATTTCACAAAGTGGTATTTATCCATTATCATTTCTTGTGCGGATTTCTGTTCTTGAGAAGGTAAAGAGAGTACCCTTTATTCTTTCCTTTCTGATCCATCTCTGTTGTTCTCTGATTTCGTTGATTTACCATGTTGGCTAAATCAAATGTTAGCTTTACCCTAAACTATATCGATGTTATTGTTACATTATAAATGTGTACTAATTTCTGTTATTGTTGGATAACGATTGGGCTTTCAAAACTTGACCATTAGGTCTCTCTCAAAATGCCACTAAGTCATTTTAACTTCAGTTTGTGCACACGAAAATGACCGACACACACCATGGTCTCGGTCATTTTTATACGTTACTTATGTCACATTCTGATAGAGCAAATAAACGGTAACTGATTAGAATGATTATAAATGGAGCATTGAAATTGGTCAAGCATTTACCTCAAGGCTGATTCCTCAAGTATGTCACATCAAGTACGACCTTCTAAAAATCCATCGCTTTAATTAGTTTGAGCGCATGAATTCGGGTGAATGAATTTCAGTGTGCTTGTTCGCCTTCCTGTCGGCTGTATTAATTTATGAATTTTATTGATGTTTTTATCTATTTCCTCTCGCAACAATTACGAGAATCCCTCGTCACTTCCACACTCTGACATTCAGTTGTGCTAAGGGTAAATGTATGTCGCAGCGTATTTGCTGTTGAGGGGGAGTCGTTTACAAAATTATTTTAAATTATCTAGTTTATAGAAATAACACATTTGCCCAGCAAAATCGCGTTTCCATTGTCTCCCATGTATGATTGACAGGAAATTGAAATTTAAAAATTAAAAAATATTGTGCCACTGTTAAATTTCTTTCTTTCTTGAATGCGTTGTTGACGGAAATCATCGAATCTGTTCGAGTAATACCTGAGATAATAAAACGTTATACTATTTATACTGTTTTACCCGTGTATTTGGCATCGTCATCATTGGTTTCATTTTGAATCGACTTTTTTTCTGCAAATGTCCACTTAAATTTAAATATGATTATTCTATTTATAGAATATCTTTTAATTATTTAGTAAGCATTCATTACATCAGTCCTTGAGTGCAGGAATAATTAAATTATTCCATCTGTATTATATATATATATATATATATATATATATATATATATATATATATATATATATATATATATATATATAAGTATTTATGGCGAGATTCAACATCAATTTTTAACTTTTTCACGATCGTTTTAATGTATTATGGAAAGGTATGAAACAACCATCGAAACGATTTTGTAATATTGTAAAATTAGTTTAAATTTTTTTTTAGAGAGCACGTTAAAAATCATTTGTAAATTGCAATTGGCTACTGCAAACGAATAAATGTGCTGGAATGCTCTCGTTCATTTATAACTGATGTTTTTGGAATGAAATTGCACTTGGATTTCTCTAAAGTGACAAAATAAACTCGCATTCTCTGAAAACTCATCAAACAATAATATTGATTTGATTATACTAACGTAGTTTCTGCCACGTATTTTGCATGACAATACAGGAATATAAACTATTGCTCTAACGGTTGAATTCATGACAATTTGGGACATATATTACATCCGGTTTGCCGTTGTTTAATCGCTAACAGTGAAGTGTCCTCATGTTTACACTGAATCTAGAATGAAAACTTACAGAACTAAAAACTTTGTATGATTGAATAAAATAACACTTTGTTATTTCTGCATTTATATCGCTTTTTTACATTCTTCAGCACTGTGACTTTCGTTTTCATTCATTCTATGAATTAAAAAATGTAAGCCGACGGCTACTCATTAAACATTTATTATTAAATAAAAACGTACATTTTTCATTATTTTAAAAATTAATTTCCCACAAGAGAAAATAACGTTTGAGACAGATGCGGGCGCAGACCTTGATATCTCGCGAACAATGCTTCAAAACTTTCAAAAGAAAGAAAACAAAAGATAGAAACCACTTCCGTCTCTCAGAGGGAGACAAGAGCAGCGGCGCTACGAGGCGCGTGTAGCTGGCGAATTGGCCGCTAGATGGCAGCAGCGCCGGTGCCCCGCAGCGGCGGCGGCAGCGTCGGAGCTGAGTGGAACTAGCTCGCAGAGGCGCCACAGCACTGCGCCGCGGTGCACGCCCGGCTATGCAGCTGACGTACGAGTGACAACGGCATACAAATGATGCAAGGCCACCCCACATAAAAATTAATTTTGTAACAAAATATATATTGGAATAGAATTAATTTAAAATAAAATAGTATATTATAGAACTACAATATATCTCTTTGTAATTTGTATATTTTAAATGTAATAAAATACTAATTTGGGAAGTTAATTTTTATGGCATTTCATTCCGATTAATTTAAAATGCATGGATTTTTATTTTATGTAGAAGAGTGTTGAGATATTGTGCATGCATCTTATTTTGATTGTTCTGATATGATTGCCCGGATTCTGTCAGGTTTTCAGGATATATATGATAAGAAACTACACCGGAACTCAAGAGTTGTGATGCGATTGATAGCAACTTACAGGTGCACGTTTAAATATTGTTACAGAGTGGGGGAATTGGTTCCAATACCAACAGAATTCAGTGCAGCAGTGAAAATGTACAAGCATGCACTCTCCGAAGTAATAGCAATCACTGTCGTCACGTTCCCCGAAGTCCCACATGCCAATACGGACCTGAACCAGCCACAAACCACTGTCACTGAGAACTTCAATTGTCGTGTAGTCTAAACATCTTATTGTGTTAATTGTGTACTATGAATTTGGAAGATTTTTAAAAATAAACGTCAAGTGAAAAAGAGCTCAATTGGCCAATTATCATGCTAAATATCTTAGAGGAACTTCATTTATTCTTATGTCGAGAGGCATCATAAACTTTTTAATTCTAGCAAATCAGCTAGTAGTGTGAGGCGCGACCACTAGATGGGTCTGACAGGAGAATTACACGTCCGCTGCTAGGGGAGAAGGATCGTACTAATTAACGGAGATTACACTTACGATATGCGCATGTTTTCTTCGGTCTGAAATTCTAACTTTCTCTGATTAAATTATGATGGACAAAGAGCAGAGTCAATCTTTTAGCAAAAAATTGTTTACAACTCTTAATAAAAGAAAGTTTCACTTTCATGGAATACAAATCTTTTATAATGGGAAAGAACTACGGATAGGATATCATAGGCCTGTCAAGGAAAAAGCTATCAAATGAGAGCTCAAGAAAATGTGAGTCGATAGTACTCGTATCTTTCGTTCTTGATATTTTTCATTTTAACTATTAGTAATAATTGCATTTAAAGTAGTGCTAATTCCACCTATTTTAGTCTATTTTAATTTGTATTCTGATGTGTAGAACTAAACATCGAAATATGTTATGAACATATCCATCCCAACACCAAGTTCGAATAAATCCAACAAAATTGCACAACGTTGCATCACAACAGTATACGATTGTTAGGAGCATCGAGGCGTAACATCCAAAAAATCAACCAGGAGAGGTGGCTAAGGGCATCAATTGATGTCACTGTAGTGCCTCTGACCCGAAGGTCCTACGTTCGCGTCCCGTGCTTGTCTAGGTTCGTGCGGTGTCCCGCTGGTGGAACATACTTTGTTGGGGAATACCCCCCTAACCGACGGTAGGTCGGCGGCAAATCTCACCATCCAGCGGCGCATGATTAAAGTTCCGAGGAGAAAACATGCTCTACTTACGGGACTTATGACCATATCTTATAATCATTATAATCAATCTATAAAAAAAATAAAAAGTGAAAAATTGTAATCTGCTTCGGTTATTATTATTATTATTATTATTATTATTATTATTATTATTATTATTATTATTATTATTATTATTATTATTATTATTATTATTATTATTATTACGATTATTATTATATTTGTTGTTGTTATTGTCATTATTATTGTTATTGTTGTTATTGCTTTTGTCATCATTATTATTATTATTATTATTATCATTATGATAATTCTCAGCTTTATGCCGGTGACATCTCTCCAAATCTTTATTAGAGATCTCAGAAGCATATTTTTGAACTGGAGACTCGCTTACACTACAGGGTAGTTTTTAAAGATATTTCTGTTCACCTTTTGAACGTTCACTCTGTAAATTACTGTGTAAACAAATAATAGTCGTGTTCCTTCACGGACATAAAAACCTGGATTGAAGGGCCTGGGACGCATTGTTTCCGGTTATAGACAATGGTAACTGTGCTGCAGCATAGCGTGTGCTACTAATTGCAAATGAACCTGTTGTTCCCCTTCTATCATAATCTGCAAACTAGTAATCTTGTTGAAAGCCCATGAGCTGGCACGTCCAAAAAGTATTCTTAATATGAGGTATTTTTCTGCCTCAAGCTTGCGAGGACGGCTCAGAAAGAAACTGTTACCGCTTCAGCGTGATGTCGTAGGGGTTCGAACCCCGACAATGGCAGATTTTCGACACTAGCTGAATGGCGAGATAGAGTTTAGCTTCTGTCTGGAGGAAAATTCCAGCTGGCTGCCCCTGTGGTGGCAGTGTTCTGGGATATCTTTGAGCAATACCATGCGACTACCGCAGCAATACTTAACAAATGGTCCGTGGAACGCGCGCAAATTTTCCTTCTTCATCCTTGTTCTCTTCTGTTCTTTTCAGCCCCCCCCCCCCGGTGTACACTGCCGCACATGTGACCAGCATTCCGGGGGGTTCGAACGTGTCCCGGAAGGTCTCGTTGGCGGAGGTACAAGGAGGAGGAAAATCTCGCAAGTTGGCGTTCTAAAGGAGGGTCGCTCAGTGATACATTGCCATCACCTGTGCAACGTTGCTGACTAGGAGATCGTATGGTTCGAATACCCACATTTGTGAATATTCGACTGCAAAGCTAAGTCGAAATCAGTCGCTCTCTGAAAGAGAATTCTAGAGCCGGTTGCTCTGATAGGTGATTCCAGTAGTTTCTCTGATCAATACCAAGGGAACGTTGGACAAATACCTTAATAAACGGACCACAGACCACACGCGCTCTTTTTTGTCATTCTTATTCCTTCCTATCTTCTTTATTTACATGTATATACATAGACACACATACACACTAGACTATCATGCATATCGGGAGCCTACTGTTTGTCCCAACTGCGAAGATTGGCCTGGGGGGGGGGTTGAAGGCGGAAACCTTCCACGCCGGCGTATAGATCGGCGTCGGATCTAATATTGCTGTCTGCGGTATAACATGAACTACACTTACAGGACTAATCACCAACGTAGTTTACGCGTCCGGAAACCCTAAATAGTTAATCAAACGGCACGGGAAAGTAGATTGGGAGCGGGAGGGGGAGGGAACGGTTTTGGAAGGGGGAGAGGGAAACGAGAAGAGTTGAGGACTAGAGCGGGGAAGATACCGGACTGAGAGCAGGAGCGATAAAGAACGAAGATTTTTGCGCGAGGGAGAAGAGGGTACAGCGCTGAGGATGGGAACGGCATTCGAAAAGGGGGAGAGAGAAAAACGCAGGCATGGATGTGAGAAATAGAGAGTAGAAGGGTAGCGAGGAAAATAACGATATTGGAAGCGAGAGCGGGGAGAGCTACGTGATCGGGCGCGGGAGTAGATGCACGGGCGCGAGTGAGCGGCAGCGAGCCGAGCCCGAGCGAGGACAGCGGGCTACGGGCCGCACGCCGGGGAAAGCGATTTGCCGGCGCGACTGAAGAGGTCGCCACCGTCTCCGAGGAGCCCATCCCGCACCCCGCGCCCCGCAATCAACAGAACACGATTACTCGCTAGCCCCAATCAGTCGCAGGCGCTGCCGCGATTAGCTCGCGAGTCCCGCGCGATCCGCCCCGCCCCCTCTCCCTCCCCTGCCACGTCCCCCCACTCCCTTTCCTCCCCAGCGCCTCCCCGCGCTCTCGCTTTCTTCGCGCCTCTTTCTTCTTTTTCTTTTTTTTGCGTTTATTGCATTCTTACCGTTTCCTGTTCTCTTTCGTGCATCTCTCCCCCCTTAATCACTTCCCCTCTTTTTCCTTGTCTCTCCCACCCCCTGTCTCTGCCCACTCTTGCTTTCCCCATAATTACATCTCTTCGTGTTCAACTATTACTCATTCTTCTTCTCGTCCTATATGTTTCACCCTATTTTTCTTTTTGTCTACCCTCACATTATTTCTCTTAATTTTTCGTTCTTTCTTTTTCTTACGTACAGTCATATTTTCTCACGTACCGCTTTCTTTATCCTGCATATTGACCTCGATTTTTTTTATTTCTCTTCTTTCCCATTCTTCTAAAGCACCCTTGAGAATTTCATCGTAACCGCTTCGGTTTCGTTTCGCCTTTCTTCAATTTTCTCCTTTACGTGTATTTTCCCATACTATTTTTCCCAGTTCCTTTCTCTCTTCGCATCTCCTTTCCGTGTCCTTCCATTTTTTTCTCATTCACGTGTTAAATTCTACTCGTTCATTCACCTTTAGTTGTTTTGTGTTTTGGTGTGGGCTACTTCTTCTTCGTTTACGTGTCTGGCTTTCCGCCGTTCGCCTCCGCCTTCACACGCCCCTGACGCTGCGCGCTCAGCCTCCGTGTTGATGGCTTCTCAGCCGCCCGCATCGCCTTCCATCTTCCGCGGGCCGCTGCTCCTTAGCCGCCCTCCCGCGCTGGGAGGGGGCGGGGGCGGGGGGCGGCTCGTGCTTAATCAAATGAAGCGCGGGTCCCGGCGCGCGCACGCGGGAGGGGAGTGCCCTCCTCAAATGAATGGCTTTAACTCGGGAGACCTTTCAAATTCATTTATAAATTAAGCCCGCACGGAATCTCGCTTAATTGCATTTTGAAAGCAAATAATCTACGCTGTTTCTGGCGGCATCGGCATCGTCGTCTCGTCGCCTCGTCCTGAGATAGGCAGGCGGCTGGCGGCGGTGGCGGTTGGCACGGGGAGACACGGGGACGGGACAGCTGGCGGCAGGGGAGGCTGTGGCGAGGGGACGACAAAGGTGATGACAGGCGACTGGCGGCGGAGGGTGGGAGGTGAAGGAGAGGCGGTGTCGGATAGTGGAGTATATGATGAAGCTTGGCGATGACGACAGCGGAATCTATGGCCTAGCCCCCCACTGAGGGTGTTCCATAAATATGGCTTGTCTTCCGGGATTGCTGCTATGCGTTGTAAGTTAATGAATGGATTTAAATCGTTTTATCTTACCAAGAACTACTGATTTACCATCGTATATCTCCTTCGCTTACGGAGACAACACAGGGAATACATTTGCTGTTGTGACTGAATGTAAAAAAATATTGGACATATCACACCCAGATATCCTTTAACATATTTTGATTGTTAGTGAGAAGAAAGTGTGTTGAACCCTCTATCAGTAATCGGAATGTTTCGTGTGTGATGTTTATTGTGTAAAGGTTGTTTATTGATATTTTCTAACAGGCTGGTTATTACCAGATAATTGTGACTTTAAATTTACGAACGAAAATCGGTATACATGAAAAAAATTCCAAGAATACATACAATCAACTGATAGTTACCCTGAAAATGCAGGACAGTTGCAGCTATAATTTTATCAATATTATCAATCACAAGCGATGAGAAAGTGTGTGGCAGAAAATAGGAATCTTTTTGTTCATATATATTAAAACATTTCAAAGCACTGTAAAGATTTACTTTATTATATAGTTTCTATATTTCTGTATTTTTACACGATTTTACAATCGTTTATCGTTAACTGTCTAAAAGCGAAAGATTCGTTATCACTCGACTGATATACTGATCAGCTTTGTTAATATATGCGTTACAAAGGAAACCATTTCTATTTGGGTGAATTGTTCTCTAATCCTGTACCTTACGCGGAATAGGTTTTTGAAAAAGATTAGAAATGTTGTAGAGAAACTATATTTTTAAAAAATAAAAATAACTCTATTTTTAAAATATATAACGTTGTTCTATGTTGTGATCTTCCTTTCAATTGGCCTACAAGCATGTGTATTATTACTTTTAATGCTGAAAGCAAAACAACCTTTTTCCCTTCCCTCCTCCAACATCACATACATCCATTAGTGCATTTTGACGATAAATAAAGAAATAAAATTTATGAGTGCAGATTGAGAGGTTTTCAGAATGTTATTGCACGCTGAAACAGAATTTCCTTTTTCCACGAGGAAATATTCTTTTTATTTGTGATCTTCAGCTTAAACTAATATTTGAACCAGGTCTTTGCACATCACTATCGTTAACATTTTTCAGAAAATGCGATTGAAATGGTTGATATGAAGAAACTAGCTCTTGTAAACTACGTCAATGTTTTATTAAATCAAGTTTATATTTTAACGTAATTAATTATTATATGGCTTACATTAAGATAAATTCTTTTATTCAATATGATTCAACTTCATTTGTCTTGTAATGAAAAGCAGATATTGCAATATCTTTCAGAAGATCGTTTGTAGTGTTTGGTAGATATTGTTGTTTACAGAATGACCTCAAAGACACGGCTATTTACATATAAATAACATAAATTGGTAGATACAATCATTCTAGCTAATTTTCTTATTTAATGCATTATAGGTATTACGTTCTACTATAGTGTTCATGTCAAAATAATTCTCTCAGAAGAGGTAGTTTTTGTTCTATTTCCTGTTTTAGTTTCCAAACACACGCCCGTTCCCCCTTGCTTCTTGGTTTTTTTTCTTATTTTCCTTCAGAGGTACAGCAAACCATATCTTAGTCAGGTCGCCCAGAATGCCAAAGGGCAGAGGTACGTCAATAGAGTTAGTAAACTTGGTTTGCTCTGGGCTGCTCTGATCGTTTCTGCATCCAGCTCGCGAATTTCTCGCCGTGTTCCGCCTCCTCTGCCTCCTTAGATTCCCGCAACGTGTTTTTCGCTTGGAGCACAGCGGAGCTTTTCCAGTTTCATCCATCAAAACTCGTGGCGCGTTTCTCGCACACGCGCGTCGCTTGCCGCTGACGTCGATTTCCGGCGCCAGGGCTTCAGTGTCATTGCAAGGCCAACTACGTAATTCGCTCGTTCTCGCCGTGATCGGTTGTCCCTGCTCTCTCGTTTGTTTTCGGAACAGTCAAAGGCTCGGAGCCAGCCGCCGGTGCACCGGCGCCGACAGCAAAGTTTAAGTTCAGCATTAGGAGGGGCGGCTTAACGGGGTGGCGCCGGAGACTCGCTCAGGGGTCCGCGAGGGAGGGGCGGAGGCGAAGAGGGGAGGGGCAGGCGAGAGGTGGAGAGGCGGGGAGACTCGCGCTGGAAGTCTCTAGAGAGTCCACCCCTCCCTCCTTGCTGTTCGGCGGACCCGAGCGACCAAACTCCCCGCCCGCTTCTTCTCTCGGTCCACCCCGCGTCTCCCCGGCCATTCCTTCCGCCCCGCCCCCGCCACGCCCCCGCCACGCCCCCGTGCACGGGCCCGCACGTCCCCGGGGTTGTACTGCCGGAGCGGGTGGGACCGTCACCACGCTACAGCGAACGGGGGAGGCTAAGCCGTGTACCCTACCTTTATGCGTAGAAGCAAACGTTTGTTTGTGGTATGTCCGTAGGGTAGTCGGCTCTGCCGTTGTCGTTTCAAATATTTGGCTTTGTGTGCGTGTGGGTGTGTGAGGGAGTCTGTGTTTCCTGTGTGCCCGTTGGATTATTTGTCTCTCCGACGAAGTGCAGTCTTTCTAGGAACAAAGGACAGAACTATTTGCGGTCCACTCCTTTAAGGGTGACCTTTCGCACTACGAAAGTTGTAATTGATTTTCGATTTTAAGCCGTTTCATGGAAAGTGTAATTTAATAAAGCTTCCTATGACTGTTTAAGTTTATTTTCGCTCTAGAAAATTATTCTTTCTGGTATATTAAAGTTAAATGTTTTGCACGTAAAAAAGCCACAAAATTCTGAAATACTAATTTTCACTGATTAATATGTTGAATGTTGAATATGTTTTTATTTCTATATTTTGTTTAATGTATAGAGGAATATTAAATTATTAAAATAAATATGAAAACATGGGGCTTAATGATAATGTCGCCTCATTTATTACAAATAACATACCTATTTACGTGGAATTCGTGATGAGCAAGTATGTTTGCAGCATGTTGATCTCAGAGAGTTTGCTTCGCACTGCATTCAATCATATTATCATTAATTTGCAATCATTTGCTTATTTATCATCTGCTAATGTGCTCTGCTTTCGCCTTTAGAGCCCTGCCAATTGATGACGTTGTCAAATATACGTCTTCCGGAACTTTTCTCAAAGAGTCTCATTTACCATGAACTTAATCTACCCAAACTAGACTAAATTTAATGATGAATTTAATGAAGTAAACTTTCCAGTATGTTTGATTATTCCCTCTTCTCTTCTACGCGGCAACTAGCACTTCAGTTCAGTCGCAGGTGACGTCCGTCACCGCTGATCCATGGAACCGCGCGCAGCCAATGAAAAAGATGGTTTCCTATTGTTAAGATAAACTACGGAAAACAATAGATCAGAACAACAGACAGATAGAATTCTCCCATAAACAGCGATTGTATTCGATGTTTGATTAATGTTTCTGGGCTCGTCAACTAAGGTCATTAGTCTCGTACGGGTAGTGCTTGATCTTTCCTCGCTAGATGGTGTGACGACCTATCGTCCTATCGTCGATGGTGTGACCGACCTATCGTCGATTAACGGGGTTTCCCTGACCAAGTATCAAGCAAAGTACTGCCCCAGCCGGGACAAGCTCTAAGCTCCCGACTGGTCTCTCGGCTTGTGTGGTAGTGTAGTGCAGGTTGGTGTAAGTGGGTGAGGATAGGATAAGAATGGGGAAGGAACGATCGCGCGCGGTCCGTAACTTGTTTCTTAGGGCACTGCTTCGGGTAGTCAGGATACATTTGATTGATATTGATTGGTGATTGATGATTGATATTGATCGGTATTGATCGAAGAAACCACGAAAACCAACGACCAGAGCAGCCGGCCGCTAGATTTCTCCTCCAGACAGCAACTGAACTCGACCTACCTCTCTAGTTAGTGTCGAAAATATTTGCACCGTTGGGACTCGAAACCAAGATCTCCCGGAAAGAGGCACTGCAGTAGCATTGGTGCCGTGAGCCACCTCTCCCGGTGCTAGAATTCGAACTAGTTATGTAGCTCTGTAGCGTTGAAAAACCGCCTCCGTCGGAACTCGACCTCTCGAACCTCCCGCTCGAGGATGTTGCAGAGGAAACGGCGCTGTCGCTGAGCTATCACATTCAGTCTGAAGAAGGATGGGAAGCGCTGCTCCGTTTCGTGCAGTCCGCGACCGCTCCCAACCCTCGCCGCTGCGCTCTGCCCTTCGGCGCGAGGTAGGCAACCCGCTCGGCGGGCCCGCGTTGCGGCGGCCCCGGGCTGTTGGCGTTGGCGGCGGCGGTGGCGACAGAGCTTCTGCGGGTGGTGCCGCCTCCGCAGGCAGGCAGCGAGCAGACCTGCCACCGGACGACGATGGCTCGACGCGACCTGCTCGGGACGACGGCGGAGGGAATGGAGAATAACAGAAGGCGGGTGGCGGATGGAGATGGAGGATGGCGGACAAGATGGGGAGGCAGGTGCGGAGTCGCAGAGAAGTGTAGATCTCGAGGTAGTGGTCAGAGAAATTACGATTAAACTAGATATATTTGTATTGAAGATTTCAAAACTTTTGATATTAGTATGACTTACACAAAGTGCCGTTATTAAAATCACGTGCCGACGTTCTTGCTTCTGCTTATTTTTAAAATTGGATACGCCTTGGTTAAATTTGTGTTTTCATGATTTTCACAAGTATGATAGACACGTACACGCACGTGAGTTATATTATTGACTTGTGGGGGGTGAACCGCGAAAAAATGTTTCAATTGCGTTTGTAATTTTAATGGAAACCTGTACCCTACCACAATGATCAGCAGTCGCCGGCCAACTTCTCTTAGAATGTTCTGGAAAGATGAGAAGAAAATCACAATTTTTACACCAGTAGATCCAGACGCGTCGAATTAAACTTCATTGCCGCTAATCAAGGACTGGAAGAGAATTAACTGTAACGGAAGGACACACGATCGCACACCGTTTACACCTTTACCATACGTACCGGGTTCTACTAAAAAAACAACAACCGTATGCCTATGTTGTGAACTACTAGCTGTACCAGAGAGCACTCCGAATCTCTCGCGTCAATAGCGACGACGACCGATGCAGGGAACTGAGCAGCGAAGCATCAAGCGCCGGCCCTGCGGCGTTAGTCAATGCGGACGGGCGTGGGACGGCGTCGTCGGCATCTGGCGGCTCCGGACGCTGTCCGTCCTATGTACCCGGCCGTCGTCCTCGGCTCGGCGAGCGGACCGCGGCGGGGTCTTCGTGGCGCAGGGCGGGACTAGAAGCATCGGCTGGGAGGGGAAGCGATGAGGAGAACGAGTATGCAAATGGAATACGTGGAGTGTGGGAGGGGAGGCGGAGTGAATGGGTGAGACTCAAAGGAAAGGGAATGGATGGGTGGGGTGGAGAAGGGAGGGGCGAGAAAGGGCTTGGAAGAGAGAGGGACGGTCGGGACTTGGTGGAGAGGGTCGGAGCGAGTAGGAGCGGGGTGGAATACGGGAATGGAAGGGGGAGCAGAGGGTATGGGACCGGGGCCATGCTGTGGGTGGGACTAGGCGGGGAGGAAGTGGTCGGAGCGATGGGCAGTGTGAACTACGGGTACAGAAGGGAGAGGGGGAGATTCAATGGCCGTAAGGGGTTGGGACGGCAGAGGGGAGAGGCCAGACTGGGTGGGTGTGGGCGGTGAAGGGTGGTCGAAGCGAGGAGGAGCGAGGTTAGCACGGAAAATGAAGGAGGAGGAGAGGGAGTGGGGCCCTAGCGGGGTGTAGGAGGGGAGGGGGGGGGGGGGAGGGTGGGCGTGGAGAGTGGCCGCAGCTCCGGTGCGGGGTGCGGGAAGGAGGGCGCGAACGGGGTGCGGGAGAGGTGGCGCCGCTCGTTACTCGCTGTGTGTGCTGCGCGGCGCGGCCTCTTTGTTGGCGGGGGCGTAACGAAGTGGCCACGCGGCGACGCGGCGCGACCCGCCCCGCCCCGGCGCGCCGGAGACGCCGACACCGACGCCGACGCCGGGGCGCGAGCGCTATGCGACGTGAAGCGTTAACGCGCCGCGCTGCGTCGCACAGTGGGTGGGTTGGCGTTTCGTTGCGGATGAACAACTTGCGCAAGTTTTCGTTATTATTCAAACGCCAATCCAGGCACCCATACATTACCGACTGGTGTTAAGAAAAAAAGTAACCTTTTCTTTTGCTAAAAATTGATGAAGTAAGATTTTTACTTGAATTACGAGAAAAGTAGACTTGAATATTTACTCTGCCGCAAGTACATCAGAAAAGCCAAAAATTAAGAATAAATTACCAACTTTCCATTGCATGGGTCAAGAAAATGAGTAAAATAACTTTTATTGGAATTACGTTAACTAATTTCGATGAAAGAGCCTATCGTTTCAAATGGAACGTATGATTTCAAACAGGTCGTGAAAACCCCGTCTGTTAGATCGATCTTCAAGAAAAATGGTGCTTTAGTGAATGCTTGTGATATCCTTTTGGTCCTAAGTGAAGAAGAAATAAAAATTTGTGGAACGTTGTCTCTTAACTTGTTCGAGGTTCTAATATTATTTTCGTAATACTGTACTCCTTTACACTGCCATACCGAAGAAAGAAAAACCCCTGTTAACGGCCAGCATCTGTTTAGAATTTAACAGTTGACCATATGTTAAGAACAACTGAAACAAATAAGTTGTAATGCAAGATGGGAACACATTTCAAGAAATTGTGGGTCTTGTTTGTATGTTTTTTTATGTTATTACAGAAAATATTGAACACACTGCCCATAACAGAAATGACAGGTTCGATATGTTATTTGTATCAGCTTAATGACTTTAATAACTTCTAACATTACAGCACGTTAAGAGACATAGCAGTGACTTGCATTTGGGGCATTGACAGAGACTTGAAAATACTTTAAAAAATCGTGGATGGACCATGAATAGCTAGAGTTAACTCAATCCATTTCTGCAATTAATTTCACACTCAGCGTTCGAATATTAGTTTCCCAATCCGAGACCAATGAAAGGGTCGAGCGGGACAGTGCACTATCGGTTTCCCTGCGTTATTTTAAAATTACTTTTTACATTTCCGTTTATAGATTCTACATTTTAAAAAACTACATTTTAAATGAAATGTTACGAAAAGCATCAAATTCTTTAGATTTACCTCATCCGTGATAGTGAGGACAGTGGAATGAACTGTAAGGCCATCAGGCGTTTAAATTGAACGACTAAGTTTACAGATGACTGCCACATCACAACGTCAGTTCTTCAAAATGTGTAACACTTTTAGTCGGAACACAAATGGAAAGATCAAGGAGTTTACATGCAAGAGAAACCTGGTCGGAATTGTAAAAGATGTTGAATTTATAATGAGATGTTTGATGTCAGGGTATGAATGTTAATTGTGAATAAGAAAGGAAAAACACACTTTTATTAGCTTGTACTTCTCAATATACTATCCAAATTCTCTTTATACAGCATCATTTCCTCCTGCTCTACCTTCTATCGCCGAGTCAGAAAATCGTAATTTTTTAGATACTAATGACATCTTGTAAAGCATTTGCAGTACTTTGTTGCAATGAAGCGTGGTATTGAAAAATGATTAGGATCGACATGTATTTAAGCAATCAATAAATGCAAGGGGTGTGTTGACAGTCAGTTGGCAAAAGGCGGAAAGTACGAAATCAGGAAATTGACTTACGTAAAACCATCAATAACTATTTTAAGCTATACTGATTCTCGTCTTTTTCCCCTGATCTTTTCTTCACATGCATAATTTGTGGTATGAATCTTTATTCCGCTGAGACGAAAAAGATACACAAAACAAAGTGATTTCTCAAAATCCTTTATCAAATCGTTGTGACTATTTCGCGTCGAACCTGCAATGCAATTACAATGCAGTATGGATCCGTGCGTTTTCTATCGCGAACCTGCAGTCATGTGTAGTTTGACGGGAACAACTTTGGGCAAACAAAACATTTGTTGCGGCGTAATGCAGGGCTCCCTCCAATCTGGGCCCCGGGCCAAACGACCCTCCCCGTACTCTCCCCCCTCTCACCCCCTCCCCCGTGTCGAGCTACGCCACCGCTCGTCTCCGCCGGCGGCGGCAGAGGGAACCAGTGTTTTGCGGCGGGAGGCCCGGGCCGGCCCCTCCTGACGGCGGGGTTTCAAATCCAGGTCGGCCCCCGCGCTGAATTTGCGGCGGACGAGCCCAGCTTGCGGCGGCTTTGGCGCGGCCGCGCTGGCCTCCGCTGCCAGGCCTCATCCGCCACCGGCGCCACCGCTAATTATCATTGTCATCAACATAAAATGTGATGACTCGCATAGGCAGTGCAGCTCTCCCCACCTTCAGCAGCCTCTCCGCAAAATTCGCTGTGCGGATAAATATCGATCCTGCCCCGTTTTCGGTGGCCGCTGATCTGTGGCCAGACCGTATGTGTGCTGTGTACTTCATAGCTTACGTTATTATTAAATGCGTTTGTAATCTCTGAACATACTCCGTTGGTTGAAAGTAGTTTGCTGTAGCAAAATTCTACGTCAATATATAACGGTATATAGTGTGGTTTGTGATCTAAGGATGTCAGACAGATATATTTAATGGTGTTTTAAACCAAAACAAGTTAATGAGAGCAGAATTTCACTTCATATTTCATATTGTCAGGCATTACGATATTGACCTGAACAGATGAGGCACTTTTGTATGCCACTCGTGTAGGGAAAAATAGTAGTACATCAAACAATGTTTCATATATAAACATATACAGCAGCGCTTAAAAATAGTCATATTTATTATAAATTAGTAATATTTGCTGTCAGGCATATCAGCATACAATATGCAGCTGTGACAGACAGGTAATAACTTCTCGTTTACGTAGTTGCATGTTCTAAAAAATATCAAACATTTTATCCACTAAACCCCGCTTTAATTTAGATAGGAAGTATTTGTTAGTATGTACAGCATCAAAATCTACTGTATCATTCCACTTATTTGGATTTTCTAACTGAAAACTTCATGTTTCGATGAGAAGGGTTTGGTCATGCATTCCCTATGATTCTCCGTTCTTTTATCAGCAGAAAGTTCACTGTTCTCACAATCGATTTTTCTAAACGTGTTACGTAACACAAGAGTTTGCTTTATTCAGAAAATCGTGTACGAATATGTTTAATATTATAGTTTTGTGATGTAACATTATACAGTATTTTGCGTAACGGAAATTGGGCCGGACTACAATTGACGAACGTTCCGCTGGAATCCGATTACCAGATGTATCATGGTATTTCCAATATTTCTTCGTTCGTTACGTTCAGCAAAATAGTCTTCCTAAAATCAGTATCAAAACAATATTTGTCTCCAACCACTCCTAAGTGTCACACCAATGTAACACTAACCTCAGAACACTTCGCCAAGGGTTCATTCCCTATCAGAGCCTTCATTACTATAACCCTCTTCTATATGATCGTCACAGTTACATGCTTTACTACGTTGAAGGTATAAAATTGAGCATATCCCAAAAATGTAACATTGAGTACATATTGTTGTATAAAAAAACTAACCATTTTGAGCCATTATTTGCAAAAAGAATTTCTTTGACTGAACAGGCTTGTTTGAACAAAAAATCACATCCCATGTTAAAACTCCCTCCGGCGTTTTATCTTAACAAGTGCGATTGCCTCAGTCACCATCACGCACGCCCCCTGAGGCCCACGTTGCTTTCGACTTTTCCAACCCCGCTTTGGCATTAGCACTGATGGCCCCACGCTCCTCGATCATCCTCGTTTGACCGTGTCCGCCTACACCCGTTTCCCCTCGATATTATCGTCCCCGCGTACACCGTTCCCCCTCCGCACCCCCGCAGTCTCCACCTTTGCTACCATACCCGACACCTCCACCATCACCACCACCACTACCACCGTCGCCTTCGCTGCCAACACTACTGCACTTTCCATCACCGGCCCCCACTGTCACCTTCTCCTCCTCCTCCTCCTCCTCCTTCGCCGCCACCATTGACGCCTCTGTTCCCGCCTCCGTCACAATCTCTGCCACCACCTTTACTGCTGCCACTTTCACTATCACCGCCTTTCGGCCTCTCTGCTGCCACCTCCTCTCCCGCCTCCAAAGCCGCCGCCTTTACTGTTCCCCCCCCCAACACCGCTGGCATCTTCCCTGCCACCTCCACCCACGCAACCCCCCCCCTTCCCCCAAGTTTTTTTTTTCTTCCCGCCACCGATACCACCTGCCCCAATACCTCCACAACCGCTACCGTTTGCGCAGCTGCTGACGCCATCGCCACTTCTACCTCCGCTGCGTCTGCGTGCCTTGCCGCGCGCGTCGCCGCCATCACCCGCGCTGTTTTCAACGTTCACCCACATCTGACACGTTTTGAAGGAAATAGGTGTTTGGCTGAAATGTTAAGAACCCTTAGAAAGTACGAAAATAGTAAAAATACAAAGTTTATATCAACTCTTCAATACATAAAGACAAAATTATTTCAGTTTATCAGTTTTTGACACGTAAACGTAGATTTTAGCACATAAAAGAAATTTGAGAATTAAAACGGTTATTTATTGACTTCTTTATTTCTTAATATTTAGATTTTTAGTTCCGAATTATTTTAGACATTCATTTTTTGTTGAACACTCTGAAAGCAGAAACCAAAATTTAGATCCAAGAATTTTATTAAAATGTTTTAATAATTTTGGAAGTTTTACATCTCAACGATTCAAGAACTACTTTTTTTCTTCTTCAGGAGCCTCAAATTCTGTAATATTTTGAAATCCATTTCTTACTCTATGTAGGAAAAATTTCCTGCATCTTTAAAGGAAGCCTTTTCTCCCCATTCGTGGCGTCACAATTGATAAAATACTTTAATAAAATTATTTAATCTAAATTACGTTTTCTGATGAATGTGTTTCTGGTTTCAATGTGTTTGATAAAAAATGACTCTAAAGTGATTGTAGAGGGGAAAAAATCTAAAAACAGGAATCTAAGGGACAGTCTGAAGATAATTGGATATCTGTTAAATTATCCACCGTTTCCAGTAATCCACAAATGCAATTGCACAACTTCACAGCCACCGCCACTCCTACCTCCGCTGCCTCCGCGTGCCTTCGCCGCCATCGCCCGCGCCGTTCCATAAAGCGCACCCTGACAAACGCGGGCGCGCGCCCAACACGCGGCGACACGTATCCGCTATTAGCCCGCTGTTATTTATTCGGCCGTACACGTGCGCGTCAGCAAACGGCCCAAAGGGTGGCGCATATTTTGATTAAATTTATCGTAGCGCAGTGAAGCTGGCAGTGCGATTGAATAAATGAAGGTCGATTTTTTTGGTGGGGGGGGGGGCGGTCGGAGCTGATTTAGGGTGGTGAAATGTAGAAAGCAAAGCGAGCAGGGAACGGCGTGAGAGGAAGATAATAAATGTGTGCAGCGGTTTTTAATTTGTTCTACTTTTTCTCAGTGAGTGTCTAGAATAATGAAATCCGCTTCCTTGAGAAATGACGGTATTGCACATGTATGCATCGGAAAGTTCTGTTTGAAACATGTTCTAGCTACACAAATTAAATGACATTAACAATTCAGTTCGTTAACTTCACATACCTTGTCAATAAATTATTTCGAACACTTGTACGACATTGCATACTTCATTCTCATGACATGCAATATGGCAACAAATATTATTAATGTTCATTCAATAAATAAATATGTGAAATGCATATAGATCATAAAATTTACTTATTATCGCACAAGAAACAAGTTCCTCATATCTGGATGGCCCATGTAGTGAGGTTTGTAGCGAGGAGCTCTGGTGAGGATAGTGTGAGAATTGATCATGCTCTGAAAGATCGCATTTTGCGAACGAACTATTACAGGGGACTTGAACCTGATCCAGTATTATATATTTTATTGAATTATCGAACACATGAGAACATGAATACATGGGAACTTTTTTTTATTTATTATTGCACCCGAACAGTGGATAAACCACTTTACAGGTCTGAAATTGAGTACATACACTAACCAATAATACCATAATAACTGAAAAAGCACCGAGGTACTTCATGGGAACATTTGCCATGAGAATGTTACAAGCTGGAAAACCGTGCATTAAGTTTTGATGCCTCGATGGCATGTTGCAAAGAGTACATTCGTCGTTGGAAAGACTTGTAAAAGACTAGTATTAGCTGAAATGCTAAACACACTGTCAGTTCTTGCTTTTTTATTTTGCGAATTAGGTTAACATTTTAGGAATGTACATCAGAAATATTTGATTTGGTTTGATTTACTGAAAACTATGTGACGTACGGTGGCACATCGGTTCCAGCATCTCTACCCCACCGGTCTGCTATACACATTTTAATTATGAATAAAAGAACAAACAAAGCGAGAAAAGTAACATTTGAAAAGTAGAAATTTTGGCTCCTGCGAAAACAAAAACTTAATTGTACCGGTAAATTAACTACAGATTTGCTTTTATAATATTGATAACAAAACAGGAATCTTAACTCCTACAGTAACTAGCAAAATTTCTCAACAAAACGTGTGCACAGTGAATCTATGCGTTATTTGTGAAATTGAGAAAACATTCTATAGAGAATAAGTACGTAATGTAAACGAAAAAGAGAAACAATATCCTCTTAACGTCTTTCTAGCTTCCGCGAAAATGTGAGAGAACATTGCTACCTGTAAAGTAGGAATTATTTAAAATATGGCGAATTCCAAAAATAAAGTAGAGATCTCAGATGTAACTCGTATAATATAGAGTATTCGTTGGTGAATACGTAGGAGAGAGAAACGTAGTACGAAGATAAAGATATGGAAAGAAAGCAAACGAGTGAATGATAGAGCAGAGAACATGAAAAAACACAGAGCGATTGGGAGATCCAGCAGAGGATTAAGAGGGAGGGAGGAGGAGAGAGAGGAGAGAGAGAGACCAGAGGAAGTGGTAAAAAGAAGAGAGAGGAGCAAGAGAGGGAGAAACGAAAAGAGGGTGACTGAGAGAGGGGGGGGGGGAGAGGAGCAAGGGCCAACGGAGAGTGTGGCACGTTCTGAGGGGGAGATAGAAACGATAAAGATGATGCGACCATGCCACCTGTGAGGGGAGTGGACCGACGTAGGCGGCAGAAAGGCGCGTGGGCGACCTGCGCGGGAGGTCAATAGTTGCGCGCGTGGGACAGTATCGCCGGGCATCGCACGGCTGGGCGTCGAGAGGAATTGCGAGAATCCTTATTTGCTCCGTAAATGCGCATTTGTACTTTCAACACTCTTGAACGTCCTCTGTCGGACAACTGAAATATAATGTAACTTATTGTGTAACAAACAGAATAAATTAAACCGGGAGCGGTAGCTCAGTGCATCAACTGATGTCACTGCATCGCCTCTGACCGGGAAGTCCTAGGTTCGACTCCTGGCGGCGGCAGGATTTTCGACACTATCTTTTCAGCTTCAGTCGCTGTCTGGAGGAGAATTCTAGCGGCCGGCTGCTCTGATCGGTAGTTTTCCGTGTTTTTTCCGATCAACACTAGGCGAATGCCGGAGCAGTACCCTATCAAACGGGCTACCGACCGCGTCCAATCTTTCCTTCTTCTTCCTTGTCCTATCCTCTCCCCTTACACACACTCGTACACTAATATACACTACACTACCACATATTCCGGGAGACCGGTCGGGAGCGTAGAGCTTGTTCCGGCTAGGGCAGTGCCCCACTGCTGGGAGAGTCCTGTTAGGGGGAAACCCCATTAGCCGACGGTAGGTCGGCGCCGGATCTCGCCATCCAGCGGGGGAAGATCACCGCCATCCCCCGAGAAAAAACATGTACTACACTAACGGGAACAATGACCAGAGCAGTTGACGCGCCCGGAAACACGAAAAAAAACAAAGCAAACAGAATAAATTAAGTGTAGAAATTAGAATGTCACAACTGTTTTTAATATCTTCGGAGAACAGGGAGACTAGAAGTGAGCTAATAAGTGGACCTGAAAATTATCTATCTTATATCTAGGAAAAAAAAACAATACTTAACCTGCACCTTTGAATTGAAAATAAATAAAAAAATCAGGGCAGATAAGAATACAGTGACTTTAATGGACACATTTCTGCATTAAGTACAACAATTATATTTGAAATGGCAGTTAGGGATATAAACAGGATACGTTAAATTAGTTTTCGCAATACTGTCCTGTTAATATATGTGCAAACCACTGTCCAACAGAGGAATGAAAAAGTGATGTTAATGGCCGCCGTCCGTTTAGAAATTAACAGCCCCAGCCGTTAAGGAACTATGTGATCTTGAAAGGATTTCTTGAACTTCGAAAACAAATGACAATATAAAAAACACACCCACAAACATAAATAACACATAAAAAGTTATTTTTAACAGTTTCATATAATTATTCTTACTTATTACTTACAATTTCTCTTTGCAATAACTGTTAATATTAAATGAACTGTATTATTACTTATTTCCAAACCTTCATAAGAAGCGAAGGTGCCGATGTCTGTGTACTTGCATCGGTTGACGTTGATCCATCGTCGGCGCTGAATATCTGTCTCAAAGGTTTCTTTTCAATACCGGTTGTTTTATATATTTTTTCTGCTATTGAGGAAGACTCCCAACCTCCAAGTTCTATCAACTAGAGCTGATCGTCACCATTATCGACTAGCATTGTGGCCGATGATCGTCGAAAACAATGCACTGCGTAGAGTTCAGAAAAGTTTTATTTTAAAAATTACGATGTTTTGTGCATTATCTCCTATTGTATGTATACAAACAATTTGGTGCATTTTCCACTTCTGTAACCTACAAAAGAAGGGTCTAGTTTTTAGCTCAGATGTCCGTAGGTGAGCATATGTTTTGTAGACACCATAAGCATCGAATCAAAGGCTATCTTTGGTTATGTCAAATATTCTTTTTTTGTGTGCATTACAGCGAAACTAGCATTCCGTTGTTTGTGGTTTCTATACCATCAACAGACAATGACACAATTTCGTCTCGTCGGCACGCTCCAAAAGTACCAAAAATTACAATACTTTTTTAAGTAGCCAGAAATAATAATTCGATCCCAGTAAAAATTCAGGTTTTTCCTATAAAATCTTGGCCTTTCCGGGAATATAACCTTCAGATTTACTTCTAAAAAATAGGTATAGTTTTCCGAATCTGTAAAATGAATCAGATGTCACCTTACTAAATAAAAAGTCTTAATTGAAACATAAATTGGAAAATGTGGAATACTAAACCATGTGGGTTAACAAATAAACATAGTTTCGACACAGAGAATTTTCTCTATAACTGTGTAGGAAAGTATGTCTCAGATCTGTCGTCTACGTCTTTGGCATATGCCAGTCTGGTAACTTTCATTTACTCAGTAAATATTATTACACTGACGCCAATGTTGAAAATCTTGATATTCTTTCTTATACCATATCTTGGTTTTCACGGGTAACAAGTCGAAACTTGCACCATTTGCAATTTCCAAAACATCGTCTGGAGTATTCTCTATCTTAAAATGTGAAACATAATATTTACGAGTGTGTAGAAATAAAACTGCCGCATATCAAGCGACAATCGAATCGAAATGAAAGACTCTCGCGTCTGAAGCAACAATCCAATCGAATGAAAATGGAAGATGGCTTTGCACTCCTACGTACTAAAAGGTATTTCTTATTTGTATTATTTTTATAAGATTATTGTATTACGAGCAGTATCAAAAGACACACTGGGGAAGCTCATCCTTTAGTGCCCAGACATTTAGATTGCAAAAGAAAATTATCCGAATAATGAAAAAATGCCATCCACGTGATCCGTACAAACCTTTCATTGAGCTGGGAATCTTACCATTGCCTTGCCTATTTATTTACAAATTTGATGTATTTGTCAAAACTGACTTACTTAACGGCGGGACCATATTCTCATTTAATACTGATATTTATAGCTACAACACACGACGTAGAAATCATGTTCATCAAATGTCAGTATCAACAGCTCACTACAAGAAATCCACATACAATACATGTACGTCACTTTACAACGCATTGCCAGATGAAATTAAACAATTAAAATTGGTACACAAATTTAAGTTAAAAGTAAAATCTTTTCTGCTGCATAACTGTTTCTATAAAATTAGAGACTATACTTATCGTCTAAAAGAAAAATAATTTTTACTTTAACTAAACAATGATATAGTATAATGAATTAGTTTACATTTGTATTGAATAATTAAAAAAGACTCAATATGCCTGTAACAAATAATGTACTTCAGCTTTCGGGTCAATGACCCACATCTCGATCGGGTTTTTATCCAGTTTCCCTGATTATTGAGCAAATGCTGAGATGGCCCCTTGATTTGCTTCTGGTCGTAAATGTAGCTTCACTATGCGCACGTTTTGTTGAGCTTTCCTTTTGCTTTTAGTGGTAGTATAGCTTATGGTAAATTTCTATTTTGTTAGCATTACAGAAAAATCAAATCTGCAGTTCATTTACAGTTACAAATAAGTTCTCTACTACACGGAAACGAAAATATCTAGTTTTGCAAACGTTAATCTTTCGCTTTTTTAAATTTATTATTATTATTATTATTATTATTATTATTATTATTATTATTATTATTATTATTATTATTATTAGTTAAATAATTGGGAAGAGATTCTGAAACTCAAGAAATCGGTCGCAGATGTTTTTCCCCCATACGTCACATACAGTTTTTTTTACTGTTGTTGACTAAATAAATAAAAAGCAAAGGAGTACGAAGTCTGTGCAATGCAATGTAGAGAATGTGCCAGACTTCTCACGTTAGGTGGAAAGGGTATGGCCAATTCAGAATGTTTCAAATATGTGAATTAATTAGGTTTCGGCGTTTAGTATTACAAACATTAGAATGAATACAATGGTACATAGCCTATATGTTGACCACTCTACGCTTTATGAGTATTGAATGGCAGTTTGAAATAAATAGATCGTCGAACCGCTGGGAACAAAGCCTATATATAATTCGTCTATCTGAAGAATTTTAATTCATATGCAGCAGCATCTGTTACATAATGATTGTATTTTGTTTCGAACTGTATCCCACGCGTGTAAATTGTACCTCAAAACAGGAGTGACGAAATATTTAAATGAATTATGTGTCTGTTGACTCGGTTTTTACTAGAGGCAGTCTGCCTGTTTCATTAAGTTGTTACTTTACGCAATGAATTTCATTTGAACTTCCATAGACATGTCACAAAAGTGTCATGCTCAGGAGGGGAGTGCATTAATAAATCTCAGAAAAGATAGAAAGAAAAAGAACATAAAGGACGCGAGCAACAATGGAGTATAGCGAACGATATACCTTTGAATTGAAAACACATGAAAAGAGGCGAGTATAAAAATAAAATAAAAAGTAAAACAAAACAGTGAACCATAAAAAAGGTTCAGAGCTCCGCTGTTCCCAGGGTCATGACTTTTTCATTTGCATGTTTCATCAGAACTCGCAGAGCAACGCCTCTCCGTACGTACTCCCTACGTATGAGTCTGATTAAAGCATATTCTTTATTTCGTCACAAGAAACGCTATTTTCGATACTATATATTAATTTTGAATAACATTACGCTACAAAGATTATGCTTTATATAAATGTTAGTAATGAACCAGTTGAAATTTGTTTTTAGTGATGCCAATATGAATGGGCGTTTTGTCAAAATCCCTTTTCATTGAGAATGCCCGAGCAGCTACTGATCGATATGATCGTTGCTGAATTTTTAATCATAATAAATATTCATAGTGATCGTGCGATACCTCTGACATGTTAAAACTGCTCTCTAATGATTGGCCACGTTTACATTTCTTGGATTTCCTATCTTTACTCAGAAGTATAAGCACATTTGACACAATTAATCTGTTTCTCCTTGAAGTTAACAATATTTTGTGAAGGATAGACGTCATACAGTATTCGTAAACAAAATTCTAGTTAGAAAAGCATGTTATTTGTGCTTAAGCATTAAGTTTTAAAAGACTTCACCTTATTAGCAATCATTTTAGAGTAGTTTTGACCAATAAAGAAAAGGTTATCTCTTTATCATGAATACAGAAAATATTCAGAGAGGTATGCCTAATTCCATTAAACATGTCAAACTAAAACTATTACGTTTTATTTTCCCGCCAATTTAATTCTTAATCATGCTCCGTGAAGTCACGGAAGTTAAGCAGCTCAAGACAACGCGCATAAATGGATGGGTAATCTTCTGGGAAACCCGGATACTAACAGCGCGGAGCCCCTTGCCGATAGGAATAAGAGGCTATTACTTATGACTTGACGCATGACTGTTCAAAAATAATTTATTCATGCCCATCGCCAAAAAGGTTGGAAACGTTGCTAGATAAGTAAAAGAATTAAAATAAAGCTACGCACTTTCGAATTAACGAGAAAATATTGTAATGCTGCAGCGGAAAGTGGCGACTTTTCGTTAGAAGAACGAGTATTGTGGGGATGATCAAATAGCATCCTGATAGCAAAACTAGTGGTGCTACAGAATGGCACAGATTTTCTCGTAGTAATGATTTCTAATTTCCTTGGTGTGGACTGTCTTTACGGTCTTGCCCCATTTTCTTGCCAGCTGCCATCTATCGCCGCCAAAGGTACAATTTTTTAAATTTTGAGCTCATTTTAACAGTAAACTGTTGACTTTTCGAGCAACTTTATCTGACATTAATTAAAGCACTTTTTGAAGAAAACAAAATAATAGAATGCAATGGCGTTTATTTCATCTTATAGAGTGCAGTTAGCATGTATAAAATCCTGTTTTATGTAATTCTTTTAAATTGAAAATATTGGACGCCACATTGCGCAAAAATTACTAAAAGTTTCAAAACATTTGCGTGACCTTAATGAAAGAACTAATTTTGTACAACAAATTTCAATTGAAGGAAAAATCTAATTCTTCAATTTTGTAGTTGTAGCAAGACGCCGAAAAAAATCAAACGTCAAACGTTTGCAAGTTTCGAAAATTCAGTGTTAACCTGAAAATTGGATCTTACGCTACCTTTATTCTTAGAAGAAATTTAAAGAAAAAATTGGGGCCGTTTTTAAAAAAAATCCTACGTATGGTTTAAGCGCTAGTAGTGATCATGGATGGACGGACGGACAGACAGGCGGGCAAACAAAGCGACGTTTTGAGGAAGCCACTTTTTCGGTGTCAAGGGTCCTCGTATTTCCGTTGAAATCTGGAAATCGAGTTTGCGCAACAATACATAACTTTCTGTATACTACGTATATTACTCCTTATAAACGTATGCATACGGTAAAGTAAAATTGAATAAATCTTGTTCCTATATGCAGTATATTACTTTCTCTAACACTGCCTATTCGAAATCATCCACGTTTCATGGGTTCATGTTATCGAAAATTGATTTTCCGGCCAAACGTTTGTCTACTCGTCAGTGGTTAATGATGGTGCCTAAACTTTTCAGACGAATTTCTCAAAAATTTATATTCTCTAGTCGATGTGATCGAACTCGTGGCCTTGTGAATTTGAAACGGAAATTTTAGTTTTGGGGGTACTTTACAACAAGCTTGTTTTCACAATAATTTTCCCAATAATCGATCCAAACTTTTAGATAATTTATACCTCGGAGATACAAGCCTCGCTACAACTACAGTATTAAAGATAGTTTTTTTCTTTAATGAAATCTGTTCTTCAAAGACATATATTTAAATAATGTTATGTCTAATTTTTAGAAGATATGAGTGGTTTAAAAGTGCTTATATTCTAAGCAATATTAAGCAAAAACTACAGTTTTATGAAAACGACGAAATCTCAGTATTTTTGAAATTGGTTTTCTTTACTGCCATGACATCATAACTTTGCTTACCTAGGGAGAAGTTTCCTTCCTCTTTAAAATAACAATCCTGAAAATCTCTATTAGTTAAATCTAGATTACTATTCAAGGGTGAGAGAGGTGTGTCTGGGTTGCCAGCACGCTACAATCCAAAATAGGAATTATAAAAAAAGGAATCTATCACAGCTTGCTTTGGCAATAAAATCAGTATGGCTGCAACAATGAATTCCGTCATGAATGATAACTCCAACGAATGTTATATTGCCGATCATTGAATTACATTCATCTTTGTTATATTCAGTAGTCTTTCAAGTAGATTAGTTATGTCTAATATTCGCACTAGTACAAAGAATATGACACCGAAAATTACTTTAAAACAATACTCACATATCATTAGATTTTAATCAAACTAAACTTTCCTTTTGTTGCAGGTGCTGGAGGTTTCGGGGATCTGCGAGAAATAGGTGAGTTATGACAGTGAAAATATGAATTATGGTTAAGATAAAATAAACAGTAATACAGCAAATACAATAATTATTTATAACCTTGTTGTAAATTCGTAAATTTATAATTCAAGAAAACTGGGTAACTAACTATTCATTAGTATTGCATGTTTATTTGTATGCAATAAGTTCAATCATGACACCTTGAATTGGTTATGATATAACTTTCAGAAGGACACTGAAAAGTAAAGTCAGGAATGATACACTCATGAAATTTTATAAAACTTTAGCAGTTCCTTGTTAGCTATATGGATGTAAAATTTGAATCATGCTTCTAATTTTTGTGTCCATAGTCAAGACTGCCAAAATGAAGTTTTTAAGAGGTTATATTGGTGTCATGAGGAATGAGGATTCGTAATGAAGAGATACGCAACTACCTAGGAATTTATAATCTAAATGAAAAAATGACGAATATAGGAAAACATGGAGATACCACATAGACAGAATGGAAAACATGCGAACGTCAAAAAATGAAATACAAGCCAAGAGAAAAAAGGAGCATAGGAAGACCTAAGAGACGATGGATGGACCAATAATGAGACGCAACGGAGCGAAAGTTCTAATGACTGAAGAAGAAAAAGAAGAAGAAAACTTTTTTTGTCATCGTGGAAATTGTCATCCAGGAATCAAAATTACAAGCCATCCACGTGCTCTTTTTTAACTTCATTGCACTCCTTAACACTTTTAGTTTTCCAGCATGTTTAACGAAATGCCAATTCTATTATGTTTCACCAAACCAGAAGAATAGAAAATTATACATTTTGTGATCTAAGATTTCGGTAGCGCGGGTCCAGATAATCGAAATTGCCAGGAAAAAGTGCTGATAGAAGTTAATGTCGCAAACGAGGAAAATCAAAAGTATTTCATTTATTTTCATACACATTTATTGTTATTACTACACCGTCTGAAAACATCACCCAAATTGTGGAACTTGTGATGAGAGTTTGCAGTTGGTGGGAGGGGCAGAGGACAGCCTGGGAAGTCCCTTAGGGTGCACGGGCCATGTTGTGAAAATCACTCCGCCCCTCCATGGTTTATCGCTCCCGCCAGCACATGTTCTGTGCTTTCAACCGTTACGTGTCCCCAGGTGCTGCCGAACTGTCCACGAGTATTTACGTTATCATCTCGCTGCGGTTACTACTTGACGCCGGTCCCGGGTGCGTGTTCTCCCACGAGGCCTCTCGTGCACTCCAAGTGCCGAGTAATACTTTAATTGAATTACGTGTTTTTACTAACCTTTGTTCTCCTAATTGATTTTATCTCGTATAAAGTTTCGGAAAATACGGACATGCCAATTACAGATTCAAATATCATTCGATTAGTATTTTTGAACATAATGTTCGCAGCGTTGCATTGAGAGAATACGTTAACTCCACCAAACTTCACCAAAAAGAAAATTCGAAACAAATATACATCTTTAATTTTTGACTTAAATATGTCTTTGATTTCGAAAGTTTTAATGAAAATATCAATTGTGCGGTAGAATTTATTCTGTAGTCATCTATCTTTACAAAAGGTTTAATGAAAAATTGTTCCGTTTTTCAAATCTTGAAGTATTTTTGAAAATTGTTACGATTTTAGTCCAAATTAGACGATGTTGGCACATAGGTGACCAAAATTAATTCAAAATTTGTGCCGTAGTTGGAATCCAATTAGTTATAGCAATTCTTTGGCGATAAATAACAGTATTTGTTTTCTGTAACAGTATTTTTTCTGTAATAACCGCGGGTGGGCTTCCAGAGAGAAAGGCAATACATTTTTCCTATGAAACTCCTTAGAACGACTGAACTGCTTTGAAATTTTTAACTGCTTTCTAAGAAAGGCTTGAGAGCGCGCCAGAGGCCGCGTTCTAGAAGCCTAGCTGTTTTGTGTCGACGCGCCGCGCTCGTGTAAATGGCTAAGCAATTGAAAGGTAGAGTTTAACGTTGGTAGTGCATCTAGTTCACAGCATTGCGGATTCCGTGAACAGCGTTTTGGCAAGCAACCTCTGCATAACATCTAACACCCCCGAATTGTGAGAGAAAATGATTTTCTTTTCGCTCAGACAAGGTAATACTGACAACTTCAATACTCAATTATACTTACGCTGAGGTATACTAATAGTTCTTAAATACTTGTTTTCAGAAACTTCTCTTGCGTAAAAGGATTAAATGACGATAACAATCTTATTTCGACCCGAACATATGCAGCTCCTTCAAATAATTCAGGCTATATTGCAGCATCCACACGCGAATAATACTAATAGTTCGATTTTTTGTAAGTATTCAAAGATCTAGTGTTGTATAATAAATTGCACTAAAGTACTATAGCTCGAAAACTGTAGGCCTAGGTCAGGCCCGAATAAAAGTTGAGCTTTTAAAATTTTCGAACATTGAAAGGTTTCAATGAAAATCGGACATTGCGATATTTATAAGCACACCCTCCTTTGTTCGAGCGAAAAATGAAAGAAATGGAGGCATTTGAAAAGTTTCGAAAATATCGTAAGGGTTCCACAAAAAGTACTTCAAAAATTAAAAGAATCGTTTCAAATTTAGTGTCTCTATTGTGGACATAAAGATCGGGGAATATATTTTAATGGGGGAAAATTATGCGAGTGTCTTAGGCGCTAGTTTTGTTCACGGATGGACAGAAGGACAAACGGACACACAATCTGAGAGACGTCTTTTTCTAATTTATTTATTGAAGGTTGCTTTATAATTTCGAGGTTATCAGCGACCTCTATCATTATACAATTTTAAGGAAAAACACAATATATACATTTTTATAACATTCAACCAATGGTAATACAATCTTTTTAATTATACATGGTTTTTCAGTTTTGTAACTTCTAAACGTTTTATTACTTTGGTAACTGAGTATTGATTTTAGGATTCCTTCCATTTTCATAAATTTTCTAATATTCTTTGTAGCAGGGAATTCAAGAATGAGGTGGAAGGTGGAAACTGCTGCACCACACTTAGGACAGGGTTCTGGATCAGTCGTCGTGAATAAATGGCAGAAATTGAGATTGAAATGACCTATCTTGACCTATCAGTCTTTCCATTATAACCTGTTCTGTTCTCAGAGACGTCCTTGTAAAGACAACTATTCTATATCAACTTTGCGACATCCAAGCTTTTATTTTCGTCAAAAGCTCCATCACATTTTTCTAATCATTACATAACTATACCTATACGTCATATAACAGAAAGTAAAATTTGTAAAATTAATGCGCTCTTCATTATCTCGTCAATTATTACATATATTTTCGTAGATACATGTATTGAACGGTTTCGAAATCTAGAAATTTAATTAAAGATACTGAAGTGCCCGATTCTGACACATTTAATGATTTATTCTTTAGAAAATAAAACTAATAATGTTCTGCACTATAGATGAAAAATATGCAGCATAATTTTATTGAACTCCGTTAAAAGATTTCGTCAGTCTGTTACAATCCAAGAATATAAAAACCAATTTAAATATTCACATCACCTTCAAGGATTGAACTCGCCTTGACGTCGTTAATAGAACAACCCATTTATTTGAATATTCTATATATTTTAATTTACATTTGCCACTTTAATGTTATCAGTGGTAGTTTATGAAAATTTTCTCTTTTCATAAATGTATATTCATAAATTCGTACATTCTTAGTATATTTCAAAAAATAATAATGACTTCATACTGAAACCAAACCCGTTGCTCATATCCTGTTCATGGAAGTAGGGACACCCTTCAAAAACGTAATAGCGCGACCAGAATTTTTTTGTAGATTATGATATAAACATGACACGTGTCTCTTTAGTGACTCGAAAATCTAATTTTAAGAGCCTGAAAATCATTGTCTACGAAATATGCATGCTCATGAAGTATGTCGAAGCGTAGCGTGGAATGTGACTTGCAAGTCCAGTTCTTTTTCCTCTTGTAGTATAATCGGCGTTTGTTTTCATGTCTTAAACGCGTTTGAAGCAGAACAACGGGGGGATTCCCTCTCTAGCAGTAGCACATGTACTGACTTTTTATGTAGATTGTTTCTTATAAACGGTACAAGATAGTCATCAAGAATCTTCGACGCACGCCGCTTCCTCTTAGTTACTTCTTTGTGTGATTTAAAATTTTAAAAAGGCTGGTATTCCGCCGCAGTGAACTACACAGACGCCCAGACGAACGCAAACGCACGCTTGCACGCGCGTGCGTGTGTGTTTGTGCTTGTCGGAATAAATGAGCAGGACACCGAGGGCCGTTTTAATGCGCACTGAAATATTTCCTCATTGTCTGATCCATCAAATTTTCCTCTCGTGATGACCTAAACGCTTCTAGTATTTATTTATATTTTTATTGTAATTGACGAAAAAGTTCATCATAAATCATATTAGTGCAAATACTGGCATGTAATATTATTGCACATTCTGATGTGTGTATTCTATATAAATAATAGTCATTCAATTGCCATATTATCAATCTTGTTTAAATATATCTGTTTCGTTTTGTTTTATATGTGTGTAAACATGCATGGCAAACAGGGTGCTTCTGTATTACTAGAAAATTTACAAACAGTTCGAAAGTCATAGCAAAAATGTTCTAAATTAATGCTGACAGATAACATATATTTCATTTGCATGATTTTGTATATCAAATGGTAATGTATGCAGAAGAATAGCTGAAATTGCAGTGCTAGCACGTGATATTGCCAGTATTTTGAAATAACATTGTTTCTTATTTCTTCTGTTTAATGGTTTTCAACTAATTTACTTTCTTCTAACTTTTTTCAATACTTTTGAAGTAAGAAAATTGAGTGTACGTCAGGAATTAGCATTGGTTCTGAGTAGATAGATGTATAATAGTAATAATAATAATAATAATAATAATAATAATAATAATAATGTAACGAAACACTCGTAATAGAGACAATGATGAATGATAAGGGTAGTCCCCATAGGTGAAATATGATAATTAACACTTCCGTGTGTAGGTCAACTTTTGAATTAGGGTTCATTGATTATTGGACACTATTTGTATCAGAAGGGCAAATAGTTCAAAGCGCATTGTTTTGACGAAGTAATGCTAGTGCACTCAAAACGCATTGCAGTCGAACTAT
This sequence comes from Teleogryllus oceanicus, assembly GCA_964035755.1. Classification (NCBI taxonomy): domain Eukaryota; kingdom Metazoa; phylum Arthropoda; class Insecta; order Orthoptera; family Gryllidae; genus Teleogryllus; species Teleogryllus oceanicus. The sequence goes on along the minus strand of CAXIVR010000001.1, from coordinate 74,766,343 downwards.
CGAGCAAATATAATCTTATTTTAGTGATGGATGTCGGGAAGGGAAATGTCCCGCAAAGTGGGAAGTCGATACAGGATGCAGAATTTGAATGTTACGTTTCTTTCTACAATATGCTGTATTCTAGTGACATTTCCATGCGCAGAATTCAGTTGTACACATATCACTCGCATTTACAAATACGAATACACTCGCATTTGATGCAAATGTAGGATAAAACAAATGTTCTTTCTCAGATGACACGTTTCAACTTTAAATTTCCCAAGTTCGTCTTTTAACAAAAAAAGAGATCAAAACTCCTGCAGCTTCTTATTTATTTCAAATTTTGAGTAATGCCATTGTTGTGAATTGGAGATATGTGAAATTTATATTAATGAATTGTTGATAACAATGAATTTCTATTTCATTTCATTTAAAAGGTTCTGCAAAATAATATAGAAAATCGGTGACGAACAGAAAGGGGGGACACTTGCCCCAGCCCCGACTTAACTGGGGCCTCGATTTTTTTTCATTCAAAAGAAATAAAGAATGTATTTACCTCGAATCCAAATTGAATGTTAGAAATTATTTCTCATTCACGGGGAGATGAATTATATTTATGAATTGGGGAGGGTTTTTTCTTTGAAATGAGGTGCGCCCGTGAATCACCTGCCCCAGGCCCATGGTTTTCACAGGGCGCCCCTGTTAATAATTTTCAGTATTTTAAGTAATTTTATATCGTGAATGTCGAAGGGTACAACAAAATGCCAATGAAATTAGTATTATTACTATAAATCGGAATGATCGTCTTAATAGCATGTCAGTAAATGAATGGATCTAGACACGTGTGTAGAGTTGGAGCATCTAAACGACTTGGCTGCGAGTGAGGCCATCTGCCTGCCATCGGCGCATCGCGCGCACGTGGTTCGCTCTGCGGCCGGCAGGTGGCAGAGCGGGCGCCAGTGGCGGCGCGCTGGTATTGAGCGCGGGTGGTATCGAAAATATTGAGGTGGCCGCTGGTGATGGTAGCGGTGCGGGCACGGTGAGGGTGGTAATGGTGGTCGTGGGCCAGGTGGTGGTGGTTGTAGATTGGCGTACTGTACCTCCCCCCAACTTCGCCTGCGGCGCGGAAATCCCCGCGTGCAAGGGTGAAGGGATGGGATAACATTGTTCAATAAAAATAGTTGTAACTCGGTTTCATGTCTTCATTAACCCGCGGGATTATTAATATTGTTAATGAAAATATAATTTTAAAAAGTGGCCTGGGCTGGAAAATAATAGAAATATAGTGCGTAATTCATTATTAATTGTCACCGGATATGATTTATTAATAAGAAAATATTATTTTTCTAATTACGTAATTGTGCTGATTAACCATAATGATCGAATTCTTTTAGATGTTGGAGATTTTGAACGAATGCATATGATAAAAATATTGGGATAGTTTTGCATAAGTATTATAAATATTTATTGTATAAATCATTTCTAAAGGGTATTGGAATTTCCCAAAAAAAGTGAAAATTCTTTTTCACAAATAATCATCCTTATATATTCGTTTTTAAAGCGATTATTAATTGTCAAACTATTTTAATAAATAATTTTCTGAAAACATTAAAGATTTAATGAATTACCGGCTGAGGTCATCAAGCTTTGTCACTTCAGTGTCTCTGACCAAAATGTCTTAAGGTTCCAGTCCCGCTGGTGACAGAATTTTCGACACTAGCTAGACAGCCAGACAACTCAGCTGCTGTCTGGAGAAGAATTCTAGCGGCCGACTGTTCTGATCAGTTGTTTTCCGTGGGCTCTCCGAAAGTGCTAAGTGACTGCCGGAGCAGTACTCTAACAAACGGGTCACAGACATCGCGCAGTATTTCCTTACTCTTTCTTGTTCTATGCTCATCCCTTTAATTACACCCAATTACATGCACTACACTATCACAAATGTCTAGCGACCGGTGGGAAGCTGAGAAATGTCCCGGCTGGAGCAGTGCCTCTTTGTGGGGGGTTCCTGGAAGGGGAATACCATGCAAGCCGATATGTAGGTAGGCACCGATTCTCACCATCCAGCAGAGGAAAAACATCACCACCTCTCACGATATAAAATGTATACGATTCATTATGAAACTAATGACCTTAGCTGTTGTCGCGCCTGAAAAGACAAAAAAAACAAACAATTGTGTGTGTGTGTTTAATACTGAATGAGGATCATTACAACGAAAATGCAAATGCTGTACAGATTTAATAAGTAAAATTGTCTATCAATTTGTGATGATTGAAATACTCAAAAGAATTTGAAAAATAAATTAACATATTTCTAATTTATTTAGGGACAATGATAGATTATATTAGGCGCCAGATGTGAACTATCGCATGCACTCATAGGCCAAGACTTTCAACCAGTATATTTCAAATATATAGTTATTATTAAATAGAGTAAAAACATAGTTATCTCTCATCAAAGAATAAAGTATATTATTTTGTTTAGTTTTCATATTTATACCATTGAATGATAAAGTATTTTATATTGACAGAAAAATTATAACAAGTGCGCTACATTGTTTACATCAATCAAAAATAAGATACAAACTTTTGATTTCAATTATTTCGTAAATTCTTCCCACGTTTATTTTTGGATTTCTTCGTTAGTTTTCTCGCAAATTAATTTGCTGCCATTTTCTTATTGTAATACTATTTCAAAATCGAACGAAACATCACACTTTTCGTTCAATAATTTAAACGCGTTAGAAAGTGCGGACATTTAGGTTGGTTCTCATTAAATAAATAGTTGGAAATATTAGTGCAAAATATTTCTACGCATTGAATGTTTACCTTCTAGTGTTCATTCCCAGCAAAGGAATTTAACGTCATATAGCCAGTCGGACGCCTATTGTTCTTGCATGACGCTTCATTCCAAATATCGTCTCCCTTGCTCTGGAGTTCAAGAAAAGCCCCCGAGGAATTGCAAAACTTTGCCAGAGCCGTCGCTTCTTTCTTATTCTTAACCTGTGGAGCTGCCCCATTCTTTAATAAATACTATTAAATTTCTTTCTAGTGCTAATTACCCTTCCTTCCCAAATTGCAGGACGACGAGAAGAAGCAGGAAGAGCGGGAGAAGTTGACTGGGAGGCGCGTCGCCCTCGCCGCTCTCTTTTTCGTCCTCGCCTGTCCTCGTCGCGCGCCGTCACCTCTTTCTTTGGCTCTCGGACGCTTGTGCTTCCCCGCCCACGTCCCCTCCCTCCCGCTCTCTCCACCCTCCCCTAACGCAGTCTTTAAGGCTTACTCAATTATCTCTGTTTTAAATTTGCTTTAAATGGGTTTGTTTCTCCATCTGAACGGAGGGGACGCGAGCACGCCGCCTCGAGGCGCCGAAGAGACAGTGCCGCCTGATGGTGTTGTGTAGGCAACCCGCCGCACGCTTTTGTGCGTAGGAATTGTCTGCTGCCCCTGAAATTCAATGTTGGTCAGGCGGAAGGAATGGCTTTCCTGCAGGGTTTATTATTGGGAAATGAAAGTTAAATATGTAAAAGAAAATAGAAGCATAACATGTGCGTTGTTGAGTAATATACAGGTGTAAAGTTTCAGTACTATTCAGTGGAACTGATATGTATTTTTGACGAAAATAATTGCTTGTTATTGAATATTATTCCTATCGGTTCGGTAACGTCAATGAAATAAATTTGTTAATGCTTTGTCAACATTTCAGATACGCTAAAACCGATACCGATGTGACAGTCACAATAACAAAGTAATGTAATGTAATACTGACTTTTTTGGATTTGTTTCCTGTACACTACTTCTACTATACGAGCTAATGTTTGCCATAATCGGCAATTACCACCTTTGGTGGAAACACCAATCGCAGACATGAGTGTAAATAATATTTTGATTCATTATGTAATGCGCAATATTTCGATTTTATTGTTATTTAAATATTTAAGACTCTTTTTATAAATCTACGTATTTGAAATTTCGTGATATTGTAATGGCGTAGGTAATGGTTTCTGTGATTTCTTTATATTAACTTTGGTGTGGTTTGGAAAAAATTTTACAAAACTTAAATCAATAACCTTCCGAAAAAGGCCCATGAATATTGGATCATTTCTTCAATTATTAATTGACTAATATGCGTTCAAATACGTCGTTGGGAAAATTTCTGAATATGATTTTGAGTTTTTACTACTTGTATAAAATGCAGTACTATTGTAAAATCCTTCCTTTGAAAGTTAAAAGACGATACAGTAATAAATCTTTCTTGTCAAGCTCCGTGATAGGCTCGCTATTTGTGATTTTTTTAATACTAAATTATTAAATTTACTTCCAACTTAACCATGGGTTCGGCATACAACATATCACTCCTTATCCATTGGATGTGGACGTGTAATTCTGTATAGAATCACGATTCCTAGACGTTCTATCGATTGAAATCAATTATTAGGTTGATGACAACTACTATAAATTATCAGTTTTTTTCAACAATAAAAATGTAATATTTATTGTTATAACCTATATATTACAATTCTATTGATTTTATATGAACGTCTTTTCAATATAAAACATTAAAATATCTTACGGGTTTGCCTTCAGTCCGTAAGATTCCTAAAATATCTTGATCTCTGGCTTCTCGGCTGTCTAGCAGAAGGTTGTCCATGGAATCCTTGGTGTACCAATTCTCGCGTCTTTTTCTAAATTAAAAAAAAATATTCCAGAATATCAGCGATTGCTATTAATAGGACTTAATATTCCCAAAAATGTAATACGCGGTCGTGACTTCCTCTGTGTGTTTCTTTTGAAACACCTACTCGAGACTGACTATATTTAGCTACTTATAAAAAACTCCTGCGGAGCTACCTTAATATACATCTAGTCTGGAGATAGTCATAAAATTCCCAATTACAATTTAATATTACAATTTACACAAGACTAAGCACTCAAACGTCAAACTAAACATTTATTCCCGGCTCACTATCATTTACATAATACCCAGCCTATGCTGAAAATCCGATCGCATCTCTCCAACCGCTTACGTCGGCTCGCTACAATAATTTTCTGTAGAATGATCTCTTGCGTCCTTTCCAAATGATGACGGCCATCCAAAGCCCTCTTCACACCTTCTGCACATAATGTGCTCGGAGCAGAGTCCATATGCATAGCGTTATGACCCCACCCATGGAATATGAGACTTTGTTGATCCGTTGACCTAACAACGAGTATTTCTTGACTTCTGAGGTGAAACCAATGCTGATATTACTACGCTGGATGCTGATTTTATCATTTAAACTAAACCCAGGGTTCTTGGGTTATCACAACACGGAATAATGAATACTGCTGAAACAAATATTCTATTTTATTTTGTACTTATTAGAACTAATATTTTTATCCAACTTATTTTATTAATTCCAAAACTGATGTAGATCAAAGGACCTAAAATTTGATCGAAATAACGAGGGATTGAGAAAAGGTGCTTGCGAAATCCCTGTGACGCGAATAGGAGGACTAAGCATGTAATTGAATCTCAAATTCGAAATGTAGTTGCTGTTTGTCAACGTGGCCGTCAATGAAGGTGTCAGAAACGTCACTAGCGTTAAAACAGTCATTTCTGTTCAAATTGGCAGAGATACACCGATTCGGTGTGCTATTAAGGTACACAACAAACAGCTTTGTGGAGGTAGCCATGATACTCCCTGGCAGTTTCAATTAGCAGGAGATGATGCTCGTTTATCGGAGCGCCATATCGATGTCCTCGTATCGACTCTTCCAGTCCTCAAAACACTTTCAGCATTGCTGGCTGCCCTACTAGCAGAATACACGCATCACATGGTAAACATTTATGTAACCGGCCTTTATTGCTATATTTGAATGGCGTTCAAAATGAGACAATAAAAATGAGTTTTGATTATGGAAATATATTAGAACGTAAGCTTATAAATGTATTGTCTTTTAGTACTTTGTCTGGTGACCATGTTCCATTTGTTGCTCGTTCAATTTTTAACGTTGCTATTAGTAAACGAATTCTGGTGGAAAGAACTGCCTTGCAGTATATCAGCACTAAGATGAATTCTCAAAGTTAATCTTCGCATTCTTTACGAAAACGTTGAAATAATTTTCCTCCATTTCTAGAAAAGTAATAATTATTTCGAAGCAAATATTAAGGACATAGCCATTTCCATTACCATTATGTTTTGTTTTTTGTTTTTATAATATCATTGACAGAATATCAAGAAAATCAATATTGTACATTTTAATTTTTTCTGTGTGATGTGTATTGTTTCTAAGAATACCAATCATTTCTAGGATTGGGCCTCGATATTGTATGCATTCCAAAAGCGAAATACAGTCATTATAGCAAGTAAACTACCAACCTCTTTTTTGGTCCTATCTTCCATACACGGAAGTTAGGTGACCCAAGATGATTTTTGTTGGAAGGAAATACTCAGGATGATTTCCCGTTGCCTTCGCTAATCAACTTCTGCGATAATTAACTTTTGAATTTTAAACAAATAATAAACGCAAATGATTATTACTCATTTAGTTCTTTTGATTTACATTTCTTATGAACTAATATGTTTTCGTTTAATTTAGAAATAAGAGATATATAAAACTTCGATATAGTTTGTGTAAGTTGTGTAAGCTGTTTAAGCTAGCCAGCTATTTGAAATTTTGATGTTTTCATTCATTTAAAGCTAATAGTACAACACTTTTGACATCACTTCCATAAATTTTGAAAACTCCCTACAGCAACTTTCGATATCTGAATCGTATGTTTGCAAATATTTCGACATATTGTTTCAGAACTATTGTAACTCAACTATATTCGTATTTTCGAATCATTGTGGATGAGAAATATGTTGGTAAAATAATGTCAATGGAACATGTAATTTCCGTTAAATTCTTTCCTTGATTAATGTAATAAAAGTTTTTTAAGAGTCAAGAAATGATTGAATTAATGTATTTCGAACATAATTCTTAATACACTATGGTTTTTATTTTGACAAATTTGATTTTTCATTACATTCTTGTTTAAAAACTATTGAATATCAGAAATTAAACATCAGTATTGTTATTGGTAACACAACTTGTTGATGGTAATATTTAGATTACAGGAGTATTTTATAACTTAGAACATTTCTTACACAAATGCTTCAAACGACATCGTTTGAAGTTTCCTGACTCAAGGAAAGTTTTCAAATAAACATAATTTTTTCTTATTTGTATACTTAATTTCCTTAACGCCGTAGTAGGTAGCTAAGTTAATAACATTCGGAGCTGCTAATACGAAGGCCATGGGTTCAAGAACCAGAAGAGGCAAACATTTTTATTTAAAACATTTTTTGAGGATACAGAACAATTCAATGGCAAAGTTTCTTTTTTCATTTCAGCTTTTGAATTTTCAGAAGTTAAAATGACAATTTAAAGAAGATTTTTTTCGAAATTCCTGCACTTCATTTCAAAGTTTTTCCATGTGATGATTGACGTGTTTGCAAATTCACATGTTTTAAGCATTCGTACATATAGCGGACACCACACCAAAACCACGAAAGTCTAAAACGTTCTCCTAAAGTAAACACATTTTGAAGACTAATTATGTCTAAAAAGGATTATTGAATGGCGTTGCGCATCATATTATTTATGTGATATGTAATAAATTAATATGCAACTCTCTGCTTGGAAATCTCATTTCTCAGACACAACTTCTCTGACCTTTAAATATGTTTCTCTCTAAAGCAACTTCTTGCTGATTCTTAGATATGGTATTACTTAACCATTACAAATAATTCAAAAATTTATGTGTTTTGCGGGAAAAGTGTTTAAAGAAATTGCTAGATATTTGAAAAACTAGTAATTTGAGTAATTGTCATTTCGTGCCCAAGATTTTACCGCCTTCAGAGCAATTTGATTTAAATTCATCACAGAAGTGATCCGTTTATAGTGATGACAGATTCAAAGCACATTACTTAAATACTTATTGGATATTACATTGTAGATCATTTTATTTATTTTCAGGATCATTATTTCTAAAATTCTTAAATAATTTCATGAGTACATTATTTCAATGCTAAATATTCCAAAAAACAAGAAATACTTTCAAATATTTAGTGCGCTATAATGGACATGTTGATAAATAAATTATCTTGTAGGGTTAATCTTTGTAATCAGCAACGTTCCAAAATACCTCCGAGGTTATATACGTGCATCAGATATTCGTTGTAGCTTCAATAGCAATCTTCATTATAAATGTAGATGTGTTTCAAGTAGCAAGTTAATTGAGCGAAAAATAATATGTATACTCGTGTTCCCGCGATCATACGAAGTTGTTACGGACAAAACTCGTACCGGGAGAATGTTGTGGGATACGAATATTTAGGGATGGGTTGTTCTATAGACAGTTGGTGAGAGATGAAGGGTAATTGGAAACACTTCGCAGAGGAAGCTATGCAATCGGAAGCTTACGTAACAACAGTAGCGGCGCTCCAGGCGACTGCGCGGAAGGCAATATTAACACGTGGGTGATTGTTCCGTGAGTGGGGCATAAGCCGTCTACCGTGCTTCCTTTGTTCGAGAATTGTGATACAGCGTCCTGCATTCATGGCAAAGGAAGAGACAAACTGGAAATGAAAATTTGTGTGAATGAAGTAGGCCAATTTCATGAAATGCTTATAATCTAATACAAAATCAACCTAACTATATATCATTTTAAAATTCGAAAGTGGGACTTTAGACCGACTACACACATGACTTTTATAAATTGACTGTCGATAGGAGAATAGGGAAATGGAATCAGAATGTTAAGGATTCCAGATTAGTCATTATTAACCTGCGCCCCACAAGCTGAAAGCTTGATGTTCGAACGATGAAATATGTCTTCAAAACTGACTTCTTAAAATTAAATATTTAGGTGAAGACTGTTGTGACAGTTTTTAGCAAGTGTTTTTCGAAAGGAAGGTCTCTTATGATATGTAAATTGTCTCTGCGAATACTAAAATATTTATTTCACTCGTAAAAGGAAATCTTATAGAAGATAAAACGAGCCTACATAAAAGTGGGAAAAGTAAAAATAAAGCGATTGATGATTGCATATTCCTTTACTAGTCTGATTTTTCAACTAGCGTGTTCTTGCGGTATTCCTGTTTTTCACTAAGAGTAAAAACGTTGATGAGATGGGAGATCTGGAGGCGACCAACATGTTCCATCACACTAGGTTCATGCAGTTCGCGAAATTCATGCGCATCCCGTTGTACTGATCTCAAGACAGTTGAAAGAAACAATTTCTGGGTACCCTAAAAGCGACAAGAGTTACATCAATTACGGGTGAATTCCGGAGCAGTATCGTCACAAACGGATAATAGACGGCGAGCAATCATATCTTTCCCATCCTTCTCCCATTACACTCACATTAACTTGCACTACACTTCTACATATGTCGGGAGATTAGAGCGTTACCCGATTGGGGCAGCGCCCGGCTAGGAAGCGGCGAGAACCCGTAGACAGAAGTGTATATCGGCGCTGAATTGCATTTCCTGAAGGGGAGGAATACCGCCACCTTCAGGGATATATCTAGCACTACACTAACGTGACAAACGGCAATAGAAGTTGGCGTACCGAGAATCAATTCTCATTCATTTAGGGACGTACAGCTTACGAGACGAGCCATCTTGCTTTCCACATGGGAGTAGGAAGATTGCAAATACCGTGAAGTTTGTGGTGGACAAAGAGGATTTAAACACATTTTCTCGTGGCAGTACCTCTGCCGACCCATCTTTCTCAATTCACCATGAATTCTATCTCCACGCTCGTAATTACAATAGATACAAAATCGATATAAACATTGTAATGAAACGAGTTTTGCTTTTGTACTGGGAGGCGTCAGTCGGGATATCGTTCAAACTTTTATCTGTGATCCCGGTGCATTTTTTATTTTATTTCATATGAAATACAATGGAGCCGTCAAACGTTAAATATGCTCGTTAAGATAGTCACGTTTATTGATTGGTATAAAAAGTGTTTATTTGGCCAGAGGACAAATAGTTCTTGATGAACTCATAAAATCATTGCATTCTTGTGGTTTTATAGAGGTACTTGTACTATTATTAAGCTCATTGAATGCACAAGTTTATTTTGCCCAGATTTGTCGAGTCAAACCTCAGTACACTATTGTCGATGACGTAAAAAGTGTCATGCCCCTAGACTGTTTTTTGAGGTGTCTAAAATGTCTGGCACTTAGAATGCTACGATATTGCTCCACGCTTATCTAAGCTCTCGATTTGATAGATACGAGAAGATTGGGCTTTTATTATTATTTTGTTGACAGCAATAACAAATGATATCCAATCTAATGTGTAGCTCGTTTTCCGATGCAAACAGTTTCTGTTTTACGCGTGCCATTCCAAAAATTTCGTATCATCAAGTTTTGCCAACACTGCTGGTTGCTGTGGATTATTTATAATTTCCCTCTACGTAGTTCAAGAGCAAGGGATGCCTGAACTGTTAAACCGCGCGCAGAGGCTGCCGTAGCAGTAGCTTGTGTAGACGCGACGCAGCTTGAGCGCCTGGTTGGGCGGAAGGACGAAGCTGCGACAGCCCTGGCGGAGCGAAATCCAATCAGGCGGAGCCGGCACGAGGCGATGCGGGGCGTTTCAGAGCGTCACGGAGTGGGTGGATCGGCGTTGCGGGGCCGCGCGAAAACGGGGGAAGGGGCGGGGAGATGTGGGGCGGGGAGATGTGGGGCGGGGAGATGTGGGGCGGGAGATGTGGGGCGGGGAGATGTGGGGCCGGGAATGTGGGGCGGGGAGATGTGGGGGGGAGACAGTCAAGGGGCGGGCAGAAAGATACAGGGCGAGGAGGCGAGGCCGAATGGTGGACACTGCCATGTGGGAAGTCGTTGGCAGGTTGGGAAGATGTTGCGAAGACACGGGGCGGGGAATTGATAGAGGAGCGGGAGGGGGGATGCGGAGCGAAGACAAAAGCGATGTGTCGCGGGGAGAAGCGGGGCGGGTAGGAACGTAACGGGCCGGGGAGGTGGATCGGGGCGGGACGGCCAGATGCTTGGTGGAGCGGGGCTGGACGGAACGGCGCGGGGCGGGGAAGCGGGGGGCGCAAAAGCTTCCCGGGGTTGAGAGGCGCACGGTGGCGGGGAGCGCGCTCGAGCGGCACTGTTTAGCCCAGTCATCCGCACCCCGCTGCCTCTGTAGCGCGGCGTCGCCCGCCGCCGCCCGCCGCCTCCCCTCCACTCTAGCTCCTCCTAGGATCCCCACCTCTTGCGTCCGCTCGGTTCCAAGAACTCCACAATCTCACTTGCGCCTCTTTGCTCTTCCAATCGCCTGCGTCACAACATATGAAGCGTCCGAGGAGGGATCGATGAGAGTAAAATATTGAAATGTTTGTAGTATGCCATCTTTTGGGATATTGGAAGTACTTTCTTACTATGAAACATGCTCTCGATAAATGATTTTGATCCCGAGATACATAACATATTTCCTACAATGTGCTAAAGTAATAAAAGTCATTTAACAGAAATTTATTTACGGCGTGGTATCCAAAGAGATTTCTTCTAAAAAGTTGATTTTCTAGTAATATAAAAATGACAAGTGTTACAAAACCATAAACACAATAAACTCAATAGAGAGGGCTTCGCGCCGAAGAAATGCTGTTGAATTTCTAGATCAACTTTCCTCGTTTGAAATAAACCTGATTTAATATTCTTTGACCCCGACCGTTCATGACTTCTCTTTTGGTTTTATATCTTGGTGTTTTCTACCTCTACAGCCTAACATTTGCAGCATTTGTCACCTTCGAAGGTTATTTTATTAACGTCGCTCTGTCCACTTCTCATGTAACATTCATCGCATCAAATTCTTCTATGTCTGTTTCCTCCCTTACCACTTTTGTTGGTTCTCCGAACAACTACATACCCGCTAAGGAATGCATTCCCACCTTCACTTTTAACATAATTTCCCCCCTCTGTTTCTACGTCCACCTCTAGCGATAACTCTGTTGATAGCTTTACCACCCTCCCGGCTCTCACAATAGACATCCTTACCTCTTTCGAACGATACATCCCCCGCGGACATGATAACCGTAGTCATTGGCTTATTGGCAATGCTCCTGAAAATCACTCACCTCATTTTGTGTATTTCGGCCATCTTGTTCTTTCTTCTTCAACACTATTATCCTCACTGTCCTTTCTGTTCTGATAGTTTTTATGAGTTGTTAAGTACATTAAGTCGCTTGCTCATCGACATTGCTCAACTAGCTAAACTTTCACAGTATTTGTCAACACGGTTATTCTTACCGACTGCAGCCATCTGTACCAGTGTATTTGGGAGCCCTTTACACACAAACACGCTTGAGATTTTGAGCCACTTTACCTTCATTCTTTACATTCTTCTTTGATGCTCCCTGTGTTTAACTATTGTGTAGTTACCTTATTCTCCTGCTTTATTTTTTATTGACTAGTTTAACTGAATGCAAACCCCTAATTTCTATTCTAGGGAAGTGCATGTTTTGTACTTGCATTTCAAGGTGTAATGCGTTCACATTAAAGCGCCCTCCAACATTAGCATCTCTACTCTCGTGCGTGTTTCTTCTACAAGAATTTGAAATCCTCAGCCGGTATCTCGTCGCCTGTCGCAGCGTACGCGGCGCGAGGACCTATGCCCCCGTCCCGGCTTTCCGGCGCGCCTTCAGCCCCATCCTCTCAGCCCTCCGCGCCCCCTCCCCCTCCTCCTCTGCCACCGCCCCGCCGACCTCTCCGCCCCGGCTTCCGCGTCGCCCCCGCGCTCGCGCCTCACGCCCGCGCCCGCGCGCTGCCGTCGGTTTAAACAGGCCTCTCGTTCTCCCTTACGTCATTATCTGGTCCTCAGCACCTCTCGCCGCTTTAATTGTGTTAAGCAATTAGCAGTGCTGCAGCCAAACGAAGTTAGGCGCAGTCGAGTCGAGTGAGGCCGCCGACCTGACCCGACAAGGGACGGCGCCGCCGCCGCCGCCGCCACGCAGCCCGTTGTCCGCCGAGAGGGCGCGCCGACGCCGACGCCGACGCCAACGCCGGAAGAGGCGCCGGGCCGTCGGGTCGGCCTGACGCCGGGATCCCGGGCCCTCTTCCGGTCGCCCCTCGCTGAGAGCCGCCGCCGCCGCCGCTCTTCATTCCGCGAGCCCAGGGGTGCAACACGCCGCCGGGAGAAGGGTGGGGGGCTGCCTCGGCTGAAGGCGTGCTTGGGATTCTCAAGAAAGGGTTTGCCGGATATTTCCTTAGGCGCGAGAAAAAAGAAAAATTGGAGATTGAAACCTTCTTGTGCGTCGTCAGAAATCTATTTACCGATGGCATTTTTCTGAGCAGTAGTTTTTTCGCATGAAGGGTATACGGTAAAGATTTTTTGGCGCGTGTGAAAATTCGAATTATACTGGTGCACTGGTAAGCAAAGATGTAGTATCGATGAATGAATTTCTAAAATAACTAAGAATGGCCATTTAGCGCACAGGTGATAGTGATTATTTTAAATTCAATATATATGTGGAAAATAAATCGATCTATTATATATTATACATAACTCCATTTTCTTTATTATCTGAATTACCTATATGGAAAATTTTTTGATGAAACGATTATCTATGATCAAGAATATATATTTAACCATGCATGTTCTCTTAATTACCTATAATTTAAAAGCTTATAATATATAATAATATAAAGCAAGTTACATGGAGAAATAATAATGAACTACCTTCGAGAAACTGGTTTTGAACGCTGATATTTGATGATAATATGAAAGGGTGTAACCGGATAAGTCAGTAAAAAGTGCCCACAAACCAAATCGATAGTCACGATGCTCATACGAAAGAGAATAAAAAATGTAGATTCATAAAAAATCATCATCCTAGGGCAATTTGTTGCAGAGATAAGAGAAAGGTGTTTTTCATGTTTTATTTTTTCCCAGTTTCTATTGCATGTATCAGGCTGAAAAAATTGCAGAGACGGGAAAAATAGCTGAATTTTTAGGTATTTTTGTCAACCAGTTGTGACGCCAAATTCATATAGAAAAAATGAATAAATTTTTGAAGTTGATTTACGACGTGATAACGTTGGAGTACTGTCTCAGTTTTCCCCATAGAATGTGTCAACATTCTATCACTTTTTTTTCAGATTTTTAAACAATGTGGACGATAGTGAAAAACTCTAAAAAATATTTGTTATAGAATGTTACAAGACCCATTTTAGGGGAGAAAACTGAGACAGTACTCCAACGTTATGAAGTCTAAAATCAATTTCAAATATCTATTTTTTTCTATATTAGTTTGGCTTCGAAATTTGTTGACAAAAAACTTAAAATTCAGCATTTTCCCCCGTCTCTCCAATTTTTTTCAACCTGATACATGCAGTACAAGCTATGAAAAAATAAAACACGAAAAACACGTTACTCGTATCTCTGCAACAAATTGCCCTAAGAGACTGATTTTTTGAGAATCTACGGATTTTTTTATTCTCTTTCAAAGAAGCATGGCGATTATCGATTTGGGGGGGGGTTATCGACTTTTCACCGCCTTATTCGACTATACCCTTTCATATTTTTATATATTTATATTTAACTTCTCAATGAGAAAGTGCAATTGAAATGCTAATGTTTAAGGTAGATTATTCAATAAATTTTCAAATCAACTGAATACATATTTTGTTAAATTATTTGGTATGAGATTGTGATCGTGAAAACATATTCCTGCTGTGAGCGTGTTTAGACAAAAACTGTTTTGAAGAGAGGCAGATGATGACATTATGTGACATTTCCCACGTTCAGTCCTGGAGAGTTCAAACATCGAAGAGCTGTTTATTGGACTTGGTTCGATTGCGCTACTTTGAAAGTATTGGAAAAAGTACTGTATCACCACCCAGAGACGTCAGTGCCGAGACCTTTCTTTTAGCATTGTTGAAGAAGAGAGCAGCAAGTACTCTCTGCATCACTACATCTGGATTTTAGAAACTAGCTTCGGTATAGTTGGTTTTATTCTGAGAGATCGCAAAATTCCAAGAAAGAAAGTATTTTGAAATGTACATTAACCTAATATTTCAATCAATGTACTAATACTTCACGCATTACAAGATTCCTATCGAGATATATACATTTTATAATGATAGTTATACCGGTATTCTGTTTTAAACTAGTCAGTTGTAGAGAATTATAACTATTTTGTACTTCAAGAAGCAAACTTATTTTGCGTTCTATGGGATTTACATTATGTCTGTGGTTCTCTTTAGAAAGTTCTCTTCGGTTGTACGTGGAGAAACTTCGACCCAATTTCCAGAGATTGAAGCTTTGATACCGGGAGATAATGTTGCCGGAGCAACTTCCGAAGCTTCTGAACTTTCGAAAAGATGCTTGTAGCCGCAGAAGCTTGAGTTCAGAAATAACAATAGACGATCGCGTTTTAGGATTCGTGCAGCAATAGGTATTGAAAAACTGACTTGTAGGTGCAGCCACTAAATTTTAATAATCATATACATTAATTTTTTTAAAAAACAAAATAGGAAAAAATATTTTCATTTTCACATAGAAATTTTTAAAACAATATATAACGCCTTCAAAATGTTACAGAAATAGTATGGAAGGAAAATTGAAGACAGTAGAATATCTTCATTATATATTGAATACAATTCTGCATAATTTAGTGGATTTCTTTTAAATTTTATAATTGCAGATTCATACAGGAAATTATATCATTAGTTTCGAAAATCATTGCACATAGGGTTGGAATTGATTGACTTTCCCTTGAATCGGATTTAATACTTTGAACCAGTATCGCCAAAGATATTATTCCATATTTGATTCACTTTGAGTAATACTGGAATGTTTGTGAAATGTTAACATATAACAACTGTACATTACCTTTTCATCACGCGACTTCATCGTATAAAAAAACGTAACGCCAAATATGAATATGAATTGATAATTATTTCGTATAAAAGGTATTAAACAACTGTAAAGCGTAGAAGCTACAATCCTTATCGTTTCAGTTTCTTCATAGAATAAATTTCGATCGAATAAACAGCTTTTATCTTCAAATTAATTAGAAGTATTTTTTCCGGTATTATTTATTTTCTCTGAAACTGTTCCGTCTCTTTAAATTCCTGAATTAGTTCGATACAAACTTTCTTAGAATTTATCCAAAACATTGTAGAATTATTCTGTAATCCTATAAATTAACCGTATGAGTACAAATGAAGTAAAGTGCTTTGGTGTCAAAGGGCATACAAAACTATTCCTACGTAGGAATTTCGATTGTTAAAAGAAGGAGAGATATTATATTAACTACTTCAGAAACCTAGTATCTTATACGGCACATGCAAACGAGATTCAAGTATCTTCTTTTAAAATAAAATCTTTCCATATCCGTCTATATTTGAACTTAAGTTACGTTATTTTCAAAAAACCTTTAAATTTTCTGTTATGCAATGGTATTCTTTAATACGTTTTATTGAATGAAAACCTTAATTAAACCTACACGAATAAAATTTATGAAAATGCATGTACTCTATTTCCACGAAATATTGTTAATAAATTGTAGTTTATTAATACATATTTCTGTGAACTTTGTTCCTGCTGTTAATATTATGTGTACCAGTAAAATGATGAGGATAATAATTGAAAAATGTGGAATTTATTGGATATCTCTCACACTCCTTTATGGATCTTTATTTGAAATACTGAAAAAACGCTCCATTTTGTAGAAAAAATAAACTGAAGTTTCCATTTTTTTGAAGGCATTAGCCAGACATTTGGTGAAGGTAAATGGCTTTATTTCTTCTAGTTGAAATAAATGTTGAAAATCATACATTTTAATTTATTAATATATATTTCTGTGAACATTGACTTCACTGTTAATATTATGTGTACGAGTAAAATGATGGGGATAATACTTGAAAAAATTGAATTTACTGAATATCTCTCGCACTTCTTTATAGATCTTTATTTGAAATACTGAAAAAAGTTCCAATACTAAGAGGAAAAAATCTGAAGTTTCGATTTGTCTTTTGAAGGCATTAGAGAGACACAACTTGAAGGTAGATGGCGTTTTTTTAATTAAAGGAATTTAAACCAATTACTTCTGCTTATCGTGCATGTTCTGATGATGCAAATCTACAAATCAAAAGTCTTGCTTTTTTCTATACTTGTTTCATCTTTTTTAAATGTATTTACTTGTAAATCTATTTTTCAATAAATAATTTAGCATTGAGCTGGGGAAATAAATGCTAATTTGTTGACGAAATTCTATTCGAATATGCAAATATGCTTGATTTGAATGAAAATTCGACGATCACGTTCTTTGTCGTTAAAATAATGGTTCATTGTATTTGCTTGGGAACATGTTTTGGATCACACTGCACATCGAATCGTGTCCTTTACCAGAATAATCAATTCACAACGCTAATACACAACCACCTGAAACTTCGCAATCCTTTCCTTAAGTTTCTCAGATTTATTCTATAGGAATCAATCTCTTTAAATTCATAACATCCACTACGCTAGAACACATTCAGTAGCTTCTTATGTAGTTTGTTCTGCCTGTCCTGCAAATTGCCTCCTCAGTGAGACGTCGGCGCCAGTCCAGTCACAAGCGTTGCTCCAACACCGCTGCTGCCCTCACATTACTTCACCTCACCTCTCCTCACCTCGCTTCGCGTCGCTTCTCTTCGCCTCATCGTGTGTTCGTGCCGCGTCCGAATCCGCAAGCTCAGCGGCTGCGCCAGGCCGATCCTGCGCTGAGGATTTAGCGCCGGGTTGCGAGCTCGGGCGCGACAGTGACAGCGGCAGCGACAGCGGCCGGCGTAAGTCGGGACGCGGAGCGGTGGAGCGGAGAGAGGAACATGAAGTGGAGGTGAGGCGGGACGGAAAATCGAGGTAAGGGAATGGGTTGCAACGCAACGGGGAGGATAGAAGAATGGCGGGGATCGACGTGCGGTGGCATCGGAATCTGGAAGAGGAGGATGGGAGGGGGGAAAAGGATGGGGGAAGGGGGGGGAAAGGGGCACGGGTGGGATGAGGGACGGGACAAGCGGAGGGGGGGGAAGGGAGCGGAACTCGACGGGTGGCGGGGACAATGGCAGCGAAGACAAAGGGGGGTTGGGACGCGAGGTGTGAGAACGGGGGGCAGCGGGGAAGGGCGGTCTGCAGGTGGAAGGCGGATCGACGCGTGACGCAGCGCAGCGCGTAGCGCGTGGGGAGAGGGTCGAAAGCGTGGGACGGGGCGGGGCGGAGCGGGGGGCGGGGCGTGGGATGGGGCCGGGAGCGGCGTCGCGGGAAATATTGATGAGCTCTCTGGAGCCTACGGCAGCCAAAGCAGGGCCCTGTCATCCCTCCTCTGCCATAACCGCGCCAGACTCGCACCGCCACCGCCGCCGCCGCCGCGCCGGGCCGGGATGAGTGAGTGGATCGGAGAGGCGGCTTATTAGGTCTTCGGACTGGATTGCAAGAATTTATTCATGGCGTAAACAAAGTGGTGTGTGGCGTTGATAGACGAAATTGTCTATTGCCTTTTAGATGTACAGAAACATCTATCCAAATGTTTTCCACTAGATTAGGAGACACATGGTGTGGAAATTAAGACTATCGATTATTTGCGTGGAAACAGTGCGATGTAATGCTACAATAATGCCTTGTCATTTCTAGTAAACTTCATTATTTTGATGAATTTATTCATTGACAATACTTGTGTATATGAATTTGTTTTTTAATATGTTAACCATTGCATGAATTAATTTCGTTTTTTGTTGTAGTTACTGTTCACTCTACCTCAATATTTTTTTATTATGTGCCCTACCATTCAGATTCACTCATCCGAACGTTAAGAATTATATAATAAAAACTAGAGATTGAAAATACTTGTAACGTTATATATTATTAGAAATTATTGGACGAAGAATGAAGGTAGTACAGGTTTTATTTTATTAACGTCAATAGCAAGATTTAAAGGATAGGTTGTTATTTGTTCTGCAGATTGCTAAATCACAATCGGAATTGTTGTCGACCACCCAGGAGCAATTACAAGCGTGGATAAAAGATTAAAATTTTATTAAATGTGTACTATAGAAATAAATAATCTGGTTTGCATTTCTTTGCCCTCAAGTGCCGATAGTGTTTAATATGCTTATTCGAGCGTCTATTGCTGCAATACACATACATTTAATAATGTTTTAACACACCAGTGCCGGTTAATATACCGGTATTGCTTTGGAATAATAATATTGTTAGTGTAATCATTCCTTTTTTATGATTATAAATTAGGGTTTTTTCATCTTCTTTCACTTGATTAAATGATTCCGTTAATAACTCAATTTTAGGAAGGACCTTTCGGGACCCAGTCAATAGTTCGTGGATCTTTGTGTCTATCTCATCAGATTTATCATTGGAGTTAAAATGAATTCATAATCGATAAAAACAAAGGAAAATACAAACTACGCACGCTGGAACATTTAAGAAGAATATTTTTCTACTATAGGCTAATGTTGATTGTTCTATGTCATTTATTCAAAAGATTTAGAGTTTGTTTCTTGTTTCCAAATGTTAACTTTGCATGGTTGGTACATTCGTTCATCTTTCGACTGTATATAGTAAAAGGGTACAAAAAAGATTCTAGAACTCAAGAAAACATCCTGAGATTATACTTCTCCCATATAAATCACATACATTTTTTTACTGTTTTTTTTACGAAAGTAAAAGAAAATAAATCAAATAAAAAGATCATCACGGGTTCCGCGTCACACTCAATCACAGCAGGCGAGATTCGTAAAAAAATGAATGTCCTCTCCCGTGAATGACCGCTCTCAGCATTTGGTCGAATTTAGATTTGCAGCGTTCACGAACACACTGGAAATGATTTTTAAAAGTGAATCGTTTTACTTTGTTACTGCGAAGATAAGTTTGGAAACACATTAACCCTCTCGCGTGGGATGTTACGTAATGTCCCGCTTCTATTCTATTCTTGGCGTGCGGGGTGTAGACAATACCTCCCACTTTCGCGGTAAGTCGCTTCATGTGACATACCGTGTACTTGCGTTAAGTGCTTGCATCCGGCGGTGCCAAAAACAACACAGGGAAGGACCACGTGCTGCCGCGGTCACTCAATCCATGTTATTCACTACAACCACTACTATCACCGGACTGCTTATGAAATAATAAATATGTAAGGAAAAACGAAAAAATTAAATTAAAATTATTGAAATATATTTCAATAAATAATAATAATAATAATAATAATAATAATAATAATACCAACAACAATAGAATACCAGTGAAGTGAAAATGACAAAACTCAGCTTCAGCACAAATCACATTTGTTCATTACTCCTTAAAATATCAGTATTCTCTTTATGAATGTTACAAAGTTATAGACGACATTAAGATGTACTTTTCTCCATGAGAAAATTATGGAAAGATATGAGAAAATATTTCATAATATTGAAAGTACATTGAATCACTGGTATTTGGAATTACATCTAGTCCCTGAGTAGAAATTTATATGGAAATTTATAGACAAACAAATACAACAAAAAAGTGAATATTTTACGAGATAATTTCATATCTTTATTAATGAATATATATTAGGAATCTGACATCTGACCTCCCCGTGACTGTCGGAATGTGGAACCCACTGGGAGCGTAGATACCACCTCGCGTGAAGAGTGCAAGGTGGGGCGGTCGTGGTGGCGGGGGCGTCGCTTCCTGTTTTCAGAAGTTTCGTTTGTTTGCCTTCTCTTCAGACCTTTCCCTCGTGGCCCCCACTGCCCCCGCCCTCACATGCACCCGGCTCCCGCTGACGCCCCCCGCCCGCTTCCCCGCCCGCTTCCCCGCCCGCTTCCCCGCCCGCTTCCCCGCCCGCTTCCCCGCCCGCTTCCCCGCCCGCTTCCTCCGCCCGCTTCCTCCGCCCGCTTCCTCCGCCCTCGCTTCCTCCGCCCGCTTCCTCCGCCCGCTTCCTCCGCCCGCTTCCCCGCCCGCTTCCCCGCCCGCTTCCCCCCCCGCTTCCCCGCCCGCTTCCCCGCCCGCTTCCCGCCCGCTTCCCGCCCGCTTCCCCGCCCGCTTCCGCCCGCTTCCCGCCCGCTTCCCCTGCCCGCTTCCCGCCCCTTCCGCCCTTCCCGCCGCTTCCCCGCCCGCTTCCCGCCCGCTTCCCGCCCGCTTCCCGCCCGCTTCCCGCCCCTTCCCCGCCGCTTCCCGCCCGCTTCCCCCCGTTTCTCCCGCCCGCTTCCCTCCCCGTCTTCCTTGCCCTACCTACTTCCCTCATTCTGCCAAACCTATTCCGCTCGACCTCCCACCTGTCCCCCCCCTTCCCTCATCCCCCGCTCCTTCTTTGACAGCCACCACCGCGTTCCCGTCACCGCCCACGCCACTTCCTCCTTCCCATCTACCGCCCTTTCCTCTTTCCCCCCGCCCGCAACCCCGCACGCTTCTCCATCCGCGAATGGGCCTCGTCACCATCCGAGCGCCTCGCCTTGTTTTATTAAAATGCGTCAGTTTCCTGTGGTTCACCGCCACGCGGCGCTGGCGGGGTTCCGGGGAGGGAGGCGGCCTGCAAACCACCGCCGGGCGTTCGCCCAGCGGCCTCGGATAAAAGAGCGGATGCTGCCGAACGCGGCGGCCAACGGGGAGAAATATGTTTCAGGAACTCGTGATCTGCAATATGATTGGCGGTTGGGTCGTGTTCATGTTGAGTATGTTCCAAACATATTTTGACGTATCACTAAAAGAATTTTCAGTCGAGAAGTAAAGAGCACTAAATATTGCACGACGATATTATTTTCCACGACAAATTAATAGTGACTTAATGTACAGCTAACGATAGGAAAGAGATTAGGTAGTTATTAGTTTCGTGGAATTATCCGAAAGTAGTTGAATTACACCAAACGTACGAAAAGTTCGCAATGTAAGGACAAAGGATGCCATATCTAATGAGACAGCAGGATATCTACGAATGGTTATCATATATGATTTAGGCTTTTTTACTAGACTACCTATATCCTTCGTTTTCTCTTCAACAATATTTCAAACGCTTAATTATTTCTATATTGTATTCCTTTGTTCATTATCGTACCCTTAAGAAAAACTTCTTTTTCCCAACATATGTTTTTCGCGTCTTTGACGACTCATGTAAAACGATCACATAACTCCTTTGCAAGTAAGTCTACTTTCTAAAGATATATGACCTTGTACTAACTTCATTTTTGTACATTATCTCCCACATTTTTCTCAAGCAATTTCTCTATTCCAAAAAGTGTCAATAATTTTGTCAAATTTATTTTCTAGAAGAAAAAGAAGCAGAAAATCAAATTTCTGGTATGAGTTTTGCCATGTATGCTAAATTAAAATTAATCTGCTTGCCCTATTGCAAGATTTGGGATTTCTAAATTGCAAAAACTATTGATGTGTAAAATTGGACGAGTTGATATTCAAGAAAGTAAAAATATTTGTTTTCTGAATATCGCGGAGAAACTTGAAACTATATATATATATATATATATATATATATATATATATATATATATATATATATAAAATTAAAAAAATATTGATTTTCTATTAACGATAAATGTAGGGAAATGAATACCTAAAATAAACTAAAAAAATACGGTAGTTGAAACGGCTTGTAGTTGAAGTTGCTTGCTGGCGTCTCAAACCCATAAACCCAACATATTTTTCAAGTATCATTGGCTGGGCAGTCTGAATATATTTACACAGAGCGCCTTTCTTATTGACGTAATAAACTATTTCAATTGTAACTGATAGAGGAACAGCAACAGAAGGGCGGAAACGCGCGCGCGGGTGGGCAAATGGTAGTTGGGAAAGCAGGGCACCTCTCCTACCTTCGGCGACCCTGCTCGTTAGCGTTGCCTTCCCGAGGGACCCGCTGCTTGCGTCGGATTGCGTCTAGGATTACAACGCTGGCGACACGTTTGGGACGATGGCTTTGCAAGATGGCACAATACTGCGTTCAGCCTTTGTCACATGATGTTGGATGTCTCGATGTCTCCGAGAATTGCATTGTCCTCTGACGGGGAATCACCAGAATTCGATGCCGTGTTCGCAGAACGCAGTCGTGAATCAATAGTTGCTCTCTGTCAGGTAGAAATGTCAATTATTTCTTGGGTGTGATTCTTGGTACAGACGTTCTCTGTCAAAATATAACTTTGGAAATTAAATAATGTGTTTATGTAATGCAATTATGCAAGTATGTGCTTCGCATTTTACGGTCGGATTAATCCAACCTTTGCCTGCTAGCGGTATTTCAAGACCTGGGCAATGATTTTATTTATTATCCACCCCGAGGGTTAAGGGAGAAGTGTGATGAGCAGGAGGTATTCCCATTACCGCACCGAGCTTACTTGGCCCGTCTGGACTTTTCTTTTGTCACACGACTATAGAAACTAAGACAACTATATGAGAAAACTACAGCTTCATTTTTTCCTAGCACCGGGAGAGGTGGATCAGTGTATCAACTGATGTCACTGCAGTCGCTATCTGGAGGAGAATTCTAGAGGCTGGCGGCTCTGATAGGTAGTTTTCGATGGTTTCTCCAATCAACACCAGGCGAATGCCGGAGCAGTACCTAACAAGCGGGCCACTAACCCCACGAGATCTTTCTTTCCATTATTAATATTATGATTTTTTTTATTTTTCTCAAAGCTTCAAGACCCGTTAGCATATTTACTATAGAATTTCCGTTTAGTTTCTTTTTGATTTGCTTTTCTCTTTTTAAGAGTACTCAGAGTTTATCTCCAAACAAAATGGACTTCTATTATTTAAATGGTTTGAGAGAGTAGGTTTTTGAAAAGAATGTTATAGTCATTATATCTTGTGTCTATAATCATCTACTTGTGAAGATATAAAAACTCTTGCTTCAGTGTCATACTAGATATTTGGAGAGGGGGAAATAGCAATAATATTTTCCTCTCATCGACAAGCGTCTTTGTTAATATCATATTGGTAATTAGAAAAAATGTTTTTTTATTTTGATAAAACATTAAAAAATTTCATTTCCCACAAACAGAATTAAATGCCCGTGTTCGGCCGTGTGAACCCAACGTTGCCCTTTTTCCCCGGGGTAGAAGGTCCTAAAGGAAAACCCCCCCAAAAACTTTCTTTTCCAAAATTTTAATTTTAAAAAAAATAATGTTTATTTTTTTTCAATTAGAACTTTAATTTGATTTAGGTGGAAAATTAACCAACCTTTTTTAAAAGGGAAGAACCAACCCCAAAGAATTTTAATTAAATCGGTTGAGGGTTAAAAAAAATGAAGCAAAAATTCCTACATTTTTAAAAATTTTTTCCCAAACTTCCCTGTTTTTTATTTCTTTTTCAAGACTATGTTTAAACTTTTATTTTAGAAAATTACCTCTTTTTTCCCTTTTTTAAAAAAGGGAAAAAAAACCCGGCAAAAATTTATGTACTTTTTAAGCCCCCCATTCGGAAGGAAAAAATTTTTCCCAGGACCGGGGGCCTCCCCGGGATAGGAAATTTTCTTTTTCCAATTTTAAACACCAAAATTTGAAGCGGGAAAATTTTTTTCCCCGGGCCACTAATTTTAAACTAAAAAATCTTTCCCTTCCCAAAAAATTTATTAATATTAAAATTTTTTAAAAATTTTCCCCCCTTTTTTAAATTTTAAAATTTGTTTTTTTGAATTTCCCAAGTTTTTATTTTTCTTTTTTTTTTTTTTTTTCTTTTAAGGATTCAGGTTTTATTTTTTTCCCAAAGACTTTTTAAAAATTTTAATGGTTTTAAAAAAAATTTTTTTGCCTATTATATTTTAGCCTAAAAAAATTTTCATCAGGGGGAAAATTTAAAAAATCGGGTCATGTCAACTAAAAGGTTGGGGGGGTGCAATTTTTTATTTTTCCTTTCCTTTTCATTTGTTTTGTTAATTCCCATTTTAATTGGAAAAATGTTTTTTTATTTTAAATTAAAAAAATTTTTATTTTAAAAGTTTCAAAAAAAATTTTTTAAAATTAACTTTTTAAACAGAAAATAAACTCACAATTTTTAGAAAAAACTGTCCCCTTCCTTTTTGTTTTCTAAAAATTTAAAGACCCAAAAAGTACACTAAGTAAAATTATTTTTAGAAAATGGGTAAATTAAATTTAAATTGTTCTTTCAAAGATTATTTAATGAATGTGGTTAACCCAAAACTTAATCCATTTTAAACTTTACAAATTTCTACCCCAAGGCGCCTCGTCGGTGGAACGTTTAAAGTTGATCAAACAAATTTTCCCCCTTATTTTCTCGGCACCCGGATTAAAAAAGGTGGGTTTCCAAATGTCCATTTGACCTGGACAAAGGGAAGCACCAATTTCTTTTGGTTTTTTGAAATGATTAATTAAATAAAACAATTTTTTATTGTTAATTTTTTTTCGAATTAAACCTTACGGGGAATTTGTTTTTTTTAAAAATTACCAAAAATTAAAGGGGGAAAAATGCAATTTTTTTCCCTAAATAGAGGAATTTTTTAATCGTTTCCCTTTAAAATGTTTTGGAATAAAATTTCCCAAATTTTTTTCACTGTTATTTTTTTTGGTTTGGGCCCGGGGAGGGCGCCCTTTCGGTAATTTTAAACCTATGGGCAAAAATTACTGGTTTTTTGGTTTGGAAAATTTTCCTACAAAAATTTTTCAATTTTATTAGTTAAAACCCCTTCCCCTTGGTTCTGTAAAAATTTTTTTTGTGCTCGGTTTCAGTTTCCCCTTTTGGGTTTTAAAAACATTAGTTTTCGTTGTTTCCCCCATTTTTTTTAAAAAATATTGGGAAAAAATTTCCTTAATTTTGTGAAACTTTAACACAATACAAACCCACAATTAATTTTATTTTGGGTAAAAATTTTTGGAAATTTTGGTGGAAAAAATAATTTCTTTTTAAATACAATTTTAAATTATTAATTAAAATTTGAAAAAGTTTTCTCCGAAATTTTCCTCAGGCGAAATTTCCCTTTTTCCCAAATTTAAATTTACAACTTAAATTTAAAAACTTGGTTTGAAGCCCAAAATTTAAAAAATTTTTTTTTATTGGCCATATTTCAAAATTTCCCCTTTCCTACTGCCCAAGAAAACTGAACATTTTTGGGAAATAAAGGACACTTACTTCCAAAAAAATTTAAAAAAGAAATTTTCCCTTTTTCCCATTCCTGGAATTTCTTATGATTTAAATTTGAGTCAGGAAATTAAAAGGGGTAAAAATTTATGGGGAAAATTTTAAAAAATTGGGGACGGGGTTCCCAAACCTTTTAATAACAAGATTTGAAAGGGATTTTAAAAAAATTTTTACCAAATTTTTAGTTTAACCCCGAAATTTGAAAATCCTTTTTAATTTTACTTTGCCCCTTCTTTTCCCCAGGGAATAAGGGGGGGAAAGGGATGAGGACCGGGGTTTAAAGGAACGCCAAACCCAAAAACCCCAGTCGGGGGAATTTTTCAAGCTCGGCGAACTTTTTTAATCCAAAACCCCTTTCCCACCCCCCCCTTTGGGAAAGGGCAAATTTCCTAACCCTTTATTTTTTTTTTGCTTAAAATTTTTTTCCCCCATTTTTGCCAGATTTCCCCAAATTTGGTTTTCCGTCGACCAAACTTTTTCCCAATTTTGTAAAAGCCCCCCAAGTTTTCCCCCCTAATTCATTTTCCAAAGGCCGTTTCCCCGTTTTTTTCCCGGCCCTTTTTTTGGTTTTTCTTTTTCCACCGTAGCTTAACCACCCCCACCAACATTTTACCTTAACGCAACCTTTGTTACCTCAATTTTCCCCTTTCCCAACCGCCCCTTTCCAATTCGCCCGAGCCCCAACGGTTTCCCCCCCCACACTCCCTTTCCAAATGGTTTTTCCAAAAAGTTTCCAACCGATCTGTTCCCAGAATTCCCCCCCAGTGCCGCCCTTTTTTACTGCCCTTTTTTCCCAATTTTTCCCCAAAATCCCTTTTTTTCCCAAAACCCCCCTCTAAAAAATTTTTCGAAAATGCCCCAAAAACCGTAAATCCCCCTTTAAAAATTTTCCCTTTTAAAAAACATCCTTTAAAAACACCTTTTTTCCCCTTTCTCTCCCTTGTCAAAATTTTAAAGAACTGTGACAATTTTTCAATTTTTGTTACCTTTTTCCAGTTTTTAAACTTTTCCCCAAAATCTTCCCAACCCACCCCTTCCCATTTAAATTGGAACAGTCGTGGCGGAAAGTCGTAAGGTTTGGCCCCCAACCTGAGACGTCTGGGGGGATGAAATAAATTCACCAGATGGTCGACAATGTATAAGTCCCAGTGTGAACAAAAAAAAATGGGGGGTGAAAAAGATTTTTTGGTTTGGGAAAAAAATTTAAAAAACTCGGTGAGAATCACTTTCACTAAATTAAAATATATTCTAAACATTCGGGAAAAAATAATAAAGGACATAAAAAAAAATAAAACCAGAATACTTTGACTGAAACCCCTAATAACATAATAAAAATTTTCCCTATTTTACAAATCAATTTTTTAAAAAACACATTTGAAATTGGTAATTTAAAATATTTTACAAAATTAAAGAAAAAAATTGAAAATAAAAATTTACTTTTCCCCAAAAAATTACTTTACAGAAAAGGGGAAACTCTTTTCCCCTCAAAAACCAAAAAATTTTTATAATTATACTTTTTACAAAACCCCTTAATCACTATTTACAAATTTGATCTTGAAACCTTTGAAAGAAAAGATTGATTGTTCTCATTAGAATTTTGGAAAAAAACTTTTACTTTTTTATTTTTTAAGCGTGGTAAATCGTTACCCCCCTTTTCTTTCTATGATAGATAAAAAATGAGCTTCTTAAAACTGAACCTCCTACCCCTTAAAAAACATTTTTTTTGGGAAACTATTGTGTTCTCAGGGTAGAGAACCACTTTCCTTTTCTACCCCTTTTCCCAAATTGAGCTGTTTGGGCCCTTTAAAGGGTGTGGGCCTGGGCTGAGAACGTTGTTCTCAGAAATCCCTTCTTCCTGTTCAAGTTTTATTTTGAATACTTTAAAAATTTATTTTTATTTTCGATTACATTTAAATTTTGACCAACGATTTTCAGGGGAAATGAACCAGAGATCACCCCTTTTATATGAGCACCAATTCAAGAGAGAATTAAAATAATGAAAAGCATGTGAGAAAAAAAAAACTAAAAGAGAAATAAATTTTACAATTATCCATCATTCAAAATTTCCCCCAATTTTTCCATTAAAAACCCATAAGTTTCATTTCTTCTAAGATTATTTTTTTAATTTTAATAAAATACCCTCTTCTGGTTTTCTGGGGCTTTCAAAAAAAGGAAATCTAAAACCTGCAATGTACCCTTTGGGTACTTTTTCCATGTCCCCCATTTTAGCTACCAAAAAAACTTTTAAACTGCCCTCGGCCCTTGCCTTGATAAGGGGCCCCTCTTTTTCAAATTTAAAAATTTTTATTTTTGGTTTCCATCTGTTTTGGGCGTTAAAAATTTTTCCCTTTTTTTAGGGGGCGAACTTTTGGAATCTAAAAAAACGGGGGTCACATCCCTTTTTTCGGGTTTTTGGGATTTGTTTTTCATATCCCGAAAAATTTTTCAAAAAATTTATGCTCTTTTTTTTGATTCTAGAAATGGAAATCTTTTTCTTCCTTTTGTATTTCCTCCTTGTCCCCTTCCCCATTTTTCCTTCTTTTTTCCCTCCTTTTTCCCTCTTTTTTTTTCTTTACGACTTTGGTTATTTAATCTGTTTTTTTAAATTTTGCCCTTTTTCATTTTTTAAAATTCGAACTGTAGAAATTTATTTTTAATTGTTTTCCCCACTTTCATCTAGTGTCCCTTAAGGAAATTTGCATGAAAGGGAATTAAATTTATGTAAAATTTGACAAACCTAAAAATTTTGGGGTTGTTTCGTGTTTTTTTTTGGTAATTTTAAATTATCTCTTGAATTTTTTCCATATTCTTTTTGGGATCAACTGTAAATCAAAACCCCGGGAACTTAACTTGTTTGGGCAGAATTCTTTTTCCAAATTAGTTAAAATTTTTTTTAATGAGTTTAAAAAAAAATTTTTGGGCTAGTCATGTGTTTTTCAAATGCCCGGGAAATACAAGCACGTCATCAATATAGATAAAACATCGCT
Organism: Teleogryllus oceanicus; assembly: GCA_964035755.1. NCBI lineage: Eukaryota > Metazoa > Arthropoda > Insecta > Orthoptera > Gryllidae > Teleogryllus > Teleogryllus oceanicus. The sequence continues at coordinate 74,737,269 of CAXIVR010000001.1, read as the reverse complement.
GACACCCCCCCAATGATATTGTTAAAACTTTTACAAGAGCAGATGAAATTGTCTTGAGCCCAAAAATGGATTCTTTTGGAAAAAAAACCCCCGTGAAAAACCCGTATTTGTCAAATTTTAAAAAAGGGCAATGCTATTTCCAAAACTTTGATGGAAGTTTTTGGGCCCCAAAACCACTTGATCCCGATAATTGATTAAAATTTTCACGAAAAGGTCTGTCTCGAAGGTGGCATTTTGATCTAACGTTTTGATCAAACAAAACCTTTTATTTTCCCCCATTACTTTTTCTACGAGCACGGATTTAGATAAGGGGTTTTGGACCTTTTGATTTTATCTTGACCATGGTAAAGGGAGCAACCCACCTTTTCCCTTTTATTTTTTTGGAATAAATTTTTTAACCCGTGAATGGTTTTTATTTTTAATTTTAATTTAAAAATTTTCCCCTTGATTCTTTTTTTTTGCAAACCCCTTTTGATTCCTAAATCCCTAGTTAACTTTTTTTTCTGATATGATTGAGTTTTACTTGACATTTCCCATAAAAATAAAATTTAAATTTCATTGATAAATCCCCTTTTTTTAAATAGATTGTTAAATTTGGGTTTTGGGCGGGGGAAATTGAAACAAACCTTTCTAATTTTCCGACTTTTCCGGAAAAAAAACTTTATCCTGTATTTGGGTTGGGAAACCCCCTTTCATCAATAGAATTTTTCTATTTCATCCCAAAAGGGCCCCTTTCTGTTTTAGTATAAATTTGTTTTTCTTGGTAATGTTTGCTTGTGTTCTCCTGTTTGGTTTGTTTACATTTTGTTGCTGCCTCCCTTTTCTTCCATTTCCCGACCTTTAGTTTTTGTTCTGTTTTCTGTAACCTTCATTAAAGAAAGGGTAATAAAATTAAACCGGCCGTTATTAATTTTCAGTGGAAAAAGGAAAGATTTTTAAAAATTTTTGTCGGGGAAAGGGAAAAATGACGATTAAAAAACAGAAAACCCTTCATCCAAATGTGGGAGTACAAATTTTGGCCCAAAAATTTTCTCCGTTTGGTTTTCCCTCAGGACATAAAATTTCTTCCAGTGCCCCACTTTGTTAACTTTAAAATTGTTTTGGGCTCTTTTTCCCAAATTCCCGAAAAAAATTTTTTCGATTTCCCCTTTGTTTGGAAACCTCCAAATCCCCCAGATTGTGCAAAAACCCGCAAAATTTTGAAAAACGATCGGGAGCTTACCCCGGAAAACAATTTGAAGAATTATCTACCCTTTCATAAATACATGGATTTTCTTACTGAAATTGAAATTGGGAGTACACGGAAAATGAAACATACGGGGGTTAAAAATTTCTCCACTGGTAAAAAATTTTTAATTGATTTTCAGTTCTACTACTTCATTTTTATATGCTTTAAATTTTGATTTTTAGAACGCCATCCGTTCAGAAAGACCCTTTATTCCCCCATCTAATTTTTTATTTGAACCTGAACTTGTCTAGAAAACCAATTTCGGGAATTTTCCCCCCCTTTGTTCTCCCTTATCCCCCCGTCGGATAGGGGTTAATGATCCATTGTTTTTCGATCCTATTTTCAAATTTTTCCCTTTGATCCACTTTTTTTAATTCAAGCCCCACCCCGGAATTTTTTCAAGTTCTGTTCCAAAGAATTTGCTGAACCTCCCTTTTAAAATTTGACCTTCCACTGCCCCCCAATTCAAAATTGGTTTTAAATTTTTCTTCAACTTTTTTATTTTCAACTGTGTCGAATTCCGTGAATTTTTTTTCCCAATTATTTTTTGGGTTTTGGTTTTTTCCCCAATTTTGGGTTTTCCAAAAGTTTTTATTTTGAATTTTTTTCCCCCAATTTTGGGTTTAAAAGTTTTTAAAGGGAGTTATTCTCCCAATTTAGTTTCCAAAGTAGCCTTGTTCTCCCCTAGTTTAGTTTAAAAGAACCCCAATTTTTATGGTTTCTGTTTTTCATCCCAACTAACTCACATCTAATTGTTGCAAAATTGACCTATTAACTGTTGCATCATTTGAATTAGCCCCCCGGGGTTTTCCCCTTCCTCACCTGATCTCGTGTTTTTTTTGGGATTTTTTTGGGGAGTTCACTAGTTTCTCCTGCCCCCTAGTTCTATTTGTTTTTTCCTCCACGATCATCGTACCTGGTGCTTGCCCCCAGTTTCCCTATCCATTGTTTCTCAGAATTTCCCTAAGGTGGGAAAATTTCCCCACCCCGTTATACTTATTCCATTTTAACCATTAACGCCAGAATCACCCCTTTCCCAGACCCCAAACCCCTTTCCAAAAAATTTTTTACCAAAAATACCAAAAGAAACTGAAAAAACTCTAAAATAAATACCCTTTTAAAAAAAACACTTGAAAAAAATATTTTACTCAACACATTTTACTCTGAACCTTTTAAAATTTTAAGGGGAATTGGATCTAAATTGTACTAGTAATTTTAGTTACAACCCAAAATTTTGGGCTCAAAATTTCCCAAATCGAGTTTGTCAAATGCATCCAATGGGGCCCTGCTTATGGGGCCCAAACCAAGCCAAAATGGGGCAAAAGGGAAGGGGCCCGCACCTGACCTGAGAGTCTAGGGGGGGGAAAAAACCCCCAGATGGTCGACTAGCCTGTATAGACGTCCCCAGTGGGGACAAATAAAAAAAAGGGGGGGGTCAAAAATCCTTTATTTATGCAAAAAAATTTAAAAAAACCCCGGGGGAGAACCCCTTTTCCAAATTCAGAATATATTTAAAATAACTGTTTGACAAATACATACAATGGTACATAAGAAAATCAAAAAATACTCTTTTACTGAAAAAAAAACTAATAACACAATACACCCTTTCTTTCAACTCCCAAACCCCCTTGTTTAACAAAACACTTGGGGAAATTTTTAAAAAGTTAAAAATTACTTTTCAAAATTTGAAAGAAAACACATTAAAAAAAAATTAATACTTTTCCCAAAATTTCTTTAAAAGAAAAAGGGGAAATCCTTCTAAAAACCAGAGAATTACCAAATTTTAATTATACCTTTCACAAACTTTAATCACTATATTTCAATATTTGATCTTTAAAACCTTTTGAAAGAAAAGATTGGGTTCTGTTTCACGTATTAGAAGTTTAAATGTATTTTTTCTTTTTTTCTTTTGTGGTAAATCTGTTACCTCCTTTCTTCTACGGGATAGATAAGAAATGAGCTTTATTAAAAATGAAACACCCATCCCCCCAAAAAAATTTTATTTGAAGACCAATTTTTCCGGTTAGCAGTCCACTTCTTCCCTTTTTACACCTTCCACTGATTTTTTTGGCCTTAAACGTCGGGCCCCGGGGTTTAGGGGAAAGCCCTTTTTCCCCCAGAAATCGCCCTTCTTCCGTTCAAGTTTTATATGTTTAAACCTCACAAGGAATTTTCTTTTTTTGATTCAATGACCAACTGATATTAGAGGAAAAGAACCAGAGATCACCCTTTTTTTATGAGCACCAAATTTAAGAGGGAAATTTAAAAACGAAAAACATTTAGAGAGAAAAAAAATGGGGAGAAATGAATGGTTTTTTAAAAACTGCCATCTATCTAAAATTTCTCTCCTAATTTCTTCCATTTTAAATTTATAAGTTTCTTTTTATCTTTCAAGATTTTTAAATTTAATTTTTAATAGAATACCACTCTTTTGGTCTTCTAGAAGAGTTTTCCCGAAAAAAGGAACTAAAATACGAATGTTTTTCCCCCTTTTACCGTTTTCCAAAGTCCGCCCAGTTCAGCTGCTACCTTCAGAAAGAACTTTTCTTTCATCCGACCTTGGGGCTCGCCCTTGGTATAAGGTTGGGCTCTTGTTAAAAATTTTTTTTCATTTTAAATATCCATCCTAATGGGGTTTAAAATTCTTTTCCCCGCTTTTTAGGGGGGATGTGAAGTTTAACTAAGAAAACCCGGCACAATAAAAACCTTTTTTTGGGAAAAGATTTTGGATTTGATTTAAATAAACAAATTCCCCTTTTTCCCAAAATTTTATGCCTTTTTTCTGTTCCCCGAATTTTTCGAGCACCCCTTTTTTTCTTTTTTCCTCTAACTCCTTTCCCCCTTTTCTTCTTCCCCTCTCTCCCCCCCCCTTCCTTTCCTTTTTTTCCCCTTCTTTTTCCCGGTTTTTTTCCCTTTTATAAAAATTTATTTTGTTTAAATTTTACCCCACCCGGTTTGTTTCCATTTTTTTTCCCACTACCCCCCTTAAATTTGGTTCGTAAACCCCGGAATTTACCTTCCCCCCTGCCTTCCCCCAACTTTCCGGGCTTTGCCAAGAAATTTATGGGGGTTATGGTTATTTAAATTGGCCTCCCATGGGGGAATAATTGGGGGGGGGCCAACCCCCCCAAACAAACCTTAAATTGGCCCCTGTTTGGCCCCGGTGCCCCCAATTTCCCCCCAAACCCACCCTCTTGGGCCCCTTTTTTCCCCCTTTTTGAATTGTTTAATGGAACCCTAACCAGAACCCCTTAACTTTCTTTAAATTTCCAATTTACCAAAACCCCCGGGCGCGCGTTCAAAATATTCTTTCCCTCGCTTTCTTAGGGCGGTATGTGACACGTTTTCGGAATCTAAGAAAACGGGCGGTCACAATATAAACATGCTTACTTATGGAAAATTTTCCCGCATCGTTCTCGTGATTTTGTACTATTCCCAACAATGTGAATAGGCTGAATGTCGGGCCCGGTCTGCACAATACATTCGCGCTCTTGTATGCTCACGTTATTTCCCCTTTCGTTCCTCGCTCAAGCCCCCCTCATGTTTCCATACGCTTCCTCTTTATCGACATGTCCCTGCTTTCTGTTCTGTACGTTCGCTCTCTACCCCAGTTGGCAACATTGCTCTCGCTTTGTCTTCTTCCACTGCTTGCTTGCTCACCACACCTACTTTCTCACTCATGCAACTCTCATTGAGGTCACATTACCTCCCTATAAACTTTTCGCCGAATTCTTCCTTCCTAACTACTCCTCTTTTCTCACATCACCTTTGTCGAGTCCCGCCATCGCCAATGCAGATTCTGTCGTACCTCATAACCCCCCTCTACAGCTGTCTCCCGCCTCCGGCCCATCGTTTTCATCCCAGTTCCTAGTATTCCTTTTCCCCCACTGACGGCAGCCACTGTCCGTGCCGCCCCCTCTGCCCTAGTTGCCGCCAGCCCCACCCTCGCGACCCCGGCAGCCGCCGCCATCGCCGCCGCCCCCGCCCTCGCTGCCGGTGCCGGCGCGTTAATGGGAGGGAGCCTCATTTCCATCGGCGCGTTATCGCACGTCTGCTGCGCCACCCTGATAACGCCGGCGTCGGCGCCGGCGGGGCGTGGCGGGGGGACGCGCGGGTCGGACGGGTAGGGCCGGGGCGGGCAGGGGGCGGGGCCGGGACGAGGCGGGCCGGCGGCGAGGCGCGCGGAGAGGCGGGACGTGACGCGAGGGCGGCGATAAGGGCGGCCAGTGGCGGTGCACGCGTCCAGCCACCCACCCCCCGCCACCGCCGCGCTGTCCCGCTTCAGCGCCGCCGCCTCTCCCCGCTCCTCGGCCCACTCCGCGGCGCTGCGAGCCGCCCGGTCAATGGCTCATTTTTTTCCCCTCCTGTCTGAATAAAGATACGAACCATACGGCCGCGATATCCCGTGAACGGTGGCGTGGCGTGCCGTGGCGCAGCACGGCGTGGTGTGGCGTGGCGCGGCGCCGAGCGGCGCAGCGTGGCGTGGTGCTGAGTGGCGGACGGTCGCGGTGATGCAACAGCGGCTGCCTGGGTGCGCGTTTTTCTACCTTCTTCACGCCACCCTGGTCGCTTCCTCCTTACGGTGTGGTGGCAGGAGGATGGTGTGCAGATTTGTGTGCGTGGGGGCACGGATAATTATTTTGCATGTAAATTACAGGACCTGGTTCAATTAGGTTCGGCTGAATGAATGTAAGGCATTAAAATATCTACATCCAAAAATTCTAACATTTCTAATTTTGGTATTCTTCCCGTATAGATCTCTTCATAGCATTTAAGCGATGGAGAAAAGACCATATGGCACAACTAAGAAAAAAAACTTGAAAAAGGAAAAACCTGCCATCAGAAGACGAGTGCATTATAATGTAACTAACCAATCTATTTATTTCCTGGCGCGGGTGTCATGTCTTCTCCTTCCAGTCACTGGTTTCCTGCACGCCTGAATCGAAACAACGCCTCAATACTCAACAACAACAAAAAATAGTACATTGTTGTAGTGCATATTACAGTACAGTGTTTATTTGAAACTAATGCTACGTATTGGCAATTTAGTCAATTTACTGTACAGCTTTGTACAGTAAGGCAAAAAGACCCGTTTAGGAAGGTTCTAGTAGCTTCTACGACATCATTAACACTCAATGAAATCTCTCTCTCGTTTTAGCAGCGTCAGGCATCGCATGACTTTCGCACACGTCAATCATTATCCTAAGCGATATTTCTCTTGAAGCTAGTTTAATGTGTCGATTTGTATCTCGACATAAATTAAAGATGATTTGGAAGATGCTGGAACATCCTTTCCCAACAAGCAGCTAACTTCCTAGTACCGAGGGAGACTGGGTGGAGACGAACGCCCCGCCGCCCCGCCGCCACCCCCGCCACCCCCCGCCACCCCCCGCCACCCCCACCGCCCCCGCCGCCCCCGCCGCCCGCCCCCCCGCTGCCCCTGCCGCCCCGCCGCCCCGCCGCCCCTGCCGCCCCCCTCCCCCCGCTGCCCTGCGCCCCGCCGCCCCTGCCGCCCCGCCGCCCCTGCCGCCCCTGCCGCCCCGCTGCCCCGCCGCCCCTGCCGCCCCTGCCTGCCCCCGCCCTGCCCCCGCCGCCCCTGCTCGCCCCGCCGCCCCGCCGCCCCCTGCCCCCTGCCGCCCCTGCTGCCCCGCCGCCCCTGCTGCGCCCGCTGCCCCCTGCCGCCCCGCCGCCCCACCCGCCCTGCCGCCCCTGCCGCCCCGCTGCCCCTGCTGCCCCGCCGCCCTGCCGCCCTGCGCCCTCCGCCCCTGCCGCCCCTGCCGCCCTTGCCATCCCCGCCGCCTTTGCTGTCCCGCGCCCTTGCTGTCCCGCTGCCCCCTGCCGCCCCCGCTGCCCCCGCCGCCCTGGCCGGCGCTCCCCCCCCGCCGCCCCCGTCGCCCGGCGCGCCCATGTCGCTTTGGCGGCGCTCTGCTTTGGCCGGCGTCATCCCCACCGCCGCCCTCGCGCCGCCGGTTCTGTGCGCGCCGTGTCGCTTTGGCGGCGCCCGCTTTGGCCGGCGTCATCCCCACCGCCGCCGCCGCCGGGGCCAAAGCGCGCGCTTATGCTATTGGGCGTGCGGCAACGCTGGCGCCGTCGGAAACCCTTCCTTCTCTACCACCTATTCCGGCCGTACCCCGCCCCGCGGGCACTACCCTCCCGTGTACGCACCCTGGGTGCTTCGCCGCCAGTCTCACTATCTGACTGGCCGGGATGGTGGTAGAAGTAGAAGTTTCTAATCCAGGTAGTACCCACCCTGTTCTGTCATCGACCCCCTCGCATTTTCAATATATAGCTTCCATAATCATAACACAATGAAGTGCACTTATAAATATCATAGGGGTAACAATTGCGTACCAATATTCACATATCTGGATTTTCAATAATCGAAGACGCTTCCGCTTTTGAGTAGCTGAATTTCTTATCTTCATTGTAGGGCAAGAACCAAAATGCAGAGTGCTTTTTAATAGCTGGCCGTAACATTTCTCCAGTGCGTATTTGAGAGTTCAGGGAGTATTTTCTATAAAGTATCATTCATAGATCAAAGAATGTATAGTTATAATTTCTTGAGTTTTCTATACATCCTTACTCCTAAGGATAAATGGCGGATACGAAATAAGTGGAACGAAGTTGTTATTTATTATTATATATTTTGTTGCTTTGTATCGGAAAACATTTCACCAACATCCGGGGGTCGTGAAATGCTGCCGACCCCGTATGGAATCCCTGTTCTAATCGGTTCCCTGGTAGGTGGGACTGGGCAGGGTAGAACAAAGATTTGTAATTAGTTTGTAACAACAATGCAGATAAGTTATTTTGGAAAATCACTAAAATATCTGCTAGTAGGTCTTGGAAAAGATTGGAGGATATAGTTAAAAAGGTATAGTGAAGTAAGCAGAGAAATTCGCCCTGAATCCAGATATGCCTCAAATTTTTGTTTCATTTTGTCGACATTTTTATTATGTTAAGAAAAAATATCTGAACTCAAATATACAATTTTTTGCATTATGTCGTTGAAACAACTTCGTAGGGGTGTGTCCTTCTGGAAGGACAGTAAGCATATGAGGAAACATTGCATAGGATATTTAATATAAATGTGTATTTTTGTTAAACGTAGAATATTTTATTAAGAAATGTACTTTAAGTGAATAAATAACTTACAAAATAAAAATAGAAAAAATAATAGTTAAATAAATAAGAATGTACTAAATTAATACTTTTAAGATTTAGTAGAGTATGTTTCAAAAAACTCATATGTAACTCAAGTGTCACATTTTTGACATTTTGTTGATACCTGCTTGTGATACAACCTACATCTGCTTTGTTTTCAAAGACCCAAGTTCATGATTTTTACCATCGTACCTCGAATTCTTCAGAATACTCAATGGTTTACTTCTTTATTATTTGTGTTCTGGTGACTAACTTCAATCAGTGCTATGTGTCGTGGTGTCTCGCCGAAGAAACGTAAGATGGTCCAGTTTTTCCCCTCAGTATTTATGAACCTGCAAGGCATTTTCCTCCACGGTATCCATCAATGAATCATACTATCACAACAATGAATAGTTGACTTTATGAATTCGAATCTATCTCTAGACATAGCGACAGCTTTATTACAGATGTCGTGACGTGTTCTTCTTGGAACCTGATTGTCCCCACGCAATAAAAGGATTAATATAAATAATTTCATTTCTTCTTCAATACGATTGACCAATTTTAATTTCTTACCCTCATGCCTGTTAGTATGTTCTAGCAACAATTCTATTGCATATGAAAAAAAAACGCAAAAACATTTTAATTGGCAATTCTTCGTTTAAAATCTCTTAGTATGCTGATCACTCCCTTTCAATTGACATTTTTAATTGGATTTTATTCCATTTAAAAACTTTAGATACACAGAGAGGGTTCGTTTGAGAATTTGCACTTAGATTCATTGCACGACAGGATGAAGAACCATTGTTTCTGCAAAGTGTTTCCATACAACAGGGGATTCCATCATAATTTACATTGAATAGCTCCGCTTCAGCATTCTGCTGCGGTCCAGAAAGATTATTGGGTGAAACTGTGACTTAGTCTCCAGAGTCCTCATCCGTGACATCTCCAATTGCGTTCACGGGTCATTACAGTAATGTCCACCTCATGTGCTAAAATTTGTTATTGATATCACCATCCTCCTCCTCAATTATTGAGAAGCAGTTCACCGAGAGTAAAACCTCTGGAAGTACGAATTGTCGCATAATCTGCAAGTAACTAACATAAAGTAACTACATCAATGTAAGCGCAATGTACCCTCAGTTGCCAACTGTCATAAAAGGGCGCCTAACCGCGAAATAATTTTGTCTACTTATTTTGTAGTATTACATATTCCACGCTCATAAGTAAATATATGTAGTTCTGGCATAATAATGAAGTGTAATACGTAATTAATATTTATGCCAATATTAAGCAATTTACCTGTCAAATTTAAAATGTCACAAAAATGACATGCCTTCCTGACTTAAGAGGCTTTAATGATGTCAAATAATCTGTGCCAGAAATGCCCGATAGAGACTTTTCATTCTATATGTATTGAAATAAATGAGACTGTTTACCTACAGAAAATAATATGTTTTTACAGAACGAGATTGTATTCTTCTTATTTTACAAGATAACGAGAAACTTGTAGTACAGTAAGCAATCATTAAAATGGGTAAACATTAATGCGAGAAAAGTAATGAATAAAACAGGAATACAATATTTACTATATTATACTGCTATTACTACTTCTAGTAAAAATATAATAATAATAATAATAATAATAATAATAATAATAATAATAATAATAATAATAATTACATGATGAATTATGCTTGCCGTCAGGTGAGCATCTACAAAACAAGAGGTAGAGACATGCATAATTAAAAAAATTATGTTAATAATTGATGTTGGGTTGTTGCAATGACAAATGAAGTATGCCATATAAAAGTAAACATACTGACATGGAGTGGCAGAGCGTGATATTGGGGATTATGACAGAAACAAGAACAATGTTTGTAAAAAGAGTGATCGAGTATTGGAATCATTGCGAGAGTTGTGATGTAATGAACAAGAAAAACTAGACTGCTAATTATTCACGTCATTTGCATATGGATGTAAAATGGCAGTTTATTACATCTAAATAAAATATTAAAATTCAGACCCAAAATATAATTAGTAGAATGAACTTTTAAAAACGGTTCAAACATTGTCCCTCTCTAAAAACTCGGAATAATATTTATTTCACTCACACTGACATAGAAGCAATATGTGGCGACGAGTATAATTCATGAAAAGTCACCCGTGGGAATGATATAGATATTTATTAACGAGTTAATGAAGCTTTTGTCAGGGCATTTGATTGGGCGTTGTATTAACAACATAATTGTAATTACAAAATTTGTATCACCCAATTTAGAGAACATACATACGTGTATATGGAAATTAAAATGATGGCAGTCTCAGTATTGCGGTGCTATCATAAGGAGAATAATTCTATTTTCATCATACAACTTCTCTCTAAAGGGAGTATGATTCAGGAAGAAACGGAAGATATTAATAGTGACATGGCAGTAGATAGGTTTGCCAACTAAGAGGCATGGCAGGAATAATGGAAAGAGAATCCCAAAGTAGGATGACTGCGTGAGATATAAATAACGATTACGTGATGAAGTACTGGAAAGATCGATACTCAAGTGTAGCAGTAGTGTTGCTGTGAGTTCGTTTCACAAATGATGAATTGTGCATATGATATGATAAGAGACCATAGAAGAAAAAGGTAGGGAAGTGCAGAACTGTGAAGGGAAAATAATAACAAAATGGTCAAAGGTGAGAAATGACCGATACGAACTAAAATATGGGTAGGGATATGTGTTATTTTATGAAGGGTAGTAAGAAAGATAAAGAATATAGCGCAAATTGAAATTTTTAGAGTTGTATAAGTAACCCGTTAGTGGTAAAAATTATTGCATTTGAATGGAAACTAGAGGGAAGATGTGGTCGGCCTGGAATAAATAACACATTGTATTTTAAAGACAGGTATGAATAGAAAAAGTAAAATGTGTAGACGTGATATAAATATAAATGGAGGTAATACTCAGTTGAAAAATAATGAAATATGTAGAATAATCACATAATTGGGGTAAATCCGTATTAAGTGTTCCAGTACTCGTTGTACGACCTTAAAAAAAGAAATTATTCGTTGCATTTAAATTTCTTTGTTTTGGTTATTCAGAACTTTTTTTCGATATTCTGCCTGGCAATGGTGACCATTTTTGTTTTTAGCCGCGCGCCTTTTTTGCGTTTGTCAAGATTTACGTTTTAGTAAATTACGCAGCTCCAAGTTGAAGTAGCTTTTTAAATTAAAATGTATTGGATTAAGTAAATTCTGGCCTAGAGATCAAAGTGACATTTATCTATATAAAATGTTTTATTTGGTTAATATTTGGAACCAAAACTATGACAAAATTTCGATTTTCAGAGAGTAATGTTTCAAGAAAGGAGTGGAGATACAGCCTAACTTGATTCTATGATTTTACACATAACAGTCTAGTTACTTTACGTATAATATAAATGATAAGTGGCGTACCACTTAAAAATTACACCCTCCTAAAAATTGGATTTTTGGATTTGTTTTTGCAAATTTTCAAGTGTAATATCTCTGTTGGGTGACTAGATAAAATCTAAAATTACCACACGTAAAGATGGTTATGATATTAAATTACAGTATAAATTTCAACTGTAATATCCAACTAAATGTAGGTTTAAAGCAGTTGTCGATTAGGTATATATTACAAAATAAAATGCCAAAATTAGTGGAAATGCTACACGTGCGTAGTATTTTCAGGAGGTAAATGGGATTTTAATTTGTACAATATCAATGTTGCAAATCAAAGTAAGAATAAACGAAAATAATTATTACATATTTGTATGCATGAGTTGCATTACGGAATTAGAAGAGGTTGTTTTACATTCTTGAATGTATTTAAGGGTGAACAAGTGACTTCTTAAGCGCAATGCAATGACGAATTGTCATCAGTAGCACAATCACCTCAAATCACCTTCATCAATAGCACAATGACCTTGATCTGCGTTAAACTGAAACGTATATGTGAATTAAATTGTAGGATGAAAGTGTATTACGGAATAATGTCGAAAAAGGTAGTAAACAGAGCAAATGACAAATGTTAGAATTTATGGGTCTCATAAATCATCTACTTCTTATGGTGAAAGTTTTAAAATAGTTCAGAAAAAAGGGTCGACATTTACACTGAAATATGTTTGTGGGTTCCTAATGCTGAAAAATTGTTTCAGTCTCTCTTCCATACGTAATCTATTACATTCTCAGAATTATAATATTGTTAAAATGTACTTCGAATAGCACGAGTGTGGCACCGCTGTAGATTTCAACCATGAGAACATAATTAGGAAACTATGATAGAGCAGGGGCAGAGTGCGAGACGAGATACATCTAAACAACCATCAGACATTTCCATAATGGGGCTCGCAGCGATGTGCTGGGTGGGGGAAGTCAGACCTGTTCGCGAGAATGCACCAGCTCGCCAGCAAACACGTGCAAACTGGAGCGTGCAAGCTCCCGCGCACAGCGAGGAGATGCGGCAACTCTTGAGTGCAGAGGCGCCAGGAGCAACATTGATCAACTCGTGATGAACTATAAGGAATGTATAATGGATGGACTATTATGGAAATATAAAAGCACGAATACCAAGCCATCGGTATTCTATTGCGTGTACATATATAAATGTGACGTACGGAATGAACGCACAAGGAGCAACACTCAAAAAGCGATGCCGGTTAGGTAGTTTCGTATTCTGCCAAACAAGGCACATTGGGGACTGGGTATATATTGTCATATCTTCAGTTTGGTTTGAAGTATGTGAGATGTCACGCTGTCTTTTTTTAGTGATGTTCACCTTCAATGAACTCATCACGAGCTGATACACATATTACGATTCACGACGTGTGTTTGTAATCGCAACTTCTCATCTCCAGATGTCCTTGTGATTTGAGCTGGTCTACACTACGAACTCTGACAGAAACCATTTGTAAAACTGTAAAAATAGCAAAAGTAATGGATCTGTAGTGATAAAAAAGAAGTGTTATAAAAACAATCTAGCATATCTAGAATAATAGTCTATTAACCGGAAGAACATGTGGTAAGATTCCTTTATGCGTTACAATGAAGTATGGTGTTTGATGGACCTAACAGGGATGGAATTCCCAGCTACAAAATTCGGATAATAAGGAAATTTGTATTAGCACATAATATACAAAATAGTTAATCAAAGAACGAAGAAGAATAAGAGTTATTATGTATATATCTTCCCGTATATAATTATTCGTTTAAATAGAAAGTGTCATTTGGAAGATAAAACCAGTTAGTTATAAACGTAAGTTTTGATTTTGATCACGGAAACGTTTGTGTGTTGAGAGCAAAATGTACCCTCGACGGTTAGCCTTCGTAGTAATGATATCTAAAACGAAGTATTCATCTACAAAAGCCTTGCTTTCATGTTAACACAATAGACTGACACTAATAACATGCAGCAGAATGTAATGCCGCAGAATAAAATGCAGCAGAATGTACATAACCATGAATATTAAAAATCCTTTAATAAAATAAAGTAACAACCACGTGAAGAGGATAGAAAATTGAATACTTCATTATACTTCTTATTTTTTTTTATTATAAAGAGATGCCCTATACATATGTTAACACGAAAGCGAGAAGAAGAAATCATCGGAAACCGGATCGTGCCGACCTAAAGCGATAGCGAAAACGTGATCAGGAAACAATGAGTCGGTTGATCAGATGTGCGCGTATTACGCCGAATCAGCGCAGCGTGTGAGGGACGGGGGGGGGGCGAAACGCTGCGGCCGGCGTCGCGCGCGGCGGGGCGGTCGGCACGCGGGCACGCAATAGAGCGGCGGAGTGACAGCAATAGCGGCGACGGCGCCACGGCGACGGCAGCAACGACTCTGTGGCGAGCGGTGACGTTGGCGGGCGCGTTGGCGTAGAGGCAGCGTTGGCGGCGGCGGCGGCGGCGGCGTTGGCGGCGGCGGAGGCGGCCACGCGCGCACGGGTCCTTTGCGTCGCTGCGAATCGTAGCGGCCTCCGCTCCGCCCGCCACTCCGCCCCGTTGGCCGCCATCACCCCGCTCCGCCCCGCCCCGCCCCAGCGCTCTACTCTGCGCACTGCACCGCCCGGGCGCGACCCAGCTTCCGCTCTGGCTGTAATTAACACCGCTGTTATTGGCGCCGGGCGAGCGGGCAGAAGGGCGAGCGGGCAAGCGAGCGGGCGGGTTGGCGGCTTTGCGGGCCCCTCGGCCACCACCGCCGCCGCCGCCGCGCAGGGGGATGAGACGAAGCCGGTGCTGTGCGTGGGAGGTGAATCCAGCCCAGAACGCGGGCTCTCATCACGCCGGGCCCCGCCGTTCGATGCCCGCGGGTGGCAGAGGCGGCGGCGGCGGCGGCGGCGGTGGCGGTCGCGACGACGGGCGCGGGGCGACTCGCCGCGTCTGCGGCCTCGCGCGCCCTGATAGCCGAATCGTGTTTGCAAGACGATTTGGCGGCCCATTTGTCATAATTTACCCGACAGCGGGGTCAATCGTGGCGAGTCTCATTACAGCAGGCCATTTCCGCCCGTCCCGCGGCTGCCGCTGCCGCTGCCGCCGCCGCCGCCGCCGGCCGGGAGGTTGAGCATCCTTCGCCCTCCTCCCCGCTCACGTGGCTCCCCGCGCCGGTGTGTCCCGCGCGGCGTCCCCGCTCCGCGTCCTTCTCCCACCCTCCACCTCCCCACCCTGCCCCCGCCCCTGCCCCCTCCCACGGCCGCCCGGCCCGAGAGCCTCGCCGGCGCGCGCGTCGCCGCTTGGGCAGGTCTCGGATTAAGGGGAATCAGTCGGGTACAAAGGGAGGATAATTAGCCGTGGGAATTGAACCAATGACATCTCGATAATGCAGCAGCGGCACCAGGTGTATTTGTCCACACCCCATCAGGCGAGACTGTAATTGTTGGTGATTGTGCCACAAATTACGAGCCCCGGGCGAAGCGGCGGTGCCTCGCGCGCGCAAGAGCTACTGCCCGTCGCCCATCGCCCATCGCCCTTCGCCGATTGCCTGTCGGCCACCTTCGGGGCCCCGTCATTCGACCGCTCCACTCCACCCCATCCTCCTCTTTTTCCTCAGCACTTCTTTCTGTATCCATGTCTCTCATTGTCTCCGCCTTTCGCTCTCCCTCTATCTCTCTCTGTATTTCTCTCTGCTTTTCTGAATCGCCATCTCTCTCTTTCTCTGTCCCTCTCAGTATCTCTATCTCCCTCTCTGGAAAAGAAGTACTAACAATGCAAATATGAAAAATTAATTTAAAATGCAAAAAATCTTGAAATTTGCGTTTAAAATATGCATTTATGGCCTAAAACTTCTGAAATATGCACAATAATATGCAATGAAAACTAATAATATTCATTATCTGTAGATGATCTGTTTTGGAGATACAAGTCTAAGTCTCTACTTTAACAAAATATGCAAAATATGCAAAATATGCCTATATAGTTATCCGAATATGCACAAATAGGAAAAATCGGCAAAATATGCACAAATATGCATATTAATCTACCTAGCAACCAATTTCAACCAAATGTTACTTAGCTATGCCCTGAAGCTATAAAAAATATGCAAAATCATAGAAATTCGCTCTCTAGTGATGACACTTTTAAAGAGGACGTAATGTGATGATTCAAAATGTAAGTCTGTAAATCCTTAACAGTGAATGTAGTGTTAGTACATTAATGTGTGGTTACATAAAATAGTTCCTTCAATTGCAAAGTCGCTTACATTAAAGCAATAGATAGCTAATTTTTACAAAAATTCATTCGTTTTAAATGTTATATTATGTCCAGTACAGCACCCTATTCATTGACCTGGCTAATTATTAAGACATTTGTGAAATACAAACAATAAGGGATGATCTCTATAAACACAAATTCTATTAAGGGTGCATGTAGAACATATTAAAGTTGTATAGAGTGGCCGTATTATGGTATATGTCAACTCAAATCAATAATTTTCTAATAATCTAGTTTTAGCTCTTAATTTTATGACTTAAATATACGTGCGTAAATTACGTACGTAATTAATAATACGTACCTAAAATAATAGCCCGATTTTTTAAAATAAAAATTACATTTATTTATTATTAAAATTACATTATACGAGTTTGTACAGTATTTCACTTGTGACACATTATCTCAATTATATATTCTTAATTCTTTTTCCAGAATAGAAAGGAATAATTGCTTCATGGTTTGTGAAAAGAAAAATTTTAAAGTCTTAAAATAATTCTAAATTTCAAGAAATAAATTTTGGATTTATTTTCTTTTACTTTCTTTTGAAATGCTTCTCTTCAAGTATTGTATAGTGCAATATTATATTATTTCACGTAATAATATGGAAAATAACCTATAAAATGCAGAAAGAATCATTTCAATATCTATTAGTTACCGAGTTATGATGTGTGTCGTTAATCAATTTGAAAGGAAAATGAACGTTTCAGGAGAAGTCATTAAAATTTGCATACCTATAATACCCCTGCAGCATAAGTTACATCTTCTCTTTACACGTTGTCTCCTCTCTTTCTTTTCCTTTTTCACAAGCATCTTCTCCTACTGTTCTTCTCTGGTGTTTTCAGTTTAAAATCTAGTATTTGTTTTTTAATTTGACATGCTTGCATTCCCAAATGAATGTTTCAATGTGGCCAAGGGGGCGTGGCAGCGACGCCATCTTGAAAACATTTTATTTTATCTCCGAAAATATCGCAAATAGAAAAACACGGATTTCACCACAAGAAAGTGTAATAAATGACGCTCTTAGAATGACAAAAAAAATGCAATTTTCCACCATTCTGGGTCAGTTTTGAGTAAACATATATCTTAACCTATTAGATTTCCCCAAAATTCAGTAAATGTTAGCTGTCCGATACCACCGTATCTTTCCGTATTCAATGTGTGTTACATCTCAAGATGTAATCTATGCTTTTGTGTTTTCAAGCAGATCACATGAGAGTTCAAGAGTAGTTTATTAGAATGTCTTGAAATAATTCTATAATCGAAAATAAAGAACAAATATATAATTTTATAAAGTTAAATGAAATTGGTTTCTCAAACTTGTATGTGTTTTAGTTGAATGAAAATCCTCAAACTTGTATGTGTTTCTGTTTATATGACTGTTTATCGACTGAACTTCCGTTCATTGTATGATGATCCGCTTCTATCCAATGGGAAGGCTTTTATGCCCAAAATAGTACCACTCTCTTGCAGTTTCAAACGATCTCAAATTATCTGGCAGCTAGGCATGGATCCAATAGCGCCGTTCTGTTCACCCGACACAATCTCTGTCAAAACTGCTAATTATGTTTCTCGTCAACCAGCAGCCGGCTATTCAGTGACAGCTTGGCTACGGTCAAAGATATTGATAGGGAAAATAGTTGTCCAAATTCGGATAATTTGCGTTATAATTGCTACATTCTCTCTGAGAACGCATGGATTACTTGATTTCCAGAAATAAAGCTATGTCGCATTGTCTACATGGAATCGTGGTGAAGCTGAACGAAACTGTGATTTTTTTGTAAATATTATTATTTTAGTGTCATAAGGAGAAATACAAAGTGGTTGATTCAGTGGTGAGGTGTAGTTGACATTTACATAATTGATAAATTACATAAATATTTACATAAATGATTGAAGGCGTTGTCATTGTAACCAATAGTACTATTGTTGGCAATGACAACGCCTTCAATCATTTCAATTAATACAAAGTGAGTTATATGCTTTGACATATGTGGTTCTTCCATTGAATTTTCGTGTCCTCTCCATGTACGAGGTAACATCTTCGGAAATGTCAGTACGAGTGACGATGAGATATGTATGCCTCTAAAACTGTCATCTAATATCTGATATTGAAAATGGGGTTCTATCAATTCATAGGGCACTGTTTCCCAGAAAGAGCTACTTCTTTGAGTGGAGTGATTCAGAACAAATCAGTTTTTGCTCCATTTGGCTGAAGTACTTACAGTTAGAGCGACTGTCATTCTTTCTGTGGAATTTTCTTGGTTTATTATTTGCGCTAAGAAATAATGGACTCCAACTGGGACAACTTGTTTTAATATCTCGCATGACCTTGTTCATAGCCATATTTCTCTGCGATCAGTCTGTACCGCTGCGGCCAGTGCTCTAGCTTTCCACTTATGATTCATGTGATTCCAATATCGGTCGACCCTTATTAAATCGTGATGTTCAAAGCCTGCTCACGACAAATTTTCTCGGAGTTCTTATTCCCTCCTCTCATTCCTTCATTGCTCCGCCAGAACTAACATAGAATCTCATCATGCCACTTTGTTGTACCATTCCTATTATACCAATATTACATATATATATATATATATATATATATATATATATATATATATATATAGCTTAATTTGTAAAATTAATTTGATAGAAATAACTATATGTTTATAATATAGTAATTTAATAATTATGAAGCACACAGAATAACAAGAACACTAAATGGTACCTTCAAAACCACTGTAGCCCTTGATTTGGGGTGGTACGCCATGGAATGGCGTTCTGGGAACCGAATCGGAGGGCAGAAAAGGGGAAGAAAAAAACAGGACACACACTTCGTAACTTCGATTATGAGTTTGAGAAAATTTCGTAAACTAAAACTTTAATAATTTTTCCATTTCACTGTATAATTTCTACAAATGTAATAAAATTATTAGAAAAATCAATAAAATATTGTATAAACAATTTTGTATTTCCTATTATCGTTTTATTCATATAGAGCACCACTTCTGTTACTTTTTGTTATTAAAATGATTAGAGTATATAATAAATGTACTATTTCTATTAAATTAATAATTAAGTGGCGCGTTCCTGGATCTAAAATTTTATAAAACAAGCTCTGAATGTATATTGGTGGTCAAGTAATTAGTTATGTCTTTGAGAGGGCCTTCCAGCCGACCAGAAGTATTACCGCTGATTTTGCAATGCCTCTGACCGGGAGGTCCTAGGGTCAATGTCAGAGCAATACTCTTACAAATGGGCCATGGACTGCGCGCCATCTTTTATTACCCTTCCTTGCACTATCCTCATCCTTTACTTACCCATATATACTCTTATATACACTTCACTAACAGACAAATCGGGAGACCATTCGGGGCTAGTCCCAACTGGAGCGGTGTCTCGCCGGTGGCTGATATCTGAGTGGAGAACGCCCCGCTAGCCGCTAGCAGGTAGGGATGGGATCTCACTATCAAGTGGGTTAAGAATACCGCTACCTTCCGAGATAAGAACATTCGCACACCTACGGGACAAATTATCATAGAAGTTGACGCGCCCGTAAACATCAGTCACAAAATCAATCGGAAGCATTGCCAACGTGACGACGTTACACTAGTATGAACTGTTTTCAGGTATCTTCCTAACTTGTTTATAATGAACCAAAAATTGTCTGTAAGGAAGGTTACACGAGATCTTATTGACATTAATCTAAAAAAAAACAAAAAAAAAACTTCTGGAACAATTTAATTAGAAGAGTCTGAATACATCTACCACTTTTGAACAACCTGAAGTGAGATATTTATGGATTAATTAAAGAGAAGCAGGCGGGTAGTGCTAGTTAATAACTAAATATAATTTTCACTTGCCATTCCAGATTAGTCCACACAGGCTCACTGAAATATGGGAATAATAATAATAATAATAATAATATTAATAATAATAATAATATTAACAATAATAATATTAACAACAATAATAATAACAATAATAATAATAATGCATTTTATTTACTATAAGATAACGATCGCATGGACAGATGTACTTATATTGATGGATGGTGGAAAAAACTGAAGCACTAAATAGATTACTGGAGCCAATGATAGAAATACTCTATGATGGCGGACTCGAGTTCTGCACAGAAAAGTACTGTTGACCTCTCATTTCTACGTTCACATGACTTCAGCTTAAAATATTACAGTATGTTATGGTATTTTTAGACAGGGCAATTTATTTTAAATTTAAAAATTTTTTCGCATTTTTTATGTTCTGAAATAATATTACAGCAAGAACAAAGAATTAGTAATATGAAATCCTTTTGTATCGATCAAAGTTTTTGTGCCGTATTCCTTTATATGAGTTGCAAAAACTGCCATTGGATACACATTTTTGAACTTTGGTCACTGTATCACATGACAAGTCCTTCCCCCATGACAAAAAATATTTTCTCCCAAGCGCACATGGTCTAGTGAGGATATTCGAAAGGGGAGCCATTTCTAGTGTCTATAATCTAAAGAATGATAGTAAGACGTAAAGATGATGTATGAAAGAACGATTAGGAAAGGTGAATTAACAAGCAGAAATATCCATATGACGTAAAAATCAAAACCCAACGTTTGCTGCCTGGGCCTACTTTTCTGATCGTGAAATATACTTTTTCCCACATCACCTACATTTCATTGTCAAATTTATCGATTTAACTGACTCTAATGTAATTATTTTCAACCTAATACTCCTTATATCTTACTTGCCACACGCGAGGACGCACGCTAGAGGAAATGTTACAAGGACAAAAATATATCCAAATAACCGTGTGACCATAGCAGGTGTTGCAAATAGAAAAGCGAAGCCTCTGTGCATCACGTGACCTTATTGTGTAGTGGAAACGAAAAGGCGCCATGCTGTTATTAGTGCCGTGAGGCTGACAGCTGTCCGTCCTTTTTCAGACGCACACAATGTACTCACTTTGTTCAGATGTCGTGTGGATCAAATTTTCAAAAATAGTAAATTACGATATGGAGAAAAAGTCGAAAAACTGTACATACAATATGCTGATAATTAAATAAAAAATAGCATAATATCATTATGTTTTGGATGTAGGTTAAACAGTAATTCCTTTTTTGAGGAAATGACGGGCGATCATCGAATGATATCTTTAAATAGACATTTTTGATGAATAGTTTAAATCTCCAGCAGACCCAACATTGGTACCCCCACGAGGAGGCGTCCTGCAATACTGTGCTGCGTTTTCGAAAAATATACATTTAGTTTTGAAAGACGTGAAGTATAAAAAAATGATTAATTATCTAAGACTTTTAATTGACAATGTACTTTTAAAAATTTGAAATAATCCTAATATATTTCTATTGAGTTGCAAATATTTTTCAAAATGAAAGTAATAAATCGAAATAAAAAGAAACAAAACATGATCGCAAGAGTAAAATGTTTCGTTTCTTGACCCGACATCAAGTTTTGGTTATTATTAATATAATATTTTGTTTTGAATTATTCAATGATCAGTGATAAATAAACATTCAAAAAAAGTGTAGTTCAGTGAATGAAAGAAATTCAGAGGAAAAGCAATCCATTTTGCTGGGGGCATATAAATTTATACGATTATGCGATTGAAAGAAGCTATAAAACTATGCAAAGGTGTACAAATATAACATTAGTTTATAATAAAACTAATGTACATTATACATGTTATTTAATATATGTTATATTACAAACGCATGCTATTCAATGTATTGCACATATCATATACATATGTAATACATTGTATGTGATCCAGGCAAGATATTTAAAGCTATATTGCTCAATATTTAAAGTTCAACAAAGTAAAATAATTGCAAAAAGGCTTTTTACTACGTGAAGAACTGGACTTTCGTGAGCGCGCGCGCACGTGCGTAGAACGGAGTACAGTGTCATTTCCTCTTTAGTTGATTTTGAGACTTTTTCAAAGCTCAAAATGATCTGATCAAACAGTTTATTGTTGCTTTGTATTTTCAAAGCATTCTGAACGTCCATTCCACTGTGCACATACTCGGCCTGTACTCTCAGTGTTATAAAGTCGCATGAGAGAGTAGTTCAGTCGAAAGAAGAACTTTTTTTCTAAAATTACGTATTTTAGGACAAAATAATATTGAAGCAGGGCAGCGAGGAGATCCCTAGTAATGCTTCTGTAAAACTTTCTAAGCCCAAAATTTTTTTAGTAAAGTTACACACACTTTGCATAATAAAAAATCCATCTATGTGAAGCAAAGTGTTAAAATAATTGATTTTATTGGTATAATTCCGAGAAATACCTACAAGACTGGCTGTTACCAGAAAAAAACCTAGCTGCGTCAGAGCTTGGACATAACAGTACTGTCACTTATTCACAAGAGTACTTAATTGCTTCTAGAGAGAGCATGTGTGTAGGCACGCCGACGGCTGACATACCACATCGCTCCATTGTTGTTATTGCATTCTTAAAACACATTACGCCATTGTCATTGCATTCTTAAACAGAATTTTTTAAGTTCTGGTATTCGTACTTTAAAGTAAAGTAGATTGTGGCCGCCGCCATGGTCGTTGCCTCGTTTCACCGATTGTTATTGAATTCTTAAACATTTCTTGCGTTCTGGTTTTTGTAGTAATGTAGTCTTCGATCAATTTATTTTGGTAAATGTGTCCAGTTACCGGCGATAAATTCAGTGTGTTCCGCCAGCTGCACAGAAAATGCTTACTTTTTCCAGGTAGAAATTCTGGTGCTTGCATTCTCGAATGAACCCTTACGCATTTCTCGTTCTACGTGCACATCACTTAGTATCCGCAACGCTCCCGTCTTTGCGTGACCGCGCAGGCAACCAGGCGAACAGAGACTGGGGCGGGGCTGGGGCGGGGCTGGGGCGGGGCTGGAACGAACGGGGATGCGGCGGGAATGAACGACAATGCAGTGGCAATGCAACGGGGATGCGACGGATATGCGACGGGGGGATGGGGCCGAACGGGGCAGGTAGTCAGGACGCCCAAGCCGAGCCAAGGGCGGATCGGGTTGGTGGCGGGCCGGGAGGAGGTGGTTGTAAGGGCGGGGGGAGGGGGCGGAAGAGGGGCACGCGAGCTGAGTGCCCCGAGCGGCCGCCCTTTGCGAAGAATAAGTGTACTGCCCGTGAGCGCGCTGCTCCCCCTCACTTGCACCCACCCTTCCCACCAGCACTTGCCAACATGTTTCCCCTCCCTTAGCCTAGGCTCCATTTTCAGGGCTCCCCGTCAACACATCCCCGCCTCTCTCGGCCCCCTCACCGCGTTGCTGGTCCCCTAAGTCCCCCTGCGCGTAACAGACGTAATTCGACGTTTACATTTGCAATTTAGTTAGAATTAAATCGACTAATATGGATTAACTTATCAATGGGAAACGAAAACCCTATTATTTCCTTAACAAACAAAATACTGAAACAATGTACTCGAACAACGAAATTTCGAATCGATCGATACGTCAGCAGAGTATCGATAAAAGCACAAAAGGGTATTGTTTGAGCGTGAAATTTCTGCCATTATTTGCCGTTCCGAAAATATGATTTATAAATGGAGCATTTTAATATCCAGGCGTCGCCTGCACTTAAAAAAAACAGAAATGGTTTTCGAATAATTATACGCACAATTAACATTTTAATTGAATTTCAGCGAACAGTTCAGTCGAAGGTAGTTGGGGAATAGGAGAGAGAGAGGGGAGGGAGATTCGAAATGGACAATGAGAACAACTAAAACAAATAAGAAAATAAAATTAAAAAGTTGAATGAGATTTTGTTAGCGGATATTTATCAATCGTGGCAACTGTGTAATTTAAATATTGAACCTTGTTATATTTCATATTTGCTTGACCTGCAGCATATATACCATGAAGGCACTCTTCAAATTTGTGTCTTACTCAATTAATTTTTGAAATACTTGAGTTCATGATAGTCTCAATAGATGTGTGAACAAAATATAAGCCATCTTGGTAAGCCATCCTACCACTAAAAGATATAGGCTCCATATTCTCAAACCACTACTGATGCAGTGACCACTGTTAGGTATTGTACGGTATTACTCACCATTTCGTTTCGTTTTTCATGTATCAAAAAATGAAACATGTATTTTCAAAAAGTACCAACCTTTTCATATAATTTTTGTTCAGGTGAAGACAACGCAATAGCACTGCGCGTGCACTTGGGCCGCTCGTGAGATGACATATTGTATAATTTTACAAATTACTTAATATGCTTGGAACAAGTAACGTTCTTCAGTTTCCGAGTCAATGACTCATATCTCGATCAGGTTTTGGTCTAGTTCCCTTGATCCTTTGAGGATAAGGTTAGATGTTGCGCTTCTGGACATAAATGTAGCTTCGCTTTGCGCACGTTATGTTCAGCTCAACTTTTTTCAAAATTTGCTGACTTTGCTTTCTTTTCAAACTTTTATTCATCATTCAACTATTTATAGTTAAAATACTGGGAAGAGATTTTGAAGATCAAGAAAACGCAGATGGTATTTCTCCCCATAGTGTGACCGCTCTACCTTTTCACTACATTCACTAAAAAGCCTACAGCGCACTATGGTACGGATTGGCAAAAAAGCGGACAAAAATAGTTTTTCTCAATAAAATGAAATGATTTGAATCTAGAACTCTACTTTTAATGTTTATTTGAAGTTCATTTGTTATTAAAGTGGATCACACTACTTACTGCGAAATTACTTACTGCATCTTCAGTGTTGGTAGTATCGGATTCTTCAGAGTCGTCTTCCTCTTGTTCTCCAGTTTCGTCTGCGGGAATCAGTAATAAATCACGGACTTCTTGAGGAAGTTGTTTTCGATTTTTCTTTGGAAGGCCACCAACAGTGGAAATCAAAGGGTCAGAGCTCAATAACAATCGCTGGAATAGGTCACAATTAGTGGAAACTCGAAGTTTTTCTGGTGTGGTGTTCTCTGAACTTCCTGATGTCTTTGTTACTGGATTCTATTACTTCTTCTGAAAGTTCTCCAATTGGTAAAATTGCAGCGTTTATTATGGAAGCACCATGTATTAAAATTTTATGAACTGTTGGAGGCATATAATACCACGGATATAATCTTACAAAGAAATGTGCGGTTTCTTTGGCGTAGAAATTGAACTCCGGAACATTAATTTCATGACCAGATGAAATTGTTTTCAAAATTATTCCAAAGCGAGAAATTAGGTCACAGTCTATTCCAGTTATTTCTGAAGCTAACCGAGGATTTTCAAAAAACCTCCGGGCAGTGTTTCCATCGTTTGAAGATCCGTATCCAGGCTTTGGTATATCTACTTGGAGGCCTAATCTACTTTTAAGCAAGTCTTGAACGTGTCTCTTCTTCCTTTCCAATAAATCTCTACTGCCATCTTTCACACTCACTTTCCATTTTTTACAATCTAACCGATATGAAATATGCAGAAGACATTCAAAAAATCGTATATGGGCGTGCAGTACGGAAATGCCAAATTCTAAGAGTGAAACTTCAACGATTTTGTCTGTCACTTTAGAAACATTGTTCATTTCTGATATTTTTGCGCCACAAATGTAACATTTCATGCTTGACGTTTCTGCTAGAGCATTACAAATTTTTCCATCAATCATTGATAATATTAGGGAGTGTTTTACTTGTATGTTATTGAGACATAAATTCTGCAAATTCTCAATCTGATTATTAATGTAATCCCTTTCTCCCCTAGATATTTCTGAAGTTTCGTGAAGCGAAGCGAATAGGTCTGCAGTAACGGGTAGATGATGTTCTGGGGGTTTTCCATTCAATAATTCCAGTTTCACTATTGACAAGGCGAAGAGGCACGACTGATAACATAAATAAGTGCTCGTCACTGCATTCAGCTTCCGTCCAAGTTTGTTTATACTGGGAGTGTCCGGAGCTGCCATCAAAACCCCACTTGTAATGTAATATGTAGGTAGTCGCACAATTATTTGTATCATTGTCGGGTAGTAGTTTTAAAATTCGGGCGGCAGTATGATCAAGCAAATCCTGTAATTTCACTTCACATTCAGTTTCTTTGATAGATATATTCTGAGGATAAGTATCCTTTTTAGCATTTAGAATGGCATAATAACTCGGATACAGGTCATGATTATGTTGCAAAGCTAATCTCCTCATTGTCATGTATTGATGTTTCGATAACTTTGCATTAATCATGAACGACAGAGCTTTTTCCACTGACATTCTCGTTGATTGTATGCCCATTTGCTTCCAAGCTTCTCTTATTCTTTTTCCTCTAGTTGGTGTTGTTGTTGTTGCTTCTTTCAATAATTTACCTGACTGATCGTCTCCTTCTGCCCTTAATTTCATAGAGGTCGCATATGCAAGCTCTGATGTTCTAACAGAATCCCTCAGAGGTTTGACTTTTCTTCTTTTACTTCTGTCTGATAGATCTTCAAAGTCTTTTGATGGTCGACCTCTACTTTCTGCACGTGAACAACCAGGTATGACTGGAATAGATATTTGCATGGTTTTTGTTAACCAATCTGCATTCTTCCTTTCGAAAAACTCTTCCCTACGGTGACACTTTCTCCAGCGTTCGAAATAAGGAAGAAAAAAAGAAGATCTTACGCACTGATACAATGTTTTCTTGACATCTTCAGATACGTTTAAGTCAAATTTGTTCATGAGATGTGCTACCACAAATTGTTCTTGTTTTGCGCGACAATCATTTTTCTTTTCTCTAATTTTTTGATGGAGCTCACTGCGAATTACTGTAAAATTCATTTTGCACTTCCCACACTGCAACACACTGCACATGTAACACTACTGAAGAACTCGTCCAGACTACAGCCCGGGAGATCTTTCGTTCACACTAAAAGCTAGCGAGCACATTACAACCACTGCAAGGGTCCCCTTGTTCCCTAATGTCGGAGTTTGGCCATAGGTTATAAAAGTGTCAAAGCAGCCCTCGCTCTCCGGCGTCTGTTTCTCGTCAGCGCGCTGCCGCGGCCGCACGGCCGGCCGCGCGGACGAACGTTCTCTTTCTTTTCGTTTCCAGAGTTGCAAGTAGTTGCAGATGAAACCTACATGGACGTGTTCCCTGGTATTTCCGGAAATGTTAATGCAAGTTTCATGACATACATAGACGTACATTTTTTTGTAAGTCAAGGAACGCAAGTAGAATGGTGCTTCTAACAGACTTGATTTGAAGAATTTATTTACAACTTATGTGAAAGTGATAAATTTTGTTTTTACAAGAAATGTAGTTATAAAGTATTAAAGAGTAACAAGAAAAAAAATTATTTTAATAAGTTTAATAGTAACCGAGAAATGAGGATTCTAAAATGGGATGAATTTATGGCCGTCCAGACTCTTATAAATCCCCCGTTTTCACGCGCGTTATACACAACAATGGACAAGAAAATAACTAAATATAGTATAAGATATAAAGCATTGGACATTTCTCTTTTCATGTATGCTAGAATGAAGCAAATTGGACGATTTTGAAAAAATGATTTTTGTCCGCTTTTTTCGCCTTTCAAACCACCGTGCAGCGGGTCACTCAAGTAACCTAGTAGTATTACGTGACCTGTGACTTGTTATGACAATATCACAGCAAGAATTAGGAATGGTTTTATATGTTCTACTGCCCTACAGAAGTGGGTTCGCCTTTTAACCTGCTTTTTGTAATAAAAGAAACATAGGCAAGTTAATCTTTTAACTATGAACAGCGTTCTGGATATATTATGTTAAATACTTGAATACAAATTTATCTAGTATTTACACATTGCATTGAACAATTCTATCGCTTGGTCTACCTCTAGAAATGATTACCTAACAACTGCAGTTGCGTTTTAACACTCGCATAAACACTTTACATAAAATTATATTACCCTTCACTTCACAAAAAACACAATAAAACACCTGTACACAAGCCAATAATACATGGAAAAATACTGAAAAAGAATCACATACCAAAACATACCAAAATATCCTTTACATGCCCTTTAAATGAAATTGTCTCTTGAATAATGGGTGGAATAAATACAAGACGTTGTTTCACTTTCACGTATATTATTACTTTATACAATTTAACCAGCAAAAAATATTGTTATGCAATGAACATACAATCAATAATAACTCTTTTACTAATTATTGGTTTTGAACAATTTGAAAACGATTAAACAATAAATTAAAAACGCACTCTAAAAGAACAAATACTATCGTTAATAGAAAAATAAAAAAAAAAGGTTTTTACAATTCTTTACAGGAATTAGCTATCTGGCTTCCTTTTACGACTGCAATATGGTAAAAGATTACGTTTAAGTGATTTTGATATAATTACTCGACTATCTACGTCTGTAAGTGAGGTGAATTCTATCTCTGTAGAATAATTCTCGCTTCTTTAAACATTTCTTTTTTTTTTTGAGAATTTCTAGTGAAGATTTCTGACTCACGACACGTCGTTTCGAAAAAATATTTCCACAGCTTGGAGCGGCGACGGCGACCCAGATCCTTTCAAGGTTGTGGCAACCCCTTGCTTCGGCGAAGACGTCCTCTGGTGAATCATTACCACAGTCCTTCGAATTTTATACAATATGACTGCAATATCTCCGCGTAATGAATTTCTTACGTGGTAAGCCAAGACGAAAAACAAAATAAAGCCGGAAATATAAAGAAACATTTTCTATAGCACATTCTTTCTACTTCAGTATACGTTCTTGAACGTTGAAATATATTATTTCCTCGTTGATAGAAAAATAGTATATTTCTACGTAATGCGTTCACGTGAATTTATCAGAATATTCGTGATTTAAAATTCTCAGTTCTCTCATATATGGTATCGTTATTTTAACATGATGAGACGAATTACATTTTTCAAGCTTCTTATTGTCGAAATACGGCGAATTCTTCTCTCCGTCCAACACGAACAATTGCGGTGTGTCCATATCGGCGGACGGCAGCAAAAGAGAGAGCTTTTCGTAGCGGTGCTTTGCGCTAGTGCTGATATTTTCAAGGGTGATTTTTGATTGGCTGTCGTTCCATTCTACGCGAGTACGTTCAGAAACTTTAATAAATTCTCGCAAGGGATACCATTTACTGCTGGCACGTTCTCTTGCAATTCGGTAACGCTTGCATCTTGTACTGTCTTGACGTTCTCGGGTGCTTCTCAAAAATTAATGGAACCGACATATGGGCGGTTACGGTACCTCCTACCAACAGGGCCCCACTCCAGCCGTGCACTAAGCTCCCCGATTGATCCCCGTCATATGTGATAGTATAGAGTGCACTAAGTGTAAGTGTGTACAAGTAGGGAATGAGAATAAGACAGAGAAGACGAGGGAATGATCGCGCGCAATCCATGGCCGGCATCTCCGAGTACTGCTCCAGCATTCGGAGAAACCACGGAAATTAGATCAGCCGGATGCTAGAATTCACCTCCAGACCGGCTGAATTCGACCTAGCTATGTCGCTAGTGCCGAAAATGCTGCCATCTTCGGGACTGGAATTCTAGGACCTCTCGGTCAGAGGCACTGTAACGATATCAATTGATGTTCTGAGCCACCCCTCCCGGTACCTCATCGTATAAAAATGCTTAACGTCTTTGGAAAGACTTCATCTCGTAGACCGATACATTCCCACGATGAGGCAGAGTGCCATTCAGAATTATTAATTCTGATTTGAATTACGGTTTTAATTCGTATTTTACGAAAGTATCATGCGACATCATTAGGGTAGGGTCAATCAACAACGGTTTTTTACTTACGTGTAAAACAATTATTGTAATCGTACAACGAAAATTTTGATGTTGGGAGTATTGAACATAACGTTTTGATTATATTTTCAAAATTTTCTCAAAATTACCTCTAAATCTTTAATTATATTTTCTCCTCAGAGCGTAATGAACGCATAAAAAAAGATGCAAGGCTGATTTTCGTTGATATCCATGATTTTTCGAAAAATCTAAAAGTTCAAAAGTTGTTTAGGCGTCTGCCTACAACCAGAATATAGAAGATAAGGATGTTTCTTCATAAACATATATGTTTCAAGACAAGACTTGAAATAAGGTCATGTGCAATTTTTAAACAATTATTTTCTCAAAATTGGCCCCAAATGTTTCAACATGTTCTTCACATATTTGATAAATAACGGTAAAAACATTCTACTGTAATTTCCGGCAAACAGTGCATTTTCGAAAATTCCAAGAAGTTATCACTGCAAAACTACAATATTGAAGACATTTTTTATCTCAAATGAAATCTATTCTAAAAAAATCGCATTTACAAAAGGTCATCTACAATTTTTTTTAAAAACATTGTTTTTTCGTAATTTCTGCTTGGAGTGAATGGAAATTATAGAAAATGACATTTTCTACAAAAATCACTGCAAATTCTTTTTTTTTCACGAATAGAGCAGGGGCGCCTTAAACAACGAAGATCTAATATTCTTTGAGTCTCAGAATTTAGGAAAATTGCAAAAGTTAGCAATACTGCTAGAAAATATGTGCTGTTGGAACCCCACTAGTTTAAAATAATAATCACCAGCTGCACTTATGTTTTGTATATGCAGAATTTACAGAACAAATATATTTTCTAGGTACTTCGGCCAGTAGAGGGTAAATTGTTCTTTTCATTCCCACTTTTTCAAATCACTCCTTGTTTAAACGTTTCACCTTTGTGGAATATTAAAAATTGCGTTTCTTAGTAAAGAAATACCGGCGATGCTCAGCGTCTGACGTCTTTCGTTCTAAAGGGTCACGTGCTCTGCTCTGTTGTTTTTTTTTAAGCACCAGTCGCTCGGACATGTGACCCAGCCTGCTCGCGGCACTGGCACAGGGCTTTTAACTGCCCACGTGATCAACAATTTCACGTGGCCATCCTTACTCGGCCCTTCTGTCTATTCTGAACCCTTTTGTGTCTTACAATGAGGTGGTATTTTTGACTCTTTATTGCTTGCTCCGCAGGATGCCATCTGCTCTAAGCACTTCTGTCGGTTGCTTTTTCGGCCTGGTCTGTCGGAAAACACTAAACGTGAATATCTTTTTTTCTTAAATATAAAATACGTGGTTATTTTTTTTATATATAATACGTAATATTTGTTTCTTAAATACAAAATGTTGTATGCATGTATTTCAGCAACATCATGTCTCTTGTATAAAAAATACTGCAAATAATTGTATAGATTATTTAGGGAATTTTTTTATGTAAACCATATTAATGGTAACCACAGCGGTGTCTTTAGGTAACAATAGCCAACAGTATCTTAAGCTTCTAAAGGCAAAATAATTTGAGAAAACCATTGTATTCAACAAGAAGTAGTAACAAAGTAGAGAGATTCCATACTCTGTAATAATGCAGGATAATTGTAAAGAGGATACATTATTAAGTTTACGAGTACCAAATTTGCTCATGTATTGTATTTTTCTTTGATTTCTTCTACAAAAGCAAGTTTCACCTTTCTTTTTGGGAATTGTTTCTTGAGTGTGATTTGTGTGGAATTTATGATGGTTTTACAGATTATAGGTGATGCGTTGACGTAAAATTTGAGTCAGTAGTATATTTGAATAATTTTACATTTCGTCATACACAATGATATGCCCTGATATTACATATAGTTTTCCTTAGATTTAGTCGGTGAACGAGGTCTAGCGATCTGGAGCATGTTGTTCTTCTTCAGTACAGTAAGAATCTGTGCTATGTTAAGAACAGTATCTACCGTCGAGATGAGACGCCTTTCTTCTCCCTAGTTGTGTTCTTCTAAGAATTTCACATTTCAGGATAACTTCCCTTTATTACAAGCCACCAGCTCAGCGATTCTGCTTTCTGATTTTATTTAAACGCAATGTAAATTCAAGGTGCAATATCAGGAGAGACATTTTAGGAGATTTTTTTTCTAATGTAACTCTTCTTGGGTTTTCGCCGTGTGATTTTGTGACGTGTGAAATAGGTTTGCATTAAATAAGTGTATATATTTCTAAGTCTTTGGTTTTGGTAAAATAGTTCATACACTCCCAGCTTGTTAAAACGATTAACCCCTTCAAATAAGTTACATTTTTTCAAACAAAATTCAACTTTGGGATGATACAATCAAAAAGTTCGATGTGTATTCACATTGGTAGTACAATAAAATATGAAGTAAAGTGTAATGTGCCTTTGCAAGTGACTGAAGCTGTAACTGTTGAAACAATCTAAATTTATGTGTAAAAACAATGTATTATACATTTTATAAGTCAAATTTTCATTACTAAATCGATTTAAAATGTTCCCAATTGAGGTATTCTTTTTGATCGTGTATTATACTCACTTAGTGAATATAAAACGAAACATCTTGAGACTTAAAACTTTTTAAATTTTGAAATATTTTTCGTATTAAAGTTTTGAAATATTCGAACGTAATTTTCAGTATCATATGAATTCACTACTTTTAACTCCTGCCTTTTCCGTACAAATATATTTACATCTTTTACGGATGACATTGGCCGAATTTTGGTTCACAGAGTCCTTCCACCTTACCGACAGTAAAATATCGCTCTTTGTCGCCAGGGAAAGGCGAAGCAGCGCGACTGCCACAGCAGGGCTGACTCCCCCTCCGCCTTTCCGGAAACTTAAGTCAAGATCTCTTCGGCAAAGAATATCTTCCCCAAATAATTGAATTTTAAACGTATTGAAATGAATCGAGAGGAGCGTAATGATCAGGCGGGCAAGCGCGAAGTGCAGGGCCGCGACAGTGGCGGGGGCGAGGCGGAGGGGTGGCGCGGGTCGGCGGGGCGACGGACGGGGGAGGGGGAGCCAGTCGAATCGGGCGAAGAGCGCTCCGGAAGCCAGGAATGACGTTACCATGATTGGATTTAATCCGGTGCAAGGGATCGGAGGACGCGGGATCTGCCTCTGGAAAGAATACTTTCATGCCCGCTCGCAAGAAGCGGAAGGGGACAGGGGATGGTGGGGCTGAGGGATTGGGGGACGGGGGACCCGGAGGGGAGAAGGTGGGGGCGGGCGAGACGCAGCAGGCGACATCCAGGCGGGGAGGCAGGCGTAGTGTGAGGAAGGAGGGGTTGAATCAAGCAGCGGGAACCAAGGCAACGTATAGAACATGGATGGGAAAATCAGTGGATACAGTAGATCTCGCATTGCGCAGATCGTGCAAAGTTGCCTGGTGTAGCAGCTAAAACGAAGTGAAGATGAAGAAAACACGCGGAAAATGAACTATGAAACTTAAAAACTCGGTGGATTATTATATCATACTAGTAAATAGTATAGACAATAATTTTGAGGAACAGAAAAGTAATGCTGGTCCGCCCGGATGCTGTGTAAATGTAATGAGATTATGTCAGAGGTGGAAATGGAATGGGAAATAATGAAAGAAGGGTTCAGTTGGGATGACTAGAATAGGATTGAGAAAGCCATGTGGTCCTTGGATATAAGTTGATAAGTACCTATGCTTATACATTGCACTCCTCAACTTAATCCCTGGATCAAACACGTTGGAATGAATTGAAATTAAGGAACATAATTCTTCATACTAAATCGTTGTCAATGCCGACGATAACATAAATATTTTTTGAGACTAATCGGATGTGGAATTTTTCAGGAAGGGATTCTACTAGAAAAGAGATGTCCGTCGTGCAAACTAGAGCGACTTATGAGTAAAGATGGGTGGTGGTAAAGATGTACGAAGCTATTGCAGGGGAGAGAAAGGAGGGATAGGAAGTGAGGACATTAAATGTTAGTTCTCCTCCACGGTTGCCGAGAGCTTTGCCGGGACGGAAATGTAGGTAGAGGTCGGACGGAACGGTGGCAGAGAGCGGAAGGGGGAGGTAGGTGACTTTTTGAGGACAATAGGCTCTAACGGAGAAGGCCCACCCGGAGCACGGCATAGAAGAGAACCTCCTCCACGTGGATCCCAAAGGACGACGCGGCATCGCGAAGAAGGGATCGAAGCGAGCACGTGACCAGCACTTGACGAAAACTCCCGTCATCCCCAGCGAGGCCGGAACGTTCTGGCCCAGATGCGCAAATGACGTAAGACGAAGCACGTTACGTAATGGCAGCAACGCTCGAAACAACGGCCAGGTACTCGTAAAAGGGGGCACAGCCGACAGAAAGAGGAGCTCTATACAATTTCCATGACCGGATGGGTGGTTGGTCGACAATGGACGGTTGGAGTCACGACTCCCGTTGTTCTCAAGCAGAGCGCTGGCTCGTCAAAAGCAGCCCCTTGTCGACCGCGGCGCCCCAGCGGGGGAGTAAGATGTTTTTGTCGGGGTGCCCCTGCGTCACTTTCGATGATAATTAGCGACAACAGAGATTGACGTCAGTGGGCACCACCTGTAAACGTCGGCCGGCAGGCAGCCATTCATATTGACAATGTCATACACATCTGCGTTAGGATCGGAGTGAAAATTGTATTTGGAGAAGAGCTGTTCCCTGTTTAAATGTGTCGGAAAGTGTTTACATAATTTTTGTGTGTGTTTCAAGTGGGAGTACGATGAGTACATTGAGCTCGGTAGATACTTGGTGCGGAACTAAATTCAGGTAGATTTTGAAACACCTTTTTGGATTAATATCTGCAGAAGGTACTTTCATTGAATTGTGAAACTATCTTCTATTAAGCATTAAACATAAATGTTTTGTTATGACAATATTACGAAAGTCAAAAAATGCAAAGAACTTGTTAATTGTTATTTTAAATTTAAGGTGTTTTTATATTTAACACATTTCAATTATTAGCCGTGCTTGCTCATCACATTCTCATTTATAACGGTAAAAAATATGGAAGTCAGTGACTCCTATGCTGCCAATGTTAAAATGAATATTTTCAGGTCCTTTTTCTCCAAAGGTATCCAGTTTATTTTAATTGTATTTTCTTGAGATTTAATAATGACAAAAACAGGATATTGTACATGCACTGTAGTAGATTTATATTACTTCCATTGATAATAATTATTTAAAAAATATGCATATAAAAATAATAGAAACATTTATCTTTATCTGAATACAAATTCATAATTTGTATTCTTTCATTAATAAATCTGCTTCTGTGTTTTTGCTGTTTGTATCGCACCTGACTATATTAATTTTACAATAATTGCCTGAGTTGTTTCAAAGAAAAGGGGCATTCACCCTAACAAATGTTTTTTTTAACAAGCTTTAAGGACATACAAATGTACAAAAGTCTCCAAGCAACACAAATAATTACTCGCCAAAACGCAGGGAAGTACATACAAAATACAGCATTGACCGTGCATGACTCCTCTGGAATGAAACTTCCCGACAAATATGAAACATCTAAATGTGAAAACCACAGCTTTTTAGATGATTAGTTTAAAATGTATCTTCCATTAAAACTTGTCATGTGAAACATTGCATTTTGACAGATATTTCTAATATATAAATAAATATTTATATATAAATAAATTCATATGAAATAATCTTTTGAGTTACACGATAACGTATACATCAACATTTTCAGAAAATTCTAAATATTTAAATAAAACTAAAAATGTCAGCATTTTCATATTCATCATATTCACGTTGACTTCTATTTGTGACGGTATTACGAAAATAAAAAGGAAGATCAATGAAGGTATTATCCACTTATTTTTGATAAACTCTCTACGAAAGAAGATACCACTTATGCTACCACTTACGTCCAAAATATGGCTAAATCCAATTAAATCGCACTCGAGAAGAATTACTGGATGTCCCTATTAGAATGACAATGAACTAATCATTTCGTAGGTTATCGGATATTGTCGCCGGATATTGAAACTACACACCTTGTCTCTCACTAAACTAAAGAACTTCCCGCCAGCAGTCTCATTCCTGTTTACTATGTACGTGTATTATATTAAATATCTACCATTTTTATCCCCGTAACGTACTTAATCTCGCCTCACCACCGTATGTTGGCTAATGAGCACTTCATCCTGATAACATCTGAAGCATGATTTGAAGCTATTGTAGCGTCGCGTGGTTCGGCGCCGCGGCGTCGGGCCGCGCCGGGCCGCTTCGGGGAAACCCGCTCTAAGCCGGATGCAAAATGGGGGTGTAAAGCGGCGGCGCCTCGCCGCGCCGGCTGGAAAACCCGTAGGAATCCCGGCTGGAAATTCCCTGAAAGGGACGCGCGCGGATGCGAGGCTAAGAGATGTCGGTTGCAGCCCTGGAAGGGCTGGCCAGCGAGCCGTATGACGCCCGCTGCTTGTAGGGTGGGGGCGAGCCGCTTTTTGCTGCTTTCGAAGCAGTGGTTCTGGGCGAGGCCTAGAGACGGTCGCGGGGTTTCGCGGCTAAGAGAACTGAAAGGTTGCCAAGGGGTTAGATTTTTGTATTGTAATCTTTGTACATTAATTGTAAATATACTGTAAATATATTGTAAATATCAATCAGAACAGTCGTCTGTGTTTTTCATCCTAGTACGTCACACTATTCGTACTTTGAAATTTATTCGCCCAATTTTAATGGTGTGAACGTAAACCGGCTAATTCGCGAATTCGGTCATAATACGTAACACAACTGCTTCCAATGTACTTATCTTTCACTTTCGTCATGCGTTGCATTTTTTCATGGTTTCGAATCCCTTTCTTTCACGACGCTATCACAATTTGTCAAAGTACTATCTTACAATGTACGTGTTTAAAAGTTTATCTTTAAGAATGTAAATTTTCACCTTCATGCCATACCTTGGAAATAGTTCACATGACTGGACGCAGGGAGCCCCGAGACTTACTGTATCTACTTTATTGCTATATCCCACTGAACGCTGGGAAACATATAGTTATATTCCTGAAGAAAGAAATGGAAGTCATCTCTGTCAACTTAATATGTAGAAAACCGGTTTTCGACAGATTTGCCGTCATCATCAGTCTCACTGTGTGGCAAAGTCAGAAGGCTGTGCGTTTGACGACACATAGCGAGACAAATGATGATGATGATGGCAAAGCCGGCTCTCGAAATAAACATCGTAAGTTACCGGAGATGACTTCCATTATTTCTTCATGTCATTGCGTCAACAATACTGCATCAGAATTTCCACAATTTCACAGTTATTTCGTTGTAATGATGGCTAAAGGATGATTTGTTATACCCTTTTAACAATATTTCATCAAATACTTTCATAATACTTCATGTCATTGCGTCAACAATACCGCATCAGAATTTCCACAATTTTCACAGTTATTTTCTTGTAATGATGGCTAAAGGATGATTTGTTATACCCTTTTAACAATATTTCATCAAATACTTTCATACAATACTTCATGTCATTGCGTCAACAATACCGCATCAGAATTTCCACAATTTTCACAGTTATTTTCGTTGTAATGATGGCTAAAGGATGATTTGTTATACCCTGTTTACAATATTTAGTGTTCAAAATATCTCTCCCAAGAGACTGCTTCATCACTCTACTCCGTTTTGTTTTCGCGACGATACGAGTCACGGCGTGACTTCTCACAGCCCAGACTTCTCACAAGCTCATGGCGCTGATAACAGTCATTCAATCATCGCCAGCGCCATTCGCTTCCTTTCCCCGTCTACTTTCTCTTTAGCGGGCGTCATACTGCGCCGCACTGTAATCACAGTTCCGGTTGCGAATCGCGAATCGTTCGCTGAGTTCACAGAACAAGCAGAATGATGCTCTAGAAAAAAGCTAACGAAACTGAACGAGATTATACTAAAAATCCATACAAAAGCATTTTTGACTGAACTCCAGAGAGAGCAGTTTAAAACAAGCTTGTCACGGTGCACGGACTGTGTCAGCTCCCATCCATGTGAACTCTGTTTTCCCAGAACTGACCTTCCAGTGAAGCGCGGTAGCAACCTGTGAGCGAGTAACAACACATGGGAGTCTATGAGAATAACAACTAGAGGTGCTACAGAATGGCACAGACTTTCTCGTACTAGTTAATTTTCTTATTTCTTTAGTCTGGCCTAGTTTTTTCTGTCATGCCACATACTTTTGCTAGCTGCCATCTATCGCCATCCAAAGTACATTTTTTGAATCTTCGTCAGTTTCTCGGTTTACTAATAGTAGAACCGAAATATTACTTTATGAATATTAAAGAAGAGTAAAATGTCATCATAGGCAGTCATTATCATTGGACCATTTGGATCCCATTTTAAGAAAATGCCGTTTAAGCGTTACTGTAAATGCGAAATTTGAAGCTTTTTTTTCACAAAAAATTGTTTAGTTTTCGAAAACTTCAGTGGAAGTCATTTAAAACACTTCTACTGACAAATGTAATGGCGTTTACAAATCGCTGGAAAAATGCATATTAACGGTGTGAGAGATATTTAAAAAATATATATTTGCAAAAACAAATGAACATCCCAAAATGAAGTTTACGTTATTTTAAAAAGTGCAATTAGCACTACCCGTACAAAACAATTGAAGAAAAAATGGAGATTTTTTTGAGGAAATGGCGTTTGAGCGTTTCTAAAAATGCGGAATTTTGAACTCTTTTTTACAGAAAACTGTTGAGTTTTTGAGAAACTTTTAATAACATTATTAAAAGCACATGTACTCATGTATATAATAATGAGAACAAATTGCTCCTAACGTAAATAATAACGTCGTGAACGACAAGTCAATAAATTACATTTTAGAAAAACAAGAAGAAGATAATAGAACAAAATCACGTTTATCTCCTCTTATAGAGTGCATTTAGCACTCTATAAGATGCAAAGTTTAAAGAAAAAAAAATAATGAAAGCAAAAGTTTAAAGAAAAAAAATAGCCTTGTTTTGAGAAAATGCAATTTTTTATTTTTAAATTGCACATATTGCTCGCAGTATTGCGCGTAAACGACGAAAATTAAGAAAAGGTACATGATCTTATTGAAAGAACTAATTATGGACCACGAATTTAATTTGAAGGAAAAATCACTATCTTCAATTTTGTAGTCGTAGCAATTTTCGAAAATTCAAAGTTAACTGTTAAAATAGGACCTTTGCCACCGTCATAAGCGTATTTTACTCTATTCTTACAAGAAATTTACCGAAAGAACGTGGAGCCGTTTTTGAAAAAAATTGAAAATATCCAGGGGCTTCATGTAAAGTACCGCAAAGGGTATAACCGAATAAGGCGGTGAAAAATGCTTTCAAACCAAACCGATAATCGCAATGCCCATATGAAAGAGACTACAAAATGACGTAGATTCACAAAAAATCAGCCTTCTAAGTCATGTTTTGCAGAGATACGGACAGCGAGAACCGTGTTTGCATGTTTTATTGTTTTCTCAGCATCTATTGCGCGTATCAGGCTGAAAATATTGCAGAGTAGTGGAAACATAGTTCAGTTTGAAGGTATTTTTGTCAACGAAGTTTGAGGCCAAATTTATATGGAAAAAAATAAATAAATTCTTGAAATTCGTTTTCGACGTGATAACGTTGGAGTACTATCTCAATGTTCCCCCTAAAATGGGTCTTATAACATTCTATAACATATATTTTTCCAGATTTTTAAACAAAGTGAACGGAAGTGAAAAAGTTAAAACGTTTTTTTTCGTATACGTACGTATACGAGAAAGTACCAGGTAGATTCGATAGGAAGTAATACAACGTTATGTGTAAGAAGACTCTACATTGAAAAGGAAGTCACTGCAGAGTCATTTTCCGAACATGCCATATAATCACAATAGAAAAGCACGCTTTCCACCGCACTTCGCACTTCTTTGATTTTTAGTTGTAACAATGCTTTCGTCTCACAATATTACGCATGCAATGCAGTCAATTCTCCATAACCTGCATTAAACGTCACCAGGAATCGCAAACTCGGCCACAAGTGACAGAAAACGAATAGAGAAATCTCAATGAGCTTTTCATAGATGACTCAATGGAAAGCACAAGTACACGTGATCGAAAATACAGGTTTTAACATTGGTTGCATATAAGACAATAATTAATGTAGAAATACTAGAGGAAAGAGATGTTTCAGGTAAATCAAAAAAGTTGATGCCCCTTGATATTGCAAGGCTTATCTAAAAACCAGTACTTATATATTGTGAGAGCTGTCTAAAGCAGATACGTCAAGAATGTTATTTCTTAGTTCGTTATCTATTATCTATTTTAGGACTGACACTTCACTCCCACCTCCCCGCTACCCTCCCCCCTGCCACCCCTTCCCCCGTCCCACTCCCCCCCCATGTCCCTCATCCCTCCTCGCCACGCGCTCACCTCACCTCACCACAGTCCTCGCCGCCGCCGTCACGCCCTTGGCCCCACCTCACCACGCCTCTCGATCCACCCCGCCACGCCCCTCATTCCCACCTCCTCTCGCCCCCTCACCACACCCCCTCCCATAACTCGCCGCGGTACGCTCCACTACGCGCCAGCACCCGCGTGCTTCGCGAGCGTGATGGCTGCGGGCTTCCAAAAGCCCCATGTTTTTCCGCATGCCTCGCGCGTGCAGCAGCGCTTTCCGCCCCGGTGGCTCGCGCATTCCGCCGCCGGCGCCGCCGACCCACGCTCATGCCGCCGCCGCCGCCGCTGTCCGTTGCAGAGAAGTGAGGCGGGTTGCGTCGCGCCCCGGACCGATCCGACCGACTGGTATGACCCCTGTTCCCTCCCCTCCGCCTCCCCCTCCCACTCCGCCCCTCCCTGCCGATTCTCCGCGATCATCCACACCGCACGCCGCGAGCGAGAAGGGGTCGCGACCCCACCGCGTGGTGTGTGTCATCAGGGTTGACAGTGGGCTGACACATTTTATATGCACGATATTTTTATGATCGCACGCAACGTTTTAATATTTACCAGCCGGGTATATTAAATTTTCAATCGACTGATTAAATAAATGTAGCGTCACGTCAACCGTGCAAACCTATCACCGGTAGAGTGCTTACGACAAATATTTTTCATAACAATGCTCCACTTGATTCACGCAGGCGGCGAGGGGCCATTATTATATCAATATTTCATTGTATGTTTTTTTATATTGGCGGGACCATGACTCTCTGGGCAAGTAGTAGGAACGAACGCGTTTGCAGTCTGGTGCCGTGGATTTCCTCTTTACATTGGTCGACAAACAAATAGCACATGAGTACTATGAATGTATGGTACTTTTCTTGTTTTGTCTTTTGAAGAAATATGGGACGTTGCAGATACCAGCTATAAACTCAATATAGGGCAAACATTGTGCAATACTTAAATAATCACACTTAAGTGTATAGATTAGCATTTCTTGACCTCCTACTTTGTAGTCATATTGAAGTAGTGCTGAAAGTAGTTCCCATATTTTTTAAGTGTTAGTGATTCTCACACGAAAAAGGATATGAATACCTCTCACTTTTACTCGGACGTCCCCCACTCCACTCCACTTCTTGTAAAATGTTACAGAAATCAAAAATCTCAGAAAAGAATGCCGATGATGGAGTTCTCGTTATCGTAGTCCACCTACAACCGTAAATCCGCACCATCAGTTTGACAAGCGGGGTCCAGTTTTGCTCAGGGAATTCGTGGACGTACATCTTTGATATACTTAATATTAAGGAAGTGACTTCTACATTGTATTTAAATGTTGAAACAGCAAAGCGCGGGTCATGAGAAATGACCTGCATATATCGCTTGTGAGAAGTGGCTATTTGCATTAAAAGTAATTATGAACAGCGAGAAGTGCTTTGGACAGAAGTTGCATTTAGTTTTAACCAACGTTTCATTACATGGAGTAAATTTCACGAAATATGTTTTTTGAGGTTTGACCATATCTGTCTTTCTTCCACCGATACTTAGATCGTATTGAAAAAGACGTTCGGCTTTCCAACATTAGATCTGAAACCATTCGCGTCTGCCTCATTCAAAATATCTCAAACTGGGAGCGGTAGCTCAGTACATCAACTGATGTCACTGCAGCACCTCTGACCGCGAGGTTCTAAGTTAGAGTCTTCACGGAGGCAGTACCCTAACAAACGGGCCGCGGACCGCGCGCGATCTGTCCTTCCTCTTCCTTGTCCTATCCTCTCCCTTTACACACATACACTACACTACTACATATTCCGGGAGACCGGTCGGGAGCTTAGAGCTTGTCCCGGCTGGGGCGGTGCCCCGCTGTTGGGAAAGTCCTGGTTAGGGAAAACCCCACTAGCCGACGGTAGGTCGGCGCCGGATCTCGCCATCCTGAGTGGGAAAATTACCGCCATCTCCCGCGAAGAAAAACACGCAGTACACTAACGGGACTAATGACCAAAGCAGTTGACTCTCCCGAAAACACGAAAAAATCAATCAATCAATTTTGGGACTATGCATTTCTTAAAAATTGCTATATAAAAAGACAAAGCATATAATACGACAAAAATTCATATTTACGGTGTGGAATTTAAAGGTGGAGACTTGAGTCGGACACAAAGACACATGGTTCTGATCGTTCTCGGTGAGGAAACTCGTATGTCCGAAAATCAGTGATAATTGAATTTTCTCCAGCCCCCCCCCCCCAAAACCTCCCATTTACAATAAACACGTAACAAAGTTGAGAAAACCTAAAAAGTATTTGGTAGTAGCATGTAGTATTTAGAAGTGGTATGTAGTACAGAGCTCGTCATCAAGTAGTTTTTCCGTCCAACGATAAAAAAATGTATTACTTTCTTGCTACAGAGTAGAGAGAAACGAGCTTCACGAAACTAGTGGTGTTAAAACAGCAGGTACTTTCTCCCCTGTATTTTCTCGCAAAAATTACGCGAAAAGTACTCAAATTTACGAAAAATTGTACATGATCTTATTTCAAAATATATATCTTTAAGGAACAGGTTCGATTAAGGGGGAAAATCTTAATATTTAGTATATTTACTAAAAAAATAGAAATTTTTCAATTTTCGAAAAATTAGGGTTTTCAACGCTTATGAGTTCTGCACCATTCTCTTAAACTTCCTTTACACTATCCAAAACCATATTTTATCAGAAACGATGTAGCCATTTTTTTTAAATTAAAATATCTCAGGGGCTTCATGTAAAGTACCCCCAAAACTTAAAATATGGTTTCAAATTCAAGAATCCACGGCACCAGCCACATCGGTTGGGTAATATTAATTTTGGAGAAAATTGACTGAACGGTTAAGCCGCTAGCGTTGTTCAAAATGGACAGACGGACGGAAAGACACGTGTTGCCGTCATTGGATTTTCTGTAAAAACATCCCAAAAACATGGATTCTGGCTACACTTCGTGTTAGACGATTTTTTCTGAATTTCGCGTCTGGATTTATTCATTTTTTTTCGTTACCAGTACCCTGTAATACGAGTTTTCTGCCGAAATTTACCTTTTTTCTCCCAGCATTGCACAGCTTTCTTTCTGCTCTGTAGGGAGAATGTAAAAACGGCGAATTTTCGGCCGAAAAACGCTTATTATAGGGCCCTGGTAAGAAACAAAGTTGATCATCCAGTTTCTAAAATTAGAAAAATGTTCTGTAACTCATGGTGTAGCCAGAATCCATGTTTTG
The DNA here is from genome assembly GCA_964035755.1 of Teleogryllus oceanicus. Lineage (NCBI taxonomy): Eukaryota > Metazoa > Arthropoda > Insecta > Orthoptera > Gryllidae > Teleogryllus > Teleogryllus oceanicus. Next base: position 74,693,795 of record CAXIVR010000001.1, on the reverse strand, counting down.
TGGGTCCTTGATACCGAAAAATTGAATGACGGCAAAACATCTGTCTGTGAACAACGCTAAAGGCTAAACTCTTCAGCCGATTTTCTCGATACGTGATATTTGTCCAATCGATCTGACTGATAACACGGCTCCGTGAATTTGAAACCGATATTTTAATTTTGGAAGGTACATTACATGAATCTCCTGGGACATTTTAAAAATTTTAAAAATATGGCTTCATCGTTTTTGATTAAGTTTTGTTGTTGGATAGTGTATAGGACGTTTAAGAGATGTTGCAGGTCTCATGTTCGTTGAAATTCCTAATTTTTTGGAAAAATTAAAATTTTTTCGCAGTATTCCTGAAGATAAAGTATTAAAGATAAAGATTTTTCCCTTGATGAAATCTGTTCCTTAAAGATAGGTTTTGAAATAGGATCACATGCAATTTTTCGAAAATTTGAGTACTTTTAGCGTAATTTTGCGTGAAATTACAGGCGAGAAAGTACGCGCTGTTTTAACATCACTTGTGTTTCTTAATATCCAGTTGAATCTAATATTATTTTTATACATATTTAGATAATATTTTGCATGGGTAGGTGACATTCGTAGTTCAATCGTCGTTCTTTGAAAAATCAATTTTTAGTATTTATAAAAATAATTATGATTTGTACTTCTCCTCCTAACCAAATGTTGAAGTAATGTAGGGTTTGATTGTTTGGTACGAGCCAGTAGAAAGTCATATCAATGATTGGTATTACCTATTCATTAATTAATTAATTTAATTAATTTGTTTTTAAGCGAAAGGGTACAAATGAAATTGTATTTTTACCTGTAGGTTAAATGTTGCAATACTGAAGTATGGCAGGAACGAAGAATCTAAAAAATAAAAAAAAAACTTTCATAGTTAGAAAATGTCTAACATAATTTGTGTATGTAATGTTTTAAGTAGTTTCCAATGGAAATATTACCAAAAACAGAATAATAAACGTAGCGTGCACTTTTACGTCAATACCACAAAAATAATTATAATGACAACATTTGATGTGGAACCGATTCGGAGTAAATGACACATCACCATTTTAACGTACCCAATTCCAATTCAATTGCTTGCTTGCATAATTAAAATGATTTTATTCTATCTAATTCGCCGTCAGATTGATTTTCTCGTTTTATTTTGGTACTATTATGTCGAGGCTCCAGCAGCAATTGAAAAATAACCTTCTCATATAATGAAGGTCATTTAAGATTCCAAATATTGTTATAACAAAATTAATTTATGGCTAATTCATCATTAACTTGAAATTTTTGGATATCATATTCTGCATCACAAGAATTGTCATATGTAATAAGCATTAAGATATAATTCTTGTTTCTAATACTGATAATACGAACTTGCAGTTGTCTTTAAAAACAGTGTATTGCCTGAAACAATTTTTAAAACAGGCGTGGCCGTAAAATTAACAACTAATTTTGCGGACATCTTGTGAAAAGTATTTGAGAACATCAAAACAAATCCTGAATAAAATGTCCTAACTCAACTTCACACAAATAATCAAGAATTTTCTGTAATATGAGAGCAAGTGTTTGTATTTATTGTAATTTTATTATTTACCATTATTGTGTGCCTCTGTTGCAGCGTCTGAATTTAATATCCAATTCGGTAAGTAAGGTTTTGACAGATAATATATTAGATATTCTGTTTAAATTTAACCATCTCATTGCCGAATTAAAAAAATGTTCGAGTTCTGTTATCTGATATTAGTCGTACCTGATAATTGTATGTGCATGCCTATGCTTAACAAATGCGTGACATTGCTCTTTGAGTTCGCAAAATAGACCCGTTACATTTGAATTCATTTGACGAATTCAGGAATAATATAATTTGATATGATATAATGTGAAGAGATAAAACAGTAATGAATAAAACGAAACTCAGAAATAATAATTATTTGTAGTAATAATGCGAAAAATGATATTGCTATTCGCAGAAACTAATCACTGTAGTTTAAACCTAAAACAAAAAGTAAAGCAATAAAGGGGGGAAAATGTAAAAACTACCAGCAGAGATACAGAAACTAGCCGTTTGCAAAAAAGTCCCCCTTGTGAAATAAAGTAAAACATTTTCAGCAATGATCTTAACTCAATTTTTTTTCAACTAATTTTCCACTTCTTATCTCCGCCACCACGCCTACACAAATAGAAGAATGTTTCCAGTTTTTTTTAATTTTTATTACACTACTTGGGACTTACCCCTTCACGATTTTTTGGCATCACTAATTACTAAATGTAAGTGGTCCATCGGACATTTAAAAACTTTTACTTTGGTCTTTAACTTAAAAAGTATGAAAACACCATCACTATTGCATTAGAATTACTTGGCTCTATTCCTGCAGCAAAAACAATGTTTTACCAGTTTACTGATTGAAGTAAAAATGCCTCATTTGCAACATTTGAAAAGTTGACATTTTAGCTGAAGTAAAAGTATAGAAGTAATAGAAAAATTGCTTTGAATCGACAAACGAACTACAGATTTGATTTCATAGGACAAGCAAAATGGACTCATAGTTAATCGAAATTTCTGTCTTGAAGCAAAACAAGGGACTATCACAACATCTGTTCAATTAGTCTAGGGTAAGTGACAAAGAACATGTGCGAAATAGTTATGTGATGCGGAAAACTAAAAGGGACCATATGTCGCAAAATTTCAAAATTGAGTTATTTATGCCAAATTATAAACAATTAAATTCCTAACAATTTGGTGTAAAAATCTTCAAAATGTATAAAAATTTGATGAAGTTATGGTAGTTTGAATTATGTTATGGGAAAAAGAAGTTTAAAGAAAAACGCGTTAAAACTTTCATAATTTAAAAAATCGCAATATTTAAAAAAAAGAACATATTTAAGAAATGAAATTAGCTAACAAATATTATAGACGCGTAATTTCTAATATAAACGATTATAAATTTTCTTTGGAACAGCAAAGGGCCTATATTTCAAACGCCCTGCTCTCAAGATAACATTTTCCTTTCAAAAACCATCGACTGCATTACAGAGAGAAAGAAAAATTTGCCTCAAAATACACGCTCAAACTACTTAAAAGATAGCCATGAGAGAACCATCTCCATGGACCTCCCCGGAAGGCTGAAGCGATCGCTCCAGCAAATTCTTTAATTGCCGCTATTTGAAGAAATTGGTTCATTTCAACTGAAGACGCCACGGGTGCTCTGTTAAAAAAATCAGATTTTCGACACTAGCTTTTCCGTGGCTTCTCCAATATACATCACGCAAATGCCCGGGCAGTACCCTACCAAACGGGCCACGGACCGCGCGCGATCTGTCCTTCCTCTTCCTTGTCCTATCCTCTTCCTTTACACACACACACACACACACACACTTACACTAACATACACTACACTACTACATATTCCGGGAGACCGGTCGGGAGTTTAGAGCTTGTCCCGGCTGGGGCGGTGCCCCGCTGGTGGTCCTGGTTAGGGGGAAACCCCACTAGCCGACGGTAGGTCGGCGCCGGATCTCTCTATCCAGCGGGGGAAGATGACCGCCATCTCCCGAAAAACAAAATGCTCTACACTAACGGGACTAATGACCAAAGCAGTTGACTCGCCCGGAAACACGAAAAAATCAATCAATCAATCACAGTTCCATGGTGCTATATTTTCCATGAGACCGCATTTTCGCGTGCCGCAGCAGAGCGAATTATGGGTTGTTTCATACACGCTGGAATAAGGGGATAAAACAAGAAAGGTAATCGATTTTTCCCCCAGGACACAGGTAACACGGATATTTTCTTCAAATACTTAATGTTAAAAACAGATTGTAATGACAATTCGGGCTGGAAGTAGTCATATTTGTCATTTTCGGAATCCCCTCTTGCCCGTAGCAAGAAAGACGCTTTTGGCCGGTCTTCTGCCCAAGTTTTGCAGCTATCCCATAACTATTTCGACGCATTAACAATTCCTTACTTTCTCTGGAAGTTACAATTCGGATTTAAACTCGTTGCTGGGAAGTATACTGTGGACGCTAAGGTTGCAATCCTACTAATTTTCATTCAAATTCCAATTTCTGAATCTGCATTGAATGTATTATGAAGACTTAAGCGTGCTCAGCGCTATTAGTGGCCAAAACCGCAGCGTACTGTGTCTGTGGTGTACACTAGCATTTATGATTTATAGAGAAATCGAGACACGAGCATTTTGCCACTGTGTATTACAATCTGTGATTAGACGATCGACATAAAATATATTAAATCAGAGTTCGTAATTGTTAACTTTCTTATGACGTTAAGCAATACATTTCTTCAAAGTTTCTATCTTCATTTTTAACTGAAACGTGTGAAACATTATCAAAAGTTGGTATGTTTAAATTCAGGAATATTAAAGTGGAGAAGAATATACCATTCTGTTCTTTCATTATTGAATTCAAGAAAACGTTTCCCAAACTATAATGACCTTTCGAATGAATTCTTAAAGCATAGCATATTAGTAAGCAGCTACTTAACATGAATTATATAATTTTAATATTTACACAAATTCAATTTCATCACTGTCCTTATTACAAACACATTCTGGGTTTCAGGTTGTTTTGTACGCTATTACGTCTATTTTTATGAAACTATTGCCGCAAACTTCTGTATTTTAATCGTTACTGAATCTAGACTAAAGGAGCGTTTTTGAATGAAATGTACTCAGAATCAAGAAAGATGAAGACGTATATAGAAAAGATCAATATCTTAAAATATTTTATAAACATGTTATAAGTACACGGTATAATTTCTGATGTATGACAAAATATTCATCCGTCGTTTATTCTCTAGCACGAAAAAGTGAAAGCCATAACGGACCATGCCCATATTGCTCTTCTCCCCATAGTACGCTACAGATTTTTAATTGTTTTTGAAGTTAAATAAGTAAATAAATAAATAAATAATTAAATAGATGTTTTGGGAATTAGTGCTGGACAGAAACGAAAACGAAAAAAACTCATATATGCTCCGACTGGAAAATGTAGCAACAATCCGTCCTGACACGTCATCGAAATCGCATGTCGGTGTCTCCGTGGTCGTATGTGGCGCAGCATTTCCAACTCACAATGAACCGGAGGACCTCGCATAGAGGCCAGTGGCCTACAACGAACGGGAGCACCCGCTCCGGCCCGCCAGCGCCACAGCTCAGCGTCGCACACAGCGCCGCGCGACCCAGCACGACCCGGTGGGGGCGAACGGCGAGAAATCCCGCGCAATATTCCTTGGGGGGCGGCGGTGCATGAAAATCGCGCAATCGTCGTCCCAGAGGGCGCCCGCCGCGCCCGACCCCACGGCCACCCCCTCCGCCCCGTTCCCTCTCCGGCGCCTCGACTCCGACGCGAACAGCGATGCATCGATCTGCGTGTGGCCCGCCGCGAACAGCCACGCACGGCGCGCAGACAAAGCTCTGGAGGCCCCGGCCCTCCGGCCAGCCCCGCTGCGGCCGCCGCCGCCGCCGCCGCCGCCGCCGCTGCCGAAGCCGCGTGTAGGACGCGGACGCCCGCCGCCCCGCTGCTGACCCCGCTGCATACCCCGCTGCCGACCGCGCTGCCGACCTCGCTGCCGACACCTCTACCGACCCCTCTGCCGATCCCGCGGCCGACCCCGCTGCTGACCCCGCTGCTGACCCCCTGCTCACCCCGCTGCTCACTCCGCTGCATACCCCGCTGCCGACTCCCCGCGGCCGACCCCACGGCTGACCCCGCTGCCGATCCCGCTGTCGCCCCCGCTGCCGCCCATCTTTCCATATTTTATACATTTATCTTCTCTGAGTCATGTCCTCACCTCCTTTTTGCACGTTTGTCATTTGCACGTTTGTCAATCTTTCTCCATTGCCATACTTTATGATTTGCTGTGTAAACTTTACACCAATTCTTTTTCTGTGCTATCAGCTTAATACATTGCGCTTTGTTGCAATATTCTCTCCTGGGTTGCTTATCGGTATTTTTGGAAGATGAAAGTGACCAAACCTTGTTGCAAGTATGGCAATATTGTGACGGTACACATATGATATTTTGGACATTTAAATAGACATTGCGGAGGAAACATTCCACAGTTGGGATAGTTTAGAACTTCTTTATTAACTTATTCAGACTTAAATGATATAACACTCTTGACTCTTGGTTTTCATTAGTTAACTCTCATGAATGTTTGTTGAGAAAAACCAACGCATTTTAATTTTTTCTCTCGTGAATCAGATCTATTTGAAATGCGACAACGCCATCTTTTCGTCTCTTTGGTCAGGGCTGCTCGAACGCTTGATTTCTGGCCAAACTTCGCGGAAACTGCCCGCTGCCGTGCCCGCATGTCACTCCCCTTTCACTAGACTAGACGCCACCGTTCGAAGTCGGAATTCCCTTCCTCTTTCAGCTCTTCTTTCCCCTCTTCAGCAATGCGACCAGTGCCTCCCATCCCCCTCCTCATCCCAGACGTCGGGCTGACTCCACAAGCAGCGGAACCACACCGATCGCTCGAAGACAAGCTATGACCTGGGTTACACCGAGTGAATCACCCAGTTCCCTATTCAAAAACAGTGGGTGAAGAAAACTTTTTAACAAACTTCATGTTTCAGCTGCTACAAATTGATGATGGTGTTCGGTCTATGACGTTGGACGTGATGTTAGGTCGGTACACTTCGACTTTCTCCAGTGTAATGGCAAATATTGCGTAATACGGCAGCTGACGGTAAATCTGAATTTAATTTAATGCCATTATTGACCGTGCAGAAGAAGAATGCATTAATAGGCTTTTGCAAGTTAAAATTGACAACAAAAACCACACAAGAATCAAATTATTATTCATGATTTAATGTTGTTTCAGTAACAATAGCAAAACCAGATAATTTCTGTGCAGTTTCTTTGCACCCAGAGCGGTTTTTTGTGTGCACTCTGTAAACACTACTCACGAATAAGTACAAGGTTTGAGTGACTGAAGAAATTCAAGCACACATTATTATTTCTTGCAGACACAGTGCATGAAAGAAGTTCTAGTGCTGTAATTAATTACGAAATATTCAGTATGAGTATATCTAACAAATGGGATGCTCCGAATGAAAACGGCAAATCCCAACGGAAGTTCGTCTCGAGAAAAGTGACTTTTTCTGTTTTGGTTCACGTTCACTTGTACTCCGGACAATTTTTTGAAGGTAAAATTTGAGGGTTTTGCCATAACCCACTTCATTTGATATTTCAGCATATGGCAGAACATGACAGGACTTTACCGTCATACTCCTCACTGAAAATGAGAGGTCAGTTGGGATCTTCCGTTATTACTCTGAGCACCTCAAATTTTTATAATATATCAAGAATTAATAATAATAGTAATAATAAAAAATTACACGGAAAGGATTGACTGAATAAAGCCAGTGTTGCCATGAATTTCTTTCTCCACACGTGCCGTTGTGGTACAAGCTCTCGCGCTTTCTCAAAGGTTAATGTTCCTTCTTATATTTTCCGATTGGCATACGAAGTTTTTGATTCCTTCTCTGTTCCTGCCTTCACGGCAAATTTCGCTTCATGGCGTTTTTGTAACTGAATATGTTCATCCATATTCCTGTATAGTGAAATCATTTCTGTTTTTGTTTGACACTGCTCTGATTCTGTAAACTTCGTGAGTTGAAGCAGCTATAAATGTTCCATGCCACTGACAGGAATGGGGGTGTTGAACCTCCATTGATATAGTTGTATTGTGCCTGTGCGGCAATATGAAAAATTGCTATTTTAAGGAATTTCAATTATAAAACGGACAAAATAAAATATTTATCCGAAAATAATAGTGCCAACAAAATTATTATACTGTAAAAGTATATTTTTTACTGACACAAGTAGATGTTTCACTCGAATTTACGTTTCACTATTAAAAATAATAGGATAGAAAAAATTACAATTTAACACTGTCCTTGTTGATCCTTAATAAAGAAGTGCAAAGATATTTATATTCTCAGTCCTTGAGAAAGAATTAACGGGATCAGATACATGCATTGTACTTTTTATATCTGCTTTCACTATTGAGCGCTTCCTTTTGACCTTTGTTGCCCGCATTGTCTCGGGAATGCAATTACATTCTATGAATCCTCTGATCTGTTCCTTAACCACAACCAGGTAAAATTCCTTTGAAGTTGTTCCCAATATTCTCTCTTCTCTACCAATTTAGTATCCTGTAACTGCTGCGATTGGCCTCTAGTGAATTACATTTTCAGTATCTTGTGAATGTTGCATTAAGTTTCATGCACAGGAAACAGTAATCTCCCTAGAATGTCTCTGAAATTGTTGTCATCTCAGGGTGACTGCAGTAAACAGATAAGTACTAGCAAAGGTTTAGGACTAACTCTTCGTAGAATTGACGAGAGAAAAAACATTTGGAAGCTTCGCGGAAGCAGTTCGAAGAGACAATTTCCAGGAAGGGCAATTTTCATGACCTAAAACTGTCCTGAATTTGTCAGCTATTCTGGTCGATTCCTTCATTTGACGCCTTGCACGTGTCTATATCTCAGCCTTATGCCACTTTATTAGCAGACGTTCTGCTTGTATCCACGTATTTTTATTAGTTGTCAAAATACAATGCCGATGATTAATGGTGCATGTGTTTGTGGTGTACTGACTTGGTAAGTTAGGTCATGTTTCTCTTTCACGTTTTGGACAAGTTTCATAGTGTGGTGTACATATTTACCTTGAAGTCATTGTTGCAAGAAGAGCCGTCATAAAATATTTTTATTACTACGTCCATTGCTTAATGCAAAACATTGTTGTTTTTTAAAATGTGGCTATCGTGTGTAAAACAAATATTTCTAAGTTCGAGTATATTTTAAATTAGTTAGTTTCTTTTATCGTAGTAAAAGTTATTAGAATGTTAAATTGTAAAATATATGTTAGATATACAGTTTTAGGATTCAGTTCTGCAAAATTTTAGCAATGTGTGTAATAATATATTTCCAAAGTAAACTAATCCTAGTTGTTTGATGTTGTTGATCATGTTAAATATCTTTACAATTTCTATTCTATTGTATTAAAAATACTGAATTTACCGAGTCCTTTTTTTGTTGATTGTCGAACACAATAATTGTTTTGCAGAATAAATCTAAAACAGTTTCACTACAGAAGAACCATTTCTCTTATCAGGTTTCTGATTTCCTTGCTTGAAAGATCTAAGTTGTTCTATTTGATACTCTTAACTGTCTGAATTTTTTTTAGTTTTGTTGTGTTATATCTATATTGACTTAAACAGTCTAATAAATAAGTTAACTTAGAAAACAATGATTGAATAATAATTTGGCAATCATTTATTAGCGTATTAATTTCATCCATAATTCCGATCGTTCACTATTTTTAATCTTCAATTTTCTTTCGTTTTATTATTCTTTGATCTCTATTCGTAAGAAAACAAATCTTAACAGTTACAAAATTATTTCTATTACTTTTCTGTTCTGCGCATTTAGAAGTCATAAAATATTCTTGAGAGATATCAACTGCAATTGAATTGCCGCATTTATATGGACTCACTCGTGTAGCTTTGTACTACAGCCTACGTGGGATCGGGCGAAACCCACGTGGGATCACAAACTTCTCTCGACTGCTTCGTTCTTCTCTCGTCTAGAAGACAACCTTGGCGGCGACCGGTTCGCAGAACTGGCTGCTACGCTGCCGGCTCTTCTCTATTTCCACAGCTCTCATCTAGTCGTGGATTTCCAGCGCTCGCTGCCCACGTCGGACGCGGCGAGTTCCGCCCGAGTAGAGCACAAGTGGGCGGGGCAATTTCTTTGCCGCAGCGTCCCACGCCCCAGCCTGTGGCTCGTTCTGGCTTCGAACCACTCTCGGGATCGCCCAGCAACGCAACAACCGTCTAGCCCACGCTTTCTTGAATGTAAAATAGAATCATACCGAGGTTTTTATTTTTCCGTGTATATTACGTGGTAAGAGAAGGATGGGTATTGCTGAAGGAAAAATAGCCCATTTTTCGACAGAAAAATACGTTTTGTGAATCTCTGATAGTAAAAAAGGGAATTTTTCTTGCTCGTATACTTTGGAAATTATTTTCTTCTATTCCTAGTTTTCTTAAATTTCAAGATTTACGGGTTCTTTATAACGAAGAGTACTCGTATTTTTCTTAAAACGTCTGCCGTTGATCCGACCGTCCGTTTAGTTCACCTTTTTGTATACTATTTATTTATTTATTTTACGTCAAAAAGAGTTATAAACTCTGTGATATGCTATGCCGAGAAGTGAATTTTGTGCACGTTTTCAAAATTATGCGATCCCTTCCCTAATCCATATATTACTTGAATTTTGAATCCAGAAAGAAAATAAGGGGTTTTCTTCAAGTATTATTAACTAAATATTTATTCAGATGTAATAAAATCTATTTTCAATGGTGAATCAATAAATTTGGGTCCTTATCTCTCATGTCTTTCGTCAAGGAATATTACTTCCTGCCGCAATAACATGGTGAATGATAATTTGAATAACTATATTTCCCACTACTCTAGAAGACGAGCATAGATAATGAAGTTAGATTTATGTCCAGAAGCAAAACAAGCGACCATCTCAGCATTTCCTTCATGGATCAAGGAAACGAAAAAAAAACTTGATGGGGATGGGGATCATTGACCCAGAAACTGCGCTACAATTCTTGTTACAGCTTGTGTAGAATTATACAGTCCAAATGGTAAATACAAATGTTTAATTACAGTGCAAATTGTAAATACTAACGTTTAACTACATAACGTAAATATATTAGCTACCATATTTTAATAAAACGTTCACTTTTTCATATATACTACATAGTACAGAGAAAGTATTGTGATGCTGTACAAAAAATTGCCAATTTGTCGTCAGTAAAACTGGATATGTGGGTTTCTGATGCCAAAACAAAAAAAAAAATTGCGTGCTCCTGTATGTAGTAAATTACTTTTTGGAATGTATTGTTGAATCAAAACTCACAGTTTTTAGCTCATAGTTTATTTTGTTTTTTTTTGTCTGTCCGATTGTTAACGAACACACTATTACCATACACAAGATGTTGTAATGATGATGATAATGATGATGATAATGATGATGATTCACAAAAGTGATATTCCTCAATAATTTCCCCCCTCAAGAAATTCAGTTTCAATTTTTTTAATAAAATGCACACAAAATGTCGCAGGTTCGATTTTCAAAAATACCTCTGAATTTTCCGAAACTCCTCAAGTTTCAATGTTTGACGCTCTCTTACAATGCAATATTGAAGACATACATTTTTTTCTAATGAAATCTGTTCTACAAAATTAGTGGAAATGTCACGTATTTTGTCTTCAAAATACGTAAACAAGATTTTCTCATGAACGGCTCTAATAGTATTCTTTACATGTTTTGCTCAAATAGAGAAAAATCTCGCTTAATTGTATGACGCAAATCCGATATTCGTTAGAACCTCTGAAATGTCGATAATTGTAAATATTTAGTTTTCTTTTTGATTCGTCGTGAGTGTTATTCGTACGTAAACCACCGGAAAAGGCGGTTGCTTGCGGTGCCAATGCGACTAGGTTTGAATCGCAGCCAGGGCAAACATCTTTTTTTTTAAATTGGTTTATTTAAGGTCGCTTCAACATCTAAGGTCATTAGCGACCACTATTGCTGTTAACGGTATAGTAACTATGTGAATGAAACGATATGGTGATTGATGATAAAGGACGAACACAATTACAACCATGCCCGAGGCGGGACTCGCACCCGCGACCCTTCGGTCACTACGACACTACTGCCTTAGCGATCTCGGCCACCGGGCCGGCTAAACATCTTTGTGGATGCGACTAGTGTTTGATTTTTGATTGATTGATTTTTTCGTGTTTCCGGGCGCATCAACAGCTTTGGTCATTATTCTCGTTAGTGTAGTGCATGATTTTTCTCGAGATATGGCGGTGATCTTCCCCCGCTGGATAGCGAGATCCGGCGCCGACCTACCGTCGGCTAGTGGGGTTTCCCCCTAACCAGGGCTCTCCCATTAGCGGGGCACCGCCCCAGCCAGGACAAGTTCTAAGCACCCGACCGGTCTCCCGGAATATGGGTAGTGTAGTGCTTGTTACTGTAAGTGTGTGTGTGTGTGTAAGGGGAGAGGATAGGACAAGAAAGAGGAAGGACAGATCGCGCGCGGTCCGTGGCCCGTTTGTTAGGGTACTGCTCCGGTATTCGCCTGGTATTGATCGGAGAAACCACGGAAAACTACCGATCAGAGCAGCCGGCCGCTAGAATTCTCCTCCAGACAGCGACTGAACAACTAGTGTTATTTACATTATATTACGTAGTCGTTTCCAATATTGCCAGAAAGAATGCGCTGCTTGCACGACTAATTTTGGTTGGGAGAGGACATATTACAATCCAAAGAAAAGTCTCATCCAAACCTTCCACAATCGTGGTCATGATTATTTCAAAGGAAATAGTGCTCCACTGATATTTAATTTATCTCAAACGCTTCCTAAAAATCGAAGAAGGAAAAGAAAGAGAATGAACGAAAAAGAAAGAAAGACAGTCACAATATCAATAATTAAATTTATTTTCTTACCCTACTTTAGACATTTTGAAGAAACATATGGCAAAAGGCGGCAAGCACTATCACTGAAAAGGTTTTGCAGAACTAAAAATTAGTAAAAAAAAGTACTTGAAAGTTTGAGATCTGGAAGCGGATTGTATTTAAACGTTTCGTTTCATGGATTCGGCTACAAATCCAAATTGGATGAAGATTGAATGTTTAAATTTGAAGTAACACAAAATATCTAATAAATTCCGTTTGGACTCCAATTGTGTGAAAGCGTTAGTTTGTGTATTAAAATGTTAGTGTTATTTTATCGTACTATTCGACATTCCTAAGATGTTGAAGTCTTAATAACGTTTATTAAAGCAGTCTACTATGCGCGTTTTTGCCATAAGAGGTTACTAGCTTGTATTCGAAGAGTGTGGAGTTGGATGACTGTGATATTGTAACATTTCCGCCCTGTACAAACTGAATGATTGGCTGAACATGTCTTCATTGATCTAATTCTAGAGACCAGGCGACATCAATGGCGTTTTCACTGCGGTTCCCGTCATTCATTGAAACAAGTTCTGTATCATTGCTTAATTGGAAGAGACAGAAAACGAAATGAACGTGAAACCGATGAATGTGAAAAAATGTCCTTAAAATTGAGGAAAATTTGTTTCTTTCGGGCATTTTTGAAACAAAAACAAGAAGTATTTTTGAAAACTTTTCATGGGGAAATTGTTATCGTCTTTTTTCTTGTAATATCACTGGCGTGACTAGGAAGGAGAAAGGTGGGTCCGACCCTCTAGAATGACAATACTCCCCCACCCCAGAAAATGTTTTAGTGTAATTATTTTTTATTTGACTTCATTCACACAAGAAATAGGTATATTTAATTACGGACGTACATTTAATTTTCTCATTTGTTTGTAAATGTGTTAGTTTTGAATAATTGAGAGTGTGACGTCCATCAGCAACATATTCGTGACATTGTTCATTGTTTTTAAATACATTTCATTTAAATGGTGGTAGTTATTCCGCCTCCAAAACAAAATATAATCCAGTCATGTTCGTGTAATAGCTTTGTTGTGTAATACTGGTGCCTTGAAAATGAGCTGGCAAAGTCTGTTACGATCATATTGTAATCGAACACTACATCACAAAACGTGTGCATTTTATGTGTCTGTAGAGTCATCGATTCGCATAGAAAATAAAACCTCAGCAATTTGTTATTTCAGTGAACCTATGACCAAATGTGATCAGTTTTCAAGCCATTTGTCGCGGCATATTACATATTTTACAGTTGAAGATTCTGTTTTTTCAAGATTTCTGAAGGTTATGAGAGTAAAGATTAAGTAATGCTATTCTTTATTGTTCACTCATTAAGTAATGTACGTACACATGTCGATATGACGTGTCACGTATTATTAGGGAGAGAATTTTTATGGCCCAAAAATCTTGAAATATGCTTTCTAAAAATGTATTTATGACCTAAAAAGTCTGAAATATGCCCTATAACACGCAATCAAAATTAAAAATATTTCATTTCCTCTATAAAACTTTCTTGTTAAAATTAAGGAGAACCACTCTTGGAATGAAAAGATATAGTTTTGTGCAAACATAATATAATCTGCCCAACTTAACGAGATAAATAATTGATGTAAATATTTATATTTGTTAAGTACATTGTATGTCTTATTGAATTTCTTCTGACTCATTTAAAAAAAACTTGTCAAGAAATATCCTACATTTGTCCAAATATTTCATCGTCTATAGAAAACAGAAATACCCAAACAAGCTCTTTCGAATCAATGAACGCTCACAAATAAATATATTCTATGAAAAGAAACGTTTTATAGATAAGTCGCTATTGTAAGGAAATATGCAAAATATACGTCTATAATTACATGAATATGCACCAGCAAGAAAAATCGACATAATATGCAGAAAGAGTCCTAACATAAAAATCTGTATAGCATCCAATTCTAACCATATGTTGAGAAATTTCACTTAGCTATGCAGTGAAGCAACGGACAAAAATGTGCAAAATCATACAAATCCATTGTCTACTTATTACATTTCGAAATGTTATCTACCCATGTATATGGCTATCTTAGCACTCAATATTGATCACAGGTGGCAGGCAAATAATTTGACGAAAACTTTGACTGTGTGTAACATAACTCGCTTTACACAACCATATAAAGGAGACATGTCGAGGCCGCGGCTATGTAACTGCCTTACTAGAGTTCGCTGGCTCTGGGACCAGAGAAACTGCCGCCAGGTTTAAAGGTTGTACAAATTGCTCCAGAATGGCTGTAAGTAACTAGATACCTGGTTCACGACAGTATTTTTGAGAAGTCAGTTGACAGTTATTGCCTCAAAATAAATATCAATTCCCATTTCGTTCACTAAAGCATGGGAATGATCGATTGGAATTAAACACATCAACAATATTTTAAATTATCCATTAAGGGTAAAATTACGCTTTTTGAGACTAAATTGTATTTATTTTCTGTAAGTGTTTTATAAGTGCGTCAATTGCATTACATTTTTACACTTATGTTAGGTTTAATATCTAAAGGTTCTTGTTTGTTAAGAACTACATGCCTGCAAGAGAGACTTGTTAATTTGTGGACTTGTTAATTTATTTGATAATGTTGCTGCATACCACAAATAACAGAATGATTTAATAAAACAGCACAAAACGAAAACAAGAAAAGAATTCGCCATTCAAACATATCCATGCACCATGACAAAAACGTTTATATGGGGCTGAATTTAAAAAGATAAAAAAAACATGAAATAATGTCATAAGTAACAAAGTATATAAGAATAATTCAGATTATGATTGTTTGATAGAAAACATGAGGCGAACGTGCTATCAAGCAACAGCTCTTCGTGGTATTTAGAGCCCACTGTGTCCTTATCTTCCTCGCTACTGCTTTCGCGTGTACAACCCTTTCTGACTTCGGAGGGGAAATGAGACCGAAGCTTGCAGGAGTGGCGGAATTCCCAGACGGCAAGTAACTCATACTGGCTCAATCTGATATATATATATATATATATATATATATATATATATATATATATATACTTTTTTTAAATATTAGCATGTACCAAAGGCAAAAAGGCATCTATGAAAAAAACAGATTTAAAAATAAAGGAGCTTCATCCGGAAGTATTTTTGAATTTTAAGAGCGACATTTTTTAAATCAACCTGCACATGCGTATTTCTCGTTGTTGTATGTCTCCCTGACTGTGAGCATGAGGAATTGAACATCACACTGAGTGTTTCAAGACGTCTATCTCATTACCGATATCAGAGGCAATTTGTGTCCTGTCAATGGTCAGTCGGTTCCTCGTTCCGAGAACTCGTCGACTCGCTGCTTCAATTGCTTTCACAGCTAGCCACGCACAGGTGCTTCTCGGAAGAGCTTCTGATTCCTGCCACCGTCCTCGCGCGGGCTAATTGGCTATGCAGTCTTCGTCTGTACATCCTCCGGAAGCCTCTCACAAATGCTATTATCCTCACTTCCTTCTTGCTAGGTCTGGCTCCTCTCCCTAAACTTCATTCTAATTTTCTGTCTGGTTTCTGTGAATACTCTGAACTAAGTTCCTCATGAGAGTGGAACAAAATCAATTTATTTAGCAACAGGAGAGGATTTTTGGAGCTTCAGAAAACAGATTATCCGTCTCCCCCATAGATCACATAGTATTTAATACATTTTCTATTTTTACTATTACTGTAACTTCCTTTTTACTATTTTCGGTGAAAATAAATCAAATAAAATTTAACCAAATCAAACATCATGTTCCATAAGATGATAATCAAACTTATTTTGTTGGAGAACGTTATGTTTTCACAAGATTGCTAAAGATAATGATAGTGTTGAGAAAATTATATTCTTTGGAACTCATGAATTAAATATTTGCGTACGCCCAGTGGCGGCTTGTAGGATAGTGCCAGTGTGACATGGCACCACTAACAAAAAGGAAAGAAAAGAAACATTTCACCACAAATATGAATAAAATATCGTTTCTTTAAGATATTTTATTTATAATAATTTATTTGAATGAGCGCTTCCTTCTTCGATGCTCTATCAATACTCTCTTCAAACGCACGGGATGAATTGCCATCTCTCGGCCTCCTAACCTCTGAGCCACCTACGGATTGGCACCATCTATATCCACTTCACGCTGTATGAAGGACTCTGTGTAGATTAGTATGCGTTTCTTATGGACGGGATGGTGCCTCAAGCGAAGTGCCACAGAAGTTCACATTCTCCTCCCCAGAGAGCACGAATGGAATTATCTTCATCGCGCAGACTATCTCTCGCTCAGAATGACCCCGATGCCCTGGTATTTGGTGTATCTTGCCTTGTCTTTCGCACATGCAGAGGCGGTGTATGCCTTGGGCGAAAGGCTTACCCTCTTCTTCACGTAGCCTTTTACAGCGAACTGAGGAAGCTGTGACCTCTTGAGATTTATGTGGGCGCTCAGGTTTTCAGTCTGAGTATTTTATTATTTCTTTTTTTAGTTTGTTTGCAGTTTAAACTTCATTAAAACTAATAAACGTGGTCACTGTAAAATTAAAGCTTGTGCTCACGAATTTTATTTCAAAGATTACTAAACCAGTTTTAAAACATCGCAACGATGTTTTATTAACATAGATGTTACAATTTCAAATACAAAAAGCAAAGATGATATTGGTCTCTCTATTCCAATGAGTGTTAAAAATGCTTACATGTACTTTCTACATGGAACATCTTGTGGACAATATTCTATGTAATGTTTGTGGAAGTAAGAATTTGGAATTGTAGACTGTGATTTACACTATCAAAGAAAAATATGATTTTCATAACTGGATGATGAAATGTAACTTAAAAGTTGTCTAATCTAAAGTTAATTTGCTAGTTAACTAGTAACGTGTTTCTACAACAGCTATGTACAACTAGACACGTGCGTATTTCTATTTATTTTTTATAGTTTAAACTTATTTCAAGCACTTTAGCAAGGTCCATTTTCCCCTTATAATTGGAGTTCAACAGACTAATGGTATTTTTATTTTATTAAACACTATATAATATGTTTTAGTTGTTTACAATTTACACCATAATCATGTTAATTGTTGTGCCTTGATTAAAAATTTCACGTATTTCTGAAAGATTTTAGTTAAGAAATGCTTAATAGGATAGTTTTCCCCTATATTTCCGTATTGATTTCTGAGACAAAATGTTAATTATTGATAAATTTTATGATGGATCAAATTAGAACTCGACGAAGTGGGGAACATTTCAAAGCAATAAATCGGGATTTTTAATAATTTAACTTGTGGCGATATTCTTCTGATTTCCACTTTCACAAGTTTACAACCATGATTTCTGTTCAAACGCGACGAGATACGTTTTGATCTCGGGGCTCTTGCAACTAAATTTGCAGCCATGCATATTTTTTCTCTGATGGTGTGCTGCATTTCTCGTCCCACCTTTCGTAGTCACCGATTTTCTAATGTGCGTCTTAGCAGCAACGACAACAGCAGCAACAGCTGCAGCAGCGACAACAGCAACAGCAGCAGCAGCAGCGGCAACAGCAACTGCAACGGCAACGGCAACACCAAGTGCAACACAGCAACACATCAGAAACGGCAGAAGTAGCAGCAACAGCAACAGCAACAGCAGAGGCAGCAACAACAGCAGCGGCAGCAGCGACGGTGGCGACGGCAGCGCGTCTGAGCAGCGCACCTGCTTTCGCGCGCCGCCGTGCAGTCGCGTCCCGTCGCGTCTGATGCCCGACCTCCTTTTGCTCCTCCGCCTCCGCCTGTGTCTCCGCCTCCGCCACCTCAGCGCGCTAAACGGCGTCCCGCAATTAGCAGCCACGCTCTCACCGCCGTCGGGCCCTCCCGGCCCGCCTCCGCCCACCAGCGCCGCCCAACCCCGCCCAGCCCCACGCCGCGCCACCCACCCCGACCCCTCTCTGCTCGCGTCCCCCCCCCCGCCCGCCTGCCTTGCCCGCCTTCTTCTCCACCGCCGCGACCCGCTCTGGCCTCCGCCTCCGGCTGGAGCTCGCTGTCGGCGCCGCCGGGCGCTTGGTCTACGCGCGTCCATTGTGTGGGAGCATGCTGCCCTTTGCTGCAGTTTGGTCTCGGGGCAGTTCGCCTTCAATGGGTTTGTCTCCCTATGTTTTCCGTTCATTCGGTTGTTTCCCTGTTACTTTTACTCTGATTATTGTTACTCTGATGTTACAAAAATTATTTTATACTTTCTGTCGTTTTCATTTGACCATGCATGTGTTTCTTGAGAGAATTTTTTTCATTTTTTATCTTGTGTGTAATTAATTTCTTTTATGATTCAGAAATTTTCTTCTTCCCCTCTGAAGCCTTTACATGCATTTTTGACAACACCGTTTCTTACATTACTCCTTCACATTACTACGAGACAATGCGATCACCACTTCACTACTTTTTCCCCAAATCTCTTGATATCTTGCTGACTTCACATTACTAATCTTGCCGCAATCTTCTCATGAGTACACGTTACTAAATTGCCTTCATCCCCTTCTCTCTTTGACACATCTCTTTCCCCCCAGCAATTCTCCTCCGCTTCTCTCAGAGTTTTTTATCTTCTTATTTTCTCGCTTTTTTTGTAGAATGATGTGCAAGCGTGTGTTCATATATTTTATTTCATTCACCTATTTTTACCCAATCCCTTCTGCCAGTTAAAATTCACGTTTCTTTCCACTTTTAAACGTGTCGCCCAAACCTCCCCGCTCTTCATCTCCTTTCCTTCATCGTCGAATCATCTCTCTCGGCCCCGCGTGGCATCTATTCCAGCGCATCCTCCCTCCCCTCCCCACCCCGACCGCACCGCGACGCAAGGCCCCCCCCTTTCGACGGCGTCATCAGCCATCCTCCTCCTTTTCCACATCCCCGCCCCCCACCCTCCACCCCGGCCTCGCGTCTTTGCGCACCGCGGCCTCCCGGGCGCCGCCGCCGCCCCCGACACAAAACGGATTAGCTTAATTATGAAGAGGGCGCTGCCGCCGCCGCCGCCAGCCGCCGGCGAACGCGACCTGCGCGGCTCCCGACGGCCGTGGCGCGTCCCCGGCGCCCTCCGCCCCGCCCCGCCGCCGCCGCCGGCCGTGTCACCGCCCCCGAACCGTCCGCCTCGCTGGCTGTGCCGCTCCGCGTTCCGCCGTCGCGCCGCTCCGCGCCGCTCGTTTCCTCGGCTGCGGGCACCGGAGCTGTCTCTCCTCGGCGCTCATCAGCTCGCGGGGGCCGCAGCTGGTGGAAATTCCTAAGAATGGCGCAGCGCGGGTTCGCACTCTGCCGCTCAGCTGACGTTAGTTCCGTTCGGTCGTTACGTTTGCCCGTTCGCTTCCGCCTTCTATGTCCTGAAGAAAATCTAGACTTGTTTATGTACTTGGTTGTTCTTGCGTTTGCATGTATTAGAATGATATAATAATAATAATAATAATAATAATAATAATAATAATAATAATAATAATAATAATAATAATAATAATAATAATAATAATAATAATAATAATAAAATTGTCTTTATTAGTGGCGAGACTCAGGCCATAAAGCCTGCTCTTCCGCCTGACCACATGAAATATTTACATTATTTCTTATACTATGAAGATCGAGGAGGGCATATTTTACATTTATATCTGGGATGCAAAACTAGGGACCATCCCGGCATACGCCTTAAGCGATTGAGTAAACTCAGAAAACCTCAATCAGGATGGCGGCTGAAGGCTGAGGGAATTGACATTAATTGAAAAATATAAGAATATATACATTAATTAGAAAAAACAATGGTAATACAAAGATAGTGAAATTAAATAACAAACCTATACAATAAGAATAAAAATTGCGAATGATAAGAAGTGACACAGAGGCTGCAACAGTGCGGTAACATAATCAGATTGAAAAGCAAAGATTACAATATTTTCAGTTTCCATATCAGTTTCAATTTCATAAAATTATAATATAAACTGTCAAGCGGAATAAAATTTGAAGTTAACACATATCACAGACAAATGAAATACAATTAACACGACAATAAGTGAATAACAGCTAAACATTACACAATTTATAATAATTAAAAACAACCGTTGATATCTTGGTAGTGAGAGTTCAAGTGACCGAATCAAAACCGTTAAATAGAAATTAAATTAGAAATATAGTATCAATCAAATATCATTAAAGATAAATAAATAATTACTTCACATGTGTTCAAATATTGTTAGTATTTAATATTATTTTGATTGTCATTTAATTTAGCTCATTATCCAATAAAAGCGGACTTGAGCACCCTTTACTAAGAAATCAACAAAATTATAAAAGTGATTGCAAACAGGGAGTTGTTACTTAAAATGTATCAAGTTATCTGACCATTTCCAGAGCGCGTTATTGACTGACTCCGTTACACATTTCACTTAAACCAACCCCATTCCGTTGCAATTGACTTACAATTTCTTCCCTCTCGTTCACTCACTAAATGTTAAGCATGTTGTCCTTTAATAGCATATTATTGTTTCATTCTATTCATGCCAATCATAGGGATACATTATCAATATGTTGGACCTCCCGTTTAGGTATAAATTTATGTTTACAATCTGAAAAAAAACCTGAAATATTTGAGAAAGAAAATGCCTATTACGAAGTATGGTTAGAATTGGCGAAGCATAAACATAATAAAATAAATATAGCACACACACCAAGCAGCCCAAATAGTGGAACATAAATATAATAAATATCGAAGTTTTCAATTGAAGAAGAAGGCAAAAAAATGATTAAATTCGTTTCATAGTGTTGTTGAGTATTGAAATCATTTCGATGGTTGGAATTAATTAAATAAGGAAATGGCAACTGATCTGAAAGTAAAACAAAAAAACAAATTCATTAATTTGATATTTCCAAAATATAAAAGTTTTAGCTAAGTTTCGACACATATTTTAAGAAACGCACATGGAATTAAAAGGTAGGCCATTAAAGAGATCCCACGCAATCTCCTCAGCTCATGTTAACAGTCGAACATCTTTGTCTTCTGCACTCATTGCTTCATATAACTCGTGAGCTGACATCGTCCTCCCTTTGATCCTAATGTTCTCCCTTTGTCTTATTCCATTACTACTTCCCGTTTCCTCTTTCCTCTTCATTCTTCCTGAGTATTATCCTAACTCTCCTCCGCTACGGTGTCGTAACTGAAGCCTCTCTCTTGCTCGCATCCGCTCAAGAAGCAGTCATTTAAATGCCTCTTCTTAAAAACTCTGCTTCGATCTTCTGCTCACCTGATTTAAGTGATATTTCTTGTTTGATATTTTTCTGCGTTCTTTCTTTCTTTCTGAAGAATACTACGTTGTCCGTGAGATATTCTTCAATACTCATTATATTTTTTTGACATAACAAGTAGGCATTCAGTAATTGGGCAGAAGATCTCTTGTTACCGAGGCGAACCTTTCGAAAGATTCTGACAATTAAATGATATTGAATCGCTACCATGATGCACGTGCGCGCGATCTGCTGATCATCCACCTCCTCTTCGGCGAAAGGTTTTTGTGTGACTTCCTCTGGCAGGAAATAAATCTTGGAATTGACTCATTTCTGCCTTTGTAACTTTTTATTTATATTAAAAGTTCACGATTTTACCTCATTTAATTATGGTGCCTTTTCTATGGAAAATACCTATTTGTAAGCTGTTAATATCCTATTAATTTCTTCCTCTGATTGGTAATTTTTATTGAGCCTTTGGTCAAAAACTATTAACGTTCATATCATTTATTACATTTTTTTAAATGTTTAGAATCTCGCTTTTTACCACGTTTACAGATTTTACATGACACCATCCTTCAAAATTATTCTTACCCTGCTAACACTCTCACGTCAAATGTTAAATACAACAGCAACAGTATCTTTCGCCGCCTTGCTTTTGCCACTTCCGATTCCTCCTTTGCACTACTCCATCATCCCACGTCTCAACCTAACCACATTTTCAAGTCAGCATCTCTCCACTTTGTATTTTCCTCGTCTTGACCGCCCATACTTGCCTAAACGATTACCTTTACCTTTACCATTGTTTTCGCTGTCTATATTGCTGTCTTTGCCACCTCTACATAAGCCACCACGATTGAATCTGCCTCTTTCGTCGCTATAGTGATTTCTTTCCATTTTGTGGCTTTTGCAGAGTCATTGTACCTCTTGTCTAATAGAAACTTTGTGGCTTGTTCCCAACTACTAAAAAAATACGCCGAATGCAAGTTACCGAAAATGATTATAATTATCGATTATAACTACATCAGTCATGGGAGGATTTCCATTTGTTTTCGAAATATCTTAAAGTGATTCTTTTGAATTAATTTCTAAATTGTTGATACTTTCGCCCCCAACCCCCCCTTCGCTATCGCTCACACCAATGCCGCTCTAAAAAAAAACGTACGCCCGCCTTTGACAAGGTAACGCCCACACCAATGCCAACGCTAACGTTCACGCCACTACCAATGCTAACCCTCCCGCCACTGACAGCGCTAATGCCCGCGCCAGTGTCAACGCTAACGCCCACGTAAAATTTGACGCTAACGTCCCCACCCCTGAGAACGTTAACGCCCACGCCAGAGCCAACGCTAGCGTTCCCCAATGCTAAGGGTACCGCCCACACCCTCGTAGATGCAGTCGCCCACACACGTCCAACGCCGACGCCAGTGCCAACGATTACGCTCACGCTAATTCCAATGCTAACGCCCACACCATTGCCAACGCTAACGTCCACGTCAGTGCCAACGCTAACGTTCACGGCAGTGCTAATACCCATGCCAATGCTGTTGCCCTAACTGTTAACAATGCCCACGCCCTCGTAGATGCAGACGCCCACGCACGGACGACGCCGACGCCAGTGGCAACTATTCCGCCCACGCGAATTCCACCGTAAACGTATTGGAGACTCCGAGGTGAACGCCAACGCCGTGCTTTCGCTGACTCCGATGCCAACGCCATCCACTGTTAAGACGTATTTACCAGTTCGCAATTCATCAGGAACGTGAGAGAGTAGCTTCCTGTGTGTAGGATGAATGGAATGTTGTGCCTGATTAATGTTATTGTAATTACCCCCTTTCGTTGAATGTTTCAATTGGTATTACACGGACAATACGGCGTACTCTTGTATCCGACCATTTAATTTTGAATCGGCAGGTGATGGAAATAATTATTTTTTCCGAAAACTGTTCGCTCGTATTGCAGTTATTTCACGTTCCGCGTAACAGTTACAGTGGGTGGAAAAATAAAACGGGTTTCCGTTAGAAGATCAAAGCATTTTTGTCTTTTGATAATTATGCAGTTAAAACGTGCAGAATTAATACTGCCTTTACTCGTGAAAACTACATAATATTTTGTTTTCATCATGAACATGAATATGATGAATTATGACACACAATTACTGGCGATCTGATGTTCCGTAGTTTTAAACACTTTATTTAATTTGTTTCTGGTTTTTACAAATACCATTATTGCTGTCATAAACAAGCGTCTAATGAGAACAGAACTCAATTTGAACAGTCTGAGCATCGAAATCAAGCCCTTGCGATTTCTAGTACTCCAACTGTTGTTGAATTCGCCCTAAATGAGCACCTCATTAACACAACGCATTCCGCCACATTACTTCTCAGAACCTAACAGTTAATGGCTCTCAAACAAATGTGATCGGCAACGTCAAATCCTCTTACCTTTCCAGCAATCAGCGGTCAGCTACTGCCGACTGTTTGAAGTCGAATCAAATGACCTATTGCATCGTGCTGTATTTTGCAGTGATGTTCCATATCAAGTAAGAACATTAACCGTTTTAATCACTCATCTCATCTACACTGTAAAACTATTATGTTTCTTTAAAAAATAAAAAATATATTGTACCAAAACAGTCACGAATGGAAATATCTGAAATGTAGAATTTTATTTTGTATTACACATTTTGTCGATTCTAATACTATTTGAGATAAACCTACGTAGACTTTCTAACCAAAACTCATTCAGAAATATGAATTGCTTTTACTCAGCATAATTCATTTATAAAAGTGTTATTCCTTAAATATTATAGATGAAAAGACTAAGCGCGTGAAAACCTCTTGTGGTGCGCTGGTAATTGATTCCTTCGATTATCCAGAAACCTGCCACCCGACCTGTGTTTGATTCTAGATTATAAATTACATAAAACACATTCTAACACCTTTGTTTATATCCTTTTGCTAAATAGAGTTCCATAGAGGCATTATTTTTGTGATTATTCGATATCCGGAGTCAAAAATGGGAATTATTGGATTATAGAGAAAAATGTATTTCCACGGATATGTGATTTTGCGGACTCTTTGCATCCATATGATTCTTCTACTAAAATAATATTTAACTAGTTCGCATTACTGAGTCCATTTCAATCGTTTGAAGCTTTCGATCTCGATTTTTAAATATTTTTATCCCATGGCAGTCCAAACCAATATTATTCACACTCCCTTACCCAGCCTGACCGTTTCTGGATTCCTCATTAATAATTGATATCCACGAAGCGCACTGGCATTCAGTTCCCCAGAAATAAATATCCCACATTGTTCAAAACGTATGACGTCAGATGTCACAATGCAACTCTTCTACAATTTTCTTGGTTCCTTCACGACAGAATCTACAAATAACTCCGTGTAGTTTTCGAATAGGAAAACACTTAATGAATAGGAAAAAAACTATTTACTGATTATGTATTTAAAAATGAATCCAAATAGTTTTGGTTGCTTGTTAAAAACTGGACTCATTTTTCATTCTAAACAGCCCCCACACTCAGATTTAATCATCCAAAAAGATATTCTAGCACGGAGGTTATCGCTGCCCAACAACGGAAGATAGGCAAACTTGGAAATATTCAGAGTTCGTGATATTTACCTACATTCCAGGTCTCGGCACCCATTGCTCCGTACTATCTGCGGACCATCGTTGTCCACGCCGCAGCAGCCTCCACTGCCACTGCCCCTTACACTACCACAGCCACCTTCGCCACCTGCCGCCATCCCTATTGCCATCGCCGCTAACGCTGCAGCTGCCGCAGGTATCCACAGGTATGCTGCCTCCACCATCCCCAGCAACATTACCGCCCCCACTGCTACAGCTTCCGCCGCTACCGGCATTGCTGCTACCGCCCCCGATACTACCGACGACACCGCTACCGCCGCCTCCACAACCCCGCCAACACTACCGCTACAGCCCCCGGCCTTACTACGTCCGTCGCCAGCATTGCTACTGCCGCCGCCCCCAACACAGATGCCACCAACACACCCAGCGCCGCCGCCGCCCCCGCTACAGCATCCCGCCGCCGCCACCGCCGCCACCGCCGCCACCGCCGCCACGCCGGGCGCTCGTCTGTCATTACTGTAGCTTTGGCAGCGCTAACAACGAAATCGGCTAATTCGCGTTGCGCACTCCGGCCTCGTTATTCGAGCCCTTGATGTCGACAGCGGCGGGCGCCGCGCTGGAGGCGGACGGCGGCGGGCAGGCGGGGTCGGGCGGGACCGGGACCGGGACGGGGGCCAGGACGCGTGGGCTGGCTGAGTGGGACGGGCCGGGAGAGGCCCGGGGGGGGGGCGGCGGGAGGGGCCGGGAGAGGGCGGGAAGGAGAGATCGCGAAGGGGGTGCGCCGCGAGCGTACCGCGCGGGAAAGGGGTTGAGGGGGAGGATTGAGGACGCTGCACAAGGCTGTCTCGGCTCCCATAATTGGCTTGCCCCGCTCCGCTGCGCGCCTCCGCCCCCGTGACTCCGCCCCGCCGTCACCTCCGCTCGCCTCCGCCTCCGTCGCCGTCTCTGCCTCGGGGTAGACGCCTCCCCGGCAGCGGCTGCTCCATCTGTGGGGCCACCTGATTACGCTTCCACTCAATGCGAGGAGCACCTGGACGTCGTGGCAGCCAGATCAACCTCAAGAGCGGGTTCTACAAGCCGCATTCATGGCCTGTGTGGTGGCGGTGGTGGTTGTGGTGATGGTTCCGCAAAGCTTTGAAGTTCTTCATATTATCCATATTTCAACAGCTCATGAAACATGCCGATTTACTTTCTTGTCTGAAGCATTACTCGTTTTACTAGAACCGATAATGGTGATGGATAATTCGTCAACGGATCACGTTAAGATCAGATGTAGCCGGTGACATATCCACTCTTTGAATGTCAACGGAGTTCAGAATTTCATAGGAACGTAAATTATTTTGGTAAAAATATAATTATTAAGATTGGAATTTTATACAAATGAATATTACCTCATGGTATTACTACTGCAAACACTTTACTTCACTCTTAATATGCTGTTATTTAGTGGCATTTTGTGTCAACACTCTTTCTTCACCAGCGATACTTGTAATTAATATTTTTTAACATGATACGTCTATCAAACTACATGGGAAATATATAATCTAAAACTCTCGTTTCTGCTGATATAAGAATGCAGCATAAAGTTTGTCTCTCCACATACAAGAAGTCTCTTAAATAAACTACTTCAAATGGATCTCGCCAGCTCAGTCAAAACACGATTTTTAGTCTTCACTACAGAGATGTGTATTCGAAGAGTGATCGTGTTTCATTTTTTCCGTTTAGATGAATTTATTCTCAAACAATCGGTTGCTTTTGTCACAAATAAAAGAAGAGAGAGATATTGTCGTCGCCGAGATATTCAAATAACATTTTGCAAACAACTGTTTTGCGTGTACGCAAATTATCTACTAACTGCGACAGTAAAAATACATAATATACCCCTTGCAGCAATTGTTAGGTAATTTTCACATTAAAATTGACGGATCAAGATTTTGTTTTTGTAGTCGTGTGTTCTCATGTTTAATCAACAAACAAATCGTTTATATTATAAATATTGTCAAAGCTTTGACGAAAATTAAACGTTTTTCATTTCAAAATACTGTAGCACGCTCTATCTTTGTTGGAAAGTACGGTCGAGTACACTACAAACAGACCTTTTGTAAGTGAATTTAAAAAAGGCATTTTAACACTGTTCACTCAGTCTGTAATTTTCATTATTTTTATTGTGCTAACAAAATAAATTCTCTTCATGGAACCCTTTACAACAACATGATACAGTTTTGACCAGTATCATGAGAATTTTTATATTCTAGCATTAATATGTAAACAGAGAAAGTATTGTAATTGTGCGCCGGAAATCGTGCAGTGTATTGAAAGTGTGTAACTCTTCTCCTTTTATACGTAGTAAATTATTTTCACAAACATGTTTTGTAGTCAGAAGCCATGTTTTCTTATCCCTTGATACCGAAAAATAGATTGACGGTAAAATTGCTGTCTGGCCGCCTATATGTTGTAAGCCAGCACAGCATTTTACACTCACTGACCTCGGGAGCCACCTGCAGGCCAATCAAGAGCAAATCCAGGAAATGAAGAAGAGAGGGGATGTGTCGAATTCTAGGAGTGTGAACCATCTAAGAATGTGCAATTGGAATTGTAGCCCGTAAATTGAAAGATCAACCGGGAGAACACGACGAGCTGAAACACCCAGTTCAAGTAATATAGCCTTTTATATTATATCGAAAAGATTTGTTGTGTATAGATTACAATGTGAAATATGGACCTAAAACGAATTAGACATACATATTTGATTTGGTCACCAAGATTTATAATTTTACAGTAATAATATATTTTTCATTAACTATTTTTAATTGAATAAGGAAGTTGTATTAAAGGAACAGAATCTTAGAAAATCATGATTACTTTTCGCTCAATTTTTTGTCAAGGATACATTATATATTCCTAATTACAAATCAACAAACACTATTTATTCATAATTATTTACGACGTTGACACGTTTAAAATATATTAACTTATTTTATGAGTATAAATTTGTTCATAAAACAATTCATCTTCACTCGCGTAAAATTAATTCTTTATAAATATCTCCTACATTTGAGTTGAATGATATCCAGTACATCGGCCGTTATCGTTGGGTGTTCTCATACAATTTCCTTCGTTTAGTTGTCATTTGGAAATTATAAATTTTCAGGTAAAATCAATTATTAAATTGTAAATGAATGTTAGAATTCAATATATTTAAAGGCCACTGCCTTAAAATATTTTTGATGAGTCATAATGAGCATAATCTAAAATACAATGTAGAAAAAAAAAAAAAAAAAGGAAAATATGTCATTAAATAGCAGTGCAAATATCTTAAGAGTGAATCATAGCTCCTATAGCTAACTCTTATAGCTATAAATACAGGCTATTATCTATTTAAATAAGTGGGCAAATAATATCACAGCATGGATTATTTCATTAGAAGCCCATGCATTCGATTTACGCGCCGCACCTTTCTCACTGTGCCTTAGCAAGCTGCTCCCCTTCCCATAAAGCTGCATACTCCTCACTACTTGCACTTGCACCGCTCTCGCGGGCAGACCTCCGGCTCTTGAGTGCAGAATGAGTAGGCGTTCTACAGGCCTGTTCTAAACCAATCAAACGATTTATCTAAAATTGATATTCCCCCATCGATCTAAACACACTCAAGGCCGTACGAGTTTGATACGGATATTTTGATTTTGGGGGTACTTCACCCGAGGCACCAATATTTTCACAATTTGCTGCTTAAAGAAAAAAGGCTAAAAGGCTAAAGGCTAAAACGCTTAAAAATGGCGCGCTTCCCATTCTTGTTGAAATCCTTGATTTTCAAACATTCTAAAAAATGAAAATATTTTCGGTGTCTTTCTAGAATTAAATATTAAAGAAAACTATTTTTCGTAATAAAATCGTTTGTTCAAAGAGAGATCTTAAAGTAAGGTCATGTACAATTTTTAGAAGATTTCCGCATAAGCTTTCGTGAAACATAGGCAATTTTTAAACAATTATTTTCTAAAAAAAAGGCTAACATTTTTCCAAAACATTTTCCTCGTGTACATCAGAAGCCGGTAAAAATATCAATGCTAGTCTCATTTTGGGCGAGCCTCTGTATTTTCGTAAATCGAAAAAAAACATTGCAAAAGTACGATAATCATGGTAGTTTTTTTAAAATCTGTTGTAAAACATCAAATTTTTAAAGAAAATTATGAATACATTTTTGAGAAAGGAGTAGTTTTCGCTTAATTACTGCTTTAAGTTAATGAAATTTATTTTTTTAATTCTCAAAAAGTCTCCATTTTTCTTTACATTCTTTCCTTTGATAGACAATATAAAAAATGTCACATTTTGTCAAAAAAGTCACATATTTTGACAAAAAATTTCCGATGAAGTGTAATTTTTTGAAAATTGGAGAAAAATAAATAATGCAGTAATGTTCGTACTCTTGTTGAACCACTAGTTTCAGTTCGTGTTGAAGGGTAAATAAAAAGGAACTCCTAGTCGTACATATGGAGTGTAAGAAAGTATTTGTCAAATTCAGAAATGCTTACCATAAAATTCAATGATGCATGTAGGAAAGCTGTACATCAATTGCACAATAATACTGAGAAATGTCTAAAAAATCATGGATTGCCAACTTACCATTTCGCTAATTGTGAACATTTTCATTCTATTGTTTACTAGACTGGTTTTCTGCCTTCTTTTTTAGGTCACGAGAGATAGAAATGATAGCAGTTCTGAAGGAAGTAATTTATTTAGTAAACATAGCACGTTTAGGGCAACATATTTGTGTCTTTTCAAGTGCAACAATTAGAGTTTAAATTCAATAATTCGATTGTCTGCACTGCTTATACTTTCACAAACTATTCTTTGACATCTACGAGTCACTCTGCATGCCGCCTGCATATGTGAAAGACTAAAACCATCTCTTCCGTGAGCCCTGAAGCAAGGTCAACGACACAACCTGACAAAAAGACACAGTTCCGATTGGTCTCTGGGTCTAGAACAGCGCGGTGGGGCCGTTATGTGCGAGTAAACCGATTCTAGACCTTTTATCGGAATGGAACCACCATATCGGAGAGAAAAAAGGTAACGATGGATTACGAATATTCGTGGCGTCACTGGATCTCTCGACATCGTTTATCACTGTATATGAAACACATTTATTTCACTTTCAATGAAGGGGATAACTTCACATAAGTGACGAAACTAGCATGCCATGTTCTACGAAGAACGCCAAATTAAAATTCCGTCGCACAAACCATGTAGCAAATCTCTGCATAGTTGAACAATTGAAACAAGGCCAGGTTGTAAGCGATGTGATTAAAAATGCCTAAAATAATTTTTTTTATTAAAATTAATTAACATTTAGTTTTTAGTTGTTTTCTGCTTTGCAAAGAGGCGCAAACGAAACGCACCGAAAGTAGGGAACTACGTATAAATTTCACATGCAGATAAGGAGCGCGCTCGCCCTCCAAGATTATGAAAACTATCCAGTGAGGATCATCGATAAAAGAATGCATTCTGTCCGGCTATAGTGAATGACAACGCGCGTACATTTTTACGCGTACCACAAACACATAGAGCCAGTAAGTTGGATTAAGCATTACACCTGCAATTATATTATTACAACAAGTTCTTATATATCAATAATTGTGTTGTATTATAAGTCACATTGATTGGTCGATTGATTAGCGTTTCCGGACGCGTCAACTGCTAAGGCCCAATAATCCCGTAAGTTAAATGCATGTTGATATCGGGGGAGGTGGCGGTGATCTTTCCCAGCTTGATGGCGAGATCCGTTGCTGAGCTAGAAGAAGTGTAAAATAGACGTTTCTCTGATTATCGGTGATAGATGAATGAGGTAGAGGAATTCGAAGAAATGCCTATCCAGAAGACAAGTAATCTTGTGAAATATCTATGATTAGTATTAATAGAATAAAGTTTGTTCTGTGCGTCGTTCAAACTAAATTAAATCATCCAATAGAGCAGCGGGAACTGAAATTCGCTAAAAGTTTTTGAAGTTCGTCGGAATACGTGAAACTAGTTCAAAACTAGTACGCAAACTTTCGGTAAAATTAGTAGGAAAGAGGTACTTGAAACAGCCAGTATGGACTCTTTAAGAGGAGTTTCAATCATATATTTATGTGTAAATATGTATTATTATTTTATTCGGGACAATAGTATGTTTTCTATAGCTAACGGTTTCCTTATCCAACATAATTTCCGAAATAGATGAGGAACCCGTCCACTTGGAACTAGCCTTATTTGGACATTTCTTGACTTGCTTGCTGTGGAAACGCTCCGCAGGCGGCGGGTCCCAAGCAACCGCATCGCGAGCGCATCGACCACGTTCGCGGCAGCGACCGAGCGCAGCAACAGGGCAACCGGCGCGCGTGGATTCGGCGCGTGCCAGTTGGCGACCCATGCGCGATGGGCGGGCGTTGGGCGGGCGTTGGGCGGTCGGGGCGGGCGAGCTGGCGGGCAGGCGCGTGGTCAGTCCGTCCGTCGCTTCCCGCCGCCGCGGGCCCTTTCTGCATGGATGAGCAGTCCCGTGCAATATTCAGCGGTGCGATCCGCGGCCGTTGCGTTCTCTGCCCGCCCCCTCCCGCGCCGCGCCCCCGCCCCGCCCACGCCCCGCCCACGCCCCGCCCACGCCCCGCCCACGCCCCCGCCCACGCCCCCGCCCACGCCCCGCCCACGCCCCGCCACGCCCAGCCCACGCCCAGCCCACGCCCAGCCCACGCCCAGCCCACGCCCAGCCCACGCCCCGCCCACGCCCAGCCCACGCCCAGCCCACGCCCAGCCCAGCCCAGCCCACGCCCAGCCCACGCCCAGCCCACGCCCAGCCCACGCTCCTTCCTCCGCTCTCCGCCCCGCCCCGCCCCCCCCCGCCCCGCTCCGCCCCGCCCACCCCACCCCGCCCCCCCCCTCCCCCCGCCCCTTCACCGCTCCACGCCGCGCTCGGCCGCCGGTGATAAATATTAAAGCTGAGCGGGCCGCGATTGCGAAAGCGCCGTACGCGTGGCTGCCGGCAAATCCTTGGCCAGCCGGCGACTACTTACTTCGGCTGCTTCGTTGAAGAGAGAGGATTTCGTCAGGATGGACAGGTTGAGATGCTTCTTAAGGGAGCATTGCGTTGTCTCTGCAGTAAATCTGGCCGTGGGTTTGCAGGGTTCCAGGCCCGATGGTGGAGGATTTTCGACACAACTAAATAGCGGGGTGGAATTCAAACATTCTCTGAAGGTGAATTCTACTGACCGGTTGCTCCGCTCAATAACATGCGAACGGTCGAGCAGTTCTTTAACAAACGGGTCACGGACCGCGCGCGACCATTATTTCCTTTTTTTGTCCCCTGTTGTTCCCTTGCACTTACACATATATACACACACACAACACTGACACATGCGTTACACTATTGCACATGTCGGGAGACCAATCGGGAGCTTAGAGCGTATCTCTGCTAAAGCTCTTGGAGAGATACCTATTACATCGTCTGTGAATGAAATATTGGAATTATGCACTCGATTACTGAATATCGGGAATACATTGAGAAAATATTTGTAGTACTTTAGACCATAGTATAATATAATTCAATACATACCACTTATGACTTTAAAATGCAATAGATTTTGCCATTAAATACAAATACTGATACGAGAAAGAGTTTTTTTTTCATTTATAGACTCATATATTGAATAAAGTTTTTTAATGAATGCACGTGTATATCCACTGGATGACTCTCCTGCTTCTCATGCATGCTACCGCGGTACACCCTCCTCCGATCCAGGCTTTCGAATTAGCTACGTTTTGAAGACCCAGCTCTTCATATTCCGGGTTCACCAGAGAGGGTCGCAAAGCCATTCCATTTCCGACTGCATCCCGACCCATTTATAGAGCCCTTTTTAACAGTGAATTTCAAAACAACGTACAAGGCAAGACAAAGTTTTACTCAGAGCACGATAGCCCAACCTATTAACCACAACACGTGTTATGCAGGGTGACCTTCCAAGATCGAAAGAAAGGAAATCGGGAGCAACCTATCACGCGACCTTATTACGAGGCTCCGAAGGAGCGGGGGAACTCAGCCCCGAATCTCAGCACAGAAGTGACCCAAAGTTCTGGAAGTGTGTGCCGTCATCAAAGCACACGTTTCCGGCAGAATATTTTCGAAAATCTTACCACGGCAACGAATCGGAAACGGTATTCGCGGTAAAGTTTCCCAATCAACACGCCGGAGAACTTCGTGCAGGGGGCAACTTTTAGGGATTCAGGTTTGAGAGGGCGTAACCCCCGCGATCATGACGGGACCTTAGACATCGCAGTAAACCGCAGAATGATTCAGAATTACAGATTATGATCGTTGCTTAATTGTACTTAAGTGTAAAACTTTACACAGTGCAAAATTGTGACTGAACCCGTAAAATGCTCGTCTGGCAACTCTGATGTTGCGAGGGTCATTATTCCAATAAACCAAAGAAAGAGACAAGTGTCGGAAAGTTAAACATCAGCGCTCGTGTGTGATATACAGGAGAAACCTGGCACGCGTCGCGATCAAGTTCCATTCCGCAATCCACGTACGTGCAGACTACAATCACGTGCAGCCGTCTAAGTCACCCCAGCCTTGCCCAGGCGATCGAGGGACTGATACATTTACGCCCGCCGACCAGATACACAGACGTTTTGGCGCTCATCTGGGTAATCTGACAACGTGATAGACGTATACTGATTAAATTAGTTTATTTAAATTATTCTAATTTAATTTAAATTATTCTAATTTAATTTCAATGATTCTAATTTATTTTTAATTTTTTATATTTAATTTTAATTATTTATATTTCATTTTAATTATTTATATTTAATTTTAATTCTTTTATTTTATTTATTTATTCTCAATTAACAGTAAAAACTATGAGACGTATGGGTGAGAAGTAAAATCTGCTCACCTTTTCTTGAACCTCGGAATCCCTTCCCCACGTTTTAACCCTAAATATTTACGTTTTCAAAATTGTGATTCTTACACTAAGCCATATACTACTTGAATTTTGAAGAAAAAAAACGATCCGATATAATAAAATCTATTTCCAAGATAAATCAGCAATAAATGTTGGGCTCTTATCCAGCAGGGATTTTATAAATTCTACAGGCATTGTATGGTTCAATTTGAAAAATACAAATTTACCTCAATATATCGAAAAATACAAATGGTAAAATAGAAATGAATACATGCATCAATTAGCTTCATTCCATCATGCACTTCCGTGAAAATTGCGTTGCAATAACTTCAACCGTTCCCAAAGTGCAGCAGGTGCTAAAGTTACGTGACTCAGCCGGTGTGTGTGTGTGTGTGTGTATATATATATATATATATATATATATATATATATATATATATATATATTTTCAAAAATATTGTGTACGGTTTATTTCGTACAGACTCCTTCACCATAGATCACTGTTATTATTTGTATAGCATCTTTTAATGAAAAGGTTTTGACCTTCTGTTAATTTCCAGCATCTTCTTGTGATTGTCAAACAGCCAATTCCAGTAATGTACTCAACAATCCACTTTTATATTGAGTTACTGCACTGTAGTCGCATTTCGCTGCACATCCGAGAAACAGCTTCTTGGCGCGTCAGCATTTTCACCTGCAATTGTGGGCCAATACTGACCATAGTTGCAACCACATGACACTCTTTATGCGATTTTAAAATATAGTAGAAGTGTGCGGTTAACACGCCAAGGAAGGATTTGCATGGATGTTTTTTCGGGTGGTAGAAATCATGGGATACATTTGTAATATCAGTTTTATGAAAACGTTTAAAAATACTAGATTAAGCCAGATTTCGAAAGTCTTCATTTGTGTTGTAACTACCTTTTCATGTTTCATTTCTAACTATCATACATCCATGTAAAAGGTTAATTTCATGATTTTGTATTTTTATTATTAGAGTTGATACATCTCTGTATGAAGTGCACATGACACCTAGGGTCGGTTTCCCAAGATTAGTGTGTTGCAGAACGGAAAATGTTAAATATGTGGCCATGAGAAATTCATCACGATTAACAAAGTACGTTGGAAGAGTGGAAATGGAACAATCTCATTAAAACCTGTTGCTTCACATTAAATCATCTATAAATTCAATCAGAGTAAAGGATCATACGCGGATTCTGAGAATTGGAATGTGCGTACGGCGTTCCTCTACCGCAAATAAAATACATTTTCCTAGAAATTCTATTAAATGTTCTTCGCCGAATTGTATTT
Organism: Teleogryllus oceanicus; assembly: GCA_964035755.1. NCBI lineage: Eukaryota > Metazoa > Arthropoda > Insecta > Orthoptera > Gryllidae > Teleogryllus > Teleogryllus oceanicus. Next base: position 74,658,154 of record CAXIVR010000001.1, on the reverse strand, counting down.
AATAGTGAAAATATGAAACGAATTTTATTACATGTTTCAAAACGTTTTAATCATTACATCGTGTTTCCGGACGTGTCAACGGCTAAAGTCTAGTCTCTTAAGTGTAGAGCAGGTTTTTAATCACTGGAGGTCGGCATCGGCACTCGAGTTTTCCCCAACCACGCATCTCCCACCGACTGGTTACCGCTGAAGCTGGGACTAAGTGAAAGCTCCCGACTGGTCTCCCGAAATATGTGGTAGTGTAGTGCATGTAAGTTGTGTAAGTAACGGGCGATGATAGGACAAGGAACATGAAGGAAAGATCGCGCGCGGTCTGTAACACATTTTGTTAGGGTACTGCTTCAGCCTGGTATTGATTGGAGAAATTACATAAAGCTACCGACTATAGCAGCCGGCCGTTGGAATTCTGTTTCCGACAGTTAATGTCGAAACTATCTCTCTAGTGTTGAAAATGCTGTCATCGTCGGGACTCAAAACCTAGGACCTCTCTGTCAGAGGCCCTGCAATAACATCAGTATCCTAAGCCGCCTATGTTGGTGCGGCTGTCTTGATTTACAAAGAGAGGAGGCCATAAATTCACAGATGAAGGGACGCCTTCAAGACATTGCCGCATTCTGGTCCGAGACTGTCGCTCTGACAACTTCCTTATGCGTCGTAGTTGGACGCGGGGTGCCACAGAATGTGTTGCACGGCCGTGCCCTTGGCTCTCAGCCCTTTGTCCTTCGCGGGCAGCGTCAGGAAGTGCGTGCCGTACTCCGACTCCTTCCGGACGCAGAGGGGCTGGGCAGCTGGCAAGAAGACAGAGTGGCGATGTATCGACCCAATTCTACTCCAACCTAATGCGAAAAACCAATTTAATCCGATTCAACCTAACCAGAAACACAATCTATTCCACAAGAATAAAAAATAAGTATCATTTCCACATATTCCTTAAGAAATTTTCCGAAATGGACTCTAATTAGAAGTGAACTTTTTGTTTCTTCAACCGCAATGCTAGTAGTAAGTTTAATTTCTAGGCTTAGTTAATAAGTCAACAAAAACATGTAGAGTGTAATTTATTCTGAATTATGTAAATAACATCAAAGAGAAAACAATAAACTAAACAAAATGTCGGAGCGGCGTAGGGAAGGGAGATTGTCTGTGGCAGCTATCAAGCATTCACCTATTTTAATTTCGAAAGTAAATAGAAACTTACCATTGAACTCTTCACAAAACTATGTCATTTGGAGATTTTACAACTCACGGAAACCATATTCAAAAGATTAGCCCCTTGTCTATGGCAATTTTAAATCATTAATGGCGCCGAAGTCGAAGGTTGTCACTCGTGGGAACGTCTTTTCGGTCGCAACCAGGGCCTTGACCCTCCCCTGTGTTCACTGCCTCAAACACATGCCAAAATTTTTTTTTATGTGATTCAAACGATCTAACCTACCTTTTTATGGTATTAAAAGATTATGGTATTTTTGTGTGTCTCATGTATGTGTCGTCACGGAAGGCCTGGCTATCTGCTGACCGCAGATCAGGAAAGCCCACAAGTGTGTTGATGCCTAATGTATGGTCGAATATGCGTCGTTATCGCTGGCTGGATAAAACCTTAGGAGAAAAATCTTATGAACGTGGTCTAATGTAAAGTTAGTTGTAAAATTTTGTGAACTTGCATGATTTTTTGTGGAGATTGCAGAGGTTCGTCTCTTTTTCTATTCAACACAAGTGAATACTTACTTACCGAAGGTAACACCATTGCCTCTGCGGCATCGTTGACTGCGAGTGTCTGGTTGATATTCGAGACTACTTACGTATGTAACTGGGTCGAACTCATCCACTGCCTGGAGGAAACTTCTAGCTGCCGTCTGCCCTGATCAGTAGTTTTCCGTGGGTTGTCCGATAATCCGATAAATACTAAGCGAATGCTGGTCACGGACCGCCCCACATGCTTCCTTCCTACTTTTTGCCTCCTCCCCTCTTCTTACACACACACACACACACGTACATTCACTACACAACCACACATGTCAGGCGTCCAGTAAAGAACTTCAAGATTGTCTTGGCTGGCTGGAGAAGTGTCCAGCTGCGGAAGACATATGGTAAAGGACTGCTTGCAGGTTGGCACCGAATATCAAGTTCCAACGGAAAGGATTTTCCCAAATGTTCACTCCCGCCCGCCTGAGATATAGCATAATATTATGGGGAAATATGTCTTATAGCTCCCAGACGTTTAGATTACAAAAAAGAATTGTACGAATAATAACCAAATCCCACACACGTGATTCTTGTAAGCCTTTCTTTTAGGAATTTTACCATTACCTTGTCTCTTGATTTACGAATCAGTGGTTTTTGTCAAAAATGACTTGCTTCAGGGCGGTAATATATTTTCAGCAGACGCCGATGTTAACAGCTATAACCCTCGATGTAGTAATCATATCCATCAAGTGACAGTATCAACAGCTCATTACAAAAAATTCACATACATTACATGTACATTATTTAACAACAATTTGCCAGATGACATTAAAAGATTAAATTCAATAAAAAGTTTAAATCCCAAGTAAAAACGTTTCTGTTGCATGACTATTTCTATACAATTAGAGACTATACTGAGACTCACAAGAAAAGTAAAATTAATTTTAACAGTTATATTTAATGTATTATTTACCATTTGGACTGTATAATTCTAAACAATGTGTAATAAGTCTTGTACTACAGCTTCTGGGTCAATGACCCCCATCTCGATCAGGGTTTTCGACCAGTTTCCCTGATCCATTGAGCAAATTCTGAGATGGCCCCTTGTTTTGCTTGTGGACATAAATGTAACTTCATTATCTGTGCACCTCTTCTAGAATTCAGTGGAAAATATAGTTATTAACATTGTCGTTATCCATGTTGTCGCAGCAGGAAGTACTATTTCTTGACGAAGGCCATGAAGAGGGATGAGATATTTTATTACATCGGAGCAAATACTTTTGTTAACAATTCTTGCAAAAAAACGCTCATTTTTTTGGTATTCAAAATTTAATTAGTACATGTCTTAGGAATGGAATCACAATATTTTGAAAACTTGCACCAAATTCACTTCTCCCCATAGCACGTCACACGCAGTTTTTAACTTTTTTTGGCGTAAAATAAATAAATAAACAAACGAACAAACAAGCACACAAAAAACAAGCAAACAATGAAACAAACGAACAAATAAAAGGGAACATTGTTACCTCGCTGGATATGACTTGCTCCAGACTTACAATACTAATGATATAAGCATTTGATGCGACAGGAAACAATATTCACTCACTAACATGGAAAGAAAGAGCTCTTTTTCTCTCCTTTACTTTTCGATCGACAACACTTCGAGATATGATGCCGAGAAGCAGTGACCCGTGAAGGCAGATATGAAAATATGGGTTCTATCCGATGAGAAAAAGCGGAGATAGAGAATGTTTTGTTCCTTCGCAGAGCTCGAAGAAAGAACGCCTTGCTTCTTAAAAACTTGTCGCGTAATAGATAATGTATGCACTTATTCCGAAGTAATTGTGCCACGAACTTCATTCACTAATGCCGAGTGGTTGCAGCCTAAGATATTTGACTTAGTTTTCCTGAGATCGTGTATATAATTTCCCTCAGCCAAAGCTTTGCTTGTGGACAGATCTGACATTTCTGTGTATATAATTTTATTACTTTCATTTTTTCTTATCAATACATCTTGGTTCATATAATAGTATGTGATATGTAATTTGATGAGTGTGAACATTAATGTAGCAATCTTCTTCTTCTTCTTTTTCTTCTTTCTTCTTCTTCTTCTTCTTCTTCTTCTTATTATTATTATTATTATTATTATTATTATTATTATTATTGTACACAATTCTAAAAATAATGTATTCAAATGAAGAGGAACTAAAAAATTAACGAACGTTTGCTTGAGAATCTTCACCTCTTGCGTTTACGTTGATTTTAAGATCTTTTTAGTTTCTTTCCTTTTTCAGTATTTTCCAATATATCCTCCGTAACACACTAAACTTTGCATTACATTATTTTACATTTCTATTTGATTAATTGAGCGTCGTTTTTTCTTCCATCCAATTTTAGAGTGTTAAAATATTAGTAAATATGCAGTCAGATTTCAATTACAACCCATAAATTAGCGTGAAAATAAATATTTATTATATGTTTCTACCAAAATCAAAAAAATATATTTGAAATTCAAATTACAAAAACATTACGTATTCCGTGAATAACTTGAAACAAAATCACTGCAACCAGGTGCAAGCGATCCTCAGAAAAAATTCTACCTCTCTATCAGTGATGCTATTTCAGAATTCACAGGCTTTTGCAACACTTGCGAGTGATTTAAATGAGTAGTTCTAATTTGTCTATGCAATGAAAAATGTATGGAGTGGGTGGTGGAATTTAATTGTAGATATTATTCAAAATGTCAGAAAAAATTAATATTCCATAATACAACAAACATATTCGTGCATCAGCACGATATGGTTATAATGGTATTCTGCAGAATTTTTTTAAAAGCTTTTTGTGTAACCTGATATAAAATTTACCTTAGGTTCTATTCTAAAATCTGCTTTAAGTGAATATAAAAAATACTAGCGGCCCCGACCAGCAAAAACTTGCTTAACTTGTTACAAACGCAAAACCCAGAATTACGTGAGATAAATCTGTTTCAACCACTGAATTTACTTTATTTATTTATATACAAAGCTGAATGTGATGTACTTGGGGAGTATCTGCGCGGGTTTTCTTCAGTTCTGAAATTCCTAATTTACTTCCTTTTACTATACAGGTACTATAATAAATATTACAAACATCTAGGGCATGTAAAGGGGAAAATTATCACATTTTCCCGAAGAACATAATGAAATGTTAGGTAGCTATATGCAATATCCTTGCCTGCGTCAAAACATGACCTGCTGAACTTCTGTGCTGAAGGAAAAAGTCTAAAAATGTAAGACTCACCAGTATCTAAATTCGTTTTATGAAATTTCTCACATGTTCATTGACAAGAAGTGATAATTTTCGACCCTTCTAAATACTCTAAAACATTGTAACATTCATTCCCAGACATCCTACAGTTTTGTCGATGGATTATGAATAAAAGTTTTGATGAGCGTTTTTGTCGATTTTTGGTAACAAGAATGTTACGTCACGTGTAATAGGAACTACATGCGTCGCCAAACGTACTACATATTTTATTGGATGCAAGTAACGAAATAACTAAACTCCCTGCTAACACTTTAAAGATCTCAAGAAAATGTACGCAGGTAGTGAAGTTACATTAATGCCCGAAAGCACAAGGGTCCATCGCTTTATTTGCTTGTTGTATCAAGGGGTAGTGGACAAAAACCTGTTCGAATGAGAGTCATTGACCTAGAAACTGAAGTACAACACTTGTTATGGATATTAATAGTTTTAGATATTTTAGAATCATATTCCACAAATGTTAACTTATTATTAACAATTCATTATTTATACAAATAATATTAATATTTAATACCGTAGAGGAAGAAAGTATCTTGAAATTGGTACTAGAGGCTAGAAACAATATATTCTAGCTAAACTATTGCAGACACGGACATACACAGCACAATACCTTGTCCAGAAACGAGTGAAGATACTAATCCTAGCCACTCCTCATATGTTCTGGTAAAAGCCTCAAATATACTCCTGAGCATCTGTTTCATGCATTTTGTTTAAAAATACTTTAGCACGCTCCCATCATTTTATTTCCCATGGCCTGTCGAGTTCACTTCTTTCCTTTCTTCTCTTCTTTTCTCTTCTCTCTTCTTTTCCCTTGCAGCAATAGCTCCAAACGTTCTTCGCATGACAACTGAAGTTATCAGGTGCACCAATCTCCGTAATAGTGCATGTCTGTATACGATGCCATTTTTGACACATGATGGACGACAGCTGACTTGCTCTTGCGCGCCAAACACTGTCACCATTACTACCACCGTCTAAACAGCTACTGCCAATTGTACGAAATGCCAGCGCTGTCTAGGTGCTGGCAGATCCTTCTCTGGCGCGCCAGTATTGATAATGTGTAAATCAAACTTCATATAATTTGTTAACGCACGTAAATGGGAATGATAGATATATTATCTTAGGGCAGTAAAATTTAATGATGTAAATATATAGTTGTCACCTTATCCGTCACCTTGTTGGATGCACTTACGATCGAAGAATATGTTCCGCTTGGTCGCCCCGACCGGGATTCGAACCCGGACCTATAAATATATAATAATAATATATTTATTTTCAAATGGAATAATTATTGTATTTTTTAGACATAGTTTATATCATATTTGTACAAAAGAAGCAAGCAAAAAAAAGTCGGCTGTAAGGTTGCCCTCACATCTCGACCCGTGTTCGTTCACACACATTCAGTAAAATCGTACCGGGAACGAGCGTCTATCCCTTCGCGCGGGTCAGGGTCACGTATAACCTTATCATCGTTTGCTCTCTGTAAAGCTGGGGCCCCAGGCGGGTGTGCGCCACAACAGGCTGATAAGGTCGGCTGGGGTCGCGCCAGGTCACCACGCAGTAGCAGCAGAGGAGGCGGGGCCAACGCACC